>ML675616.1:84606457-85009787 GCA_007922155.1 Mesoclemmys tuberculata | reverse complement strand
TGAGGAAGTGGGTTGCAGCCCACGAAAGCTTATGCCTGCAGAAATTTGTTAGTCTTTAAGGTGCTACAGGACTCTCGGTTTTGCTGTAAATAGACCAAGGGGCCTAGCCAGCTCTTACAATGCTAGACAAGCTGATCGAGAATAAAGTTTCCAGTAGCACCTTATTTAGGCCTTGCACATCTCATTCCGTATCACTGCAAATTATATGATCTATGCACAAAGGTGGCTTTTGTTAAGCCAGAAGGTGACTCAGTGAACTCATGGCAGGACCACCCCACATTTGTTGTTCTGGCTTCATCTCCTGGGCTAGCAATATACCCACTCGAGCTGGGTGGAAAAAGGAAAGACCTTTTCTCAAAACATTTTGGGATTTTCTCTCCTTCCAATTTTGTAAAAAAAATCTTGTTGATGGAAATCTCCAGCCAGCTTTAGTATCCACTAAAACTGGAGCAATTAAGGGAAGCCTGACTATTATCTGGCCCATGGGATGATCATAGTCTAAAGTGGAGAGGACATAAATTAAGCACAGTATACATCAGGAGGTGCTTGGTAGTACAGTGCAGAGCACAGAGCTCAATGCTGCAGTGCTGTAGGAGGGAATGAAGTATATTAGTGCATAATATACCTTCACCTTTAGAGATCTAGAAATATTAGATACTGTACCTCCTTAGGTCACAAGAGCAAGAAGATTTGGCAGTCTCAATATAGTGCACATTGGACAGTTTATCTATTGCACAAGACCACCACATAATCTGGCATAACTTGCAGATTTTGCTCAGTTTAAGATGTTCAGGATCACAATCAGGTGCATTAGTGGAAATGGGAGGAGGTGCAGATATGGGAATAAAATGGTCAGGAGTGCTGTCATTTGCAGAGCTGGAAGCAGGCATGACTAACATGTAACAAGGGTACTACAAGTCAGGATTCAGGTGTATTATCAGAACTATAAGGGAGACATTTACATAGTACCTGCCTAGCCTGAGCAATGCCTGGCTACCCAATGCTACTGATACCTCAACATTCACAAGCCTTAAATACACTAAAAAATTTGAAGTTATTAGGGCTAGAGTCCCTGAAACTACACTAATAAAAACACTTATCACCCAAGGAAATGCAATCCCTCTGACAGGAAAAAACAGCTAAAAAGCTGGAGCAAGCTACAAAGATTGAGTTACATGTGGTAGGGTTGATGGCCTCTATACATTCATTTCTTCTAAGACAGAAGGCTCTGCGGCAGACAATGGGACCTCAGTTGTTATCCATCCTGGCTTTCATAGATGTGATCCAAGGCATCAGGAGGATGTTAATAGGCATGATTGGGAGTACTGTGTCCAGTTTTGGGCCCCCCACTACAAAAAGGATGTGGAGAAGTTGGAGAGAGTTCAGCGGAGGGCAACAAAAATGATTAGGGGGCTGGAGCACAAGACTTATGAGGAGAGGCCGAGGGAACTAAGCTTGTTTAGTCTGCAAAAAAGAAGACTATGGGGGGATCTGATAGCAGCCTTTAACTACCTGGAAGGGGGTTCCAGGGATAATGGAGCTAAGCTGTTCTCAGTGGTGGCAGATGACAAAACAAGGAGCAATGGTCTCAAGTTGCAATGGGGGAGGTCCAGGTTGGACATTAGGAAAAAGTTTTTCACTAGGAGGGTGGTGAAGCACTGGAATGGGTTACCTAGGGAGGTGGTGGCATCTTCATCTTTAAAGATTTTTAAGCTGCGGCTTGACAAAGCCCTGGCTGGGATGATTTAGCTGAGGTTAGTCCTGCTTTGAGCAGCGGGCTGGACTACATGACCTCCTGAGGTCCCTTCCCACTCTAATACTCTATGATAATATTGAAACAGAATTATTTAAAGAAATGGACACTACAAATTTTTACTATCCATTCTCTTTCCTTCTCAAGAGCAGGCTGGAGATTCCTCCTATTTTGATCTTCACCTGCCATTTTGCTCAATTTAATTGGATTTGCAAGACAATGCCTGTAAAAGTATTATGTTCAACTTGCCATGTAATAGTCTCTAACTGTAACTCAGTACAGTTTTATATCTACTTCTGGGTTTGTGAAGTATAGTAGCATTCCACACCATTAGAACCCCACGCCAGATTTTAAAAGCACAAGACAGGAAATGTTCAGAGCGCAATACTGATATTTAGACCAATACTGTGAGCTCTGATTAAGACTTGGTGACACTGCAATCATGGAATGTGACTGCAGCTCACGTGTACTAGCTTTAGTCTAGCTAGTTCAGGTACAAGAGCACTGAAGTTGTGGCAGCCCAGGTTTCAGAGTGGTCTGCATGAGCCCACCCAGAACCCTTCTTAATTACTAGCGTGGCTAAGCCCGTGATGCCTTGGCTTCATTTCTCCAGGGTTCAAGATAGCTAGATTTAAGCTAGCTCAGGTATGTCCACGGGGCTGCAATCACACCCCATGATTGCAGTGTAGACCTATCCCAAATGAGAGAGGCATCCAAATATCCATCCCCCCAAGAAGTGATGTCGCTGACACAAGTGAGTGGACAAACTGGTGCACCGCCACCAGGCAGTGACACTAAGCTCCAGTGCTCTCCATTGGTATCTGCACTCAGCCAGTGACAAGTCGTGAGCACAAATCTTCCCAGCACAGCTATGGCAGACTCACCTCCAACTCCGGGCAGTCACCCTTGGGAACACTGCTCTACCAGGAAAGAAGCGATGAGGCAGCTTTTTGGGGCTAATGAGAATGAAGCCATTTCCGAAGTATAGTAAACGTTAGTCATCCACCTCTATAAATCATCTTGAAAACTGCTCAGAGATGCACTCATTTCTATCATGCCACATGAGAGAAAAAAAGTACACTTCGGTCCACATAACCATAAGCATCTTTCTTGTCCAGCCATTAAGCCCACAGGTCGGCCAGCTCAGGAGATTTCAACATCCTTGAATGTAACAAAACAACAACAAATTCAGGGGGGAGGTCAGTAAAACGATACTTACATAATTGTAAGTAAATGGAGTTCTTCCCCACATACTGCCTCTGCCACTCTAATCCTCAGCCAAACTGTGCAATGCTGGAACCAATGTAATGTGGATTACCAGGCAGGGGGTATACACATTATAAACTACGGCTATACAATACCCTGGTCCTGTTACTGTCCTCAGGTCCTCACTGTTTCATTTACACTTAGTTATAACGCATTAATGTTTTGCCTAGACTAGGAAAATAAGTTGTGTTTGAAAGTGCGTTAAATACCAAAATTTTCAAACAAAACTATGAACGTATGGTATGCAGTCCAACTTGTGTTGAAAATCATTAGTCCTCAACTTATTTTCCTACTCTAGACAAATTTTAACAGAAGGGGTGGATGAAGGAGAATCAGTGTGGATGTGCAGAGGCAGTATGTTCCAAGACATTACAGAGTAACCTTTTCTACATCATGGAATTGCCTTTCCATATCCACACTGTAGGGAAATTGGGAGACAGCAGCAATCCGGGAGGAAGGTTAATGAACATTTTAACTAATGGATAAAGGATTGATCTCCAAAAATAAGCATCAAGTTTGCAAGTTCTTCAGGACAGGGACCTAATGTTTTATTTATCTAATTATTAGGAAAGTACCTAGCCCATTTTGGGTAGTATAAAAAAAAAAAGAGTAATTATAATTAATAAGAGGCTTCAAAGCAGAGGCAGTAGTTTTGAGAAAAGGTGTGAATCAAACTCCAAGGTGTGACCTGATAAGTCCTAAATATGCATATAATAGAAAAGACCTAGTAGGAGACTTTCTTTAGATTGTGAACTTCTCTGAGTGTGGACTGTGCCTACCATACCATGGGCTCTACAATAAATGATAATAGTAATCTTCCTCCAATGGAGTGGATTGCAGTGGACTGGAACTCCTGTTTATAGCAGGTTTGGGTACCTATTTATCAAGTTGGATGACAGCTGAGCAGAAATCAATTCCCTAAATGCCACAAACAAATGGAAAAACTTCTGAAACTTCTGATCCTTTCCAAATAACAACAAAGCTCTTTGCACACCCAATCTATGCAGTTTAGCTTTCCCAGGCACACAGAGACTGAACCAACAGAGTCCTGATTCTGCACTCAGATCTGTGAAGGCAGACCTCAGCTAAAGTAAATGAAACTCTCACAAGCACATGGTCTGCTCAAACAGAGTCAGCGACAGGACTGGGGTATGAGTTTGTTTCAGGTGAAATTCAGACATTACCATAAGAAGAAACTTCAGATGGACACATTGCACTATCTTAACTCAACTTCTCCATGTGGAGGATTTGCTACCAGACCTTGGATTTTGTTCGTTGTCCTACTTAAAGAGGTAACCCACAGGAAGACAGTTTTATTGGAAAATATTTTTTAAATATGTTTAAAAGGTTAAAGTTGCAAAATGAAACACAAAGTCAGGAAATGCCACTGTGAGGGTGCACAAACAACTACTCTTCTTCACTTGCGTATGTATTATGATACAATCTTTAATTACATTATCTTGAGATATTGCCAGAATGTCTGAGTACCATAACCTGGCCAACCCTTCAGAATTTCCAAGCCCACATAAGCTCTGCCCTGTTTTATTTTCTGTAAGGTACAAGATATCAATAGAAAAGGGAGAAAAATGTACATAAAAGCTCCAAACTCCAGGGAAGAGCTTTTGTTTCTCCCCAAATGAACTGGATCCCCTCAAAAAATTTTGAGCACTTGGCATTGTCTCAGAAAGAAAATAAGCCTTTCGGGGAAAAACCACTTGGGAAAAAAGGTGTTCATAGCATAGGTGTATATTCGGATCTTGGCAGTTCTAGTTGTCCATACAAAATTCTGCATGGAACCCATGTGAAGAGCAAAAGGAGCCTTCCGGCTGAACTATTCCAACAGACCACAATAGAGGAGAGAATGAACTTCCTTTATGATGGTTTAGACATTCATGATAGCCCTGTTGCCTTTTAGTGTTTCTTTTTGAGAGAATATGACAAAGCAACAAAGGCTTTGGAATAGGCCAAGCCAAAATTTTTTTTCCTTTGTCTGTGATAGATCTAGTTTCCTTTGAGACAGCTGTGGACCTTGAAATACAGAATTCAGATTGGGCATGGCCTCCTCTAATACTCCCATTTGATTCTCACTCAGACTAAAGGGTGCACAATGCGAGCATCCTCAAGGGGAATGACTTTCTCCTAGGTGCTTTAAGCACCTAACAAGCAGATTCATGACAGGAACATTATTCTCACATGAAATGCAACACTTGAAACCTGCGCATTTCTCTAAATCCCCCTGAACTGGATCCCATGCTAATCCTATTAAAACTAATCTTAAATCCTTATTTAAATAACTACCTCCGAATAAATTGTAATGTTATTGGAAGTCACCAGATGGCACTATTAGAGATACTCTTACAAAATCTTTTTAATTGAATGAATAGTAAATTAGGGCTTGTCTATATATGGGAGATTTTTCCAGTTATATGAGGATAGTTAAGCCACTATACTTATACCAGTATAATGTCCCTATGCACTAAAGTGGATTCTTTGGTGGGGGAAGGGGAGTTTATTTTAAGTCACTTCCAAATGACATATGCTAAAGCAAAAAAGGGTATTCTTGTACTGGACTAAGAGCATTCCCGCTGGGAGATATGCCAATGCAACTATGCTGGTTTAAATTCACACCCTACTTTATATTGTGTAGACAACTCCTTAGAGCTTTGAAGAAATACTGTTAGCTGCAATGTAGTTCTTTTTATACAGAAGTAAAGTTGTTCATTGCCTCAACTTCTTGGACTAGAAAAATTTCTTAGGTGCAGAGTAGCTGTAAAATGGTTACTAATCTGTTCCATAACCGTTGTTCTTCGAGATGTGTTGCACATGTCCATTTCACTCCTGGTGTCTGTGTGCCCAGCTGTCGGAAACTTTTTCCCTCAACTGCACTCAATGGATGGCTCAAAAGCCCACTGGTGCAGCACGCTGTTGCACGTAAGGATAAAGGGCAGAGCCCCCTCAACTTCCCTTGAGTTTCCTCGTGCCGCAACTCCGAAGTAGAGGAGTAGGAGTGCAGATCATGAAATGGATTTGTACAACACATCTTGAAGAACAACAGTTATGGAACAGGTTAGCAACCATTTATTCTTCAAGTGATGGCACATGTGCATTCCTCTTGTGCTAACTCACAAGCCATAGGAACAGGAGGTGGGATCAGAATCGTCTTCAATAAAGGCTGGAGAACAACTTGTCCAACTCTAGTGTCATCTCTGAAGTCTTAAGTCACAGCATAGCAGGAGGCAAATGTATGGACCTAGAACTAGGCTGGCACACTACAAATGTGTGCAATTGAAACTTGCGCCAGAAAGGTTGCTAAGGCCAACTGCGACCTTGTTGAATGAGTTGTGACTGTTGGGCAGAGCAACATTAGCCAAATCATAGCATGTGGATATACAGGCTGCGATCCAGGAAGAAATTCTCTGGGTGAAGACTGATTGACTTATTCTGTCCACCACCATGAACAGCTGCGCGGATTTACTAAAGCGTTTGGTTCTGTCCAGGTAAAACATTAAGGCTCTCGTGATGTCCAAGGCATGCAAATGCTGTTCCTCCCTGGTTGTATGTGGCTTTGGGTAAAAACAGGCAAATAAGTTGGCTGGTTGATGCCGGAAGAAGAATTCACCTTCGGGATGAACATCAGATAAGGACGCAGGTAAACCTTCTAATTAAAAAAGATTATATATGGAAGCCTGAACATTAATGTCCCCTGCTCATAGCTCTCCTACTCTTCTAGACAATGTAACAACCACCAAAAATGCCACCTTCATCAATAGAAGCAGCAGAAAGCAAGGAACCAACAGCTCTAACAGGGAACCCATAAGTCTTGACAACACTGAGTTTAGCTCCCATGGGGGAACGGGTTTTGCACCTGCGGGTATAATTTGACTAAGTCTTTTAAAAACCTTACGGACGCATCAATGGAGCACACAGAGTGATTGTCCACTTTAGGGTGGAATGTTGAAATAGCTGCCAGATATACCTTGACTGAACTAACCACCAAACTTTGGTGTTTTGGGAATAGTAAAAAGTTCAGATGACATGGAACTGAAGAACTGGTCAGTGACACTCCAAACTGGCGAGACCAGACACAAAAATGCTTCCGTTTAGAGAGGTAAGTAGTTCTTGTAGAAGGCGTTCTACCATTTAACAGGATCTCTTGAAAGTCTTTCGAGCAGGCCCGCTCTCTAGCGTCTAACCATGGAGCATCCATGCAAGTTAGGTGAAGGGACTGTTGGCTTGGCTGGAGTAGGCAACCATGATCTTGGGAGATAAGGTCCAAGTCTAGTGGAAGTGAAATTGAAGGTTTCACTCACAGCACCAAGGAAGTGGAGCATCAGTACTGACTGGACCATGCTGAGGCTATCAGTACGACTCTGGCCTGCCTTATCTTTAATAATGCCCTGTGAATGAGCAGGATTGGTGGAAAAGCATAGAAGAGCCTGCCTAACATCAGAAAAAAGGCATTTGTTATGGAACCCTGGTCTGTGACCCTGTAGGGAGCAGAACTACTGGCACTTTCTGTTGGACTTTGTCACAAATAGGCCTATGTGGGGAAACCCCAACTGATGAAAGACAACCACTCGTGGTGACTTGTAAATGATCTGCTCAGGTGGCCTGTTAGGCTGTTCTGTACCCCTGGCAGATAAGATGCTTCTAGATCTACCAAGCTGGTAATACAGAGCACCTAGAGTAGAGTTGCTTCTGGAAAAATGTAGAAGAGTGGGCTGTCCCTTGCTTACGAGGTAGAACATTGCCACTGTATTGTCTCTGAGGATTAACAGGCTGCTTCCTCCATCTGCGACAAACACTTGGCATGCTAGTCTGGCTGCTTTCAGCTCTCTGACACTGATGTGTAAAGCTAAGTACTCTGAGGACCATAGATCCTGTGTCTGTAGATAATCCAGGTGGGCTCTCCATTCCAGAGCAGAAGTTAGCTCTAGCATGACAGTCAGCTGCGGGCTGGCAAAAGGAACATAGATACATACATTGTCTGGATTTGTCCACCAATCTAGGGAGGTGAGGACACGGGAGGGCACTCTCACCACTGTAACTGATGGCGGCTTGGTGAGTAGATGGATGCCAGCAGCTCTGCAGAGGTCTGAGGTGCAGTCTGGCGTATTGAACCATGTAGTGCAAGCGACCATGTAACCCAATGGTTCTCAACCTCTGACCTGGGGGCCAAAAGCGGCCCTCAGGGACTTTCAAAGTGGCTTACAGCTCCCCTCCCGCTGGCTGCAGAAGGAAGCCCCTGCCTAAGTACCCAGGAGGAGCACATTTCCATGGGGCTAAAAGATTGGTGCATGCCCCTTGCTGGAGCCAAAGGGATGGGTGATCAGCACTCCCCTCCCCCTGGCAGGGAGCACAGCAAAGCACTGTGCCTAGGTCCACAGGCGCTATGGTCCCTTCTGGAGCCAGAGGGAGGGGAAATTAGCTCTGCTCTCTGCTTGAGCCGAAGGAGGAAAAAGTGCTCTGGCTGGGTCCTTAGGTGATGGGGTCCCTGCTGGAGCCAGAGGGAGGGGAGCACTGATCTTCCATCCCCCCAGCTGCAGAAAGAAGTCACTGCCTAGGGACCCAGGTGGAGCACACGGGGCTACAGGACGCACGCTATTCCCTACTGCAACCTGGGAGATGAGCCAGGAGGCAGCCTCCTCACTGAACTCCTTCTGCCTGGCTGCAGTGGTGAGGCGGGAGAAGAGAAGATGGAGGCCTACTGGTGGAGACTGGTGGTCTTTCAGGGTTGTAAAAATGATATCCATGGCCCTCGAGTCAAAAACGTTGGGACCACTGATATAACCTAAAAAACGCAAAACAGTTTTGTGCTGTTGTGACCGGGGGAGCCTTCAAACCTGTAACAACTGATTGAATTGCCTGGAACCAAAAGAAAGGCCTTGGCTTGAGATGATTCCAGTACAGCCTCTATGAATTCTATCCTCTCAACCAAGGAGAGTTTTTCCATGTTGATTAACAGTCCCAGACAATTGAACGTTGAGTGGATCAGGGCAATACCATTCTGCACTTGCTGTTTGGACCGACCCCTGAACAGCCAGTCATCCAGGTAGGGATAAACCTGAATACCTGATCTTCAGAGGAAGACAGGTACTACTGCCATGACTGTAGTAAAGACCCTGAGAGGCCAAAAGCCTGTACAGACAATTGGTAATCATTTTGATTGACCAGAACTCAGAGGTACTTCTTGTGAGCCTGACTGACTGTCACAGGGAAGAAGACACCTTTTCAGTCAAGGGTGGCATATCAGTCCTCAGGATCCAGGGAATGGATAACAGAAACTAGGGTGACCATGCAAAGCTATCATTTTAAAGAATTTGTTGAGTTGACACTCAAATTGGTTGAGACCCTCCCCCCCTTTCCCATGTTAGGAAATATCAGGAATACAATCCCTTCCCTCTGAGATCACTTGGAACCTCCTCTACGGCTCTCAGGAGGTTTTTTTTTTTTGCAAGAGCAGTCCCTGAAGAGGGATGAGGAGGGAGGGGTAGAAGCAAACATGAGAATATATCCCACTTCCACAGTGTTCAAGACCCATTGGTCAGAGGTAACATGAGACCAAGCACTGTGAAACTGGAACAAATGTTTTGTGAAGGTGAGGGAGTTTGGGTGTGGAGAGATGGAGACTGGTAGGTTGGCCTTGACTGACCCATCCAAATGACTTCTTTGCACTTCCCAGATATTTTGAAGGGCATGGAGCTATAGTCGAAGCTGCAGGAGGGGGAGGCCTACACCTCTAACCCCAGGAACTCTTTTTTTAACAGGCTGTCAAGAAGGAGCAGAATATCAGTGCATGTGCTGGAGCGGATAGTGCTTCCTGAGTGGGTGAGTATAGACCTAAAGACTTCAAGGTGACTCTAGAGTCCTTAAGTCCATGGAGCTTGATGTCCGTCTGGTCCAAGAATAGAAAACGACCCTCAAATGGCAAGTTCTGGACAATGTTCAGTACTTCATAGAGAAGACCAGACGACTACAATCAGGATGATCTACACATGGCAACTGCAAAAGCCATGATTCTAGCGGCTGCGTCTGCTGCATCAAGCTCTGCCCACAGCAATGTTCTCACAAGTAGTCTGCCCTCTTTACCAGGGCAGAGAATTCCTGCCTACTGTTCTCTGGGAGTAGCTTGCTGAACTTTTCCGTGGAGCCCCACAAATTGAAATCGTACTGCCCCAACCGTGCCTGTTGGTTAGCAGTACGCAGCTGCAAACATGCTGTTGAATAAATCTTTCTGCTGAATAAATCTAGTCTCTTAGCAACTTTTGATTTAGGGTGGCAGCCCAGTTCCCTGTCGTATTCTCTCATTAGCTGCTGTGATGACTAATGAGCCTGGAGGTGGATGAGTATAAGAGTACTTAAAACCTTGGGAGGCTACATAGTTCTTTCTTCCCTTTTGGAGTTGGGAGATAAAGAGGATAGAGTCTGCCATAAAGCCTTTATAGGCTTTAGTATTGCCTTGTTAACTGACAGAGCTACCCTGGAGGGATCCACAGATGATAAAATGTCCACTAGGCAATGACAGGACTCCCTAACCTCCTCGGCCTGTAGATCTAAATCTGCAGCCACACTCTTTAACAACTCCTGATAAACTAAAATCATCAGGAGGGGGGAAGTTGTCCCAGGTGAAATGGCCTCATCTTCAGAGGATAAAGAGGAAGCCTAGACTGTTGCTTTGGTTCTGGAACCTCTTGATGCTCGGTACTGGATCTGGTACCAGACTCTAGGGATGGAGCTTCTTAGTGTACAGACTCTCCCCTTTTAGGCATGGGTACTGACTACACGCACCGTGGGGAAGATCTCAAAGCTGAGGGAAACCTGGAATGGTTAAAAAATGGCCATTGTTCTGACCACATTCCAATTTGAAGGGTCATTGTAGTAGATCAGAAGAGAGGATCTCTGAGGAGACTAGCAGGTCCTGCTTCACAGCTATGAGACATAAGATCACACCTCTGAGACCAATGACAAAGATTCGCCTTCTTCTGACCATGGCAGGGCTGATCCAGCCAGTGCCAGGGACCAGTGCTAAGAGTCTAGCAATGGGCAGGGCGACACCATGATTACAGGCTTACCATTGAATGGTACCAAGGGCTTGCCTGTCCAGGAAGCAGGCAACTGCAGTACCAGAGATTAAATTGCTGGCTGACAAGGCAGTGGTGCTCAGGGAGTGGACTCCTGTGAGAATAGAGACAGGCACCAAGAGACAGAAGATTTTTTGCCACCACAAGACTTTTTGTTGCCACTTTCGGCACTGGGCTCAACAGAGCTCACTGTAACTCTGGAGCCGACTAAGCCAACTTAGACACCAATTTGGAGGAAGAGTGCTTAGGTTTCAAGTGCACTCTACTCAACTCCTTCTTGTCCCTCTTACCCGACTTAGTGGATGCAGATCTCCCCCCTGGCTGGGGCCTCTCCAGAAGTTTTGCATTTCTTCCTTGGTACAGGTGAGGGAGAACAGTGCCTGCATTCCACTGAAGTGGCAGGCGCTCAGCACTGAGTCAGACCTGGACAGCTCCAACAGTGGCCTGAGATCCGCCATCATCATCAGAAATGTCAGCCTAGGTCCCGATCTCTCTTTGTCATAGGCTTGAACTCCCCACAAATCTGACAATGGTCCGTTAAATGTTCCTCCCTCAAGCACTTCAGGCAGCTGTTGTTCAAAGGCATAGGTCTCGAGCAAGAAATGCACAGCTTGAAGCCCAGTACCCAGGGCATATCAGTGCCATGCATGCTCGTGCACACACACAAAATGGGGAAAACAACAAGCTTGAAAACCATTTTTTTTCTTCACAACACAACTAAACCTTACTAACTGTATTTAAGACTAGACTAACTATACACACTCACACCCTATTTACAAAAGCTGAGACAGAGAACTGTTCTGATATTGAACACAGTTCCAACGATCCTTGTGGGAGGTAAGACAGAACTGAGGACGGCTAGGCGTGGCTTTGCCCTTTATACTTGCTTGCAGAGATGCACTGAAGCAGGGGGAGCTTAGCCCTCCAGCGGATATCGCTGAGGGAAAACGTTTGACAGCTTTGTGCTGGGTGCACCAACACCAAGAGTGAAAAGCACATGGTCAATCACTTGAAGAACAACCGCCAGTTATAAGTAGGCGAGTGAACACACATTAGCATTAGAAATGTTACATAAACTAAACGCTTAACTGGAAATTTAAGTTAAACAAACAGACATCACAGTCAAGATGAGGGAACTGGTTCTGACATTACATGGAGGATGGAAATCGAGAAACCAGGGAATGTTATGTAAGTGGGACCTTTATAACAGCAGTTGGAATATCAGATCAGTGCACACCTCACAATACTTAAATTATTTTTGGAATCATCCTAGGTCTGCAAAATATAGCATATGACAGCTTCAGTCAGAATCAGCAGAGGCAGTTTCAGGAGGGAAAGCTGTATATGTCCTTTAATCTCTAGAGATCCGGGTTCAAATTTGACTTAGGCCCTAAACTTGAGACCAATCAATCATGTTTCATTCTACACCCATATAACAAACCAACCAACCTCTGCCTGGCAGTCTTCTAAGGAGAGGCTCAGGAGCACCATACCAGAAGTGCTGCATGTTAAGAATTAGGTGAATTTGCTGAGTTGCGTGGAAAGGATTCAGAAATAGATTGTAGAGATGCCTGGCAAGAATGACAAGGTTTACCCTGAAAGAGGAAAGTCAAACTTGCTAAATGAACAGGGACAGCAGCAAGCCATGCTTTAACGCAAGGAGCAACCCTAGGCACTAGTTTTCTTGGGACAAGAGGTTGCATTAGTTATTGCTGTGTATGATCTGCATACATTCTCAGTGGCTTACTGAGGAGGGGGGGGCATGCCCCCGTGCAGCAGCCTGGGGAGGGGTGCCGGTCAGGCCCTCCTCAGAGGAGCTGCCCCTACCCTGCCACAGGCAGCCAGGGTATCCTCCCGGCTCCTCCGCCCCTGCACTGGGTGCAAGGAGGGAGCTGCGGGGACCAGAACCCATCACACACCACCTGCCACTCCCACAGCAGGAAGAGAGTGAGAAACAGGCCCACGGACATTCCCCCCCTTCCCGCCATCAGGGTGCTGCCACCAATGGGGGGGGAGGGTAATGGGGGAGAGCGGGACATGGGCCCACATATCCTCCCACCCCCGCAAGGCACTGCCAACTGGGCAACTAGGGCCCCCAGGCGCCAGAGACCCACAGCACACCACTGCACATGCTAGTGTTTTTCTGGGAAGTAGGGGTTGGTGGTGTAGATTAGAAGAGCTTCATGCAGACTATGCAGTTTGCCAAGCCACCAAAAGCAGCCTTCATGTCCGTTTCTGCCTCAGAAAAGAAAAAAACAAAAAGAGAGCACATGAAGATAGCCAGAAAAAGGCAGTGAGACCTACAAATATATGCAGCATATGTGTTTGGAGGAGTTGGGAGTGGAAGAAGAGGGTTACCTGTACTCTGAGGCAGACGGGTGTGGGGCATCCACGATCAGCAAACCAACAAACTGAAATATTTGCATTTTCACAAAACCCTATGAAATAGGACAGAAAGTGGTATAACATTCCTCTATTGAAAACACACAGGCCAGAGAAGGTAGAATAAAGTTCCCAATAACTGTTCAGTCCAATACCCTTTCCTAAGGGCTAGCTTTATTTTCAAGCATATGGATTTAAAACAAGAGCAAATAAACTCAAAATACTGAATATTAACCACCCAGCATTATCTCAGCTTTCATAAACTGAGAAGTGAAAGGATACACCCTTCCCCTTTAGCAGCTCTGCCTGGATACTAGGGAGAGACTCACACTAGTTTCCATGACCCCGAGTCTCCCATCTGCTGTCCCTGCACCAGAGGCAGAAAGCATTAGGCCTCTCTGCACTATAAAGTTAGGTCAATTTAAGTGAACATGTGTCAACCTGGCTTTGATGCATCTACTCCAAAATTTATTCCTGCCAACGTGAGCATTGTTTAGGAGTTGTGGAAAATTGATAAGGGACACAAAAGGAGATCTCTATGGCCATCAAAGGTAAAGACAATAAGGCAGTTTTAAAATATAAAAAAAAAGAATCTTGACAATAGTATTAATCCGTTACTGGACAGGAATGGCAGAGTTATCAATAATAATGAAGAAAAGGCAGAAGTGTTCAATAAATACTTCTGTTTTGTATATAGTCTTAGCATATGGTCATAACACTCTTTCCATTCCACTAGTATCTCTGGAAGGTGTTAAACAGAAGCTACTAAGTTAGAGATTTTTAAATCAACCAGTCCAAATAACTTGCATCCAGTAGTTTTAAGAGAGTTGGCTGAGGCACCCATTGAACCATTAATGTTGATCTTCAATAAGTCTTGGAGCACTGGAGAAGCTCCAGAAGACTGGAAGAAGGTTAATGTTGTGCCAATAGTGAAAAAAGGTAAACAGGATGATCTGGGTAATTATAGGCCTGTCAGCCTGACATTAATCTAGGGCAAGATAATAGAGTAGATAGCAGGATAGTCGATTAATGAAGCATTAAAGGGGGAGGTAATATAAGTAATGCAAATTAACATTGGTTTATGGAAAATAGATCTTAAACTAACCTGATTTTTTTTTGATTAAATAAGACTGGTTGATAAAGGTAATAGTGTTGATGTACAACAGTTATACTTCTGTAAGGCATCGGACTTGGTATTGCACATCGTTTTGATTAAGAAATAAAAATACAAAATAAACATGGCAAACATTAAATGGATTAAAAACTGCCTAACTGATAGCTCTCAAATGTAACTATAAACAGGGAATCGTCATCGAATGGGTGTTTCCAGAGGGGTCCCACTGGGATCAGTTCTTGGCCCTGTGCTAGTTAATATTTTTATCAAAGACCTAGAAGAAAATATAAAATAATTACCGATAAAGTTTACAGATGATGCAAATTGGGAGAGTGGTAAATTATGGAGTGGACCCCTCACTGATTCACAGCAATCGGGATCACTCGGTAAACTAAGCACAAGGAAATGTGTATTTTAATATGGCTAAATATAAATGTAGATATCTAGGAACCAAGAATACAGGCCATACTTACAGGATAGAGTGACTCTGTACTGGGAAGCAGTGACTCTCAAAAAGATTTGGGGGTTGTGATCGATAATCGCCTGCACATGAAGTTCCAGTGTGACACTGTGGCTAAAAGAGTTAACGCAATCATGGATCACGTAAACAGGGGAATTTTGAGAAGGAGTAGGGAGATTATTTTACCTCTGTACTTGGCACTGGTGTAACCACTGCTGGAATACTGTGTTCAGTTTTGGTGTCCACAATTCAAGAAGGATGAGTGTTCAGAGAAGAGCCATGAGGATTAGTGATAGACTTAGGCCCTGTCTACACTTACCTCGGAGATTTGGCAGCAGTCGACCAGAGTTACACAAACGATGCAAAAAATGTGCATAACTCCCGTTGACTTCTGTGCTTCTGTTCTGCACTCCATATTCAATGCGCTGTGCCGCTTGAAGAAGTAGTCTTAATACATCAATTTCTGGATCGACTAAGTGGGTCTTCACTGACCACTCAGTCGATCCAGAGAAGTCAATCTGATGGCAGCAAATTTGCCACCATCAGTGAAGACATAGCCTTAGTGATGGATGGATGGATAATGTGATAAGTCTATCTGGACTGTGATGATTTATCTCACAGGCTATGTGATATCACACACAGATTATCTATAGATATAGTGATTGACTTAAGGAACATGATCTATTTAGTTTAAGAAAGATTAAGAGGTGACTCGATTATCGTCTATAAATATCTACTTGGGGAACAAATATTTAATAATGGTCCCTTCCATCTAGCAGAGAAAGGTTTAATAGTCCAATGACTGGAAGTTGAAGCTATACAAATTCTGACTGGAAACAAAGCACAATTTTTTAACATTGAGAGTAATTAACCATTGGGCCAGTTTACCAAGGGCCATGATGGATTCTCCATCACTGACCATTTTTAAATCAAGACTGGATTTTTTTTAAAAAAAAGATATGCTCTAGAAATTATTTTGGGGATATTCTGTGGTCTATGTTACATAGAAAATCAGACTAGATGATCCCCATGGTTCCTTCTGTCATTGGAATCCATGAGTGCCCAGTTACAGTGACACAATACTACCACCTCCCTGTGCAACACAGCCACGGCTGGCCTACTTAGGACATTGCCAGTGCAAGTGTAACCACTGCATTGCCTGTGCTTCACCAATCTATTAGAACTCTTTGAGGGAGTCAACAAGCATGTGGACAAGGGTGATCTAGGGGATATAGTGTACTCAGACTTTCAGAAAACCTTTGACAAGGTCTCACACCAAAGACTAAAGCAAAGTAAGCGGTCGTGGAATAAGAGGGAAGGTCCACTCCTGGATCAGTAACTGGTTTAAAGACAGGAAACAAAGGGTAGGAAAAAAAGGTCGGTTTTCAAAGTGGAGAGAGGTAAATAGAAGGGTCCCCCAAGGATGTGTATTGGGACCTGTGCTGTTCAACGTATTCATAAATGATCTGGAAAAGAGGTAGTCAGTGAGGTGGCAAAGTTTGTAGACAATACTAAATTATCCAAGGTTGATTGTAAAGAGTTACAAAGGATCTCTCACAAAACTGGGCAACTGGGCAACAAAATAGCAGATGAAATTCAATGTTAATAAATGCAAAGTGATGCACACTGGAAAACATAATTCCAAGCATACACAGAAAATGATGGGGTTGAAATTGGCTGTTACCACTCAAGAAAGAGTTTGGAGCAGTCATGGATAGTTCTCTGAAAACATCTGCTCAATGTGCGCCAGCAGTCAAAAATAAAAAAAGCTAACAGCATGTTAGGAACCATTATGAAAAGGATAGAAAATAAGACAGAAAATATAATGCCACTATAGAAATCCATATTGTGACCACACTCATCTCAAAAAAGACATTAGTATCAGGAAAAGTACAGAGAAGGGCAACAAAAATGATTAGGGGTATGGAACAGCTTCCATATGAGAAGAGATTGAAAAGACTGGGACTATCCATCTTAGAAAAGAGACTACTAAATTGGGATACGATAGAGGTCTATAAAATCATGAACGGTGTGGAGAAAGTGAATTAAGGAAGTGTTACAGAACACAGGAGCCAGAGGTCACCCAATGAAATTAAGAGGCAGCAAGTTTAAAGCAAACATATGGAAGTTCTTCACACAGTACATAGTTAGCCTGTGGAACTCATTGTCAGGGGATGTTGTGAAGGTCAAAAGATATAAATGGGTTCAAAAAAGAATTAGATATATTCACAAAGGGTAGGTCCATCAATGGCTATTAGCCAAATAGTCAGAGATGTGACCCCATATTGTGGATGTCTCTAAACCTCTGACTGCCAGAAGCTGGGACTGAACAACAAGGAATGGATCACTCAATAATTGCCCTGTTTTGTTCATTCCATCTGTAGTATCTGGCACCAACAACTGCTGAAAAACAGGACAGTGGATTAGACGGACCACTCGACTGATGGACATTCTTATGTGTCAACCTTAACAGTCCTATAGTAGCTGTCCCACAATGCTCCTACCCCCACAACAGAAGCTGCTCTGATTACAATTTTGAACTCCGCTGCCCAGAGGTCAGAGAGACCTGGAAACCCGTTCCTGGCTTTAAAACCATCCATGTGTTTTTAAGTGCTTTTTCCAGATTGCCCAACTTGGCAATTATACCTGCCAGCTCACCTTTGATGTGTGCATCTGACCATGCTTGTTCCACGTGCACAGAGAGCAGCTAGACGTGCTCCTGCTTGAAGCAGGCAAGAAATCTTGGATTTTCTTGGCCTGTGCGAAGAGGAGACTGCACAAACACAGCTATGGAACATGCACAGAAATATCAACATCTATGTGCAAATTGCACAGGCGATGCTGAAACTGGGGCACAACAGAGATAAGCAGCAGAGCCATAAGAAAGTGAAGGTACTTTACCAGGGATAACAGCAAGCAAGGGAGAACAACAAGAAATCTGGTGCTGCCCCACAGACTAGCTGCTTTTACCACAAACTGCATGTTGTACTGGCAGTCACCTCGCTAATGCTCTGCATTCGACTGTGGATACTTTGCAGGCACACTCCTGTCATGAACAAGGGGGGAGCACAATGCTGCAGGGGGGTTCAAACCTTGCCGTGAATTAGGAGCGGTCTGAAACTCCCCCTAGAATCAAGCCAGTGCAGGGGCAAGTGCAGGGGAGCTCTCAGATGAAGGGCAAGGGAGCTCGGGTAAGTACGTACATACATTATTCCTCAATCATTTTTTTCTTTTTGTTTTCTGAAACGTCATCTCTCTCCTCCCTTCTGCCCTTCTTCCCCTCTGAAAATGGCACCAAATTTCATCTGCATGTTTAGAGGAAAAAAGCACTGACTTCTGACTGCTTACTTTATTGCTATAACGTTTGCAAATCGAATGTTAGAGAATAACTTTAAAAAGTAGCATGGCAGTCTGATTACACAAAGCACACCAAGACTGGTGTCTTGTGCTTGCATAGAGGTAGAAGAAAGAGAGCTGGCACCTACTTTTCATGTTTTTTTCTTTGTTGGGTTAGGGCAGGGGTGAGGGGCTGAGCTTATGGAGTGGGATGTCCCCTCAATCCTTGCAAGAGATCCCAATGACACTTTCACAGAGATACTCTGCAACCCACTCCAGACATTTCAAGGGATGGCAGCCTTGTTTCTTCCCCCACAATAGGAGATCTTCCCACATCACTGCACTTAGCTCCACTGGAACCATTGCAGTAAACATTCTAGCAGCACACAGTCTCAGGAGGCTTTGGGACATCAACAGCAACTGGATTCTCAGTCACTGCACCCTCGGGAGTGAGGTATCAGGCAAGATCACCCCTGCCTGTGAAAATACTGCAATATTTATTGCACTTTCCCTATACTCATGCTCCCGGGCATCCAGCATTTAAATCTTCCATGCAGCAGAACAAGCGCCCACCTCCCTGCTAGGTCATACTCACTCTGGTTTGAGCTGCAGCGTGTGCTCTAGTGAGGTGTTCCAAAGCTAAAGTGACAATTAGCATTTCTAATGGTACTTAGGGGAATAATGTTTAAAGGAGGTTGACACTTATCATTCCCTTTCTGTTGGGACTGTAAATTTGAGGGCATATCTGTCTGTTTTAATCAGCAACCTCTGGGGTGGTGGCCTGCTAACACCTGATGATGGTCAGAAGAAAAAAAGCCGCCTACGGAGGATATGTTCTGTGAGATCCTTCAATCTTCTATAGCCTCAGAGTGTGAACACGGAGCTTGGAGGGACCATATGGCTGTGACCGGAGAGAAGGATCAACAATGAAGACAGCGGTTGCCACAGGAGAGGGAAAAGGACTTAGTGACTCATCAGTAAAGGCAAAGACATCATGGGTTTGCTCAGGCAACAAACTCAGATGCTGAAGAGCATTACTGACCTATGTGCCCAAAGATCCCAGGCTCAGTGGCCGTTCTGAATCACAACTACACACACACCAACATGAAAACCACATGATCTGACACAGCTCAATACACTGTAGTTAAGTTTTACATGCATGAACATAAATCTTCACTGTTTACTTCCATTTTTACTTCAGGGTTTTAAAGTATGGTCCACCCTGTTAGAGTGTTGCTAAACAGTTTTTACCTGGTGTTTGTTGGCACTTGAATTTTGTTGCCTATTTCTTTGCATACAATGAAGCTCTGTTTTTGGGAACTCAAATTATCTTTACGCCAAGCGTTACAGAATTCATAGCGAGAGGCACTAACCCGCCCATATTTGATCTCCATACACACAACAGACACTATTTCATAAAAGCAGCAAACTACATTATTGTGGCTCACTATCAAAATGAACTTTGAAGGCCTCTTGCAGCCATACAGCTCCATGATTGGCTCTTTAATAGCCCTTGTATCTGGCTGATCAAATTCAGCAGACAGCTGGTCCACCCCTCCTCTCCTCCCTGCCAGTGGCTTCTCTCCCTTTGCCTTCCATATTACACAGCATACAACATGCTATATAACAGTGGCGATGTTTGCCTCCCTGAGATCCAACCTAATATGTAAACAGTGCCAGAGACCCTTCAGTCCACCAAAAGCACATTCAACTTCTGCACCTACTGGGCCACTAGTTGAATCTTTCTTTGGTGCTGTCGAGGTGGCCAATAAACAGCTTAATGAATCAGGGGAGCCAGGAGTAGGTTGGGTCACCCGGAATCACTACTGGCATTTCAACATTGCTAATGGTGATGTGCCAGCCGGGGAAGAATGTCCCTGCTTGCAGCTTTTTGAAAAACCCTGTGTTCCTAAAGATGCAAGCTTAATGCACCTTCCCTGACCAGCCCATACTGACGTTGGTGAAGCATTCCTGATGATTCACTAGTGCCCGTATAACCATGGGAAAGTATCCCTCCCTTTCTGTCTGTGTACTCACTGGCAAAGTGGCCTAGCGCCACTATAGGGATGTGCATGCCATCTATCACCACACCACCACAATTCGGGAACCCCGCTGCTGCAAATCCATCCATTGTTTCCTGCACATTACTAAGACATACAGTCCTGTGTAGCAGGAGACACTTAATGGTCTTACGCACTTGGATGACAACAGCATCCACAATGGATTTTTCAACTCCATACTGACTGCCCACTGACGATAGCAATCCAGCACGGCAATGCACTGTCTCCACTGTCAGTGCAGCTCTGGTTTTGGTGTCCCTGCACTAGAGGCCTGGAGGGAGCTCGGCACAAGATCCAGGAACGTGCTTTTTCGCATCCAAAAGTTCAGTAGCCACTGCTCATGACGTCAGACTGCATTATAAAGTAATATCACCCATCAGTGCTTGTTTCTCAGGTCCAGAAGAGGTGATCCAACAAGTGGAGCTACTCCATGAGTGCTAGCAGCAACCTGGCTTCCCTCCCCACTGCATCCAATTACCATGCTTGAACATCTCCACCTCTTCTGCACCATACTCTCTGTCGTTGTAGTACTCATTCAAGTCCTACAAATACAGGAGAATCATGCATCCTTTATTAGCAATGCTCCTGAGAACTGTGCTGGGCTGTGCCGAGTCCATGCTTCCGTCAGAGAGATGGCAGAAGCCAAAAGCAGCATGTGGGACTGTGAGAGTTTTAAAATCATCACCACATGGGGAAAGCATTATGGGATGGAAAAAATGGCATAGTGGGAACTTGACACCTAGCTCCCAGAAAACCCTGGACGAATCACTGGTATTCTACAAATGTGCTAATGGGTGACAAGTTACTGAGCCAGCAAGCGGTGAAGGGCACCCTGGGATACCTACCTACACATTTTAAATTGATGCAAGCACCCAAGTCTGCACGTGCCCAACAACATATAAAAATCAGCAGCTGTACAATACATTTGCATTTGACTGAACTCTAGCAGAGCCTTATACCTGGTTTTCTATAGGACACATACTCAGGTGCTCTGTGACTATGGATGTCTTCACTGCAGAGTTAGCTTGAGTAACCCCTTCTCAGAGATTCATAGATTCCAAGGCCGGAAGACACTATTGTGACCACCTAGTCTGACCTCCTGCATAAAACACAAGCCACAGAGCTTCCCCAAAAGAATTCACAGAACATACCTCTTGAGTTAGCCTGGCTCGAGTTGGAAGTGACCACACTGCAAAACAATACTTGAGCTGTCAAGTGATTGTATTAGCAGCACAGTGTAGCTAGGCCCCCATTGCATTACTTGATTGAGACATAGCCCTCAAGCTTCTACCCTTAACTCTGATAGGCCATTCGTATAGCTCCCCATTTTAAAGAGCCTAAATTTGCATATCTGAAGCTTGTTTAAACCTTGTGAATTTAAATTGCTTAGATATCGGTCCTTAATTTCTTTAGCAGACAGACCTGGCTGCACTGTTCTCACATACAAATTGCATAGGACCTCTGTACATTTTTGATAACGAGAACTTCTACTGGGGATGAGAGAAATGGCAGATGGAGAAACTCTCTGGAAAGTATATTTCTGGAAGTGACACACTGCCAAAGGAATGTGGGGGGGAGGAGGGAAGGAAGAGAAGAGGGGTTGCCTCCAGACTGCCCCTAAATAACTGCAATGAAACCGGATGAAGTTCTCAGACATGCAGTTCACATCAAGGTGAAAGCAGAGAATGAAAGCTATAAAGGAAAGGGAGCTTTCTGCGAAGACTACTCCTCACTCATCCTCTTTAGGACAGAGACAGTTCTAATAGTGGCCCCTACAAACCCAGCTGTCACATTTCAGAAATTCTCTAATTGCCTGCAAGTACCTTGAAACCCCCAATCTGTCCCCAGACCCAAGTCTCAGAAGCATTCCTAAGTCTCACCATGTGATATTTCCAATGTTCAGAACTTATTTGTAGATAGGGTCAAGACAAAGGGGCAAAAAGGGAAACAGCTGGGTCCAGAATTAAAAATAGTTGAGTGGTTAAAGTTTAGAAAACAATGCATTGGGTTAGTGGGCTGCACTTGGCAGAGGGGAAGCACAACCAGGAAAGTCAGAGATAGCAGGAAAGAGTCTCTCCTGTAGCAAGAGGAAGGCAGAAAAAGTGACCAAGGTGAAAGTTCTCGGTTCATTCATGGCTTGGGGCAGGGATGGAAGGCACAAATTCAATAGAAGATGAGAAATTTCAGCTTGCATTAAAGGGCGGGGCAAAGATTATAAAATGAAAAGGACAGAGTGTCTCTAATGCATCTCGAGGTGTGATATGGGGGGAGGGGAGGATTTCTTCTACATATGGAAATTAAGAAAAAGGAAAGTAATGAGAGGAAACAGCCATATCTGGGGTTGTTTGAAGCAGCAGTCTGCCACGCCTCCTCAATTATGACAAAGAATTCTGCCTTATGAACAGGGAGGGCTGGTTGGGAACCAGGAGTCCTTCAACCCTTCACCCTCACTTGGGAGAAGGAGGGGTCCCCATATCAGCCACTCAGCAGCATGGAGCCCCCTGCATTGGCACCATCCGCCTGCCCAGTTCAGACCTGTAATCTCCCCTGATTTTGATTTAATGTAGCAATTACTGGTAATGTGGTTTGAAGGAGATAAATGCCCGGTACGGGGCTGGCTGGTGCTGACGCTCATTCCGCTCATGATGCAAGAACAGTTTTAATTAAAATCCCCTTTATGATAAAGGAACTGCTTGACTGGATGTTTCTGTGCAGCCCTGATACGGAGCTTCCTCCAAAGCGGATTAAAAATCAAAGTTTCCCTCTTCTTGCTACTGGCAACACAAAAAATATGGAACAGCATCACCATGTCACCGCTCAGTGTGATTTCCTTAACCCTAGAACTGCTGGGATCATGTCAGCATTTGCTTAAAACAATCGCCTTTTATCACAGCTTTAAACTCTCCCTGCCAAAAAACTAAGTATCAGGGACCCTTTAATTAGAAGAAAGATGGAGCCAAAAAATACATCCTGCATGAGCCAAAAGGGTTTTCCCTTTATTTGGTTTAAAATGGAATTACGCTGTATTCCTGTGTTGCAAGCTGTCATTGCCAACCAAATTCATGGTGAGGAGGAAGATCAAGACTGAAGTGCATTGGCAAAACTCTGGAGATGGGGGCCTGGTTGCTGAACTTGAATAGCAGGAGATTCTGCTTATTAGGATGGAGGATGGACAAAGAAGAAAGAGTGGGGGGTGGAAGAGACTGGAATAGCAGGGCTCCAGACAGAGTTGGATTTGGAACAGCTGTCAGGGTCCATGCTCAGACCTGTTCTAGAATAAATCTGTCAGCTCTTGATGAAGTTACAACAAATGGGGACTTCTGGTTTGTTTGTTTTTTCTTTACAGTATAAAATATACTAAAAATGAATACATTAAACCCAGCTAGTTTCTATCATTGCAAGTGCTAAGAACAGATTGTCACAATGAAAAATGGGCCCTGTGCATTATACAGAAAAGGAAACACAGAATTTTGCAGCTTGTAGATGGTGCAACATGAAGAGAAAGAGCCTTTATTGTGAATATACATGATCTCTCTCTTCTTCCAGGGTTACCTTAAGCCACGGAATACATGTCAAGATTAAAAAAAGTTGATTTAAACTGGATTAATCTGCCTGGCCCTTGGAATATGTTATTTTGGGATCTTTGTACTATGGGAGTGCCTAACTCCAGTCCTAGGGATCTCAGAGCCTCTGCAGGAGACATCACCACCCCAAGGATCCTCCTTTATCCCATGAGATTCCCTTCGCCAGCTGGAATCCTTGAGGCCATCAGATTCCTATTTCCTTCTCAGAGGGCCCTGGTGTTCCAGAAGCACTTTTTCCTGTAGAGGATATCCCATTATGTGACAGAGGTGGGGGGAAAGCTTTCTAGGAAGAAGTTAGGAGGGATGTAGCAGAGCACCCTGACATAGCGCTAGCACAGATACACCTGCAGTACAAATATCTGAGAAAGTGAAACTGGAGCCATGGCAGGTTTATATAGTGCTACTGTATTGTATTGGTGAAATTAGTCTCCAGGAACTCCTACTAACTCATCTCTGTAAAAACAAAGGGAAAATCCCAGGCCAAGGAAGGCAGCATGAAGGCATAAGGCGGCTATGATGGTCCTCAGGAAAAAGGCCTGGTGTAATTAACAAGATTAAAGGGGGATTTAGGATCAGGAGAGAGAGAGCAACAGGCTAGACTGATCCTTACAGGATTAAAGCTAGAATCCTACTAAGAGTGCAGTGGTCGTGAGATCAACTCTGCGTAATAGGATTAAATCAACAGCAGCTTTTGTTTTTCTATCTAAACCACAGCGCCTGCACTGCCGCCATGCCAATTAAACAGCCGAGAAGGGTGGCGGTATCAATACAGGATTTTTGGGAAGGATGACGGAGCACTACCAAGTTCAATTCTAGAACTGCAGAAGAAACCACAGAATAGACACTACTATTCAAAGAAAGCAAAGGGATGACATAATAAGCCGCCTGAGCACTGAAGAGAGTCTGAAGTTTGCCAAAGCAGTGTCCCGGCCAGCCATAAATCTAGCTACAGCAAATGTGATTGGGTTGCCCCCTGTCTAATGGAAGAGAAAGGCTGAAGTGGAAAGAGACCCAGCTGTAGCCAGACATGCTGCAGATTGGCCGTTGGCTTTTGATGGTGTCCCTTGACCATCAGGAACAAAGGGAGCCATATACTATAAGGGACATATCAGCAAACACACATTTAAGACCAATTGTTGCACTTCCCCATTGTACAACAGAACCCAAGAACCACAAAAGAAAGAAAAGCTTGTCTCAAAAATGTGTCATTTGCATTACTGCTGGTGTAGCACATGCAGGCCAGCTGCTCCTTCAGTCCACTGGTCTTCAAAGTTTCCAGAGTTTGAGCAGGTCATTTGAATGGGAAGGAAGGCAAGGTCATTTGAATGGGAAGGAAGGCAAGGTACCCAATTTTTTCTAGACATTCATATACTGTACACTGAATTGTTAATGCCTATTTTTGCCCAAGCTGAAAAAAATGGTTTTAAATTAACTATCACAACCACCCTGCTCACCGGAGGATGGCATGAGAACACACCTATTCACAACAACTAAGCAGCTGCGCAGGGAAGCTACACCCAAGATACCAGGAGAAGGCATTATAACATCTTGCATTTTCTACAGCACTTTTTATCCTGAAAAATCCCAAACAACTTTGAACCCAGTAATTATACAAACACTGTAAACATATACACACAAAAATAAGACAGGGTATACAAAAATAGCGCTACATAAAAGCACCCAAGTGCAGTTAATTAAGCTTGCCCAACTCCATTCTCTTCTCCAGTTCCTTGAAGGCATCATGCGCCAGCAGCAGAAGTCTCTCAAACATCTAATTTCACAATTTAATTACCTGCCATTCCTCAGAAGGTCCCACCCACCATCACCAGCCTCATCTACCCTACACCACTCTGCCCCCTCCAGCTGAAATGGACAAAGCAGGGACTAATCCCAGTTATCCTTCCCCTTTGCCGCACCTCTGCACTGAACAGCTGATCTCCCAAAAAACTCAGAGAGCTTGAATCACTGGAGCTGCGGGACTCCTTACAGAAACAACCCCTTAGTGATACTGGGAGAGAAGGCTACTGAAATCAGGCACCCACAATATCCTCATTCTCTGGGGATATGGAAGGAAGCAGCTCAACTAACTCCATTCATGCTGCCCCAAATATTGCAGTGAAATCTCTCCTTCATGAAGGTGGCTGAGACCATCCTGAACAGGCCTCTTCACCCAGGAAATTCCCTGGAAGGCTCAAGCTGACATGGTTCTCCTGGAAGGGAGGCTAAAGTGACAGAAAGGAGATAAGAAAAAGAAATATAAGAGGCCAGAGCATGCTCATATGTCAATTTCCAGAAATACGCAGTAATTGGAAGTTTTAAACTTTATTTGTTTCTACTCGGGGTACTTTAGAAGTTATGAAAATGTTCAGAGGAATGTCACTGTTGTCCATCATACATCACAAAACTATCTGTAACATGACTCTACAGAAGAGCCTTAAAGCAAGATGACTAATCCCCTACAGAGTATCTGAAGTTTATCATTTGGTCAGGACAAATTCAAATAATTGTCTTGCAGTCTAGGCATGAATTAGGACAGAGGGATAGGGGACAGGCTGCCTCCTAGCTGATGTGAAACATGGAAACTGTCTTTGATCTGAATTCAACTAAAGGCTCAAGAATAACCTCAACCTTGTGGAAAATCGTATCTTGTAGATAGAACTTTAGCCATCAGACACAGGATATTGAAGGTATTCAAATTAAGATTTTCCTAAAGGTCTGTGAGAACAGTGAAAACCAAACATAAGGGAGAGACACAGGAGGAGATCTAATTAACACTTTTAGCTTCTTCACAGATTTGAGGAACCTCTGAACACTTTTGATTGATGACCCATAGCAGAAAAAGGCTAGCATATGTTAGAATCCTCCAATCTAAGGGGTCTACAGAGCATCCTTTGTTGATTTCTTGCTTTACTGCCAGCAGAAAAGGGAGATCTTGACTTCCACTGGGGATCACCAGCTGCCTGCACTAGTCCCTGAACTCTGCTTGCCACTGTGATAAATGGCTTCAGAAAGATGTATGTAGAATTGGGCACACACTGAACCTCGATGTCGCAGTTCCTATAGTCTGTAAGTAATTGTATAGCAGCTTTCCATACAGAACACTGATGGATCTGATCTTATAGTCTGAACATGTGCTTAGACTCCTGTTGAACTGATTAGGTCCCGTTTTTATTATCCAAGTTACCCAATCACATACTTCCCGATATATAAACACATACAGATGTTATCCGAGCTGCTGACTTGCCATCCAAATATGGGTGCACACAAAGATCCTTCTGTCCTCTGAGCCAACTGCCAACACTATCATTACGATGGTCAGACCAAAGGTGAGGTCCTGGCATTAACCTACTGTCCCAAAATTATGTAATGCTGGGATCACAGTAGAACTGAGACTTTAAAGTAAGGACCTGGAAGTGTAGGGAACACGCATCTGCCTCCTCAAATTGCTTGCCTATATGATCTACTTCTGAGATTCTGTGAACCCCAACAAAAGTTTACTCTCTTCGATTCCAAGACTGACTGGACTGCCTGCTATTCTACCCAAACTAAGCTGAGCGGGTCCCTGGTCCTCCAGGATGGAAAGAACAGTTTCTGTTTGCCATAAGTTAAAGGTCTCCTGCCTTCTGGACAAGTTGGCGCAGGGCAACTGAACTGAAGAGTTGCAGGAAGAATTCACAATGAACTCTACAGTATGTCCAGTAGCTAGAATCTACCCTCTAGGACCCTCATTCTTTGTTTAGGCTCATTCAGAAAACACATTTTTTATTTCTTCTGACTATGAGGGCATCCTGTGCACTGGCCTGCACTCCTTCATTTTGTAGTACGAGAGATCATCCTAAGCCCTACTTCTCCCTTCTCTGAGCACAGCGTTGCTTCATTTGAAATGGCCGCTTCTATTAAATTGGGATTGTGGTCTCTTGGCTTGGGTCATAACTTTGGTTTCTCTGAATCTGTTCCTGGAAGACTAAGAGCCTTACTTTAGGAATAAAGTAGAGGGGGCCTCTAAGGAAAGAAACAGAGTCTTCACCTATACAAGTAACTGCTGAAATTTTTCAAGTTCCTCCCCCACATCAGGAAGATGCTGTGAAAGAAGAGCTGCCAATTTATCTTTCAAGAAGTGGTCAGTGGATCACTGCTTTGGCCACACGGATGAATTGTTGAGATTGACAAAGCCATAGAGCCATGTGACCTCACAGTGTAGATAAACCCAAACCAAGGTAGGGCAAAGTCCTGACCAGGTCTGACCTCGACTCTGCCACAGGAGATTTACTCAGCTTCTGCAGCCCCTTGATGGCTGCTAATGAATTAGTTGGCAAAGAGTGAAGCCTTCAAGATGTCTCCTTAAAAAAGCTTCCATTTTCCCATCCTCTCATTTTCCTGGAACCATGATTGCACAAAACCAGACAAGCTACCCTGTGAGCACTGATGAATTGACATACAGGATCCTAAGTCCAGACAGGCAGATTCACACCAATATGTGGATAAAGCTCCTTCTAGTCCTCTGAAGCCGAGGCTATTCTCATCTTTGTTCAGGCCTCACTGGGTATTGATGTGCTCTGCTTGATGGAAACAGAAACAACTAACAAGGTCTGAAAGCCAGTGAAGCCCCTACGTGGAGAGGGGAATTACATCAAAAGATTCAGTTCTGTCTCCATCTGCTGACAGGGAAGAACTATGCCCATGTGTCTGGACTGGCACAGAATACCAAAGAAAAAAGATGTGTGTTACTGTTGTGAGATGTAAGCTCTTGGCCAGGAGCAGATTAAAAAAAAAAAAAAAACACGTCAGGCAGTGCTGTGTTCTGAGAATCCCAGAACAGTAACCAAGCCAGTTGGACTTAAAGCTCATGTACTAACTGAACAAAAGATGTACAAACACCCTCAAAATGTGTTTGTTTTGACACAGATGCCTCCTCCATCCATCTCTCTCAATGCTTCCCATCCCAGCAACAACCATCCCTTCTATTTTATCCAATTTAAACCACCATGTTGTTTTCCTCTAGCTGTCAGAAGAGACACTAGTAATATAAGACCAGAGCTCTTTGGACGCAGGGCTGTCTTTTTCTTATATATCTCAATAGTGCCTAGTGCAATGGGGCCCTGAACCCTGATTGGAATCTGAAGGACGTTAACAACAAATAACCAAACCTGGGTTCAGTGAAAAGATAAATGAGGAACATGAGCATGGAGATCACTCGGCGTTTACCAAGGAATGGCCGGCATGAACTAAATTGGCCTTCAACCAAAAGAATCCAAAAGTAATCTCACAGAACTGAAATGCTACCACTTGAACTTGGCTAGTAGATTTCTCTCCCACCTTTCCCCATCGCTATGTCTAAATAACCAGCTTGCCACCAGGTAATCGGCATTCACATTTCCCCGCCCCACTATTGCAAAGCTATTTTTCTCTTGCCACTTTCCGGAATAAAACAAACAAGAAGTGATCATTTAAGAAGAACCAAGCAGAAACCATTTTAAACCAACAAACATAAGCAATGTTTATTAAAACATTGTTATATATTTTGGACACCAAGTAGTGCACACTGTTAAACTATCTAGGTGTGTGTACAGCACCCCATATGATGGGATCAGACCCCTAGTAACTACTAGAATAACTATTGGCCAGCAAGTGTACTGCTGTTGATGACACACTGGAAAAATATTCTTTGTTCCTGCCTTCTGTTTGGAAGAATAAGGAGCTGGGGAGACAGGAGAGGTTTAGCAATTACATCTACAGAAAATAGCACAGGCCCATGATGGGGTAGGGGGGAAACACTGACTGGGTGAATAATGGGACATTTGTAATGTAAACCCCAGAATTACTGAGATTTCGCCTTCATGGTTTCATGTAGGCACATGAGACAGGGCACTGCTTACCGCTTAAGACACAGCACTCCCCAATAGTCTGTTCTCTATATGCTCTTATACAGCATTCATGACCATAGCATGAGTGCCTTGGCATTGGCCGCTGTCAGAAGACAGGATACTGGGCTAAATGGACAGTTGGTCTGACCCAGTATGGCTGTTCTTATGCCTTCCAGCAGAGCATTAAACTAAATGCCTAACAAGAGTCACATATTTTTCATCTCATTCTCTCCCCATGAGCGAAGCGTGTGCAGGGGAGTGTTTTATTTTGGATATTTTTTATTATTCTTATTTTATAAATGGGGCTGGTATTACCAGCTATTATTAAGGTTACCCAGCACTAACCATTACAACATCCAGTTGTCAGTTGATTACAACTTCACCAAACCAATTGTTTGGGCTGAAATTTTCCATGCTAGGTGTCTGCTTCAGGCTTATTTATTTTGAAAATTTCAGTTCAAAATGTTCAGATGCTTCTGAGGAAGAGACTAGAGAAAAACATGTTGTTTTGGCCATTTTAAAAACACTTGGCAACTTTCCCTCTGAACTAGAATAGCACCCTCATGCTCTGGAACATGCACATAAAATTTGGCTGGGGGTGGACTTTCTGTCAGGGGTATACCTTGTATCATCCTTGTGAAAATTCACTCAAATTTGACCAAATAAACCTTTCAAAAATCATAGTTCACACAGGCTCAGCAGAGATGTCTTAACAGCTAAAACCTCCAATGATTCTGTCCTCACTGAGCATGTTCTAGCCTCTCTCAGTTCCTAGCGCTGACCTGACCATGCACATGCAACCCCACACAGCAGTTGGGCATGCTCCAGCCCAGGGCCACAAGGGCAACACTGGACTTTCCCTGTAATAGTTGTTCTAGGCTGGGGTGGGAAAGGGCACCCAAACTGACAGCAGGGAACCTGGCTCATTTGCACTCTCACCTACCCCCCTGATAGCACTCTGGCAGTATGCAGAAAGAAGGTGCCTAATTTAAATGCAGAGATAACAGAAGTCAGACCAATGGGAGGGAAAGGAAAAGACTGGGACAAGAAGTCTGGTGAGATGAAAACTGGAGTGTGAGGAGAAGAGAAACTGGGACTGGCTGAACAAAGCAACTAGGACTGGGAGCCAGATGGCTGGGAAGAACATGCAAAGATCAGACAAGGAGCTAGGGGAGAAGGGAAGACTTGGATTGTCTGGACAAGGAGGCTGGGACTAGGAACCAACATGGCAGGGAAACGGGGTAGGGAGAGGGTAGACAGAACTGACAAGGAATTGGAAAGGAGCTTAACATTCTTGAGTCTCACCATCCCTTTACTGTCAGCAAAGTATTTGTGGCAAAGTGTCTCTCATCCCCCTCTAGTCTTTGTCACAATCATGTACGGCTATCACTTACTTCAAGTGACAGAATAGCTCGAGGGGCAGAGGTCTGTGCTCTGGATCTATAAACTCCAGCCCGGCTGATGAACCACATGGGTGTCAATAATATGGCACAGGATGGAACTTTTCTTTTTCCCTCCCCCGTCCGCTTTTTTTTAAAACCCTAGGACATTACATCAAAAAATTACATACACATAAAAAATTATGTTAGAAGAAAATTGAGGTTGCAATGTCAAGTGCTAAAAATTCAGGAAATATCAGAATTAAGGTTGCCTGTGCAACCTTAATTGAGTCCCCTTGTGCATATGCATTTCCATACTGTTCATGATCACATACTGTTTTTTCCACAGGACCTCTGTCTCATTCAGTGCACAGGATGGAAATGAATCAGGGCTGTGTAGCAAAGGACGCTGCTGCCTGTAACACCTCTGCCTCATTTGTTGCAGAAGTTGGAAGAAGTGCACAGGGCAGGGGACTGCAGGAAGAAAAAGAAGGATCTCATGGTCAAGGCAATTGAATGGTGTCCTGGAGAACTGGATTCTATCCTTGCATTTAAACCATGGTTTGTGTGTGACGCTGGATAAGTCACTTTAACCAAACTTTTCACAGGTGATAACTGATTGCGGGTTCCTCATTTTCTGGGTGCCAAAACTCATACCCTGGGATCTGATTTGCAGACGAGCTGAGCTGTAACTGAAATCAATGGGAGTTGTGCTTTCAACAGATTAAGTGCTACATGATACTAAATAATGGAAATAATACCACCCCCTTCACCTCACAGGGGTGTAGTGAAAAATCAGTGATTGTGACGCACTCAGATACTTTACATTCAGGAGCACCACAGAAACACCCATAAGGAAATTAACAATTCTGTCTCCAAAGCAGCAAACAGTGGACAGTAAATAAAGCCTGGGGCCACACAATGAACAACGAGGCTAAAACAAAATAGTGAATAGCTGCTCAGGAACTGATGACCTTCCAACCTGTGCACTGAATAAGACCAGGATCCTGTGAAAAACATATCTGCGATCATGTAACTAAAAATTATCATAATGCATACGCTCAAAAGGGCAAGAATTAAAGTTTAATTCTGGAATTTCCTAACTTTTGAGTACTTGACTTTGCAACATCAAAATTCTATTAACATAGATTTGTGTACAATATTTAAGCAGGCGGGCAGGCAGGCACACAGCTATATGTTTACATTGGAGAAGATAAGGTCCAAGAAATATCAGATCTGTGACCCACTTTCAAAGATCTCATTTAATTGGTTTATTCTGAAGAAACACTTCTGATGCCCTTAGTTCACTAGCCAAGGAGAATAAACAGAACTATAACGTGTTTTACAGATCAGCATTTGCATATTTAACAAGACACCATGCATTTGCAACCGTTCTTCCAACGTTTTCAGAGATCCAGCCCCGAGCACAATTTGTGAAAAGTTCAGAGGCGGACGGCTATGTGGCCACACATATTGTGTCCTGCGAAACACACTGTGATAATCACACTATTCACCAGCACCAACCAACCTCATGCAAGAGGACAAATGAAAGACAGACATGGCATGAGCAGGAGTATGTTGCTAAGGCCCAGGCTTGGCAGCCGAGTTGGGTTTTTACAGTCCCCAGGGTTGTAAAGCTGATGAGCTCAATGCCTAGAGGGAGGGAAGAGAAAAATGATTCTATGCAATCCAAAGAGCGGCTCTAGAGCAAGCTCCCCTTGCAGCAAAAACAATGGAAATGAAAGGCAGATCAAAATGAAAAAGGAGACAAAGAAAAAAACATGACAAATGACTTGGTAAACTAGCTGGCATTACTCCTGCTTGTAGAGCAGATATTCAGTAAAAGTCTGGGGAAGGGCTTCATTTCCACAGACTCTGGTGAAAGAAATCGTTCCAACTGCCCTGTAAAGCCAGTCCTCTCACAAACACTCAGCACGCACCCTGTGCACAGCTGGGAGAAATGAAGAAATTATCTAGAGACACTAATCTCTCTGAGATCAGAGCTATGAATCCAGTGCTTTCCTATCAGGAGCCTAGCAACAAGAGGGACCTCCGCTCCATTAGTCCCTCCTGTCTTTGATGGCTTCAACCCTCTCAGAGAATGGGAGGCGGGGTGGATTGAGCAAATTGCTTGCTGGAGTTGCTGCTTTCTTCTAACCTTTCATATTCCAACATACATTTAGCAAGGCAGCATCTGTGTAATTCTTGAATCTACATCATGCACTTTAAAAAGCACTCCTCACAATAAAGTGACCCTACATTTGTACCATGATTCATTGAACATAGAAGGTTAAGGGCCACACCTCTGATCACTAACGACAAGGTAAGGTTCTTCATTTAAAAATCAATTAGAGCTGTTCTACACATAAATTGCATTGGTTTAACTAAGTCAGTTTTCTAAAAATCTCTTTATTTTAGTGCAAGCCTGTGTGTCGATACTTATTGTGGAATAAAAGAGGCTAAATCTGATTGAACTAAACCTAGGTCAGATTGGGGAAAAAAATAGGACATACTCTTCCACACACAGCCCACAAAATTAGCTCCATCCACAGGAGACACCGCTCACAGTAGAGCGTACAAACGTTCAAAATATGATCTTGCGTGAACTCTATGCTTCTTTGGGTACAAATAAACCCCTGCACTCTGCTAGGCTCCATGGGCTTGGCTTCCCGTTGGTCAGGCATATACCCATTGGGCTCCTTTGTGCTTGATCCTCCCACACACTTGGAAGACCTCCGATGTCCTGCTTGGCTCTGCTAGGGTCCTTGGGTTTCACTTGCTATTAACCAGGGTGTAGGAAAATGTATGGTCTCCCCAAACCCACACGCTGATGGTTCTAAAAATGAGCTGTCACTCACAGATCTATATAACATAACCCTCTCTTTCCTTTCTGAGATGCCTTGATGAGCAGTCCAGTAGTTAATACTTTCAATGGCAACACTTATCATGGGGTCCCCAAGACAGCCCCCACTGAGATGGATGGGATAGATAATGGCTTTCCGAGTTATCATTTCAGATAAAAAATAAAAGTAGTCATCACTGCATTAGTTAGCCTCAAAAACATGAACCAAGAATATATGTCAACAACCATAACAGCTAGAGCTTGGGACATTTGGAAATGTACCCAAATAGATATATCATCATAAGCCCTGTGTGGACACACTTACTGCAGAATGAGTGTCCACACTGTGGCTTATATGGAAATAACTATTCCAGAATAGCTACTTTGGTAAATTTTCAAAGTGCAGGTAAGTCCTTATTTGCACTTCAAATGAAAGCTTAAACTCAGGTAAATAAGGTGGCAGCATGAAAGAGATGGTGGTATGTTCTCTTGGCACACAACACATGAGATCTGAGCCCCAAAGCTCCATTTAGCCGCACACAACAACCTTAGCTATATCGACACTAGCCATTTTCATCTGAAAATACAAGCACCCAGACACGGACTTGCACCAAACTAAGCCTGTTTTAATTCACATCTCTTATTTTCAGCTCAAGCCTCCTGTGGACTGCAACAGCAGAACTCCCACCTGACTTCACCCAAGACTAGTCCTGAATAAGGAATATCATCCTTTGAGTTTGAGAAACACATGTTTAGAAATATTAAAGTTAAAAGATTAAAGTTCTGCATTTGAACTGAAACAGTCGGCATCTTTTTCTGTATTTTGATCTGTGCAATAGTCTGCCTTACTGCCTGTGCCTCACAGCAGACTTTGTACAACTACATACCACACTGTAATACTGTCAAGGTAAACAAAGTTTCTTACTATCTAACTGTGCAATTCCACTGGTAGCCTGCCTTCTCAGCTTCCCTCACCACGGCCAGCTGTTTCCTAGAAATGAGGTCATCACATTAGATTTTAAATTTCCCACTCTCTGGATCTGTACAGCCCAGATTGCACTGCATCCTACAAAGGCCTTATTTAAAATATCCTGTGACACATTACACTCCAGCAAATACAGATCAGCAAGCAGGAAATTTCATTTGAATGTGGAATAGGACGATGGCTCATTCAAAGGAGGCTGCAGTTACTGCCCTTGTATGGTGTTCTGAATACTGTACTCTTTGGGGCTGGATTCTGCTCTGCACCCACAGCTGCAGAGAAAAGTGCTGTTTTTTTATTTTATTTCATTGCATTACTTACCAAACAGTATGTGACAATGACCAGTGTTGCATTATCACTTAAGGAAAGATCATATTGTAATGTGCATGCACAAGGGACAATGTTATGGTTGCTGAAGGAAACTTAACTCTGGATTTCCTGACTTGTGCATTTAAAACCTCAAATTTAACATTGTATGAATGTAGCTTTATACACTAAATTAGGGAATGACTCAGTACAAAGGTCCATAAAGCTACAGAATTTCTAATGTTCTATGGGCAAAAGGCAATGAACAGAAAAGACACAGCACAGGGAATAGAAGCAGGACACCGGAGCCCAATTACAGTATGGATGAGGCACAGCAGACTCAAACAAATCAGACAGGTAACTCCAGGTTCCTAGCTCTTGCCACGGAAGGTTACACAGTAAGACAGTGTTAGACAGAGCGTAGGCGGGAACATAGGATGCACTGGGAGGAAAAGACTTCTGTGGAATGGGCGAGAGAGGCCATGCCCAAAGAACAAGGGTCACAGAAAATTCCCCACACACTATCCTGTGAACAGAAAGGAATATTACGAGTTACCCATTTTTGAATGAACATACTGGGTGCTGGAAAGAGCCCTCAGCATCCGTTTAGCAGTTAAAACCCTTTAAATACCCTCAGTTTAAACTATAATCCTACTAAAGGTCTGGGAGTTTAGGGTGGAGGCGGGAGGAAGCGTGGTACGTAGAGCATACGGGAGGGTACTGTTCTTCAATCTGCTGGGAAGCTGGCCAAAACTAAACCTTCTCCTCCGGATCCACAAGCGCAGCAGTTCACAGTCCCGCCCAGTTAAAGGCAAAGCACACCCCTAGTCGGAGTCTTTCTCAGCTGACACACTGGCAGGCTATCTTCCCTACACCTCAAACTGCTACACATGCATGCATGCAGGCGCGCTCACAGACACACAGGAAGGCAAGCAGGGCTACTGATGTCTGGTCTCACATTTAGTCCATCCACACTGGAGGTGCAATTTCCATCTTGGGCAGACAGACCCATGCTAGTTTGGATCAAGCTAACATGACACAAATAGCAGCGGAGCTGCAGAAGGGGCTAGCCGTACAGGAGCTGGTGAGCTCTCCTGCTGCCACCCTCACTGCCGGGGCTACATTGGTACTTTTAGCACACTCTTCTGATCAAAGCTAGCATGTGTACATCTACCTGAGCTAGAAATTACAGCTCCAGCGCAGATGCAACCCTTGTCAGTGGGGAACTAACACACCATTGTCACTTATTAGATAAAAGCAGTACCAGCATGGCTGAACAGCTTCTTGCTTCACCCCACCCCGCAGATTAAGCAGCAATCTTATCTGATGCACAAGGGAAGGCCTATCCAGCCAGCCCTCTTGGCAAAACAGGCGGCCGTGTTCAGGGCCCAGAATACATGGTTGGAGAAGAATAGGGATCTAAAAGTTGAAATCTGTCTGCCAACAGGGCCAACCCTGTAAAAACAAGCAAGCGTTCATAACCCAGCATGTGCAAATTACCCTATGATTACAAAGCTAGAGTGCGCACACAATGGAAGAAAGTAAAAAGCAGCAAAACACCTCTGTGTTCCAAGGCTTCGTTTGTTTTCTAAATAAACTGGAGGGAAGGGCTGAGGGAGGGAGGGGTACGTGATTTAAAGAATGACAGCAAAGAACCCCATAATTTCACCAGTCATGAATATATTAAACTTTTGACCTGTTTATCCTTAAATCAAATGCAGGAGCCAGCAATTTTGGGCACATGGGTAACAGATCCGAGGGCGAACAACAGATTTCAAGCGTACCTAGAAGCAGAGAGTATTACACATCCTAGACAAGCAGCCTAAACAGCTGACTACTCCAGAGAAAATTTCAGAATTTGCTCATGGGATGAAAATGTAGGTATATTTGATAAAACTAGCTAGATATTCATCATCTTACATACATTTTTTCCCATCACTATATCCCATAATCCACCAGAAATTCCAGTAATCCTGACATCTCTGACAAAAGCGTCCTTGCATCCAACTTCTGGCCACATACTCCCAATTACATCGCTAAACCTCCCCTGATCATATTCTCTTCTCCTAGCATTTGATGATCATAAGCTTAGTTCTGCCCCTCAGTCACATCAAAATTACACAAAGCAAAGGAAGCAGTGTGTGGGATCAGCCCACATCCAGGAACAGGACAGGTCCTACAGGTGCTAGAGAATGAGGATAATTCCACAAAGGCACCTGCTGAAAAATGTACAAGCTCAGAAGGATTTTGCTGCAGGAAAAGGCTGTTTAAAATTCAGTTACCAATATAATTTTTTTAAGAATTTGTTTAAAGCCTACTGTGTGTAGGGGATGCAGACAGCTGAGCCCTAAGGAGACGGCTGCTCATGTTAGTACAGAATCCCTCAGCTTTCCACTCCTTATATGTGCAAAGCGTGTAAGCCCTCACACACGCAGCCCTCTACTCACCCAGAGGTACATCATGTCAGCCCGGGCTGTTCAAACCCAGCAGTGAGGTGATCCTGGAACGCAAAAGGCACTTCAGTAAAAAGTAGAGACCAAAGGTTTTTTTTAAAAAAATCCAAATTGCTCCGTTTAAGGATTAAAAAGCATCTCGCCTCTTCCTCCCCCCCTCCTCCTCCAACCCTATTTGGCTGTTCTGTGCGCTCGCGCTCTCTCTCGCTCTCACTCAATCTCTCTCTGGGAGTTCCCAGCCCTGTGTGTCTGTACTGGCGTGCAGAGCATACACACTGCATTTGCCTCCAGGGAATTTCTCTCTGTCATTCTACTTCTAGAAACACAATCACTGCCTCACAAGATTCTTGCAAAAGGCAGGGATGGGTGGGGTTAGTAATAAATGCAGACCAACTCCTACTGCCAAAGTGTGCTTACTTTAGAAATGGGTTCTTTAAAGATGAATGAAGCACAGAACTACTCTCCCAAGTCAAGGAGAGTGAAAGCAAGTCCTCCCCTCTCTACAATTACCTTTTCCCTAGTTTCCTCTGTAGGAGTCATCCATAAACCTAGAGACTGTGTACAGCTCTATATTCCATTCCTGCAACATCTTAATCTGCACCCATTAGCCACCATTAGTCACCATACAAAGCTTACTCATAATTCAGTAGCTCTACATATTCATAGTATGCTGGCATTTGCAGGGAACAAGGCACAGAACGGATCATGGGAAACCCTAAAGCTCAGAAGATGGTGTATACAGTGCACCGGGCACCACAAAGTTATCAGCAGGGAGATGGAGAAAAGATCAAGGTGGGATCAGAAGGGGAAAGAATCTAAAGACAAAAGAGTTTAATCTGCTTTTGCAGGTGGCTTTGGATGTGAGTATTTTACAACCTTTAATATCACCAAAGGGAAAAAAGCAGCTGGTTCGGCTCCTGATTTATGGAGTATTGAATTCCAACTGCCCTGGGGCCCGTTCCCCTCCTAAGATTGGCTGAGGCGAGCACCCTCTTGCTCAGTGCACTCAGATCCTAATCCTCAATTTCAGTTTTGCAAACACCTATCAATAAGCAGCCAGCCCTGACAGAGGTAGATGGTGCAAAAGACACTCTTCTTCAACTCCCAGCACAGGTCTGGAAAGACAAGATCCAACAAGTGCTTCCCCACTACACCATCTCCCCAACACCATGCCCCATGACAGACGTCACCTCTCATCTCTCTGTTAAAACTGCTATCCCACAAACCAGGGAAATGGGTTTACCTTCACCTTCCCATCTTGGGACGCAGAATTACCTCTCGTTCCTAGGCCCCAATGATAAGCCTCACTTGGCCTCTCTTCCAATGCAAGATCTTTTATTTTAACTGAATGAGACCAAGAGGCAGAGGCAATGGTCTCCTTGGAAATGTGAGCGTTTGGAACACATATTTTTATCTCGGCAGAAGAAATAGAAATCTCACACCACCTCTGCTCCTCATCCGTACAGATACATTATATACATAAATAGAGCTCCAAGTGGAAAAACCAGTGGTATACTCCCAACTCCACCCCCACAGGATCCGCCTATCTAGGGCAACAAACTGAGATGCCACCGGAGTAGTCTGTGCAAATGTTCAAACTCTGTTCACACATGCTCTGCTGAGCTCCTCAGGCTTCACCCCCCAAGTAGAATTCAGCTACACCATGGGCTAGGCTGGATTAAGATATAGGCACAAGCAGCACATGCCTGGGGCCCTGTCTCCCAGAATTACATAATAAATAATAAAATAACACTATCAAAACCACAAGGGGAATGGGGTGTTTTGTTTCTGGCCTTCATGGCTGCAAAGAAAAGCTTGACAGCGTGACCAGGATGCAACAAATGCAACGGCAGCCACTAAAGCCAGAGAGAAAGCCACCTGGCCTGTTACCAGACCACACCAGGCTCTAGAGAAGGTGCCACAGGGCTGGCCCACGGAGGACTAGATGCCCCAGTGAGTTGTGCACAATTGGATCCCAACTGGTGAGACTAAAATAATCCCTTTGGCCTTGTGACTCCACAGGTCAGATAGGAGAATACCATGTTTTTCCCTCTCCAACCACCACTCAGTCATGGCACTAAAATGAGCTGTCACTCTCAGAAGATAGTGCAGATTATATGACGACCCTTCTGCTTCTTTCTTATAAGCACTGAACAGCAGTGAAATAGTTAACGATGCTGACATTTACATCACTGGCCATCTCCGTTACCATTTCATTGACATGAATGGGACATGTTTACACCTCTGAGAGCTATTACTTCAGGTGGCCTGCAGATTTGGTAGGGCCTCCCTGCATTTGGGATGCACCTGGGTCACATTTTCAAGATTTTCTTCAGAACCATGATGGCTAGAGACTTACACCTTAAAAAGGCTAGAAATTCTGGAATACAAAAGGACAGCCTCAAGAAACACACAGCAGTTCACTGACCCAGGCAAATTCCAGCTCCATACATAAATGTATTTTTAGCAGAAATTTTGAAAGGCAAGTGCCTAAAATTAAGCTCCTAAATAGGTGGCCTGATTTTCAAAAATACTCCCTAAGGCAAAAAGCTACCCTGCATTTTCTCATCCTGTCTCGCCTGTTGGGCCCCTCTCACAAGACAGGGAAGGTGCCTTGAAAGCTGGATTTCACTTTGATGACTGGTTTCAAGGCAGCTCCATAACTGCACTGCTGCACAGGGTACATTCATCCTCCAAAGCAACATCTGAAGTTCAAGTCTTAAACCCCTTTTTCTACAACCATCCAATACAGAATCATCCTGCCACTAGCAATGCTCAGCAAGGACTACTGCCCTGGAAGCAAACTGGGAGCTTTTTAGGGCCAGTTGGCCCCTCATCACCAAGGCCACTGGGTGTTGAGCGTTGTTTAGTGGGTTTACAAAATCAGGTTTCACACTACCCACCTGCCATGAACACTATCTGACACCTTATGAGGAAAAGATGCTGTAAGAAATCCAGACTCTTCTGGCAAAAAAGACATCATACCCATGGAACTAGACCCAAGAGGGATACTTCCTGGTAGCCAAAAACACAGGAGGGCTCCAGCCCTGGATCTCAGGGTCATGAATCACTATTTACTCAAAGACAATTCAAGATTGTCACCCTGGGAGCTATCATGCTTCTTTTAGAGGAAGGTGACCAAGTACACGCTCTGGACCATGCACACATTTACATGCACATGAAGGATAGTTCATAAGCAACAGAAGTGTCACCGATTTTCCACAGCAGAACACCACTACCATTTTCCTGTTTTACCTTTTGTGGTGGAGGCAGCACTCCATGTTGTCACAGAAGGGCTGGCTGTAAGTGTGGCCCGCCTGGAGTGGCTGGGTGTGCATGTTCCACAAGATAGTCTTGATTACCAAGTGCCTGGATCAGGGAGTTGTGGGATCAGAATTTATTCATACAGAGGGATACTGGAGGTTTCTCTTTGCCACTCACCTGAACATCTAGTTATTCATCTTCTCGTGGCACTGAGTAAGCCAGGTTAACAAGGGACATCCACAGTGGAATTAGGTACCAGCGTGATGGATGAATCTTAAGTGTGGTCTTGGATCATCACTGTTTACCAGGACACCTCACTCCACCCTACGCTGAGAGTCTTCTCCCTTATACTTGAGCTCCTGAGTGTGTCAAAATCTGTAGTCATGGTGTCTCCGGAAAGGTAACTTGAATTCTCCTGGTTTCTTGAAAGCTATTTACCAGACAATTTTGGATTTCCGAGTGGGAAAAGTTTGCAGTGTGTTGAACATAGACCAACACAGCCCTTTTATTTGCCCTACACAAAAACTGAATTAAACTACCTTCTTTGCCTGTCTGAATCTAACACTGTCCAAAAGACTAACTTCATCCAGGTATGTCTAGCAACTATTTTGGCCTATGATGAATTAGGTGAAGATGTGCTGTGGAGAAACTAGCCTCTATCATCAACAGATTTGACACTTCTGACCCCCAACACCCCCGAAAAGCCCCATGTCATAGGATATCAATGTGCTCCTGACAAAGCTGCTTCTGAACCATGCAGTTCCTGTGACTAACTTTCTTACATGTAAGATCATTTTCATAATGGCAGTGTCTTCAATTCATAAAGAACATGCTTCAGATTCCAGTGACTGATCCACTGTGTGTCAAGATTGTCCAAGAGTCAGGTGGAACTTCAGGTTCAGACATTCCTCTCCAAGCTGGCAACAGAGTTCTACCTACTGTCCTGCCAACATTCTTCCCGAGCACACGTCCCATGCCAGTAAGGCCTCTTCCTCCATCCCTTTCAAGGTAAGAGGTCCTTATGGTTTTCTACTTGAGAGAAATAAAGCCATTGAAGTCCACCCCTTCCCCCCTTTGTTTTATAATGTTCTTACTGATAGGATTGCATCTAAATGGCTATGATCACATTTTGTATTTACGACTTCACTGGCCAGAAACTAAAATTACACAACTGCTCGCTCGATGCAAGACCTGACCATTTCCACTGCCTGCCTCAGAGACGTTTCCCTCACAGACTTCTGCAAGGTAGCCTGGTCGCCCTACCTTCATGTATCCTCAAAACACTACTGCTTGGATTCAGCCTCTTGGAGGGAATCTTGTTTCAGCCTCTCTGTGACCTGGAACCTATTTCCAAAGTAGAAAAGTCCAAACACTCTTGCCCATTTGAGTAGGCCAGCATTATCAGAGTTTTATTTTGGATGGGTATCACAGGCTATATTACACCTTATGTTGTTAGGATATACTTAACTCTTTTATATATAAAACCCTCTAGTCATACTTGTCCATATTGGCTTTATTATTGCTTGCAGTTGGAGTTTTACTTTCTTTTTCTTTCTAGTACATCTCAAGACATTAACTCTTCAATACTGTTTATTCTTTAGCTGCTGAGTAGTGCGATGCCCACCCTTCCTTGTTAAAGCCAGTATGTATTTAAGGTGCAAGTCTAATACAGATGAGGCTCCCTATCTGGATGGTGGGTAGGCACCTCTTGGCCAGCTAAGGGGACCACCAACTTCACTTAAGGACTGAAAATCTTCAAGAGCTTGTGGAACTGAAATATCATCTTCAGAGAATTACAATGACATCCCAGTTTAATTCCCCATGGATCCAGTTTAAAGATGAGGAAATGGAAGCGTAGGAGTTGAGGGCCTGTCTATGCTGCAAATGTAACCACATTAGGAGACCTGATTTCAAACACAAGTTTTTCCCTTAACCCAGTTAAAGTCTGTGGCATAAATTGGTGCTCTTTAACTAAACTAAAAGTCTTGGACCTCAAACTTTTAGATCCCATCTATACCAATCACACTTTTAACCATGTTAGAACCCAGTCAGGGATAACTGTACCGTAACTGGGTTCCCTAACATGGTTATATTTGCAGTACATATGAGGAATAAGTGACTTTCCTAAGGTCACACAAAACAGTGACAGTTAGGAAGAGAAAACAAGGTCTCTCTATTCCCAGTCCCATGCTCTACTCACTAAATCATGCTACCCATTTATTTCCCCCCCTCCCCAAAACAAGAGAGAAATCTAAGAATAAATAAGAAAAATGAGGGAAGAATTCAATATAAAAAGGATTAAACCAATAAATATTTTATATTCATATAGCGTCCTTTATCCTGAAGAATTCCAAAGCCTTTCACAGCCAAAGTTTCATGTTCTCTGGCTGTAAAATACAGCCATTCTTCAGGTAAATCCCAGCAGCTATTTTAACACCACACAGCAACTCCATTCAGCATTTTACAACAGGACACAAAATCTATCATATCTATTTGATGCTGCAAGGGAAATTTAGGTTGGCAAAATAAAATGACCCCCAATGGAAATATGGCCAGGAAGCAAGACAGAGTTATCACCTTTATTCCTGTAAAAAAAAAGTGTTATGGGATACTTTGTCAGGAGGAATGGTCAGTCTTTGTTTTAAAACGCCCAGTTTAAACAACAAACATAACCACATCAGGGTGCCAAGATACGACATTGTTGCCCTCTAATCTAGTTAAAATTTGTAGAATAGAAGGAACCTAAACACATTAAATAATCTATGTACAATCAGGCTAAAACTTTGACTACATCCAGGCGGAGGCACGTGGACACACAAGGTTTTAGCTCAATTACACGACCAGTTTACAACGATATGCCTTACCTACACACCACCACTTTATCTAGGACATAACCAGGTCAAAAAGTACAACCATGTTGTAAGCCAGGCTCGTTGATTAAGTGATGTTTTTGTACCCCAGATGGAGGCTAAGTCTTGGTCAATCAACGGCAGCCCTATAGCAACACATCAGGGCACTGGTTCAGAAGTGAGTGAGGAAAGTACTACCATTGGCTGAATCACCAGTACCACTTTCCACAGCACCTAGGTTCTCTCTGAAGGTTCCCATCCAAGGACTGACCCAGCATAACCCTGAAATAACAGCCCAACACTCCAGGCCAAAGGAGAGAAGAAATGCAAATAGACCAATCAGATGACAGAACATGTGGGGAATGAAAATGCAGTAGAAAGCATAAGGGAAGGAAAAGAAATTAAATTGCTCTCCCAGACAGATGCTGCTAATGCCCAATCACATACTGGGATGGAAAATTCTGGTCAGGAATGTATCTGCTTTTGTTAGCAAATAAGACTTGTCTGAACCTTTCCCTGTAAAATAAAATTAAAAAGTAGTTAATTTTAATTTAGGACCTGAATAAGGATGACCATGTCCTTTTTATGGTTAGCAAATATTACTGAATGTACTGATGTACCTACGTTGTGTTATATTCCTCTGGCCAAGAAGTGGGAGGTGAGGTGTTTGTGTGTTGGAGGGGTAAATAAAAAAGAGGGGAATTTCATTTCAAACTGGGAAAAGGGATTATTTTCTAAACCAAAAGTCAGACAGAGGATGCCACAATTTACACAAAAACAGTATACTGATCAAGGACGAAGACTCATTCATTGTCCCACCGCGATAAATACTTCAAGGACTATCTACAAAGGTCCAAGTGGAGATGGGAAGGGAAACGTGCTTTGCAATTGTCAAAGGGAAATTTCTATGACTAAATGGCTGTGTTCCGGGGTTTATCTGACTCTGTCAGAATGTCCTAGCAAGAGAATGTGTAAATCAGAGTCTCTCCGTTTTGCTTTTTTTCAACAAAAATTTTTAAAAAAAGAAAAAGATTGATGATGGGGCTGGGAACTATCTAGGGAGGGATGAAAATGTCTCTGGGCATGCCCACAGTTTCTATGGAGATAAGTAGTTGATCTTTGAGGCTGGTTTACTCCTTTGGGTCATGCTACAGACGCAAACCTGATAAAAGCATACATATAACTTGCTCTGAACTCCTCTTCCCAGGAGTCCTGCATTACCTACAGGGTTCGGAATGTCTGAAGCCACAAGGTAAGTCTCATCTCAGTGTCCAAGGCACCGGAGAATGTTTCTTTCTGTACCAGCCTGCTTGTGGAAAAAAAAGGGGGGAATACAAAATGTGTACAATAAGCCACTCAGAAAGGCCTCCGGGGCTTTTAGAATGTTTTACTAAACAAATAAGCAAAACACTGGCATGTTTCAAGAGAAAATCCATTTTGTTACAGTGCAAAGGAGATACTGGAAAACAGAATTTGCCTGTCCTTCCTCTGGTGCGTATAAGCTCAGCTATGCTCCACCACATGAAGTTGGCTTCTGAAAGAAATTCCTCTGTGGAGCCAAACTCCTTGGGTTGAGTTTACCTCCTGCTAAAGAGACTGCAACAATCCAAACAGCAAGAGCATCCCAACATGCAAATGGAACGATTTCCAGGAACATTTCTAGGAATTTCCAGGAACATTGCTGGAGATGTCCTGCTGTTGGCGGCACACAGTAATTAACTTTCTAGCCTTAAACGTTCTTCTCAGTTTCAAGCCAGAAAAAACCATCGTGATCATAGTCTGACCTTCTGCACATTCTAGGCCACAGAACCTCGCCCAGCCACTCCAGTCATAGACCCATCACAACCTCTGGCTGAGACACTGAAGTCATCAAATTATGATTTAAAGACTTCAAGTTACAGAGAATCCACCATTTACTCTCATTTAACCCAGCAAGTGACCCATGCCCCAGGCTGCAGGGGAAGGCAAAAACCTTCCTGGTCTCTGCCAATCTGATCCGGAGGAAAATTCATTCCCGACCCCCAATATAGTGATCAATTAGACCCTAAACATGTCAACCAGATGCACCAGCTAGACACCTGGGAGAGAAATCACTGTAGTACTCAGCCCTTCCCATCTAGTGTCCCATATCTGACCGTTGAGGATATTTGCTAATAATAGCAGTCACAGATGGGCCACATGCCATTGTAAGCAAACATCATACCATCCCCTCCATGAACTAATCAAGCTCAATCTTGAAACCAGTGAGGTTTTTTCCCTCTTCACTGCTCCTGTTGGAAGGCTGTTCTACAATTTCACTTCTCTGATGGTTAGAAACCTTTGTCTAATTTCAAGCCTAAACTTCTTGATGGCCAGTTTACAGCCATTTGTACTTGTGTCAACATGGCCCTTAACTTCTGGAGAACATTTTATTTTTAGCGTGTCAAATCCGGAACCTGATATCTGATTTAAATGAAAGTGGGTAGAAAAATTCCCTCTGTCCCAGATTTAATATATCAATGCTGAGATTTATATGCATTTGTTTGTGGATCTTGTACAGGGAGCAAACAGGGATTATAAAACAAACTCAGCTGCAACCTCAGTGATGGAGTGGTCACTAATGTTCCACAATTGTGGCCACATCCAGGTCAGACGGCGATGTCAGCATGTTGCCTTGTTTGAAGCATAGGGGTTTTGGGTGGTGAAGGAGAGAGGCTGCTGCTGTTCTGAACCACCAACAGATAAGTTTTTTCATCATTTTGAGTCCAGAATCAATTTTGCCTCCGTCTCCCACCACTGCAGGCTATCCTACTGCATTAGCAACTCCTGAGTATGCATAGTTGGATCATCCACCGAATCCAGATAGGCTGTGTGTGGAGCGATATTGCAGCAGTATGTGTGCATGAGGGGGCAGAGGAACTCTCACCTCTGCTTCAGGTAGTCATGTATGCATTAAAATTCCAGTTCAGAATTCTGGTTTGTACCAAATGTTGACACCTCAGGACAGAACCTGGGGACGCCGCCATTCTTTAGAGAAGCCAAATGAATTCCTTTCTTCTCTCTGTGCGGGAGAAACCTAAAGATATTAGGACATTATTCAAAAAGTAGGAGATACTCTTTTGTCCTGGCCAAGTTCTTTTTCAAAAAAAGAGATTCTAGTTTTCCAGGCAATATAGTACTGAATGCTTGTTGGCTACTCTGCTTATGCTGCTGGGATCTAATTCAATATTATGTAAAGCAGTTCACAAGCCCTGGGATATGGACATAACCGGAGACAAGAATTTTATTCTATAATTGTAAGAGCCCCTTGATCAGATTAATAGATTTTGAATGTTCTATTTAACAGCTTGCAAAGAATTCTGTCTTCCAAGAATATCTAAAGACTAATAAACCCCACTAAGTAGATTTGAAATACACCTAAAACAGCTCAGGAGCCCAACTATTTTATAAATACTTCATTATACAGATTTGTGGTTGGCTATTTGTATCCTATTGTCATGGTTCCTGTAATTTTTCTCTATATATTCTTTTCTTATAATCTTATGATCTTTTTTATGCTGATCCTCTATAAAAGAAAAAGATCAATAAGGTTATACAAATGCTTTATGTACATAAAGCGAGACAAGCTATCTGGATTGTCAACTTGTTTTTGCCAACAGAATGCCAATTACATGGCTTTGGTGTTAGAAGGTATCCTGAAGTGACCAATGCATGAGTATATAAATTTACAGAGCGAGGAATGACTCTTCCAGCTAATTAAGGGGCAATACTAATTGGGATCTGAAGGAAATCACCAGAAGGAAGTCTGAAATTAAAACAATTGCTAAAAGACTTTTGGGAGGCATAGCATCTATTATATGTTAAGTAGAGCTGGGAGGAAGAAACCAAATACAGATTTAAGGGAAAGCTGATACCTGTAGAGTACAGGAGTAAAGAAAAATTAAGGGAAGACTTTTAGCTTTATTTATGGCACTTTGCAAATACATGTATTCACAGCTCTCAAACCACTTACAAAAGGACCAAAGTGGGATGTGTCCAAGGCCATCATACCTACACTACAAAATGTCATTAACACAAATTATGTTGTTGTACAGTAGCCAAAGTTTGTACATCGCTGGGGTGTGTACATGGCTACTTGCGTCAGCACTGCACATACTTATCAGGAGTGCCTATGTTGATGCAAAGCATGGTGCACCATAGGGTGGTCACCCAGTGTGCCCCAGGTCACCATCCAGCATAATGCCTTTTGGGAAATTTTTGTAATGGGCTGTGGGATAGAAATGACTCACTGAGGGATCTCTAGGAGCTAGGGGTCAAGTTGCCAGCATGCAACTTTCTCCATCCCATAATGCCATCCATATCTCATAGTTTTTGCACCTTTTTAAAAAAAAATCCCACAAACCTGAGAGGCACTTTTCAGCATCCCCCATCTCTGACAGAAGCACGGAGCCCACACAGCTCTGCACTATTCTCATGCACATGGCAAATACAGGACGCACGATTCTCCTGTATTTGCAGACCCGCAGGAAGTACCTCAATGGAGGGACAGAACAATTTCTTTGAGGACAGTTTGCTGTGAGACATAGCAAAAAACAATTAAAAGGTTTTTGGTGGCATTCATGGAGCAGCTGCATGCAGCGAAGCACCACTTCTGGGCCTGAGAAACGAGCACTGACTGGTGGGATCACATCGTAATGCAGGTTTGCAATGATGAGCAGTGGCAGCCAAACATTTGGATGCACAAGACCACACTCCTGCATCTCTGAGCTCACCCCAGTCCTCCTGCACATGAACACCAGAACACGAGCTGCACTTGCCACACTAGACAGCTAATGGTCAGTGAGCAATCAGTTTGGAGTTAGAAAATTCACTGTAGGGGCCATCATCATCCAATTGTGCAGGGCCAGTCGTCATCTCATGCTGTGACTCTCAAAGTGCAGGAAACAGTGGATGGATTTGCAGCAATGGGGTTCCTGAACCGCGGCAGGGCAATAGATGACACACACATCCCTATTCTGGCACCAACCCATTTTACCAAAAGGTACTTCAACAGAAAGGTCTACTTTTCCTTGGCTACACAAGTGTTGGTGGCTCAATAGGAACACATCATTGATATGCATTGTGGACTGGTCACAGAAGGTAAATGAATTCACATCTTTAAGTACACAGGACTATTCAGAAAGCTGCAAGCAGAGACACACTTTCCCAACAGGTGCATTACCACTGGCTATACTGAAATGCCAATAATGATTGTAGGTGACCCAGCCTACCCCTTGCTCCTGAAGGCATATGCTGGCCACCTCAAGAGCACCAAGGAAAGATTCAATTACCACTTCAGCAGGTGCAGAATGACTGCTGGATGTTCTTTTGGTAGACTGAAGGGATGTTGGTGGTGTTTACTCACAAGATTGGATTTCAGTAAGCAAAATATCCCAATGGTTATAGTCGCCTGTTGTGTCTTGCGCAACTGTGAGGCAAAAGGGGAAAAGCTGCCACCTGGGCAGAGGTGGAGAGGTTGTCTGCTGACTTTAAAGAGCAAGACAGAAGAGCTATTCCAAGAGCCCAACATGGAGCTAGGCACATTAGAGAGGCTTTGAAAGAGCACTTTAACAGTCAGCCACAGTAGCGTTCTGTGTTGCAGTGTCTCCTGGCCTAGAGCTCTGAGTGCTGCAGAGACTTAAAAATATGACTGGGTGTATTCTTGAAGGTGTGAATTACGTGGAGTTTGCTGTACATTTATCAATATAAAAGTATTTTCCTAAAGCTGGTTCTGTGGTACTTAATGTGCATTTACAAGTATTGTTTACTTTGACTACCACTATGTGTTCTGCAATATTTGTTGAGAACTAATAAATAATTTGATTTTCCAAAAATAGAACTTTGAGTAGAAAACAGTGTAGAAAATCAATGTGCTAATAAAACCATGGGTAATGTTATACAAATTTTTAACATAAAACTTAACAGGGTGAAATATTAAAATTAGAAAGGAAACAAACATTTATGTTCATTTGAGTATACGCATACCAACCATGGTTCTGACTGGTCAGTGTATATGAAGCAGGTTTTCCTTACTGTCCCCCTAGAGTGGAGTGGTTGGGGTAATGACCATCCTGGGATGCCACGTGGAACAAGGGGGGTGTAGGGAGCAGTGACCATGGAGTTCTTTAAAGACTGCAAAGGGTGAAGAGCCCAGGATTTTTGGAACTGTAGATCAACCAAGGTCTGCAGCATTTGGATTTGCTGTTTAAGACAATCCATAACATCCTGGTGCATTTTCTGCTCCTTGTCCTGCATGGATGCCTGGGTCTCTCTCCTGTTCTATCTTGTCTTTCTCCATGCTCTTGATCATGTTGGCACCCCAAGCTCTTTGTTCATAGTCCAATGCAGCACTGGCTTGAAGGATCTCACAGAACATGTCCTCCTTAGTCCCCTTCTTTCTCATCCTCATCAGAATCAGGCGTTCTGAGAATGGTGGGGAGACACCCCCAAAAGGCCACCACATTAAAAGCTGCTGCTAAAAGCAGACAGGTGTGCCACTGGATTTACAGTCACAAAGGACAGGAAAGATAAGTTTCATAATTCCCTTCCCTGATTCCCATAAACACTTTTAATAAGAAATGCTTATTGGCACTCCAGCTCTGGAGCACCTCAGCACAGCTCTGCTCTCCAGCCCCACCAGGGGCAATGGCAGGGGGACGGAAGGGGGAGTTTGTTACATAAAGCTATAAAATTCCAGTACCCTATATCATGGGTACAAGCACGGTCAATGGCACTGAACACTGGCACTGTTTTCCACAGACGGTGGTAATTTTTGCTGATATCTCACTCCTGAAGGTCACAGAGCCACAGAAAGTACAGCTGCTATTGGCACCCTGAAGCCACCTGGGCCCATATGCCACTAGCTTGTTTACTGCAATGGTGCCAGCCAAACCTATTGCAGAGTGGTATGGGGGAAGCGGCCCACTGTAGAGAAAGAAATAAGGCAGCCATCCCTGGAAACTGTCAGCAGAGGACTGCAGATTATCTCCATAAACATTTCGTTGAGATCTCTCAGGAGAATAAAAGCGACATCCATATGCACGTAAACTGCTCCACATGCCCCCTCCCATCTAATCCATAAGTAAATGAAAAGCAGATGCCAACTCTACTTCTGTTGATTGTACTACTAGCTCTTCTCAGACAAGTAAAACAACAAAAAGACAATACCTTTGTCTTGTTAACTGATGGATGGGATGGGTGCCATCTGTAAATTTAAACACTGTGAGGGAAAACGTATGCACACACTTACTGGAGTTCCCTTCTCCTTTATTGGGCTCATCCATGCTCGCATGGCAGAAATAGCTAGACTGGGGCAGAGTCTCAAACAGGACCTGGCTTGTGGTGTGGCAGGAGGCTCCTGCCACATCTCCCTCCTCCTCCTCCTTCACAGCAGGAGTTTCTGTCTCAGGCTTCTCTGAGTGGTCTGTGGAGTGCTGGGGGTCTTTGCCAAGTATGGCAAGCAGTTCCTTGTAGAAACAGCAGATCTGCAGCATAGCATGTGATCTGTTGTTGCACCCTCTAGCCTTGTGGTATCCCTGGCAAGTTCCTTCACTTTCATGTGGAATTGCTGCTGATCACTGTCACGCTCCTTTTCCTGCATCCCCCATGCAAACTGCTCATAGACATCCACATTTCTACAGCTGGTCTGTAGCTGGGCTTTGTGACAGACTGTATCCCATGTCCACCACATTTACAAGACTGATACATTTTGTATAAAGTATGCCTTGTGAGGTACCATTTGAAAACTCAATATGCTGAACATTATTGTCCTAGTAAAATACACCTTTACATACAACATTGCCACACGTAAGGTTCTAGCGTATGATATTAGTAAGGCATATTTGAAATCTGAGAAAACAGCTAAAACCAGTTCCTCAGAGACAAATCAGTACATATGTCAGGTGTCAGCATAGTTAAATAGACTATCACTTGGGTAAACTGCCATTCTCTGAGTGAGACGAACAGCTAGAGGGTTCCTATATAACAGACTGGCTTCAGGGTAATCCCAGATGGAGAAAGAGAGAAAGGTATAAGAATAGAGGACAACAGAAATTACTTCTCTTTTCCATTCCTCTCTGCTCACGGCAGCAACTACCCCTGAAGAAACAGTGAACTGGGGGAGGGGTCCTGGCTAGGAGGCTTTCAACCAGTAAAGACTGCAAAAAGCATGTGGTGAGGAAAACCTTTCCTCTGAATTCATTTTATTTGCTAAATTAGGTATTAGCTTGCATTTTATCTTTTATTTTCTTTGTAACCAATTCTGACTTTTATGCCTCATTATTGTAATCACTAAAAAATTCTCTCTCTGTAGTTTAACAAACTTGTTTTATCTAAACTAGTGTGTTTGGATTAAAGTGTTTGGGAACCTCAACTTGAGATAACAGGGCTGTGCATATATCATTTTCTATTACTGAAATGACAGACTTGCTATGAGTTTGTATCATCCCAGAAGGAGAGAGCTGGACACACATTTCTGGGGGAAGGTCTGGAACTGGGAATTTGCTAATGTTGCCATGTAATGTAATTCATGAGTGGTTAGCTATAACACTTATACAATATAACCAGGAGCAATTTACATGCTAGTGGCTGTCTGAGAGCAGGACCAGGAGTGATTGCTCTCACAGCAAAGCAATGTAAAAGGCACCCAAGGTTGGAGATTTACGGGGACACAGCTGTTCATCTGTCCAAACTGTACCCTGAGCCTCCCCCCCCTACAAGCCGAGGAGCTCCAGTACTTTCCATCTACTCCAGGCAGGAGTGTGTCTAATTCCTCTCTCTGTGAGAGGAGCCAGCATGGCCAGTTGCACACAACAAGGGTGAGCTGCTAGCAGGGCTTGCCAAAGTAGGTAACAAGGAAAAGGCATTTTCAAAACACCAGTGGAAGGAATTGGGGAAGGGCTTCCGGTCTTGTGACCCCTGCACAGTGGAGTTTAAAATTGTGACCAGAGCAGTTGCTGTCACAGGAAGGGAGAACCACTGCTGGAGGACTGTTAGGGTCAACTCAGGTCATTCAATATCTACACTAGCACTGCTTCAACTGAAGTAGATTGAGCATTGCTCTACACCATTCAGGGAGGTGATTTTACTGTGTTGCTGTAGTGGGTTGCTTACATCAGCTGGAGGCAAATCTGAGGACACACACACGCACAAATAGGTTGACCCAAAGTGAACAGATGACCACACAGGAGACCAAAGACTTGGTACATGGACCAGATATCAGCGGACCTCAGAGACACCAATCTGCATGACAGCCTCATGTACAAACATGAGTTTTAGAAGAAGGCTATAAAAGTCACCAAGCCCGAATAGGGAAGTGGCAAGAAAGATGATAAAATTAGCTCTATACTAATACTAAATCTAAAGGGCAGTCAAAAAATCTCCAAATTATGCTAAATGCAGTTGTTTGTCCTTTGTATAGCAAAGATCATTAAGAACATATTACACCTGTGTTGCATATTGTACAGTGATTAGATTAACTTTTGAGTGAAATTCAGAGTGTTGGCTACTATCTACAAAGCCCAAAATAATTTGGACTTTATCACAACTGCTCTCAGAGGGAGTACATCAGCTATTTGTCCTTAGGGTAAAACTCCAGCAGTCGGCTCTGAAATTCCATCCCTCTGGAAATACATGACAGCCTAAACCTGGCCACGTATACCACAAGACACAAGAAATCTCCTTTATCCAAGCTTTCAAAAGAAAGATTTTGAATCCCATGGCATTTACTCTTCTGGCTGCTATCCACCTTCTCAGATCCTTGCAAAGAATCAGAGTTGGCTGCTACACATACATGGCTGGAAAACACACGATCCTTTATCACGAGAAATTGTTTAGTACTATTTTACACCTATATAACGTGTGCTTAGGTACCGGGGTGCTAGGTACCTGGTAAATACAGATGACAATCATAAAAAGCAATAGGCGTTTCCCAGGGCTGCTTTGTTGACATGTAACCCAGGCATCCAGGCTATAAAAGAGGAGTGATGATGAAGCACAAGAGGTTAAGACGTATTACGTGGCAGTTACTTAAGCTTCTCCTCATTATAATCCTTCTGAGAATTTCAGCTGGACTCATCAGCAACAATCCCTTCAGAAAATCTGCATTAGGCAGACAGCAAGTACAGGTCAGCCCCACACAGGTAACAGAGAAGCACATCACCATTCACAGCCACCAAAGAGTTAAAGATTCAGATTCCTGCTAAAACTGCCAAGAGCTACAAGCTGTCTCCTGTGTGGGTGGTGGCGGCGGCAGCTAAATCTACTCCCCAATGATTGGCTGGCCTAGTAGAAAGGGGGGCAGAGGAAAAGATGGGTCTTGGGTTCCCCTCCCCCCCACCTCCACTCAAACAAACAAACAAACAAACAAACAAACATACATGACATCTGCTCAGGTTTTCAGCTAAAAAAATCCTGTCAGACAGTTCTGTTCATTTTACCCATGGCCTCAGGAGACGACAGCCTCTGACCTTTGTTAGAAAGGGAACCCTTGTCCTCTAATTACAGACTTCTTGCAAAATATAATCCAGCCAGCAATTAATGCAGAACAGAGAAATTTTTCTGTACCAAATTAGCGCAACAGACCAAGGACATTAAATGCACCTACCCCACCCCCCTCAAAATGGCAGCGGAATTAAAGCACGCTTTCATCTGCCACGTCACTCCTACTAACTGGACATTTTTTCAAAGACATTTCCTTTAAACTTCACTTCTTCCACCTGCCATTCCCTTCCTCCAAAGACATTGTTGCTTCTGCCCATACCTCCTCAGATCCACTAGGAAATCTAAGAGAGTTATTAAGCCAAGGCATTGTTGATTAATCTGCTAATGGATTGAATCAAAATAGCGTCTACAGCCCTTCCCCCCACCATATCCAGAAACCTCCAGAGAGCAGAATCCATCTGGTAAATGCCTGTTCTAGAGTTATCCTAGACTCTACTGTATGCTGAGAGCAACCCTCTCTTTTAGGAAGACCATGAACATCGCCTCCATTCTCTCAAGAAGCATCTATTTACTGACAAGAGACAGGATCCTTCGGTGCACCATCTTGCACCAGCAAATGCAGAGTTGTTTGTTTACCAAGCAGGGAAAGTCTGTAGAATACCTGTAGTTTGGACATTCCCATTCATTCCATTCTTAGAGTGGATGCTGCAGCATGAGATGCAAGAGGGAAAAGAGGCAGCACTGGAGCAACTCATACATAGGGGGTAATGTGTTGTCCACCTCCCGCAGTTCCCAATAGCCTAAGAGTAAAAGCAAGCAACACAGTTCCCTGGGAGTGAGGAAGTACTGATATTGAAGGTTGTTAGTCCAGTTTTCCTTGTGTAACAGAAGACGGGGCAAGGGCTGCATGGAATTGTTTGTGGTGAGAGAGAGGAATCCCACCTTCAAGTACACTAATAACATGGAATTCCGGCCACTGGACCTTATAGAGGAGTCGTACCACTGAGGAGGTTCTTGGGGTTCACCACCTGGCCCAGCTTATCTGTGTGAGACAGAAGAAAGGCCTGTTAGGGGACTGCATAGCTTCCTTTGGCCCTTGGGTTTTAAGCCAGGCAAGGAAGAAACAGAAAGCTGTGGGACAGCTGTCTCAAAGAATTGACCCACCCAGCTGCTAGGCACCTGGATGGACACATCATATGTCAGCCACAGGAGACCTCCAGTATTACAATTAAGTACACAGACAGAAGGGCCTTAGCCTTCAATCTGTCACGGCTGTCATGGCATAGATGGAGACACCTGTTTTCGGACCACTGGGGAAGGAGTTGAGGAATGGGAGTCCAGTTCCCTCCTCTAGTCAAATAAATGGTTTGATAGATGGTATGCTGATTGAACTGGCAAAAGTAGGTGCATTCTAAAGAATGGTCTCTAGAGAAACTAGCATGGCTAGGGGCCTGAAAGGGAGATGTACCTAGATCAGATCAGTGATTCTCCCACTACATATATATAACACTGAGTAGGAATGATGATTGACAGCCCACTCAGATATTCATAATGATAATGCAGGCTCAAAACCATGCTGAGTTCAGAACAGCCATGATGCCCAGGGGGCAGTTGCCTATCCCCAACATTTCTCAGTAAGATTCTCCTGTATTTCCCACTTTGTCCTCCATCTTGGATATATAGCATTTGGCAACCAGATAGAGACGGTTCCATGATTAAAACCTTTTCTTCCATATCTTGCCAGCAAAGATCTCTCACAGCCCCTCAGATTAACTCTGTCCTAGTTCCAAAGTAAATTTTATTTGGGGATAACACACCCATAGCCACCCTTACATACACAGAACCTGCATTGGGTTCTCCCTGCTCTTTGTGGAATTGTTCATAATATTTTCTTCCCCTCTCCAATAATAAGCTCTCTCGTCAGGATTAGCCTCCTACACGTCCACAGAGAGTAGCCATAACTAAAAGCTTACTAGCTGCTAATACATTTGTTTTATCATGCCTTTTCCTGCTTCCTACCGTGTTTCTCCGAAAATAAGGCAGGGTCTTATATTATTTTTTGCTCTGAAAGATGGGTTAGGGCTTATTTTCAGGGGATGTCTTATTTTTTTCCATGAACAACAAAGTGTATGGTGACCTTTACTTGTGAACCGCTTGTAAACTGTAACTAGGGCTTATTTTTGGAGTAGGGCTTATATTTCAAGCATACTCCAAAAACCCTGAAAAATCATGCTAGGGCTTATTTTCGGGGAAGGTCTTATTTTCGGGGAAACAGGGTAGTTGCTAATTCCTTCACATAACCAGTCAGTTTTCCACCCTCTACCTCCCATCTTCCGCCCAAACTTTAAGACATTCCTGTCCCACAGCAAGTCACAAATTTGTGACTGATACTTAGAGTACATTTCCCAGCTCTGAAGAAAACCTCTGTGTAAGCTCAAAAGCTCGTCTCTCTCACCAGCAGAAGTTGGTCCAATAAGAGATATTACCTCACCACAGTGTCTCTAATATTCTGGGACCAACACACTACAACACTGCATACAAGAAATTCGGGGTGACAGGAGTGTCTAAAAGACTCACTTTTAGAAAACAAGAACAGCTTTCAGGAGAGGAAGGAGAAATTTTTGTGCACCCTTGGCTTTTCCGTACATCCATTCTGTAGCTAGATCCAGCTCTGGAGTCTTGAATTGTTTCCACTGTATCATTCAGCACTTGCTATGCACTGGGTGCCCTCTTCTGGCAAAGCAGAGATATGGACCCCCAGATCAGCTATGTTCTCCCATGTGGCACACAGCAGGCAGTCTTTTATTGGTTCTATTCAGTCACACTCTTCCTAGTAATGTAATGACATCAATCCCATATGCCTCCTCCCCAAAACTCCTTTTCTTTGTGCTGACTGGCGCGTGGATTATGTCAGAACTGGGACTTAAGGACTGAAAATGAATCATCTACTGCTGTGTGGTATTGCAGCATGCAGTTTTAAAAAAATGTTGCAGTCAGCTATGTGATGGTTGCAGTGATGTGTACAGCTATTTATAGATACCCAGAGAGGAAGTTCATAAAGTGTCTGAGGATCTTTCAGAATTAAAAATGTTAAATAAACGTAACATTCATGTAGGTGTTTTTTTGTTTTTTCAGTTCAGAAGATATCAAACAATAGGGTAACTACAGACACACCAGAAGGCTAAGAATTTCCCATCTCCCATGGTGTTTGGCTTCCCTCACTTAGTAGCTCTCTAAATATTTCTAAGAAAAAATATCCTTGAACAAGACAGACATTACATTTGCACATTTTTAGTTCTGACTCAGTGAACCTAAGACCGATCACCTTCTGGTCAACCTAGATTTCCCTGTTCTCAATTTGAACTCATTAGTCTTAGTCAGACCCCATTGTTCCTAACCTTCCTTGGTGTTTACAAGGGGGTCTAACAAGGAGTTATGAGCTGCACTTGAGAACAGGAAAATCTAGGCTGAATGCTAGCTTTCTGACTGTGAACTTTATTAGCCTAGTTTCCCAGTGGAAAGAGTGGTGGGTCCATTGTTTGAAACATGCAAGACTAGGCTGGCCAGAACACTAGTACTGTAGGGAACACTCCTGCATTGGCAGGGGAATGGGCTGCATGATAATGCAATGTAGGTTCATGACTGAGATGAAGGTTGCGATTCACATGGGTCCTAGTACCCCTAGAAGGATCTTGCCTCTGCACAGTTCTGGGTCCAAGAGTAGGTGGCACTGGAGACAAAGAGGTAGCCCTGGGTGGGTCCAGCCCTTCCGCCCTCATCCGTACAGCTGCACCTACTTAAAGTGCCTCACCATGTGCTATACCAGCTTCAGCATCCAGCTGGCTCTTCCCTATAGTTTCTTTCCCTAAGGAATATTTGACTTTTACTCTTCTCTTCCAAAACTTTATGATTTATGTTGCTTTCAACTCCTTCCAATCTGTCAATATCTTACTGATACTGAGGTGCACAGACTTGGACATATTAAACCCCATGTTTGTATCAGAGGTGTCTCAAGAAGGTCTTTTCCCTTCTTACTCTGTTAAAAGTCTTTATATGTACGCACCCTTATATTAAATTGGTTTGTTGTTAACATGCTACATTTTAATCTCATGTCTAACACACTGGTCAATATCACTCCTCAATATCTTTCAGCAAGACTGCTTCCCAGATTTCTCCCTCCCTTTAAATAAATATTTCAGATTATTTGTGCCCAGATGTTTATATCTTGCAGTTTTCTAAACTGAATCTTTTTATTTTTGGAAAGAAGTTGCACATTAGATCAACAACAGAACATGTTACTGGGCCTGTCTACTGCAAACATTTTACTCCTTGCTGACAAATGCTGGAAAAGTAGTGAAGTAGAAGATTTAACAAGTCTAACCTCAACTCATCTGATGTTATGTGGAGGAGAGGATTTCAGGATTTTATTACAGAATAACTACAGGCACACATGGAGTTATTCTGGGACAGCTATTCCTGATTAACTCCCTGTGTAGACATGCCCTAAGACTGTAAATTATTTGCTCTGTGTTTGTACAGCGCCTAGCACAATAGGGTCCAGGTCCATGACGGGAACCACCAAAAAAAAAAGAAAAGAAGAGAAAAGAGAACAGGCTGAACTATTCCCCCATTTCTCCCATGTAGACATTTTGAATCGCAGATGGAGATTTTCATGCTACAATAAGTACCATCTTAAAAGACACTAACACCCAATGTGGAATCCCAACTTGTACTGCTACACTTCCTCCCTCCTCTAAAGTGAGCAGGACAACCAAAATACAGGAAACAGACTCAGACCAAACCAGTCAGAGGGCAATGGGGAGACCAGTCTCCTGAACTCCCTGATAGCTGCCCCCTTTCCCAAATGAAGGCGGCCTGAAGATGCTGTACCTAACAGAGAGGGATCCCCGACAAAAACGGTAATGTGTGTGTGAGGAGGTTACATCAGGAAGCCTGGCTGCTGTGCAGTACACCTCCCCTGGGAAAGGTTGCAAACACACTACATTTCATCACGAAGAACCTTCTTACCAAATTCCACACACCACAAGGGACTGGGAGGAGGCGGAGGGGCTGCACTGAGCCTATAAGAACCAGGCACAGATCTGTGAATGTTCCAGTTGCCAGAAAGGGATCATGCAGCAGAAAAGACTGCCTGTTTTCAAAGCCTCTGCCAGTGAAGCACGGCTCATCTAAACCAGTTCACAACCATAACAGGAGCAAACACACAAACCCTTACGGCTAAGTTGCTTCAGAATACATTTTAAAACAATAAGTGAATAAGAATGCAAGGGGTCAATGACTCCGCTGGAAATGGATTAGATCAGTAGTTCCCAAAGTGGGGGTCCTCTGCAGGTTATGAAGGGGTCTGTCAATTGAACCAAGGCCAGAACATGCCAGAACAGCATCCCAGCACTTTTGCCGCATGGAGAATGCCATCTTGTTTTCAAAATAACGTCATCCGCACACCATGACCTCACATGCACCATGCCTGAGTGGCCACGCCGGAAGGAACATTCCTGCTCTGGCAGGGGCTTTCCAGTAATACCAAAAATGAAGGGGTCCAGGACATGTAGTCAGATGCCAAAGAGGTCCTTCCTTTGAGGGAAAAAGTTTGGGAACCACTAAATTAGATAACTTTTTACCTCAGACCAAAGGGGGTAGAGTGACTGAAAGTTGTTCCTACCAGCCATTCTACCTTGGACTATGTTCTCTTCTGTACTCACAAAGAGTAAAGTCAGGACTGGCTAGTACTTGGATGGGAAACCAGGAAGGGAAATTGTGCTACTGGCTGAAATAGCAGTTGTGATGTAACAGATGGAATTTTCTACTCTAAATTAGTAAGACATTAGAAAGTCTGTACTCCTTCAGGGGCAATCTTTTAAATGAAGCTTCAAACCCACATTCTAAACTATAGCACTTTATGGTAATTGAAGATCACTTTTGTGGCTCAGTTCCAATTTATGCAATTACTTTCTGCCTACAAAATATGGTACATATCACTGCTGCTACTCAGCACTTTGGAATAAAATGAGAAAGAGTACCATATTCAAATGACACTGGGGAAAAGCTATATTTCACCACAGACCAGTGGCTGAAGCAAATTCTAGATATTGTTTATAAAGCATTTTTTATATAAAGCATGTGGCATGAAAATCACTAGAGAAATACAACACTGGGAAATTGATAGGCATAGCCATAACAGAAAATCTCTTTGGAATTAACTGGAGTAAATATTCTGGAATAAAGTAACATTTATTCCAGAGAATAGTGTCCACATGGGGGAGTTATTCCACTATAGCAATGAAGATCAATTTCCTTGTGTAGATGTGCCTATAGTATCTAAGAGCTTTTTGGTGGGACACATGAAATGAGTTCTGAAAGTCTCAGCAGTTCCGGGTCTATGGAGCAAGTGTTCACATCACAGAAAATACTGCCCTTTTTTGGCAGGCTCAACAGAAGTGCAAGGGCTGAATAGCCCACAGAGAATGAATTCACTTCACCCATGAAGGCAGCTCCCCTTCAAATCAACAATGAGGTACACCAGCTGAGGAAGTCTGTACTGCCACTACCTGTGCTATGCTTTTCTGGAGTGAGTGACTTTGGACGTCTGCACCAGTCACCCAAAGAACAAACCGACAATTCCTAGGAAACAACCTCACAGCTCTGCCCCATCACATTTCCCCAGTAAGCAAAAGCTCTAACATAGCCCCTAATAAAGTACTGTATATTGCAACAGAAGCTTTTCCTTTTTCCCTTCAAACAAATAAAGCTGGATCCACACCAGTCCTGTGCCATGGTGGACACATCTGTTCCTGTTGTTCCCACCGTTTCAAGCGTAGGTGACTGCACAGGCAGGTAAGACCAGCAGGACTACAATGAAGCAAGCACATGGAGCCAACTGGAGCAGCTCAGAGATTTAGCCATCATAAGCCAGACTGTAATATACTTGACTGGTATTACCAGGATTGTGACAAAGATGGATTCCAGAAGAATCCCTATTCGGATTTAGTCAGCACTGCTTCTGAAAATAAAAGAGTTAAGTAAGTGGAGAAAATTTAGGATGCATACCATACCGCAGCCCTGAGTGCTCTCACACTGCATCAGTGGGTATGTCTACAGGGCAATGTAAGCCCATGCTTGAGCCTGGGCTCATGGCTAACCACCCTTGCATCTACACTGCAGTTCTACTAATCCAGGATTGGACCGAGATTCCCAGGAGCCGCCAGCCCTGCAGGGTCTGAGCTTGAATCAAGCCAGGATCCAGGGTCCAAGCCCTATTGTTGTGCAGTGTAGCTACAGCCCTGCTTGACTCACATGCTGGGAGTCATCTGGAAATACCCCACAACTCCATGCAGCAACTTCCTTAGTCCTCTCTGTCCCAACAATCTGCCACCCAATCTGTTGAAAACGGAAGCCATGCTCCTACACACACATTGGCAAATGGCAGCAGCTCAGGTCAGCGTTAGCCAATTCTGTTCTGATCACCAATCTGCGAGCACACTATCAGACAGCTTCCTGTGTTTGCAATGGAGAGCAAATCAACCAAACCTTTTGCAGAATGAGCTGCTTCCTAACAACATGCATGTGGGCAGTAAAGCATTCACACAGTGTACCACTTTCTTATGGCCACATTCCAGGGAAGGGGGATGGCTAGGGACTCTGGGATATGGTACTTTGACCCAGATCCATGCACTGCAGTGTGGCCTAGGTTCAAGCAAGGGTCAGAAAATTCTACATTGTATTTTTAACCCTAAATTAAGATGCTCAAGCCCAGGGTTCCCTGACACAGATCAGCTGATCCGAATCCCACCAACTCTGGGCTTACATTGCAGTGTAGACATACCCAGTGAGGCCTTGAACCAATCACATGGAAGGGTGGGGGAAGGAAGGGAGACAAAACTGAAATAGTCAGGAATGTTTGGATAAGGTTTATCCACTAGATGGTGTAACCACACACACAGCAAAAGGTTTACAGATGTCAATGAATGGCACTTATAGTTCAAAGAAGTGAAAAAGGCATATGAACAAGTGGGACAGTGGGAAGCAATGAAAGAAAGGTTGAGCTATCCCAGGGCACTTTTACCCAGAAAGTAAAACTCAGTTTTGCCACTTGTGCGAAGGAAAAATGACTTAGGTAAAAAAAAACAGCAGAGTTCTTAGAGAGAAATAAATGTGACAGCTCAGAAAGAATTAGGGATGGAGCTTTTAGACAAAAAGGCCCAGATACATAAAGGTATTAAGGCACCTACTTCCCAGACTTAGGCTCCGCTACGATTTACAGAACTCCGGCCTGGCTGCCGCTGAGCCCTGTAGGCACCTACACTCACTCTGCACCTAAGTTTCTGCAGACAAAGTTCAACATTGCAATGCCTAAGTCCATCAGTGGATCTGAGCCAAATCACCAGTTCAAATCCAGCTCCCAGTAGATGGGAGAAATTTCATTCAACAGACCAAACTGCTGCGTCTGCACCTCAGAACTACTTTCGCAGGAGCCTGGATTATTACACATATTCTCCTTCCTCCTACACTGCAAAGAACCAGGTGATAAATTGAACACTGCCATCTTTACACCACCAGACCCAGCCTGTGGCTACAGAGGACTTTGCTCTCTGCGGCTATCAGGTTAAAGGCTCCCAATCAGATTAGCTAAAAGCCTTGAAATCTCATTAGTGAAAGCCAGGCCTGAATTTCATCTGCCTCAGAGCCAAAAGTGAGACGAAGGAAAAAACCCTAACAGATCAAGAAACAGTAAGGAGCAAACATGGAAGAAAAATCATTCTACAGAAAGATTTACTAAAGTGAAAGCATGAAGGTTAAAAAGTGAAGTTGCTTGGCCTGCCAGGAAACCTCTACAAAATAACTTGCCATCGGAAATGTCTATACACAGGCTGATATGTTGACTCCTGTGCTCACCTGCGAGTAGAGTGGCCAGCACATACTCTGGCTGATCCATTGCCTCCTATGCCCACCTGCAATGTCCCCATGATCTACCAAGGTAGAGATGCCCTAGCAGGTGCTATGATTCCCAGATCAGCAGGTGCTGTTAGAGAGGAGAACACAATATACCTGCCAGTACCACAATTAGATATATGACCAGGAAATCGAAAACTATGCACTGTGGTGTAAACATCCACCAGTAGTCATGGAACAGAGGGTCCCATGCAGAGGGGACAGACAACCAACCAATCAACTGGCTAATAACCTAACAGGGAATGTATTACAAGAAGAAAGCGAGAGGGTCGCAGTCCCGAGTTAAATGAACTACCCACCAAGGATGGAGTGCAACAGCAAAAAAAATCAGACTCCCAGGACCTTTTAAAAGGTGAGGCTAGAGAACTCCCTCTCTTGACCAAGAAACAGGGCCTTGAATTCAATATTAACTACACTGCCTTAGGCCCTGTCTATACTAGAACTTTTAACTGAGTTGTAATCAAGTTAACGAGAGGCAAAGCTGGCTCTAAAAAGGCTTCTAGTCAACCTCTGCAAGAGGCTCCTGCTACACCCAGCAGTGCAATTCTGGCATTTTGTACCAGAGAGAGAGAGAACAGGCACAGATTATAATGGTGCAGTCGGTCCAAACGAGTCATTCTGCTTCAGATGTACAGACTCCACACACAGCCCTCCCTGAAAGCATTGCAGGACCTGTAGATTGTGACATTTCTTACAGCTCTTGATGCAGCTTGCTGATGCCTGACTGGAGCAGATGCATAATATCCATGGCCTCACAGGGTATACTGTATTTGCACCCGGTTCGCATGTTATTTGTTCCAATGGATGCTTTGAATAATACCGTCCTGCATGGGGATTCGCATGTGCCCCATGACGGCCAAGGATTATAGTTTCACAATTGCCAATCTCACCAACCTCTCTCCCAAGCTACTGCCAAACTTACTCTGGGCCTAAGCTACAATGAACACGACCTCTCCTTTGGGTGACAGTTCTTGCGGAGGGGAAGATCTTTGATTTCAGTCTGATTATTTATTCAGTAACTCATTGCAATTCTGTTGAATGATTGACACACCAACAAAACGGGAGCAGAAAATCACTCACCTAAAAAAAACTCAACCCACCATGAAACCTGCCACATTTAGCTAATATATTCAACCCTGCATGTCCATTTTTATCACCCTGATCTCTTCCCCCCCCCCTTGTGTTCTATACCCACCAGTCACACCTGCACCCTATTTAGATTATAAGCATGTTGGAGCAGGCATTCTTATTCTACATTTCTACAGTGCCTAGCACAATGTATCTCTAGTCTTCACCGGGGCATCCGGGAGCTACTGTCTTATAAATAAAACAATGCAGCAGAGAGTTGGATTTGATTGCCAGAGGACCCACAAAGAAAGTGTGTACAATGGGACATGTGCATGCATAAATTGGCAGCTGAATAGCAACTGATTTTTGTCCTTTGCTTTTTAGGCAAATCCTCATGAGGTTTAAACGTGTTCAGGTTACAAAAGCTGCATTTTGTATTTTATCTTTTTGTCTCCCCCATTGCTGTCCCAGGGGTTTGGGTGCAGAGCGAGTGAGAACATTCAGCATTGTGCATATAGTGTCCCAGGTGCTCTCAGGCTGGCCCTGTACGATGGGGTTAAAAGACAAGAGGGAGCAGAGCTGAGAGCGGATGAGTACGAATGCAAGCGTTCTCAGACCCACCTGCTGCCAAGAGAAGAGTTGCATGACCAATGACAGAGCCAGTATTCTGAACTGCCAAATCTACTACTGTATGGTGGAGCCAGGAGCACTGTAAGACTGCACTGACAGAATTAACTGCAGCAATGTAGCTACAACACTTACATTTTCTGTCTGTAGAGAAATCCAGCGCAGGATGCAATGGTAGCAAGGTTTGTAAATGCACTTGTTCTGAACAATGGTCATGAGTGCTAAAATAAGGCATATAGCTGGCTGCAACGCCAAAATACTGTAGCATAGACTAGCCTTACTTTTTGCAGTGTAGCTGGGAATCCCCTAAATGTTCCAGCATAACTGGCGTGGTTGGTCCACCTTTTTTCCAGCACTTTGTGCAATATGACATCACAGACTACACTGCACCATCGGCTCTGGTGCCATTCTATGGTCACTCAACACAATCCCCTCACCCTCTTGGAGCCACATGGGATAATTTCCCAAATTCCCCTTGAATGCACTGATCTTGTTTGTTTAGCAACATGGCAAGCACAGATACAAATTCAGCTAACACATGAATGTGGTGTTCCTATAACAGGGTTGAAGAGGTTTTCTGTTTTTTCAGTACAACACAACTGTGTTTGTTAAGACTAAGTCAGATGATTGTGATAAACTGGATACAAACATTGCTGTACTTCTACTGTGCACGTGCCCATACTCCTTGCTTAGTTCCCTCAAAAAGATCCCCATAAAATTCAATTCCACGGTTAGAATAAAGGTTTCAGACAAGCTTCAGGATTTCTTCCTGGACAGTGCTGACTTGTAAGCTGCAAGGGCCAAAGGGTGACAAATTTCCTTACAATGGGAGGGTAGAAAGACAATTTATGATGGCCATCTCCTCCCCTTCTCTACAGAGACTGATCAGCTGGCATTTCTCACCTTCTGTGGAATAGGAAGAGGAGGTTGAGATGGCTGCAATGGACTGAACCATATCATCTTTACTATTTTAAAATTTAAACATCCTGAATTGGTGGATGGGGCATAGGCTCTGCAGGATTCAAAAAGCACCAAGGCAAATTCTTAAGAGCTAGAAACAATCCACCCTGGGCCACACCATTCTCTGCTCCAGCAGTACTGCAAGTGAAGAGACCTCACAAACGTAAAACGCTGTTGCATCTCTCCCCAGCTCTTAGAGTTACAGCAATAAGAACAAAATGGAGCAAAAAGAGTTCACAGTACTCAGCTATACGGAGTAAAACTAAGGGGACCGAGTGGATATTTGGGATTTGGATCTGAAGTCCAATTTTAAGAATAGCCAAGGGTCAAGAAATTATTTAATGAGAACCAGAGGGATCACATTTAACCCCTCATCATGCATGCAGCCACATTCCACATGTGCCATGGCCAAAAATGTGTTTAATTTACTGTATACTTCCATAAGTGTTCAACCAGTGAAATATAATAGGCCCCATTCCAAAACAAACAGTTCTGTCTGCCAGAACATCTGCAGGAGACACACACACACAAATGTTTGCTGTAATCTGACTCTTACTTGATTGTCCCTCGTAGGGTACCCATGATAACCTGAGGTCAGAGGCTCATTCTGCAAGAGAAGAACAGAAAAGATTAATACAATAGTTGTAAGGAATAGAAACAAGGGCTTATAAGTGCATCCAAGTCCAGGTGGACATAAGAACCTGCAATTATTTGGGGGAAAAAGGAAGGTAACATTAAAATTTCCTACTGGTGTCCTATTTTCTTGTGAGTCAATGCACCTAAATACAGACTAGCTCGAAACTGCATATTCCAGAGTGCGTGGAAGAAAATGCAGGCATGAAATAATCATAAGCTATTCCTACTTCACCTTCTGTAAGTTGTCTATGTTTTTTGCGATTTTCCCACAGGATTTTTTTTTGGGGGTCTCTTTTTCCATTATGGAGATAGAACAATTACAGTATAAAGTGTTCTGTGCTGATGCCCAGTTAACTCAGTCTTGGAGAAAACTCTCTTCATCTAAACAATGGCAGCACAGGTGTGAACTCCTTCCTCCTGCAAATCATGCTGTGCTGTGAAAAGTGAGCATAATATCAGACAGTACAGTTTAAATTACAACTTTACTAAATTTGGTCAATATCACCACATGCACTCCCCCAAAAAATCTATGTGCTAGCTTTTCTTCCCTCACCCACAGATCGGCTCATTACTCATGCTACTTCCTACATCAACAGTCCTGCCTTGGCTGGAAGGATATGCAAGTTTTCTATATTGCCTTCATCCTTGACATTTCTTATTTCCCACCCTTTCCCCTACTCTAGTGAAGATTAGGTGAACATATCAGTGCTTTTTTTTTTTATTTTTCCTGGAGATAGGAACAGAATCTCTCCTAAACACTTACAAATTCAAATTGAGGAGAGATTAGTCAGTTTCCCCTTACACGCACCCCTTTTTTTTGGTAAGGGTAGGGAGTGAGTAAACTGAATAGGATTGCTTCAGTTTCATTATGCTTGTTAGCATATAGAATATAGATATTCACGCCTGCCTGTAAAGACCCATGTGTTGTAAGTATATCCTTATCATTTAGCTGGTTATAGGGATATAAAACAAAGAATCAAAACCACAGGCCTTCTCTCACTGTGACTGTCGAGACCTTGTACTTTGGCGCAGATACAGGAGTGGTGACCATAAGCTGGGAAGTGCGCAGTCACATATGCACATTCCAACATAACATCTAATAGCAGACAGTGATCCAGTCTAACAGCTCCAGCTAAAGAAAAGATCCTAGAACGTTTAAAGGCAACTTGGTTTGATAGCATTCTGTCTGGCAAAAGAATTACTTATCAATAGTTGTGGTTGTAAAATCTACACTCCTTATGTCTTTATGGTACCCAATTCTCTTATCTATTTGAATCATTTCTGTCTGTTTCTTTAATTGTTTGTCTGTTGCATAACTGATCAGTTAAAGTGGCGGGATAGGATTAGTTAAAAAAGTATGTTACACTATGTTAGGATTGGTTAAAGAATCATCTGGTAATATTGTTAAAGATACATTATAAAAACCGAGGTAAAACCAGAAGCGGGGGGGAAGATTTATTTGTGTAAAGGACTGAAGGGTCCTAGTGGGTGCTTGCTTGAAAAGAGCCCAATAAACTTGCCGTATTGCCTGCTGCTGGACTCTGGACTTCTGTTTCTGTCAGCGAACTAAGAACTGAAAGGACTGGGGGAAGGAGGGGTGCTAACAGCACTGCTGCTCCTTCCAGGGATGATGGGAAAGAGTTGACTGCAGAAGTTATAAAATGCTGGAGATGAAGGAAGTAGCAATCCCACACTCCTGCACAGTTTGTTTTTAAACGGTTGCTACACACTGCAGTAGGTATTGTTTGGCAAGGGGGTATTCTGGAGTCTTAAGAAGCCCTGCATGTTATCCCAGCTGCTTGTTCCTAGAGGAAAAACTATGCAAACCTGACCAGTCCCAATTTGTTGGAAGCAAACCTGTGCCAGGACTGCTGTTTCTGGCAGTAACCAGCTGTAAGTTAGATGGAGAGACACTGTAGACCTTGACCGATGCTGGAATATTCAGTTCCAACTGGCCACTGTCTTATGACGAGGATGTTCCCAAGAGCATGAGGTTGATGCAATGTTCTCACAGCTCAATGATCTCAGAGTCAAAAAGATTATAGTCTTTGTCCAGAGATTGAACTCTATGATCACAGTGCCTGTGAAGACAACTGCTTCGTGGCAGGAGGCACTGTATTACTTCTGTTACATGATGACCACCATTACTAGTTTAAATAAATATGTTTTCTCTTCTGCACCAAAGAAATGTGAAAGAAGAAGGTGGCACTGTCAGGATATATCAAACATCTCTCTTCAGATTCTTATACCACAACAATGGGCACAGGATACGAGCATCCTTAGCATGACTGGACAGCCAGTCTTCTGGCTGCTACTATTTCCGATTTAATGATAATTTTAGTGACAAAACTGTGAGCACATTCTTTCCAAATAATGCAATAGTCAAGGGCTAGTTAAGACCAAAAAAAGCAGCTTCAAGCAACATACAGAAATAAAGAGAAAGATACTGAAGCTAGTAGCAGAGTGTGAAGTTTAATAACAAAATCATTCTAGCACTATTAAATGCAAAATATTATGCATTAGATAACCCTGCACACTTAACATTAAGCACTTAAAAATCAGGAAATTCCAATGTTAAGGAGAAATGTGCACCGATAACTCTGCCCCCCCGTATATATGCAGCATAAAACCATCTTTAATTACTATTATATTGACAGGAAGCATCCTGTACTATTGTCCCATTCTTGTATACCACTGTCCATGTCAGAATGGTCCATATCTCTTTAACGACACTTTTATACACAAAATCAAATTCTTGCTAAGGCACGCGTATTAATTTCTCAGCACTCATGCGGGGTGGAAATCAGGAGCTTGTAGAGGAACTTGAACTGCTGAGCTGCCTAAGCAGTTCCGAAATTGCTGCTTGCAGTGGGCACCTTATCCTCACACACAAGACCTAAAAACTTTACCCAACACTTACTAGCCCAAGGACTAAGCTCATTCACTAGGCCTAAATACAGTTATGCTCCAGGCCAAACTACCTGGTCTCCCCAGGGTAAGGAAACAACTACTGCTTGAGTGCAGGGATTCTGGTCTCCAAGTGGTTTAACTCTGTCCACTGCTCTCAGGTAAAGCATCCCAATTTTACAATTAAACACACACCCTCCAACACCTCTCTACTCGCCATCTCTGTCTCATTTACCTACTATGCTGCCCCTACCTCAATCACCTTCACTGGTCTTCACCATCTGGTCAGAGGAATACACACAAAGAAGTTCTATATCAATCACAGAACTTTATTTTTAAAAATAAACAATTAAATAAAGATGGTAAAAAATGACGACAAGAAGGAAGAGAATGGATGAGGAGGAAAACTGGTAAAAGCCAACAATGGGGAGACCGGCCTTCATTTTGTCCCTTGACATGTAAATTGTGTAAGTAGGATTCTACCAAGTTCACGGCCATGGAGAACAATCTCGAACCATGAAATCTAGTCTCCCCCGTGAAATCTGCCAGGGAAGGGCAGGGCTGGGGGTCACTCTAGCTGGGGCTCTTACCATGTGCCAGGCTCCAGCTGCTGGCGCTGGGGAGGGACAGAATTTCCTCTTCTCCTGCAGGGGCCACTTCCAGGACTGGTTCAGACCCACCTCTGGGAACCCTCCCCTGGCTGCTCCCATCGCTCCCAAGCCGCAGCGGGAGGGATCAGTTTACAGCGAGCAGCCGCAGGGCTTCTTGCAGCCAGGGAATGTTCCCAAAGTCTGACTCAGCCTCCACCCACCCAGTTCTGGCACCAGTGGGCCCCCCCCACTCCTATAAAGGCTCTGGAAGCTTTGTCTCCAGCCCTGTACCTCCCCAGTTCCATGCCCAGTACTTGTGGGTTAAGGGGCATTGGGCTAGTTGTAGGGGGGGGACCAGTGCCCCCTGACCCTGGGCTCTGGGTGGTCGCACACCCGTAAGGCCAGCCTTCCCCTCCCCCCCTCCCAAAAAAGTTATGACCCCCACATGCCATGCAACCCTCCCATTTGCACTTCATGCAAAGCTACTCTCCAGCTGCCCAGCTCTGAAGGCAGCACTTCCATCAGCAGCAGGGCAGAAGTAAGGGTGACAATACTGCAACCCCCCTACAATAGCTTGGGACCCCCATCCGCCACAACCCTCTTTTGAGTCAGAACCCCCATGGTTATAACACCATGAAATTTCAGGCGTAAATAGCTGAAACCGTGAAACTGATGACTTAAAATCCTAGGACCATGAAACTGATCAAAATGGACCATGAATTTGGTGGGGGCCCTATCTCTAAACCACTTAATAAAGAAGCTTTAAAGGGCTTTTGTTCCCATTCACCGACAAATGAAGCCTTGACGAATAAGGCCTGGTCTACATGCTAAGTTGTAATGGTATAACTTAAAGAGCAGATTTAAACCAATATAGTTAAACCAAAGGAAAAGGCAGTCTGGACAATTATTTTAGTATAAAAGAGTGGCTTATCTGAGTGTATCATCAACTGTTCTCCATTGATTTAGGACTGAACAAACATGAACCACTTTTACACTGAAATAAGTAGCATCCTCACATCCTTTTGCACCTCTTTATACATATCGGTTTAAACGCCGATTCAATTATACCGGTAAATTCTCTCATTTACACAAGCCCTTGGAGGAGCAAGCCAAATTGACAATCAGGTTTTTGACCAACAAATATATTCGCATAGGGGTTTATACCAGTTTAACTAAACCAGTGCAGGTTTGCGTATTGACAAGCCTTGATTATGACACTTAAGGCCTGTTTCTATGCGGGATATCATCAAGGCACTGGCCGCAACCCCACCGTGAAAGAGGAATTGAGGTTTGCACTTCAGCCAAGATGAAAATTCCTCTTTCCCGAGTTAATGAATTTACTTTCCAATTTTGTCAGACCTGCTCTCCAGAAAACTGAAACGGCTTGGTTATTTTTTGGATTATCTACTCCAACAACATTTCCAGAATAAATATTAAAAATAATCTTTTTTTTAAAAAAAGGTTTAGCACTTGTTTTATCATATTTTGCTTTAAATTATCTTAATTGTCTGAGGTTCACGAGACAAAATTCCACAAAGACAAGTACAAAGTAGTGCACTTAGGAAGGAAAACAACTGGGGAAGAATTGGCTAGGCAGCCGTACTGCAGAAAAGGAAATGGAGGTTACAGTGGATCACAAACTGAACGTGGGCAGGCTTGGCAGAATTCATTTTTTCCTCATGTCTACTAGTTATATAGATTTTTATCTGGGAATTTGTTTTCCCATTTTCAATTATTTTTATTTTTGACACTTGCTGAAAATGAAGGGGTGGGGTAGGGTTAGAGCAGCACTGACCACAGGATTGCAGAGGGTGCCCAGCACCGACAGGAGGGTTCTGGGGAGCTTCCTGCACAGCGGAAGGGCCCAAGACACAGGGGCACAAGGTGCGGGGGAGGATGCGGTCCAGGGCCAGGAAAAGCAGAGGCTCCCCCCCGCAGGTGAAGACTGCAAGGAGGAGGCCCAGCAGCACTCTGTGTCCAAGGGCTCAATAGTTCCGGCCCAGGGAGAGCTCCCACACTCCTGGCTGATGAACAGGGCTGTGACAGCTGAACTGCAGAGGGCTCCCTGCATGGCCCTGGGGCTGGGGGCACCCAATCCCTGCAGCTGCAAGGCCTGGGGAATGCTACAGTCCTGGTAGGACAGGGTAGAGTCCCACTGCCAGGGCTGTGAAAGGACAACCACGAGCCATTCAGCAACTGGGTGGCCTTTCCACAGCTGGGGGCTTGTCCTCCTCCTGCTGGCCTTGGCCAGGCGTCACTGCTCTGCCCCACCAGGACCACGGCCTTCCCCACATCTTGCACTTGCCTGTCTGCCTTTCAGACAGAAATGGTGCCATGTGGCACTATACTATTTGCAAATTCTCTGCTGTGCATGTTGTAGCTGTATTTGAACTTGACTCTCCAGGGGAATGGAGGGGAAGGAAGTGCCTTGGAAAAGCTGGCTCCTTTCAATAGTCTCTGGTGCTGCCAATTTTACATGTCACCAATTGTGAATCTAGAGCCTTGCTGCATGATTATTCTGTGCAGAGTTTGCCATTGTTGAAGACTATACAGAGGAGGGAGTGAAAGGGTTAGAAAGGGTTAAACTTCTATGACTGGAACAGAACAATCCAGTTAAACCAACTGGAGAGAAAATCCCAGTAGGGGATTCAAGGGAGAAGAGGAAGCGAAGACTAAATACAGGAGCGAAATCTACCTTACTGTCTACATACAACAAAACTCACCTCACAAAAGAGGAGTGGAGAAAGAAGTTTGATTTAAAATGCACACATACCCCTTCTCTGGGACAAACAAGAAAGGCTCTGCCTTCCAGTAAAAGCAACAGAACCTGGTGAGACAGGACAACCCAGCTTATCCCAGTTCCCTCACAACTTCCTCCTACTGATATCCAGTTAGATTTCTCTCCTCATCACCTACATGCAACTAGCCATTTCCAAAGAGATGTAGTTAGGATGTGCTAGCCAGTGAAATCAAATCAAACTGCCATGGGGCATTTCATTATTTTGTTTCCTACTGAAAGGCATTTCCAGTGTGCTGGAGACCTACTTTAAAGTGGGGAGAACAAGGTGAAGCAAGGAGAGCATAAGGGCATCCGATTTCTGTCACAGGCATATCACTTTAGAGTCTGTCTACACTAATCTCTCACCCATGATTCCCTCACTGACACAGCGTTTGCAATACAGCATAGCAGCATTAGTTACAGTACACATGCCAGCTCACTGGATCTGTGACTTGCCCCCACAACTCCTCCTTTTACATTAGAGGGTTGGTTTTGTTTTGACTTCCCAGTCTTGCTGGTAAAGTTCATTTCCACCAGCACTAGAAATGCTAAGAGCTCCGGTGCAGATAGCGCAGGACGCGAACTCCCAACACCATTTCCCGCTACGTGTCATCTAACCCAACTAAGAGCAGGTCTAACTGAGATGGTGCTGAAACGGCTGTTGGCAGTCACTAGACCACCCACGCTATGACTGAAACTTTACTAACACGGATGGAGAAGAACCTGTGTTAACAATTATGGTAATTTTAAAAAGCGGTCTCAAGACAAGATGAAATTTAAACATAACTTATGGGACAAACAACATCAATTCCTCTAATGAAGCCCATTCATTCACGTGTGATACAGTAAATGACGTCCATGTGTGGGAACTACATAGACGAAGGGCTCAGCACAAGCTGGCCTCTTTTTCACTCCCCCCCAGAGTCAGCATCCAAGACAGGACGCACCACAGCCCTCATGCATTCTGGAGGTCCATAGGTTCCCTTAATTTTCCTCTATAAAGCAAAGAGAAATTGGAGACTGAAAAGATCTTAGATCTCCTTTGTCCACCACTATGGCCAATACAAGATGATTCCCTGACAGTCTAGTTGTAAAATGATGCAAGTGATGGGGCACCAACCATTTCTCTTGACATACTGTTCAATGTTTAACAGACTTCAAGAGCAACTGTTTCTTGACCTTCAGCTTATGTTTTTCCCTGCAGTCTGGAGACTGCAAACACAACACAAGGAACTTAACCTGGTAAGCATGGAATATATTGCCTTAGCATATTCGGTCAATGCTTGCCCTAGCAATAGAAGAATGAGTTACTGCCGAATTCAAGGCTTCATTAAAATAAAATTTCTAGTCTTTAGGGTGACAAACCTCCCGAATGTGAATCAAAGATGTTTCTTCCCTGAATCTGCAGCAAGACAGCGCTGGTGCCTGAACTGCTGATGCTGCTGAGGAAAGTGTAGTAAAATTAACATAATTGTTGTCAGTTTCTCAACTACCCACATGGTAAACCTGCCAGGTGCAGGGGTCATCCAAGGAAATTAATAGGCAGCAGGTTTAAAACAAACATAAGGAAAACAAGGTTACTTACCAGTAACTGTTGTTCTTCGAGATGTGTTGCTCATATCCATTCCACTATAGGTGTGCACTCGCCACCATGCACTGGTCCCCCGAACATTTTTCCCCTTAGCAGATCCCATAGGGTCGGCTCAGGCGCCCCCTGGAGTGCCACCCTCATGCCGCAGCACATAAGGCACCACCGACCCTACAGCCCCTCAGTCCCTTCTTTCTGCCAACTCCAACAGCGGGGATGGGTGTGGAATGGATATGAGCAACACACCTCGAAGAACAACAGTTACTGGCAAGTAACGCTTACTCATCTCCATTCCACTTAGGTGATTTCAAAGCCGTACCTCGGAGGTGGGTAGGAGTTATCGGTGGGCTACCCTGAGCACAGCTCTGCCGAATCCTGCATCCTCTCTCGCCTGCTGCACGATGGCGCAGTGGGACGTGAAGGTGTGCACCAACGACCAGGTGGCGGCCTTACAGATGTCCTGCAGGGCCACTTTCTCCAGGAAGGCTGACACTGACGCCTGGGCTCTGGTTGAGTGCACCGAGATGGGTCCTGGGAGCGGTGCGTTCGCCTGTTCGTAGCAGCACTTGATGTAGGCAGTGATCCACTTGGAAATGCGCTGGGTGGAGACAGGGGATCCCTTCATCTGCTCCGCCACAGCAACGAAGAGCTGCATCGACTCCCAGAATGGCCTTGTCCTATCGATGTAGTAGGCCAGGGAACGTCTGACATCCAGGGAGTGCCATCTTTGCTCCTCCTCTGACTCGTGCAGTTCAGGAAAGAACACGGGAAGGAAGATGTCTTGGTTATAGTGGAATTGCGAGACCACCTTAGGCAGGAAGGCTGGATGGGGTCTCAGCTGTTCCTTGTCCTTATAGAACACCGTGTAAGGGGGCTCCGAGGTCAGTGCCCTAATCTCAGAGACCCTTCTAGCAGATGTAATGGCTACCAGGAGAGCCACCTTCCATGACAGAATGAGCAGTGGGCACGTAGCCATTGGCTCAAAGGGGAGGCCCCATCAGCCTGGAGAGCGCCAGGTTGAGGTCCCAGGGAGGTACCAGGTCTCGAACCTGTGGGTAGAGTCTCTCCATCCCCTTAAGGAACCTAACCAACAAGGGGTGGGAGAACAGGGATCTCCCTTCCATGGTGTGATGGAAGGCCGAGATGGCCGCTAGATGAACCCTTAGGGAGGCTAGCGCCAGGCCCTGGAGTTTCAGCTGTAGCAAGTACTCCAGGATCACCTGGATGGGCGAGACACTAGGTTGGATACCCTGGGACTCCACCAAACAGGTGAACCTCCTCGACTTCGCCCGGTATATGACCTGGGTGGAGGGTTTTCTGCTGCCCAGCAGAATCTGTTGGACCTGCGCCGAGCAGGCGCTCTCCCCCTCTATCAGCCACAGAGTCTCCAGACCGTCAGGTACAGGGAGTCCAGGTCTGGGTGCAGCAGGCAACCCTGGTGCTGGGAGAGTAAGTCGTGGCGCCTCAGGAGTTCTATGGGCAGGGCGATCAACAGGTCCCCCAGCATGCTGTACCAATGCTGTCTTGGCCATAGTGGGGCGATCAGTATAACATCTGCTCTCTCCCTCTTGATCTTCATGAGGACCTTGAGCAGGAGCGGGAGAAAAGCGTAGGTGAGAGTGTCCCCCTCCCAGCTGAGAAGGAACGCATCAGATATGGAGCCCAGCTTGTGACCCCAGAGCGAGCAAAACCTCAGGCACTTCTTGTACCAGGACGACATGAACAGGTCCAGTTGGGGAACACCCCACTCTCAGAAGATAGAGGTCACTACCTCCTGGTGTAGAGATCAGCCATGAGGGAGTAGAAACGAACTGCTGAGGCAGTCTGCCTTGTTGTTCCTGACCCCCAGGAGGTGAGAGGCAGATAAATGAAAGTCGTGCCTCACCGCAAAATCCCACAACCGGATGGCCTCCTGGCAGAGGGCTGAGGAGCGCGCTCCTTCCTGCCAGTTGATGTAAAACATCGCTGCGGTATTGTCCATCAGCACTTGAACCATTCTGCCCTTCAGGAAGCCGAGGAATGCCCTGCAGGCTAGCCTGACGGCTCTGAGTTCTTTGACATTGATGTGGAGGCTCCTCTCCTCCTCCGACCAAGTCCCTTGGGTGCCCAGGCCTGAAGGGGACCCCCGCCAATACCTCCCTTGGGTCCCTCCACCAGTCCAGGGAGGTCAGGACCTCTGGGGGAACCGTGAATACCCTGCTGAAGGAGTGTCTGCTTGGGGCATACACCGAGGCCAACCAAGCTTGGAGAGGCCTGAGCTTGAGGCGGGTGAGCTTCACCACATATGTGCATGCCACCATGTGCCCCAACAGCTGAAGGCAGTGCCTGGCTGTCGTGGTTGGGCACCTGTGTAGCTGGCCAATGATCTATGCCATAGCCTCGAACCAAGATTGTAGGAGGAAGGCTCTGGCTCTGGAGGCGTCCAGTGCAGCTCCAATAAACTCTATGCGCTATAGCGGGGTTAGAGTCAACTTCTGCTTGTTCAAGAGCAGCCCCAGCTTGGTGCAGATGGCGCAAGAGAGAGATACACTGTCCTGGACGTGGTGCTTGGATCTGCCCCTGATCAACCAATCGTCCAGGTACGGGAACATGTGTACCCTTCTGCATCTCAGGTGGGCCGCCACCACTGCCATACACTTGTTGAAGACCATGGGCGCAGAGGAAAGACCAAAGGGTAGGGCCATGAACTGGTAATGGGGCCCAGCCCCTGTGAACTGCAGGTATTGTCTGTGGCACAGCCGGATTGAGATGTGGAAATACGCGTCTCTCAGATCGAAGGCAGCAAATCAATCGCCCGGATCTAGGGCTGGGATAATGGAGGCCAGGGAGACCATGTGGAACCTTATCTTTCTTATGAACCTGTTGAGGCAGCGCAGGTCCAGTATGGGTCTCAGACCCCCCTTCTCCTTGGGGATGAGGAAATACCTGGGGTAAAATCCTCTCCCTTTCTCCTGCGGAGGAATCGCTTCCACCACCCCCAGAGCCAAGAGGGCCTCCACCTCCTGCAGCAGAAGCTGCTCATGAGAAGGGTCGCTGAAGAGGGACAGGGTAGTGGGTTGTTTTTTTGGGGGGGGGGGGAGGGGGCAGGGGGGAATGGCCATAGGCTGAAGGGCATAACCCCACACGATCACCTTTAGAACCCAGTGATCTGAGGTTATACCCTGCCACTCGGGATAGAAAGGCCTTAGCCTATCTAGGAATAACGGAGATGGACCATGGGAGCATGCCTCCTCCGTGCACACTGTCAAAATTGTTTTTTATTGTTGGGCCCCTTGGATGGCCAGTGCTGGGAGGCTATAGAGGAGGCTATTGCAATGCCCGAACCCCCTGCTCCTGTCCCTGCCCCCCTGGGACGCCCTGGGCAATGGCCTGGGCTGCTGTGGTGAGCGATAGATCTGGGACCAAGGCTGCCACCTCGAGGCCTGTGGTGTATAGAGACCCAAAGAACGTAGGGCGGCCCTTAAGTCTTTGACGGTGTGTAACTTATTGTCCGTATTATCTGAAAACAGGCCTGCCCCATAGAAAGGCAGGTCCTGTATGGCATTCTGGACCTCCTGTGACAGCCCCGATGATTGCAGCCAACAGCAGCGTCTCATGGCTACTGCCGAGGCTATGGCCCTGTTGGCTGTGTCTGCCGCATCACTGGCAGTTCGCAGCGCAGCCCCCGCCATCAGCAGCTGGGCATCTTTGTGGTGCTGGTCCTCCCTCAAGTCACCTGACCAGTGCCACCTTCGAGTCCTGCTCCGACCTCTCGAGGAGCCCGAAGATGGGGAATGTTGGTGCCGGCATGATCGGTGCCAACGAGATGACTCCCGCTCCGATGAAGATCGGTGCTGCAGCACCTATGACTTTGGCGCTGCTTCCCCCCCCAAGCGATCGGAATCGGTGCCATCTCCGGCTCCTCAGTGCCGAGCCCGACCTGGAGAAGCGAGAGCAGGAGGACAGCCTCGAGCACGGTGCCAACCTGGAGTGGTGCCATCTATAGCGTGATGCCAAGGATCGATCCTGGTGCCGCTGCACTGACGAGCTCGACAAGTCCGACTCAGAGCTTGGAGGGGAGCTTTCGTGCTCTACCCTCTGAGCCTGCCTGGAGGGAGACCTCTCCTTTGACTTGGGTCTTGACCAGCCACCGGGGGCACCCAGCGCGGATTTTCCCCAGGGACACCAGCCCTCGACCCCTCAGCCGAGGGGAAGTGGTGCAGAGGCATGGGCAAGGCCATCAGGTCCTGTGCCACCTGGAAAGCCTCCGGTGTCGACGGCTGCTGCAGGGGCACTCCCCCACCCCCAGGAGTCAGGGGAGGCTCCCTGTGCGTAGGTGTGGGCCCGGAGGTTGGCTCGACGGGCCGCAGTTCCAGCACCTCCGGGCTCGATCCCAACTGCAGCCGTGGTGCAGGGGAGCGCAAGCGCTCTGCGTGCTGTTGTTGCCTCCTCTTCGGTGCTGGAGAGGGATGGCGGGCAGGCTCCGGTGCCGATGGAGCGTTCCGCACCAAGGAGATGCTTGGTGCCAAGGTGGAACGAGGTGGCTCGGACACCGGACAGAGAGCCGCCTCCATGAGGATAGTCTTCAGCCTGACTTCCCTCTATTTTTGGGTCCGAGGCTTGAAGGCTCGACAAATCCTGCACTTCTCCCTCACGTGCTGTTCTCCTAAGCACTTCAAACAGTGGTCATGAGGGTCACTCACTGGGAAAGACTTGCCACAGGCAGTACAAGGCTTAAACCCAGAGGGTCCAGGCATGGCCCCACCTCTAAGCTCCCTGTAATAGGAGGGCTTCTAACACTAACTACTTTAACTATTTAAACAACTAAAGCAACAGCAACTACAGTCCAAGCAAGGGGATAGCTACTTGCACGAGCAAGAGATGTTCCAGCGACCATCACGGGACTGAGGGACTGTAGGGTTGGCGGTACCTTATGTGCCACAGCATGAGGGCAGCACTCCAGGGGTGCCCTAAGCCAACCCTATGGGATCTGCTAAGGGGAAAAATGTTTCGGGGGCGAGTGCACACCTATAGTGGAATGGATATGAGCAAACACTCAAAGAAGAAGTGCTTCTTCACACAACGCACAGTCAACTTGTGGAACTCGTTGACGGGATGTTGTGAAGGCCAAAACTATAACAGGATTCAAAAAAGAACTAAATCAGTTCATGGAAGATGGATCCATCAATGGCTATTAGCCAAGGTAGTTGATCAGTGATACAACCCCAGGTGAAGTGTCCCTCGTTTCTGTAGCCAGATGCTGGGAGGGGATGACAGGATCACTTGATTATTGCCTGTTCTGTTCACTCCCCCTGAAACATTGGCATTGGCCACTGTCAGAAGACAAGATTCCAGGTTAGATGGACGACAGGTCTGACCCAACAATGCCATTCTTATGTTCTCATACCCTGCCAATACCTCCCTTGGGTATTACCCACACAGGGTTTAAAGCGTTTTAATTTATGCGCATTGACTTCACACCTTTAGTTGATTCCTCTTAACTTTCCTGAGTGTTTCTGTGTAGACAAGCCCTGAGTATGGTTAGTTACCTTCTGCTCCTGCTGTTGGTGAAACTATCACCAGCATAGCAGCCTGATGACCTGGGGACAAGTACAGCAGTGGAGTCCCATCAACAGAAGTCGGGAAAAAGAAAGAAATAGCTACCTGTTCCTTCCAGAAGCCAGAGGGGATTTTGAAATGGTGGAGCAGTTCGCTTCCAATTTTTCAGACACATACAAAACAAAAGGAGATATGAAAGATGAAGTTCCTGAGCAGAATCCCAACACCAACCCAGTAAGAGTCCCAATCTCCTCCTCTCTAGCACTGGTGAATGCATTGTCCTTTTATCTCACTGTTGCACTTCAGCCCCTACTTCAACCCCCAATCTTTAATATCAGTGGCCTTGTTTTCACTAGGAAAAAAGGTGAAACTGCACTGAAGATAGAGATGTTATATGTTGTGTGGGGGAAAGGTGTTTTCTTACCATGTTAGCTAACTGAAATAAAACACTAAGACAAGGCAGTTTTTGTTTTACCACCAATTAGCAGGTGAAACATTTGGAAACTACAAACTGCCTTGTCTTTCCCAGGATTTTACTTCATGTTAGTTACCACATATTAGCTAACGTGGTAAGAAAATCCCTTTTTTCCTAGTATGGATGCACATCTCCCTATTTCATGTCCTCTACAACAAATGTGAAAGTAGTGTCACAGGCCCAGTCTACACTTACCTTCCAGTTTCAGCGGCAAATCGACAGGAGATATGCAAGTGACGTAAATCACTTGTGTATCTCCTGTCAACTTCTGTGTCTACTCGGTGCGCCATCCACACTGCGCTGCACCGAAGGGAACAGCTCTCACCCCGCTAAGTGGTGTAGTGCTGCGTCAAAAGGGTTTTCCTACGTCGACGGTTGGATCGACTGAGCTGGTCTACACAGACCGCTCCGTCAATCCAGAGCAATTGATCTGACAGCAGCGAATTTGCTGCCACCAGTGTAGACCCAGCCTAAGGCTTAACTACCAGATCACTTATTAAAAACTGAATTAAACTTGTTTTAAAAACTGATCTCTGTGGCACCTCACTGGATACTTACACCAATTTGGCTCTTTATTACCTACTGCTATTTAGCTCCAACATCATCATATATAAAGGGGCAAGTCTCCCTCTGACTCTCTTTCCTCTTCTAGTTTCATTTGGTCCTGGGCTTAGGTCCATGAACAATCCTACAAATATCATACGTTTAACAGAAGACTTCTCATTTATTTGCCTTCTCACTGGTGCACTAGCATCAATGATCTCCACATATACAGTTGTAGGCTATGTGGATTTATATACCACTTCCTTTCCAGGCCATCATTATTTTTACAGACCACATTTTGGACCTAAAAAGTAATTTTGGTCAGAGGTATCACACAGATGTTAAACGTACAGTCCACCACTGCCCTCTGTTGCCTAGGATAGATACATGTGCCCGTATGTTTTTCTGTTTCCCTATTTGGTTAAGTTACAGGAGCTGTTTCTTTAGTTCACCAGGAAGAGATGCCCAGAAATGCAGTCAAAGATCATGAGTTCTATTCCAAAGAGGCATGAATATGTGGTGAGCTGGCAGTCACATTGTCCATGAATAAATGCAGCCATCATCCTTTTTTTTTTTTTTTTTAAAGCCAGAAGAAAATGTTTTATAAAATACAGTGTCTATACATACACTATACATTCAAAAGCACTCCAGGGTATTGACCTGACAAATATGCATAAACAAATTCAAGATGTTTCCAAATGAAACGTCTGGGGCCTTTCTACATGATTGACTGCACTTCCTTGATGTTCCTGAAAAAAAACACATATCCACAAACCTCACAGCGGTGCCTGGGCCGGTGCATGAAATATGATGACATCACTCCCTCTTCCTTCCTGGAATTCTAAACCATGATGTTCTCCCCTTGCACACAACTATCATCTCCATGGTAACCTCACCTCCTCCTACTTCTCTAGTGGCCTCACAGAGCAGGATACAAGGTTTCCCTTCTCCTCAAAAAAAAAAAATGCTTTCAACAAGAATCAGAGCTAAATTTAGACATTTGGAATATGGAGTCTTGCAATTAAGGAAACAGCTCCATTTTTCCCTCCTCCCCTTTGAATTCAGAAGAAATGGGAAGTGTCTGTGGAATGTAAGCAACTGGGATTGCCATAAATATCAGCCCTGAACACAAAACGGAAAATTCATCTCATCCTCTCTTGAATATGGTTCATGAATGATTGCATGGGATGAAAAACCACAAGGACCCTGGTACCTACATCCCACTGGCCCCCTACCTTCTGAATCTCACTTAATTCCCAGCACACTTTGGGGATGACTTGAACATCTGAGGGAAAAAAAAGGTTTGTTTAATTTCTTAAGGAAATACATCCTGAACTTCTCCACCCAGAAACACACATTTTTCTCTGAACTAGACAATGAGATTAGGATTTTATTTCGCGCCCAGGATGCAAGGAAGCAGTCCACACAAAGAGTTGAAGACACATATTCCCCCCCACAAAACCAATACCACACAAAGATCTTTGACTTTCAGTGTAGCCATGTATTTCTTTGTAGTAGTAATGCAATATTCTAGAGCCCAATACAACCTATAACTCGTTACTCAGTCCCGTGGCTCTGTTCTATGTTACCATTAATGGAAAAGGCGTCAATTATAACCAAATAGGAAAGACCCCCAAAAAGGCCAGAGCCTTCCAGAACAGGAAGAGTACACTAAAGACAGACATACCCAGGATAGATGTATTTTCAATTCGCAGGGCAGAGTCACAGTTCAAGAATGTTTTACTACCCAGTGAGATAGAAAGGACAACAAAAGACAAGTGAAAGTGATGTCCGAGTAATCAAAATAGCATTCTGCCAGAATCAGAATTTCATTAATTTGGAGTAGCTAACCAGACAAAACAAGCAAGGTAGCCAGGAGCCCTGGTATCTCATGACATAGATGGTGAGTATCAGTAGGTGGAATGAACCTCCACAGCTGGAGAAGCCAAGTAGTATCGAAGTATTTAAGCGAAATCTGGATGGCTATATGGCCTCTAATACATTCAAGGTGTATTAGCCAGTTTTGTGCTTGGAAAATAGCAAACCATGTTTTCTAGAAGTCATGAAGGAATCTTCTGCTAATTGTGCTTCTCTCTCTCTCCAGATCAGCTATGGAGACTTTTGTTTTTAGAAAATTTTGGCCCTCTGGACTAAAGAGACTAAAAAACATTCAGTTTATTTAAAGGAACTTTAAATCTGATTTTTTTTGTTAAGTTATATAGGCTAGAGATAGCAGTATTTTCACATTGTTCCACACCTCAAGGGCCTATGGCCTGCTTCTGGTCCTGCTGACCTATGTGTGCATTATCAAGCCCCTGGGAATACTGTGTGCAATGTGACAGCTACACTCCAGCAGACACAAGGGCATGATGTAGGTACACAAGTCAACAGCATAACATTTTGATTTTTTTGTCAGGTCTTGTCTGACAAATCGACCTACATTAGGTCGACTTGAAGCCATTAATTAATTACTGTAGTGGCTGACGTCCACACTAACCTCCTTGGATTGGTGGTGTGTGTCCTGACCAGAAGCACTTCCACCAACATAAGAAGAACAGCGTGCAGAGCTGACGGCCCGGTTTCTCAGCTCCGCTGGCAGCTCCCTGCTGGCAACCTGGCTGTCCCACATGCTCACAAGCTACTGGCAGGCTGTCTCTCCTTGTCCTTGACCTCCCCCTTGCTCCAGTGGCTCAGGGGAGCAGGGAGTAGCTGGGCTCTATCTGCTTGGCTTTCTTATCAATTTCAGGGCTTGTGAAATTGACAAGAATGACAACCAGCAGGGTATGTAAGCAACACAGTGTCTACACTGACACTGCGTCACCCTATTGAACTACACTGACATAAGCCCTGTGCCTCTTGTTGAGGTGATTTTATTATGTCAGCATAGCAGGAGAGTTATATCGATGGAGGGGTGTACACACTGAAATGCTCCTCCCACTGTTTCTTCAAAAAAAGCGGACTTTTGTTCACAAAACTCTGCAGTGTAAACCAGGCCTTAGATACTGGTGTTTCAGAACTACATCTTATCTTCATTTCTAGTTCTTCTCAGCAGGAAACACCTAAGGGGCTTACTCAGACTTTAGAATCCAATGTTGGAGCCAACTTTCGATACCAAGATCACATAGCACTGACGACGAAGCATCTTGCACTTTATAAACACTTATCTACTTGTCACAGTGGGTACACCTACACTGCAGCTAGGAGATGTAATTCCAAGCTTAGATAGACGTACGCACACAAGCTCTGCTCAAGCCATCCAACAACACTACAGCAATACAGCCATAGCAGAAGCAGCAGCAGCTCAGGCTAGCCGCAGGATATGTACCTAGGATGGGATGATACTCAGGTGCCTAGCTTGAGCTGCTGCCTGTACCACTGCAACAACACTGCCATTGTTAGTGCACTAGCTCAAGTGGGGAGTTACATTCCCCAGCTGCAGTGTACACGTACCAACAGTGACATTCTCAGGGTTTCATAATTCCATTTGCTCACTCACCCACGGCAACTAGACATTTTGGCCACACGCTCAAGATCAGGGATCTCTGACTCCTTCCTGTGGAGGAAGAAAGGGGAAGGAAGAAAGGGAAAGGCAGCAGAGCAGATCAAGTGCTGCTACCGCTTGTGTTTTCTCAGAAGATTTAGAGGAGTGGAAAAGGGGAACGAGGAACAGAGGCCCTAGATGCAGAGGAGGAGCAAGGAGATCAAGGACTTCCTGCATCTTCAGGATGGCAGCAGCCCCACAAAGAGGCAGGGCAGAATTAATTCATGGTGTGCTGTGTGAGAGAGAGAAGAATTGATTCGTTGGGAGAGCATAATTGATTTATTGGTGGGAAATGAAGATGGGAAAATATAAATTAAGCACGCATGGCTTTGTTTTAGAATGGGTTTTCTTTTTTTGGATTGGAGGCGGTAGGGGGAGGAGAGAAAGAGAGAAAAAGTACAGATATTTCTCAACAAGATTAGTAGTTTGTCCTCAGGCAAGTAGATGTCAGGGAATTTTCCAAGCCCAGGATATTCTGAGTTGACTGGATGAGATGCCCCAGATATCTATGGAAGTCATTTTCCCAGTTTCACTTTACAAACTAACCTCTTGCTCAGAAGCATCAAATTCTCTATACAAACTGAATTTCATCTGTTGGGTACCATAACCTCCTACAGTTAACAGGTTTTGGGACTAGAGAGAGGATAGATCTCAGGAGGATGGGCTGAAAGACCAGAACTGAAATAGTAAGGGGTTAAAAAAGGGTGGGAGGAAACATGGAGCTCAGAAGATTGGATAAAGAAAAGGCAGGCTTCATGCGAGTTCCAGCAGCAACGGCTGGTTCTGATTAAGCTTGTATGATTGTGGAGCCCCACAGGAAGCGCTCGGGGGGCCCTCAGTCAGCACCATCCCAAACACACTGGCAATCTTTGTGTTCTAGCAGCACCATCTGGAATCAGTCAGAACCAAGCAGCTCCCAGGCCCTCCCTAAGAATCATTCCCCCTTTTAAAACCACGAAGTCTGGCCCCCTTGATTCCCCCCTGCGGAAATCTCTTCTCCCTGTGGCTGCAGCAAACAAAAGGGCATCTATATGAGAGAATGAAACCCCTCAAGTGAAGCTCACACATCAAGGGCCCTCAGCTCACTGGAGTCCTCACAAGATTGCAACACAAGGGGAAGGAACAAAGAGAAACAAATCATTAAGGCAGAATGGGTTAGTTCTCAGATCAACCATAAGTCATCTAAGAATCACTTCTTCAAAAGTAACATTAGTAACAAAGTCTCCAGTGCACTAATTGCTTGTAAGGAGATAAAGAGAATTTGGATGCCAATCCCAACGGTCTATCAGTGGATACAGCAGCCCTAAAAAGGAGTGAAACACGCAGAAGACCTCTCATACTGCTACTTGCTCTTTTGAAAGTTCCAGCCCAGTGCCCAACTGGCAGGCCGTGATGAGGAAATCCACTTAGCTGAACATAAAGAAATATGCTGCAGTAGCTGCATAAAATGGAGTCTCAGTTCAGTTCTTTATGGAATAGATTATTATAACACAATATACACACACACACCCACACACCCACACCCACCTCTGGCAATCTCAACAGCAGTACCAAGGACTGAATAGACCCATTGAAACTGAACTGCCCCTTCTTACCCTTAGAAAGGTTCCTCCCAATCAGGGCTGGGGTATGTTAGCAAGATGTGGGATGCAAAGCTGCTTGTTAATGCTAATCCTTTTGTATCCTCTCTGAGGATAAACAGATGACTTCAATCTCCAAGACGATTAACATTGCACCTTTCACCAATGTTACGTTCTCGTGTAGTCATTTTTAAAAGAGAGAGGGATAGGTAGTGACTGTGGAATTTTACCCAGCCAACAAGCTGTCATATATTGATATACTCAGAGAGGTAAATTCTCCTTACAAGTTTGTAAGAGTTCCAGAACAAAGAAACATGTGCCTTGCAATCTCCCCATATTCATTCAACTCCATCCTCCAGCTCAGCTTTTTTCAATTAACCTTTCCAGAGCTGACCCCTATTGCTACATCGTTCGTTTAATTCAGTACAAGATTTTTTGAAACACAACTAAACAAAAATAAAGCAAAAACCAAAACTTCCCACCTTTTTAGATATCAAGCCAATTACAAACAGAAATTACCATGATCCAGTCCATCCATATACAACAAACAAATAATATCACAACATTATATAGAGCAAGCTTAGCCTTTCCCTTATGTCCAGGCTCAGACCTGGAGTCATCTCCTTATATGCCAAATCTAATTTAGATTCTAAGTGGCTTATACCAGAGCTCCCATCTTATTGTTTTTGTAAAGGCACCAGGAACACCAATTGTGCCATGTAAATAAGTAATAAATGTTTTCAGTCACGCACCCCAAACTCTTTTGGGCCCACATCTCTGTCTTTACACCCTCCTCCTCAACAAGACTGGCTACTGCTAAAACACAATTAACTCCTCTGCCCGGACAGCACCTTACTGGTCACATGTCACCACTGAATGTCTTGAATGACAAACACCTCCTGAGCTATGGGAAACACCAGCCACAGACAGACTGCCACTATGGCAGGTTATAGTCAATAACCCATTAAACCCAGTACTTGCCCCTGGCTAAGACTCAGACCACTAGGTCTTTATGCAAAGAGCAGGACTGAGTCACCACAGTGCAAATGATAGCTGCAGCCACTACGGGGTTAAAAGCAGGAAAAGCCACTAACAAAATGGTTGTCTCCCCCATTCTGATAAGAACACCTCTCCCCCGAATTGTTCCAATCAAACTGCAGAACAAAGCATATAATTAAAAGGAGGAAAACAAGACCAATCCTTCTTTCAGGGGAGACTGCGTTCAAAACTGGGAGCAGAGGAGGATTCAAATCAAGAGTGCCACAGGGAAGAAGCAAAGAAGTGCCTCTGTGCTGCGGCTCAGGGAAGCAAGACACCACTATAAGGAGAACTTCCAGGGTACCAGCAGCCTGTGGCCCAGAGATTTGTCTTCAATGCTTTAAAAAAAAAGCGTGTCATTTAACTTTGTGGTAACTAAAGTGCATGAGCTCTCTCAAAGATGAAAAAGGGCACTTTAGTTTTACTGCAAGGTAAACTCTCTGAGGGCAACAGTGGGCAGGGGTATAGGATTGGCAAGTTTCTCACACAGTGCCTGATTTTTATTATTTACACTTCTCGGGATAGCTCATGCACATTAATTGCCACGAGGTAAAAAACACAGCTTTTAGCAGTGTAGACAAGCTCTAAGAGAGACCACGTTACAAGTGGAGAAAATTATCCACCAGGTAACTATCCAGCCACCCAAAGCAGGACTTCCTCATGTTTGATCTGGATTGGAATGCTGGTCTTGCTTCTAAGGGAAGGACAGCTGCTGCTAGAAATTCCCAGGAGAAAGCCCAAGAGTTTGATTCGTAAGTGACAATGAGATTGGGGAAGGAGATAAGAGACTAGTAGCTGTACATTAAGCAGATCTCTGTGGTTAGTCCAGGACTGGAATACCAAGCAGTGCACTGGCAGAACTGTGTGAAGGCTCACAACTGAAGTAGTAAGGAGCACCACAGGTCAGAACTGAGCGGCAGTCAGCAGACAGAATCTTGTACAGTTCCTCCTTGCATCACAAGTCAGTACTATCACGCATTCTTTTTTATTGACCCTAAGATTCGTCAAATCTTCTTGTTAATAAACAGATGTTCCATACTTGGCACAAGTTCCAGACTCCTGAATTTAAACACACCAGAAAAGAAAGAAGAAATTTAAAATCCCCAGACTCCAAATTCCTGCAAGTAGTACTGAAAAGCTTCAAAATTATTTTGCATCTCCCTGTGGGACAAAGCAAAAAAAAACCCTCTAAAATCCCTGGAGATTTACAGTATTTACATCAAGAAGTTAAGTTCCCCTCCTTGAACATGAAGACGAAATGCAGAAGAGAAGAGTTCTGAACACACTTGGCTCCTGAATTTAAAGCATCAGATTTCTGCCTGGAATGTGGCAAGTTCATCTGAAGGAGACAAAGAGAGCTGGCCCTCTCTCTACATACACAAACCTCTCAAATTAGATGCAGAGAATTTGGCAGTATAGCAGACTCCAGAACTGGAGCAGCCAGAAGGCACCATGGCAAAGAGCAGCTGACGGAGCCAATCAAAATGTCAGGCCACACCAAAACATCGTTGCTCTTTTTCCTTTTCTTTTTAAAAACAGTTTTTTGTAAACAGCCAAAATTTTTATTCAAAGCCCTAGATAGAGGCAATCCTGTAAATTCAGTTTACTTACTCTTTCTTCTGCATGGATGGTAAAAAGATGTTCAGCTTATGAAGCAAGAGACTGAGACTAAAACTTAGGTTAGCCACATGGTGGTGTGCAGTACCAACCACTAAACCTCCTCCTTGGAAAAATCTATCCACCCATACTGTATGTTTCAGAACAATTTTTCCTAGGCCCTTAAAACTGCTCCAGATTAAGATCAAGGATTCTGTGCTCTTCTGCAATTCATTCATTCCATGTGACAACTTTCACCTCAAGCAAAGAAAAAAGGGGAACCTACTTCCCCCCATATACTTCTTGGCTCCCCTCTCCCTATACCAAGAAACTCCCAGTCCAACCTGTACTGTACAGATGTACTAGCTTAGTTACATATCTGCTCATACTGTTCCTCCCAACCCCTCATCTATAAGCACAGGGAGGCTGGATATAATATAATGCAGCTGTCAAGGAGTGGAGGTGCTCAAACTGAATGAATTCTCATTGATGGAAGGGACATCAGCAGTAGCTCTGACCTCAGCTGGGCACCAGGAACCAAGTCCTGTTGTGCTCACTCAGTTAATTATTGACAGAGCCTGGTGCATCTGGGAGGAATATGGCATTTCTATCAATTAAATCCATCAACACTTGGGAGTTTGCTTCCAGGTCACCAATCAGTGAGGGAACTGAGTCTGCCAGTTCTGCACTAGTTTTCACACATACATACACCAATTTCCTGCTTTTTGCTTCTTCACAATGATGGCTTGTTTATCAGGCACCTACAGTATATCCAAAGCACTGAAGATTCTAGCCAGCAGCTAATAGGGGAGATGGCTCCTCAAGCTCCAGTAGGGATAAGTAGCACTGATTTGATGGGCAGGGTTCAGAAAATCCACTAATTCATGGAGAGAGACCTTTTTTCTGGTGAATGGTCAGGGCTTAAGCCACCAATTCCTGCATTAGCAGCATTTAAAAGTTCTGGCTGGGAAAAGAAATCTCCCTACCACCAAATAGCAAGACAGCACTGCATCAGATTGAGTTCACCAAAAGACAGCTCCAGTCCCTGGCAGAATGGTCACAGCTTTGCACAGCAGCAAAAGAGTGAAATGTAAAAGATGCCGGTCAGCTGACAGCTTCATTACAGCTATTCAGAATTCTATGGGTAACAATAAAACTGCCATGAATCAAGTAAATTTTATACAGCTGCCACTGCATGGGAGAGTTGTGATCCACTGCTGAGAGTCTGGAATTATTCACGAGGGAAGGGGACTCACTCAACCTATGCACAATAAAGACTGAGGGAAGAACAGTAAACTCATTAAGGCTGGTTCTCATTCTGAACGCCCTTGAAGTAACCAGAATAATGGGGAGTCATGGGGGAGTAGGAGATCTGCTCCTTCCTGGCATCAACCAGCAAACTCGTGGAGGCAGAGGAGGGAAGGAGGAAAAACAAAATTCTTCCTCTATTCCAGGTAGGGTACAGGAGGGAGAGAATGGGGAAGAAGTGAAGCTTCAAATTTTAATCAAACCCCTATAACTAGAACCGGATACAAAACCGGATACTGAGCAAGCAGCATCCAGGGACAGCACCCTAAATAGCAATCCCAATGTTCTCCTATTTCCCAGAAGCTGGGGTGATAAAAAAAGCTCAGCTTCTCACCGGGGTATTGTACCTAGGTCCTTTTCTCCCACCATCTTTTGCATTTACTTCTGGCTAGGATCAGTTATTTTACCTGGTAAGTGTCTAAAGTTTTTCAAGTCCTGCTAGATAACGGGGAACCCAGACCACCACCCATTGCTCTTGGATGCTGGGAGGATGGCAGCATTATGGACTCCCCAGAATATTGCCTCTACAACCTGCTTTGCCCCTTTCCACTCTGCCAACTTTTTTCTGTTGCATGGGAGAGAAAGGTTGTGCTTAACTGGTCTCAAAAAGTAGCACTTTTCCTGTGTTTGGAGGTCTCCCTTCCCTCTTTACAGTTGGCAAAGAAATGGAGTTTCTCTCCACCAACATCTCAACTACTGGCTGTTAGAAAGGGTAGAGGCAGAACCACTCCCTTCTCCTGCTGTTTTGCTCTTTCTTCAGCAGTCTCTTCTCACAGAAACATAGAATATTCGAGTTGGAAGGGACCTCAGGAGGTCATCTAGTCCAACCCCCCCTGCTCAAAGCAGGACTAACCTCAGTTAAATAATCCCAGTGAGGGTTTTGTCATCTTAAAAACCTTTAAAGATGGAGATTCCACCACCTCCTTAGATAACCCATTCCAGTGCTCCTAATGTCCAACCTAGACCTCCCCCACTGCAACTTGAGACCGTTGCTCTTTGTTCTGTCATCTGCCACCACTGAGAACATCCTAGCTCCAACCTCCCTGGAATTCCCTTTCAGGTGGTTAAAGGCTGCTATCAAATCCTCCCCTCATTCTTCTCTTCTGCAGACTAAACAAGTCCAGTTTCCCCAGCCTCTCCTCATAAGTCTTGTGCTCCAGCCCCCTAATAATTTTTGTTGCTCTCTGCTAGACTCTCTCCATTTGTCCACATCCTTTTTGTAGTGGGGGGCCCAAAACTGGACACAATACTCCAAACAAGGCTTCACCAATGCCGAATAGAGGGGAATAATCACTTCCCATGATCTGCTGGCAATGCAACTAATGCAGCCCAATAAGCTATTAGCCTTCTTAGCAACCAGGGCACACTGCTGACTCATATCCAGCTTTTTATCCACTGTAACCCCCAGGTCCTTTTATGCAGAACTAGCTGCCTAGTCTGTAGCTGTGCATGAGATTCTTCCGTCCTAAGTGGAGAACTCTGCACTTGTCCTTGTTGAACCTCATCAGATTTCTTTTGGCCCAATCCTCCAATTTGTTTAGGTCCTTCTGTATCCTATCCCTACCTTCCAGGGTATCTACCACTCCCCCTAGTTTAGTGTCATCTGCAAACTTGCTGAGGGTGCAAACTACTGCATCCTCCAGATCATCTTCTGTGTAGATATATCTGACCTTCCACTCTTTCTTCTGGCTTGAGTTTTATTCCCCTCCCCACAGAAACATATCCAGCCCCCTCTGCTGTTTGCTATAGACAGTCATAGCAAAGTGGCACTAACAATTTCTTCAGAAGCAACAACATCTTCCAGTGGTGTAGGCACAGGAGTGGGGAAGGAAGAAAAAGGAGAAATACTTCCTTCCCCTGGATTCCAAATGGCAGCAGCAGCAGACTGAATCTTGTCTCTGTAGCTCCTGGCTGCAATTCTGATAAATTTCACCATTGTCAGTGGGGCCCCATTCACCCGGAAACCTTTCCCACCTACCAGCTGAAGAGTATGCTTGTCAAGTATGGCCAACTTACTCCCAAAAAAGTAGTTTAATTTCCATTCTTTATTTGCTTTGATGTGAATGGTTTGGACTCCTCTATAGGATAGATTTCCATTTTCTCTATCACTTTTCATACCCTGGGGTCCCCAAAGCACTTTACAGACCACTGATCTCAGCAGTGCAGCAACTACACAGACTAATGCATCAACCTTTCTGTGCTTAGAGATCATTCACACATCACCTCAAATGTTAGAATCTGTTTTACTGAGTGGGAATAGCGGCTGTGATCCTAGGCTTATTCTTGTCAGAAATACTGTAGATTCTAAATTTCACACTGGCAAGACTAAGTGATAGTATATCAATGTAATGCCTCTAGAGGATGAGCCCTCTAACTGTGCAGCTAAAGGGAGCCTCTGGACAAAGGGGATGAGGACTAGACAAAGGAAAGGGTGGAGTTACATTACGCAATTAGAGGAGAAAATATATTCCATCTGAGCACAGCACTAGTATTAGCCAACAGCTGAGAATAAACTCAGGTCACAGATGGCTTCTCCAGGGATATTTTGCATCCATCTGAACTTTACTGCTTAAAAGTCAGAGGGACCAGGGGAAGAAGAGACCACTGAACAACAAAGATGGCTGTGATCAATGGACAACTAGTGGACAGACTAAGACGTTTGAGAAGGAAATAATTAACGGTAAAATTTTACAGACTGCTAAATCCAGCATGACAACTAAAGGGAAACTGTTTCATTTTGACAATAGGGGAACTCTCTGCCTCCAGATCAAAGATGGTTAATGACAGGTTGCTCTGTAGCATACTGGCCCTTGAAAACAGGGGACATGGGAAAGAGCTGAATCTCAAATTGCAATTAAGGAATGACAAGGATAGGTTTTACAGGGTAGTCTTTGCCATGGGGATAAAATCCCTACAACGTAGGGTGTCGAATGTGAGTATATAAAGTGAGGAAATATAATAGGAAAGAGTAAAAAGCATGCTTCAGGAATCCAGTCGGCCTTCAGAACAAAACACCAGACATCTGGTCTTTGCTCAAGAAAGAAAGTGTGTCTTCTTCCCCGGCAGTGGAGGAGAGGCTAGCTCCAGCTTCTTTGCACAGATCAAGAGACAGCAAGGCTAATCAGATCTTTTTTGACCTGGAGCTGCACCTCAAGTTGCATCCTCACATGTACAATCAAGTGACCCACCTTCATTCTCTTCCCCTCCCCAAAGCTCACGTACACAGAGCACCGTGCCTATACAAAACACCAAGTAATGGAATCAATCACCCCAGGCCCTGGCAAGATGTCCCAGAGCCAAAGTGGGAATTCAATACGAACAGCCGGACAAGGAGCAGTGAATAATTTAGACATCTCGATTCACTTACATGAGGTTGTCAAGGCAAGATAAAACCAGCGTGTCCTGACTTCAGCTACCCCATAACAGTTTGCAGGTAGGGTTGAAACCCAAATTTAAAACGGAATGCTCTTTCATTTCCCTGCAGGGAGCCCAACAAGCCAAAGAAGCACTCTGCTTTACAGGAGAGGAACAAAGCGTGAAAATCCTGCCACCCAATGTGTTCTGAACCAGTGGACACTTACAGAAACCAGCAACCCCAACTGCCTACCCCACTAACAGCATCAGAGCTCCTGCTAATTACACACAGCTGATTGTTTGCTTCCTGGGGCTTACTGCAACTGGAAAATGACTAGGTTCACGTGTTCCTGTACAGCCCAGTCTCTAGAGCTTTATGCAGAAGAAAACAAACTAATCCGAGTCATTCTCCCTCTGCAGCCTACCGCTCTTCCTCATGGAAAACACAGCTATTTTGCTGCTTCAATAAATGTGGGGAAAAAATCAGGGGAAAAAAAAACAGGAGAAAAGAAAAGGGGGGTGGGGAGTGGAGGAAGGTACAAAGAACAGAAAAAAGGGAAAAGTTTCCAAATTTTCAATCTCAACAGATATGGTTACTGCCTGAATATGGCAATATCCTGCAAAGGGAATTGAGCTTCTAGGAAAGAGGCACATTCACCACCCTTTTAAGAGGTTACAGGGAAAGTTATCCCAGCCATTTGACTAGTAAGTCCTGTGGCTAAATCAGTCCCAGGTCTGGAGATGAAAGAAAAGCTTCCAGAAAGCCAAAGGAGGAGAGAGTGAGCAGACAGACAGAGAGGCCTACCTGCCTAGGAGGAAAGAGCAAACTTCAATGGGGCTAGCTCAGAGAAGCTGATTGAGGGCTGCAGCCAGCCCGAGTTGCCAACACAAGCCCAGGAGGAGGGCTGTAGGACTCTTGAACCAAGGAGAACCTTTGTCTTGATCATAGCACTGGCCCCAAGGAGTGCTGTGGGATTCCTGACTTTAGAAGGAAAAAGGTTAGGGACTAAAGAGTCAAAGAGTCTGAATTCTGATAAGACTTAATAAATAAAATTCCACAAGGGGGATCCTACTTTAAGTATTCTGGCACATGAGCCTGGAGTAAGCCAAGAGAACACCTGCAAAACCAGTGTGCCACCGGGGGTGCAAGATTCAGAATGACCCCAAGTGGAGGATCAATAATATCGTAGTGAGCACGACTGCATACAAATCTGCACTGAGAGAGACTCCAGCTTGGGTACCCTGCCCACTCCACTCAAGTGGTCAGGCTGAAAGTGGGTGGCTGCCCAGACTGCAGTACATCCCAGAAATCTTAAGCTAATAGAATTAGTTTTAATTTTGCCTTACTGGCAAGGATGGGAGGACATTCAGAAGGGGGCAGCAAATGTTATGTCGTCTCTAGAACTCTGTTCTTCTCTCTCCTCTTCCAGCTGGAATGGATCCAAGTCTGGAAACATTCCCAAAGGTCTGGATTCTTAAACCCAGAAAAGTTTAGACAGTTCCAATTTTCCAGGCACTCCCATCGTTAGTGTCTATTCAACTCAGCACACTCTGCCACATCTGCTACTTGACAAAAGTGCCTCAAGGACTTCATGAGCTAAATCCGTCTTAATCCAATCCAGTTGCCATGCTTTTACATATTCCACGTTACTAAAGCAGCTTGAACCAGAAACCCTCGTTTGGTGAGACGATGTGCACAGGCAGCAGTTACACCAGCTGAAGGCAAAAGGCAGCGCCTCCTCACCATGTGCTGAGCTGAAAGCAGCATCAAATGGTCTTGGCTGGAAATGATTGTTTACGTAACTTACACCCAAAATGCCTCTTCTATTAAATTATTCATGGATGAGTATTTTAAGCTACGGCAGCACATCTATACATACTTCTCCATTTATATCCCTGACAAATACAGGCGTAATCACTTTTCTGGACACACACAAAGACAGAATCCTACTCTAGCATCGGTCTGGAAAGTGAAATGGTATCAGAGAAGTGCTACTGAATGAACAGGTGGAAGTGGATGAGGTCCATCACACTTACTAGAAACTCTAGGAAAAGTTCATTCTCCACCTTCATCCCTTCTCCACAAAACAGCAGACTGACATCGCATTGCAGTTTGAACACAGATGTCCATCCTATTATAAATATTACTTTGGGGCCAGGGAGGGATTGGGTTGCAATTCACTGGACAAAAAATCTTGAATCCAACAATAACTCTATAAAATAGGATGCCGGGGGGGGGGAGGGGGAAGAAGAAGAAGAAGAAGAGAGAAGCTTCCATAACTTTGCTCTGTTGATCGTTATTCCAGATAGATCTGCACAGGATTTTTGGGAAACAGCAAAGTACAGTTTAGACAGAAAGCACTAAAGTTACCTTTTTTAAAACGGAACATCAAATTGATAATGTGCAAATTTAGAGCAAGCCATTTGAAAATTTAGATTCTACTGCAACAGCAGCAGCCGGCCAGTTAACTCCTGATTTGTAAAGGAGGAAAAGAGAAAGAACAGGAGAGGAACATGAAGCTAACTCCTACTTTGAATCACACACACAACCCCTTTAATTAACAGAAATTACTGCATCACTACAACCAGCAGTTTCTCAAATGGCATGCTGGATGTTCCTTAATAAAAAAAAAAAACACGACAGATTTGGTGAGAGAAGCAAGGAAGCTTACTCATATGGAATTATCCCCACCCGGACCTTTCAGGCACTACTACTGCCTGAAATGTTATTCACTAAGCTCATCTACCAAATCAGACCCAGAGATATAATCACCTAACTGTACAGAGGAAAGTAACTTTTTCAGTTAGTCTCAGTCACCAGAGCAATCCTAACTGTGAGATCTAAAACAGGACATCAGAATCTTCCTCCTCTTCCTGCTGTACTCACCTCTAAGAAGCAAGAAACAGACATACTGTGGAAGCCATCCCAAATGAGTGAGTCATTATAGCCATCCCAGAAGGGCAGGATCCAGAGGGCAGCCAGAAAGAGCTGCTATGAGATCAACTGAAATGGGGAGTTGAGAGAAAGAGGGAGATATCTGGAACAGAAGCATGAATTTAAGGTCCAACTTTGCCCATTCTGAGGGGGTGATTTTATTTTCTTGCTTTGGCGGAAAGATGTCCCTTCCCTAACCCCCATGATTGTTTGCTCATCTAAATGGAACAAAACCATCATTTTAATGACAGTTGACACCATGATGAACTCCGCATCCCAAAAGAAACTCTCACACACTGGGCCTTCGGCTGATCAGAGAAACCCCTCGAGGTGTTTCCAAGACATGAGATGACATCATTTCCCCAGAAGAGAAAAAAAGGAACAGCCTTCACAGAGGTGAGGAAAAGTCAGTGTTTTGATATTTGGGAGAGCAGGGCTTTGACAAATGTAAATGAACTATTTCCTGTACATCACATTCTGGGATAGGAAGCAGAGTTATTCCCCCCGCCTTCACACCACCCCATTTTAGGGAACTATTGCTTCCATACAGCTTAAAGCACATAGCACCAATTCTGCCTTTGTGCATTCTCTGGAAGTCAGAAAGAAGGGGAGTTTACTATCAAAAGCATCATAAAAAATAGGCCTTTATTACCACATATGATCTGTGGAGAGACAAGGCTAGTCACCAGTCAAGATGTTTCAGTCTTTACTCGCACATGGAACATGGTAAACTGCCTGAAACACACTTTTCTATTCTCCATTCTCACATGCCATTCATTCCACAATAAGAAAATGGGAATTAATTTTCATTAAAACTTTCAGCCTTTTGGGCACAGTCCAGGAGAAGAGAGATATTTATGGAGACAAGGAGATGGCTGGAAAGAGGCCGGAATTATTTCTTCAACATGTATAAAGTTTTCTATCTTCAAGACTCAGTTTTTGATGGTGGGTTAGTATCAGAGGCAGATGAGCAGATCTGCACTAGATGGAAGTAAATCCGAATCTAAAATGAGAGCTGTCCCTTTTTAATGAGAGAGCGGGGTGTGACTCTTTCAATTTGGATTAGCTCATGAAGTGGAAAACATAACGCTCTCAGCCAAACCTTATTAGACGATATCTCCAGCCTCTCTCCCATCCGTGGCTTGCTCTCTATGACAGTCACTCTATCAGTCACACAGCTAATCAGTATGGGATACTCTCCCTCCTTCCCCCATCAGTATGCTCCTCCGACGTGCGGCAGTAATTGCCTTTCCTATTAGCCCACAGCGACAACGGCTGCCATGGCAACTGGCAATGATTTTAATAAATCCAGTCTGTTTTCAAGGGCAGCACGCGCGTGCCGGCGGACGAGAGCATTGCAGACATGTGCAGAGGGGGAGGGGAGCCGGTCATCAGCTGGAAGGTCAGAGTTTAAAACTCAAAGGCAATCAGGGCAGTCACCAAAACAAATATTTTCTCTTCTTTTTCCACAGAGAGAAGAAAAGAATCCAAATACCATTTTTTTAAAAAGAGCACCTGTATGGAATGTGGGCAGGAAGATACCAGTGCCGGGTGAGCAAGGGGCCTCTGCATACAAGAGCTAAGCGCCCCCCCGCCCCTGCCCATTGTCCTGCACTGTTCTGAGCTAGTCTTCAGCTGTGCTGAGCACGCACACGTAGAGAGTGGTTCTCCAAGCCCCACAGAGAAACAGGAACTCTAAGCACTCTTGGCAGAACAGCCTCTCCTTATAAGGAACAGTGGTGGCCACCTGGGCAGTAGAGTTACAAATTCTGTAGTGGTCTCTCTTTACATAATACTGCAAGAGTGTCTCTCCTTTCACGCCCCAAGACTGCTGGCTTGTTGAAGGCAAACATGCACTTTTACTTAAGATCACAGAGGCAAGGGAACACTGTCACTGTACAGGCTTGAAACATATTGTTGACTCCTTTCCACTTCCTGGCTCATGTTGCCTTTCATAAATACAGATATGTTGCGCCCTCTCCTTCCACCCAATCCTCCGCTACAGCCAACGCGCTGGGGAGTGACTGACTGACTGTATTCTTGGGATTTCCTCTTTGTTGACCATCACTCTCAGGACTCCCGACTGAATTCTTTAGCTCGCCTCAGACCCATGCTTAATAGGTCTCCGTGACGCCTCAGTGACGTAGTACCGCTTCTGTGGTCAGTGTTCCTATCACTAGTGGGTGGCCGCTCAAGGACTGGCCTCCATTAAAGCTTTGTCTACAGTAGGGATGTTTCTCACCATTGCTAATGCTGGTTGAGCATCAATAGCATCAGCAATGTTAGGAGTCCTAGTGCAGACAGCCTGCTGACTGCCATCACCATTTTAGCCACCATTTCAAGGCATTGAAAATGATGTCGGCAGCCAGTAGAACCTTCCTATGCTAAAAACCCTAATATTGCTAATGCCAGTGTCTTGCTATAACATTAACTATAGTGAGAAATTTGTGAAAAAAATAGAACCTTCTGGAGGCACTGGGTCGCCAAAACAGCTTGCTAGCCCATCTGTCAGCTGGTATAGAAGGTCACTTTCTGCTATCCAAGTGGGCACTAATGTCTGAAAGCCTTACCTCTAGGGGCTAGAAATGGAAGAGGAGTAAACATGGATCTTGAACAGAGGGAGCAGAGTGGGGAAGAGAGATTGTAAATAAGCCATGAGGTTGGGCAACTGCTCCAACCTCTCACAAGTGGCACAGCTTTCCTATGCAGAATCCTCTGGCAGAGAGCAAGGAGGAGATTGTACAACCTTCTCTGTCTCGGCATCCATTTTGCACTTTGAAGAGACTCTGCATTCTTTTCATGAGTTACAGAGTTAGAAAGACGAAAGGGGCAATCTCTAGGGGTAGGGAGCAGCTCCATTACATGTCTTCAGTTTTAAGTGAATTTGGTGCTGGCACAAGATGCTGGATTTGCAGCCCCTGGAGAAAGAAGACTTCTATTTATGCCCTGGATTGGTACAGCTCAGCCAGCAACAGTGCAAGCACACACCATCCTCCCACACTGTGTCCCTCCATTACTGAAGGATCATCTCTAAGTGTGAAAGGGGCTACTCAGCTCTTGGTATCTGCTGACAGCCAAAGGAGACAGTTAGCTCATATTAAGAAGAAAAGATGCCCAGTAGTTAGGATCCAGCCTGGGACTCTGGAGACCTGGCTTCAATTCCCTGCTCCACCACAGACTTCCTGGGGGACGTTAGATAAATCAGTTGATCTCTCTGTGCCTCACCTCCCCATCTATAAAATAGGGATAACAGCACCTCCCTACCTCGCTGGGATGTTACGAAGATATATACATCAAAAACACGAGGTGCTAGATGCTGTGGTAATGGGCGCCAGACAGCTACCATATAATAGAGGGCTATAAAGTGTTAGCTTTTTGTATTGTGGACAAGAAGTGGACCAAAACAACCGAGTTTGAAAAATTTACTAAACCAAGGATTAATCCTACTAAAAAGAAGAAAGAATCCTGCCAGGAAAAGGGAGGGGACCGGTATTCCTGCTGTGCTGCTGGCCCTGAACCATGCTCAGAGGCTCCTTCAGCCTCTGGCTACTTGGTATCTGACAGAGGAGAGAACTCTCCCTCACCCCAAAGCCTCAATTCCTTTAGGAGCTGATAAAGGAAAAGGAATTACGGGGACCTCCACTGCTCTACCTTTACCCCCCCCCATCCATTTTTGGATTATCATCCACTCTCATGAATGCTTACATAGCCTCCCTTTACTGCTAGGCCTCGGCTTTTCCAACAGCAGTATGAGTGTCATGCAAATCTTGGCAGATTCACTGCTGCCCAGAGGGCTCTCATCTGCAGCAATGAATTGACAAGTCTTGTTCATTTAATTCTGCTACATGGGCAAGCTGTAAGCAGGAGCAGAAGCAATGGTGGTATCTATCAGCAAAGTCAAGACGACCACACTGCACAGATTCGTATTTGGTTGGTTATCTTCACAACCATAGTAGCTAGACACTTTCTTTTTAATCCAAATTTAAATTCTAAGGGATTAGGCTTCTCCAGGCAAGTGAATTGAAAGCCCTACCAAGTAATTTCACAGAGTAGACAACTGCCATCAGACAATGACAACTCAATGACTACTGATCTGGGCATAATTTTAATTGGTACCTAGAGATAAAAGTCTTGGGAGTCTGCGTTCTATCCCCTGAACAAGCCACACTACCTGACCTGGTGTTCGACCAGAAAGTAGTACCCAAGAGATGAAAGGTACCATATCTTATTCCTAATCCCTTGAGCATTCCAGTCCTGTAAACCAGCCGCTCTCATTCAGGCTATTCACAATTAATTGTATTCTTTTGCAGTATCTTTACAGTGATAGTTGGCTCCGTGATGAAATGACAAACTGTATAAAATACTATGCTGTAATGCAGCACATAACAGATCCTGCACACAGATTGATGCCCCTATCCCCAAGATAGAAGAGCCCCTGCATTAGAGGAGAATCCAGTTAAGAGGGAAGGATTCCTAATGAAGGCTGTGTCTGCACTACAGTTTCTTGGCATAACTTACGTTAATCAGGTGTGTGAATAAACCCCCCCCCCCAAAATGACATAAATTATACCGACATAAGTGCCAGTGTGGACAGCACTATATCGATGGGACAGCTTCTCCCACCAACATAGCTACCACCTCTCGCGGAGATGGTTTTATTATGCCAACAGGACAACTCTCTCCTGTTGGCACAGAGCATCTTCAGCAGATGTGCTGCTGCTCCATATGTGTGGGCAAGCCTCAAGAATCCTCCATAGATCTAGAATACATCCCATCAGCAAGTTCGCTAATTTACAGTTCAACCGTACCGCTCACCGAAACTGCACCCTGTATGCCCGCTTACGCAGAAAACCTTACCAAGGTCTGAATTCACACACTGCTCCACGACAACAGTGATGGTCCTTAGCCACTCTTGCCCAAAGGAAGAAATCAGGCATTTAGGCATGGGCCTTAAAATCCTGCCCTGAAAATGCAAGCAAACACTTCTAATTAACCAATTAACAGTCTGAATCTCTGAACTCAAGCAGTGCAGGACGTGGAAGGCAGAATCAGTGTAGGGTAATGACTATTTTCAACTAATCCTGAGGACAAAGGAAGAGTGCAGAATTTACATGAAGAAAACACTCAGTTTACACACTTGTGTATTTATTATAGTAAGCAGAGTTGGTAGCATTGTCAGTAAATGCTGGTTTCACACACCAACGAAAAAATATTTACTTTGCTAATACTTGAAATGTACAGACAGACAAAATAAGAAAAATGTTGCTTGATAACTTATTGAAGTTTGATTTAAGGATATTTACTTGGTATATTTTGACACATGAAGCTGACAATTAGTGTTAACAGTTGTAATGCTTTAACATTTTGAATCTCATCATGTCATTAAATAATTATTGTCTGATCCCTTTGTCTGACACCACCCCTTAAGTTGCCACACTGAAAATTTAAAATCAGTAAAAATAAATAAAACGTTTAAAAATAAATATTGATATTATCCAGCAAAATTAAAAAACAAATCAAATTCTGCCAAGCCTAAATTATAAAACCCTATTTTCAGTTGCTTATGGCTTTCTCAAAATGTAACTGTTCAGGCTGAAGTTTTCCATGGGAGGTATCTCCTTCAGAATTTTTAGTTTCAGTCATTTTCTAGGATTAAAGTTGGGGAAAATATGTTGTTTTGTCCATGTTAAAAATATTCTTTGGAGTTTTTTTAAAAAGTAGTAAAGCTTCCATGCTTTGGAGCAAAGTCTTGAAATTTGGCAGGGGCTCGCCCTGGTTTCAGAGATGTGTATTTTTGCCATTTCATAAAAATCCATCTAGATTTGGCTCAGTTATAAACCTCCAGAATATCTGAGTTTGCATATGCTCAGTAGACATTTGTTAGCTTTTGGCTAATTCTCCAAAGATTCCATCTGCACTAAGCATGCTCCAGCCCAGCAACGTACGGGCTAAGCAAGACTCTCCCTGCAATTGCTTCTCCTAGCTATCAGGAGCCAGGCCCAGGCACTCAGACCAAGGAGGAGTCACTCTCCTGTTCTCTCAGTGTTGTGCCCAGGCAGGGAGGAGGAGAAAGAAGAAACAACTTGGCTATAATTGCAAGGGGTGAGAAGCAGAAAGGAGGCAGTGACAGGCCGTAATGGGTACATACATGCTAGGTGACAGGAACAGATGTCGGCCAGGCCATAGGCCAGGCTGAGAGCAATAGTTTGATAACTAAAATCTAAACCACTATCTGAGACCTCCACTATAGAGATGGCCTAACGCTCTTACTTGTTAGATTTCAGTGTAAAAGTGATAGCTTAACATCCTGATGTTTATTCTGTTGTCACTTAGACATCCTAGTGTCCTGGGCTTCTAGGGCTGTAATTGTGTTTACATATGCATGGGAAACATCTTACTTTAACGTTCTGTAAGGCATTGGAGCCTTGTTCTTCAAAACTTATGTATGTTTGTTTGAGAACATCCTGAGGCCCTTTTGCTATAACATAGAAGTGTCTGATACCTAGCAAGAATGCATTTGTTGTGTAAATCAAAGAACATCTGTTGTAAATAGGTCTCTGATAAGTAATGTCAGTGGGACCCATGCTGATGGTTCATTCTACCCTGGTATCTGTTTTCTTTTTAAGATCGTAGAATGTAATATTTGGAAGGTATGTGATCCCAATTAGTGAATTTGAGAATGTTTTGATAAAAGTAAAAAGTTAGTTTGGGTGATTGAGGAGTGAATGCAGTTTGAATTTGTAGATGATAAAGAGGTGGAGACACAGCAACCCTAAATCTCCATGGCAGCAGGAGAGAGGGAAGATGCTTCATCTAAAGAACTTTTACAACCCAGATGGCCGAAAAACACGAACCAGGATAACTCCTCTGCATTCCGGGGTTAACACCCAAGGACAGGAACAAGACAAAGTGTGAAAAAGGAACGGAAGGGTAACAGAAAGCTGTCATGTTTGCAACATCAAGAATAATTGATAATCATCAAACACAGAGACAGCATGGCATCGTGAAATCCATAGACCCGAATAGGGATGGATTACTATAAAGATGAGGTGAAAAGATGGACTTTGGGTTCATTGTGCAAACTCCAAGGAGCATCATGTCATGACCGACAGAGTCCGGCTCCATCCTCATGCCCGATCCACCTGGCCAGCAGCTCGATGCGAGCAACAGTGAGGCTGGTAATTATACCTCTTCTACAGAATGCGTGTGCGTGGGCAATTGCTTTTTCGAATCTCTGTATTCACAATAAATGTGGCATATTGCCTTGTCCCACCTAAATAAGATCCTGCTGTTTATTTCATTTATAAGTGAAACACAAGGGTTTGTTCCAGAGGGGTAGCCATGTTAGTCTGTATACAGCAAAAACAATGAGAGTCATGTAGCACTTAAAGACTAACAAATTTAATTTATGCAGGCATAAGCTTTCATGGGCTGCAGCCCACTTCGTCAGATGCAAGAAATAGAAATCTGATAGGATTTGATCTGATTTGCAGAAGCGCAGAACTCTCAAAACTTCAAGTGAAGTTGACTAGAGCTGTGCTCTAAATGTACAAAGTGCTATAAAAATGCTAAGTACTCTGAAAAATCAGGCCTTGGATGTCCTGCAGTGGACACCCAAATTTACTGACACTTTTGACAATCTCTTTGTGCCTCAATTTGCCATCTGTAAAGTGGAGATAACAACACCTCTCTACCTCACAGGGGTTGCTGGGAAGATAAGATCATTAATGTCTGTGGAATAGTCAATGCCATGGAAAAGCCCATGAGGAAATTAATAACCATGAGGGTTTGGATGGTGTGCAATAAACAACACATGGGTTCATACAATGGATGATGAGAATAAAGAAATATCGAGTAGCTACCCATTCAAGACGTGATTCTACACCCATTTCAATCAGTGTCAAATCTCCCACTGAATTCAATAGCATAGGATATGGGCCCCAGGAAACTCTGTCCAAATAGCACGTGATCGTGTAATTAAAAGCTATATCATAATGCACACAAGGGAGCTGAATTAAGGTTACACAAGCAACCTTCATTCTTTCATTTCTCAACTTCTGAGTGTTTGACTTTTCAATTTTAACTTTCTGTTAACCTACTGCATACAAAAATGCTATGTTACACTGGCACAGTTCCCATATCGTCCTTTTCTCTAGTAAGGCATTCAATGGATTCAGTTAGCAGCCAAACCGTAAACACATTTGTATGCATCTGTGCTCCATTACAAGAGTTTCCAAACAAATGCATTATCTTGCTAATTGCTTCACACAATCCCTCACTACTGGAGCCAGTGCATGATGATAATGGAGATCTCCAAGTTCCTACAAGTTTTCAGGTCTGGACTAGTGGGAGTTCTGGCATTCTGTATAAGGGACACTAGTTCAAGCTCCAGTCCCACATTTCCTGGACCTAAATAGACTAGGAATAGACTGTTCTCAAACATCCCAGATCACCCAGGGGTATTAGCATTCACATTAGAGCCCCGGTCTCTCACTGACCGGATTGGCAGAAGCTGCAAGTGCTTGTAGAGAAAGCCTCATCGCTCTGAGCCCAGAATCCTGTGGGAATGTCACAAAGAGAAGGAGTTTCCCAGGAAATCCCCCTAACCCACAAGAAAGGAGAGGCAACTATGGAACATTCTCATCGTTCACCAAGAAGATGATGCTTTCATTCAGAAGTAAAAAGGCAGGCGAGGAAATGGGAGAATCTATACCCAAGCTGACTTGGGAGCAGGAGACCCCATCAGCAGATATCTTTTCTGAGGGTATGCACACACATAAGAGAGCTCTAGAGGGGCAGTGCTGAAGTCTCAGTAGTCTAAAATAGATGGAGCAGATTCCAGAAAAAGTTCCAATCCCACTTTCCACCTTTCCCCCAGAGGAAATTGCAAACAGAGACAACAAATTATATGCCTGTGATCCTACTTATTTCCCCTTGCTATTAAACACATATAAATCAAGTCTTAAGTGAGGCCCTGGTGGGATTTCACTCCTGGGCATCACGACTGAGGGTGGCAATTACCCCACATGCCTGCACAATTCTTCTAAAATAACAGAATAGGAAAAGGCTCTCAGAAAGCCTCAACTAACCGAATGCGTTCCAGGCCCTTGGGAGGAGCCTTAGCTGGATTCAGATCCCAGGATCTCAAGAGATGACAATTCGCAACACTGAAACACTACATAAGATCATTTCTTTAGCTCCTTTGTTAGGATTTTAGCCACAAAGAGAGGGAAGGAAGAGGTTCCAAAACTATCCCCCTCCTCTGCTTTTTAATAGTACAGAGTTCTTCCCATCTTTGCACTAAATAGTATTTTTATTATAGTGGATGCAATTATGATCAGGCAACACCAGTACAGCCATAAAGGAAAATAAACAGTACATTTCTACCCATAATGCTCGAAGAAAGCATCCAATTATCCTGTGCAAAGAATTCTCCCTTGGCAGAGGCAACGGGGGACATACAATCAAATACCCTGTGCTTGGACACCCCAGATTACCAAGTATCCTAACACCTCCTGGTTAAGTCGAAGTCTCTCAGTGACTGAGCCAGCAGAAGGGGCAAGAACTTTCTTTGCATTCCCCTAAAGGAGGCCCATGTTCAAATCTAGATACAATTTCTCACAAATTAAACCAGAAGCACCTTCCACAGCCCTTGCCACTTTAACACAGTGTTAAACCATTTGAGCGCATCATATCCTTCCCATACAGCTACTGTCCCATCCCATTCCAGTCCAACACCACAACCACTTTGGTACCATATAGTTGCGTGACAAAGCAGATGAGAACAGTACTGGCATTGTTCACAAGCTTCCACCTAAAAATTTGGAGACAGCCCACAAGTCAAAATCCACATTACAAAACCAGACAACAAATTACTTTCAAATAAAGCCCAGTGCACGGCAAGGATTGCTGTAGATTACGCAGAGGTACTTCAGCACAGCTTTGAAAGCGAGCTCCAGACTGGACTAATAGGAGTGCTGCAGGTCAGGGATTTAGCACACTGGCAGAAGTGCCTGGGGACAGTTTGTACACTCCTACCCGTGCTATGCCTGACTCTTACAAACAGTAAGATTCAACCTAGCCCTAAGTATAGAAGTGTGTGTGTAGTGCGCGCAAGCGCACAAAACTGATACAATGGAGGGGAGTGGCATTTTGAGAAAATACATACACATACAGCTGATGCACATCTTTCAACGGAGCAATTTTCTTGAATTCAGAAGTGATTGTGGACAAATTGGCAAAACGATACTCACTGGAGAGCAGAGGCAGTTAAGGCCTAAAACTCAGGCAAGTGGCTCTAATCTCTAAACTGCGGGATTATCTCATGACAGCTACACTCCAGAGTCACCTCAATACCACTGTAAAATGTAGATCAACAGAATGCTTCAGTGAACTGGAACTGGTTAGCTCTAATTGCCTCTCTCACTTTACTTCTGGTTGCTCCTCTGATCCTTTAACCGTAATATCTCAGAAAAGGCTTTTACACACACACACACACGCGTGCGCGCGCGCCAATTAATATTTCATATGGGGAAAGTAAATATCAGGTTGCCATACCACACAAAGCACCTGCTAATCTCCTCCCAGACCCTTTGCTCTCTTACCTTTACACCCAGTTATACAGGACAGCTCAAACTATATCGGACTCACCAGTTGAGTGAATGACAGTCTTGCCTATACTGAGAATTTTCAGCACTTCTTCCACCATTAGTCCAGCCCCAGTTTGACCCCAGCAGTACTAGCAAAAGTGGAATTACTAGTGTATACTAGGCATTGGCATTTTTTTCAGCTGTGTCATCAGCTCCCCATCTACACTAATGCTTTCACTATTGCTAGATCAACAATGGGAAAATCCTCAGTGTAAATACAGCCACAAATAGAGACCAGGTAAAGGCAGAAAGTCAGTACGTGACCTTGGCTACTTACAATGCTCAAATGATTAGGGCCTCCTTCTCAACAACAGCTATGAAAACAGAGGTGTGAACTCAGGTGTATGGTGAAATGGAGACACTGCAAATGAGACCATTGGAAGTAACACAGCTGGTAGAGTACCACTCATAAGGAAAGCCTGGTGGGGCTGGCTCTCCTGTCACCATATTGTACTATCCTGGTTATGAATCTCATTGGCTAAGTGGCCAATGAAATTTTCAAAATGGCCACAAAGAGCCCAGGATTTCTGTGAAATGACAACATCCAGCTGTTTCTAACTGGGAATATTGTAAAATAATTGTTCATACAGCACCCATCCTTATGTGGGAAGAAAACCATCCCCAAAAGAGCCAGACCTTGATTTAGTTTCTAATCACCTTTAAACTCACGCCTCTAAAATCCATAGAAATACTGACAGGCTCTCTCAGTGTTCTACTGTATCAAACTGATTTACCCAGGGCTTTCCTAGCTTCCTGACTTCAGGATGGAAAGAGGCAGCTTTAAAGAGTTCCCGACTTCTCTACCAGTCACAGACTTCAGTCTGTTCCCAAAGGTTCCCTTTAAACTCGGGGAAGAATATATAAACCTCCCTAGGTTTCACTTATGAAGCAACTTAATACCCATAGAAAGAGTCTAAAAAAACCCATAGAATAAAAGTGAACAGAGAAATTATGAACCAACAGTTGGTTTATTATGCACATCCACACGAGCATAAAGATGCCTGTCCACATTCAAAAACCTCTGTATACCCACAGCCTCCCAGTTAAACTCCTTTGACATCCCACACTGTATCTGAGACAAGGGTCAGGTGTTAATACAGAAAATGAAGTTCAGTTCTATCTTAGAATATTCTACTTTCCCTAGGGGATAGTCGTGTTAGTCTGTATACAGCAAAAACAATGAGAGTCCTATAGCACCTTAAAGACTAACAAATTTCTGCGAGCATAAGCTTTCGTGGGCTGCAACCCACTTGCATCTGACGAAGTGCGTTGCAGTCCACAAAAGCTTATGCTCACAGAAATGTGCTAGTCTTTAAGATGCTACAAGACTTTTTCTACGTTCCCTGTATCCCTCATACAGAGATGGCCACTGAGCAAATGACAAAAAGGAGGAAAATCCCAGCCCAGTGTGCACCTTCTACAGCATTCTCCTTAAAGTTTAAACCATCTGCTCCTTTTTGTAGGAGTTAGAAGAGTGGTAACCAGCCAGCTTCCTAGGAATGTATCCATACCATAAAAGGTTGAATCAACCAGACTCTTCCTGCTTATCAGTCCCAGACAACACTCCTCCTTGCAGAATCCAACCCAGTCTTTAGAAATTAGCAGAGATGCGCAAATGACGAGAAAAAACATCATTAAGCTGGAAAACATCAGTGGCCTGCTTAGTTCCATTAATGCCCAGTTTGATTTATGGCTGACAAGAGGTGATTCCCTCCATGTGTCTCAAAGAGATGCTGAATGGATATGGCAAAAAAAAAAAAAAAAAAAACCAAGAGTCCTGCAGCACTTTAAACACTAACAAATTTAATTTTTGCAGGCATAAGCTTTCGTGGGCTGTAACCCACCTCATCAGATGTAAGGAATAGAAATCAGAGAGGAGGTACTGGAACTTCTGAATGGATATGACATATGGGGTCATTCTCAAAAGAGCAGTGCTGTAAAATAAAATCTCCAGCCAGACTTTGCTAGCAGATTCATACCACCACCAGTACCAGACTTCTAACCCACAAAGGCAAAAATATTTTAATTCATAAGACCAGGCAAGTTCTGATAGAAAATTACCCCCAAATTAAATGGAAAGCACAAAAGGGGTGGCGTGGCTGAGTAATTCAGCCTTAGACAAGCTCATCAGAAGAGAAGCACTTGGTTATTTTCTCCAGTGATGGCCAAGACCCTGTGCAGCCCACTTGGCTGTCATTCCTTTAATACTGCAATAAAGAGAACACCCTCTAACTCAATATTTTCCATGCTAATGATGTTTTTTTCAATTCCATTCTTCTCCCCCCACTTCCTCCTAGAGAAAGAGAAAGGACATTGAACTGGGAAGTGTTCTATGTCTCTCCTCTACTCCAGCACAAAAATAAAAGATGTGCTTGTCTCAATGGCATGTTACCTCTTGGAGAGACAGGGGATCAAGCTGCTTCAAAGGCAACTTCAGAGGGACTGGTGCTCAAGTGAACCAATTAATCATCTCTTTGGAACATCCAAACCCTCCAAAAAAGAAAGTTAAATTCTTATACAACAATATTTAAATGGGTAATAAATGAAGCAACAATGCACTTGGGACTCTGTTTTAAAAGTTTGTAAATGCATCCAACCCCCCCTGAACACATTTACTGGTCCAGTATAGCCGACTTACCACTTACAGGCCATAGGGAGTTTGATAGAAGCAGCTTATGTTGGACCTTCTGCTGCAGTGGCTAGTTCTGTCCCCCTCCCGCACACTGATTAACAGAAATATGCCCCAGTTTCAGATACCAGCTATGATCCGATTTGTCCCAATCCCAACTCAAGCAGCTTTGCACCACCCTACTAACAAGATCAGCACCGGCCAAACAGCGCTTATCCAGGCTGATCCCAGATGGATTAGATAGTGAAACCCTAACTGTGGAAGCTGTCTGCTAGTGCCAGGGCTGAGAGAGAGTGAAGGACAAGAAACCTGATATATTTAGGGGTTACATTAACACCAGCATACACTTTGTCACCAGCAATGGACTTTCACTATCCAGTTACTGTCTTGAGTCTCTCTGTGTGACCTAGTTTTTAAATGCTTTATTCACAGACAAAAAGGCATCATTAGGTTTATGGTAGAGTTAACATTTTCAGTAACTAGGAGTTGATTTATTACAGCATCACTCTCTGCCTCCATATCCCGATCCACTGTCTACCTCAAGGTGACATTAATACAGAACACTTTAGCATAAGGGAAATTGTGATAGATATGGCAGTTCAGGATCCCCTCACAACCTTTACAAAGTCTACAAGCACAGAGTCTCAAAGTTTTCAAAACAGCAGCTACCAAGCTTATTCTTTTCTGGAATAGTAAATTAGAGAATGTAAAAGACCTGCAGGAGCCGCAATGCATGGTCACTGGTTTCATGTTATTTCTAGCATCCATAAAACCACCAATACTTATAAATCACGTGTGTGTGCTATTCACAATTTATAACTACTGCAAACGTCATGCCTAACTTGTACCTGAAGGATTTGCTAAAAAATTAGTGACTTCAAAAGTTAGAAGTGTCTGGGAACTTGTCTTCATGGGGGGACAATCAAGTATTAAGTTTTCACATTAAGGCATTGTAGTTATAAAAACATACAGACTTCCAGAACAAATCATTTTTCTAAAAATAATAATTCAAAAACTACTTCTCTGATTAGCCTCAAATTTCCCACTGCCCCACCAAAAAAATAAAAAAACCAAAAACAAACAAACAAACCACTTTCCTCTGGCCTAAAAATAATGTGAAACTTCAGGCCAAGATGACTTTTACTGCAGAAGTTAGAGAAGAATTAAAAATATCCAACTGCACTATAGAGTCACCATCAAAACCGGAATATAGAGCTCCTAATCTGAGGAACTGCTATATGGAGAGTAAATAAATGACATTTTAGAAAGTAAGCTCTAATTGAGTTTGTCCATGTAATTTTGTTTTCCAGTGTTGCTACAATTGTATGTGTGTCTGCCTACATTACCTGAATGGAAAGCATTAATAGTTTTTATTAATAGTTATCGTTATTTAATATTTATACTGTGGTAGCACTTAGAAGCCCCAATCAGGAAATAGGGTCCTAGTATGCTAGGCTCTGTATACACTTATAACAAAAAGACATTCCTTTCCCAAATTTAAATGGGCCTTTTTCCTACAACATAAAAGTTGCACCAGTTCAATTCAAAACCTGAATTTATTCAATTTAATTAAATAAGAGCAAATCCCTGTATGAACAAACATACTAGTTTACAGATGACTTATATCATGAATGTAAACTTATTGTAAACCAAATTAGCTGCCATTATGTAACCAAAGCAGTGTGTCCTGGCTTTCAACTCTTAAAAGCTGAAAGAAGTTCATATCAGACTGTTCATACATTCATTCATAATTCTCAAGCTATATACAATATACAAAGTTCCCTTCTATTCTGACCAACTTTTCCACTACAGTCATGCATAGTCTAATTCACTCCTCACACCGCTATACCAGGGAAAATATCATTGCAACCAAGGAGGAAGAGGGAACAAACAGTGTACTTCCTGGCAGCACCTAGAGGAGCAGGGGGCATTGCAAATTGAATGTGTGATGTTCCAAACCAACTTCAGTCAATACAATGGTGTGAGAAAGGAGTGAAGATTTGGGAGGGGAGAAAGGGGACGACAGACAGACAGACACACACACGCAACCAGGAAGGGCCAGACACACGGGAGAGCTCCAAACAAATCCTTCCTGCTGCAAGATAGTTTTAAAAAAAAGCCTCCAACATTCAACTTGGAAACAATCCAGAAAATAAAAGTGAAGAAAAATTGTACTGGCACTTGGGAAGGGGTCAGGAGAGAAACATGTTAAATGGCACACAAATCTCCCTTCAGAGACTGTTAACAAGAACCACAAACCCAAGCAGGAGTGAGAGAAGAAACATGATGAATAAATCACATTGTTTTCAAAAAGCTCCAACACATTCACAGAAATAGCAGCAAGCAGCACTGAGACCACCCGCTTACTTGTCTGAGCAGAAAAACACTGTGTGAAATATATCCAAAGAGAAAATAAAAACACTCCAAACAAATGCATCTGAAAAAGGAGAGCACATTTCATTAATGATAATCAAAACATACAGGGGCAAGACGACAGAAGGAAACTCTTGTGTGTGCTGACATATCTGCCTTCAAACTAACAATAAGAGGTAGTGCTGTCTTTGTCAATCCTAGGAACAGCCCTCATATGATACTGAAATACCCCCTCTTGTTTACCAGCTGCACCTGCAATTAGTCATTATTTACAAACAGACAAGAGCCAGATCTGGCTAAGTGTCATTGATAATTAGAAGCATGAACAATGGCAGAACCATTTGCCTTTGCCACTCCCATCCATAGCATCCCCCAGGGCTGCACTGCCATTACATAGACTGTGATACATTACACAGAGGCTACAATCAGAGGAAGATATCCATCCATGGGGGAACTAAAGGCCCAATGAAGAACAAACAGAAACAAGGCAGTGACTGGAAGAAACCTATCCTCAATAAATTAAAATAGTACATGGTGATGGCATGTGTGCGCATGAATTTGTAAACTCATGACCATCTGTATCTGTGGGAGAGCAGGCTCTAAGATTACAGACCAGATCCTCCTTGTTCCCCATGCTGTTCCTCCAAGACACCTCTGCTCCATACATTGAACCCCAACCCTAACACACCTCTTACCATCCTGTAAACGCACAGAATGCCTATTTTCCATATTCTCCCATTCATTAAAAACTGGAAAAAGCAGAAGAAATAGCAACAGCAGCAAAAGTAGCTAATTCAATCCATAAAAAGCAGCTGTCACCAAGCTGGGGCACTGAAGACAGGAATGGGCATCCAGTCACTCAATGCAACAGACATAGTGATTTAGCAAAAGAAAATGTTACAGGAGGACAGCCCCACACCAACAGTTCTATAACATTCTTTGCACTTGTAGGTATTACTACACCTTTAACATAGGAAAAGGCACTGCATAAAAAACAAAAACATGAGACAGAATGATACATTTGGAAGGTTGTGCTAATTTTTTTTTAATAAATAGACATGGAAGGGTTAAATCAACTTGAAAATATCACATCTGTCTAAAAACTGAACACCTTCTCTAGTTAAACAGAATATAAATTTACTATTAACAAATAAATTGGCAAGAAAATGTATCTATTTTTATCCAGTTTGTTTACATTGGTCATTTGCAATGACTTGGTACGTGGTCAGTTTCACAGTTCCTTTTGTATATAGCCCCATCAGTTTCTCCCTTGTTGGGAAGACCTTTACAAACATCAACAGCACAAAGGGGAAAACACCAAAAAACCAAACACACACCTGTAAAATTTGATTTTAAAGGATTTCCCCCTAAGATAAATCGATCAAGCCACACGATTTGAAAGAGGGCTCGCAAAAATCACAGGTTTTTAAAAAAGCGTCCCTCTCATCGAAACACTGAACCGCCTCGGGCCGCTCTCCGGGGAGCCCGTGCGGCACCGGGGCGAGGACGGGCGAAAACCCCGCGGGGACCACGATCGGCTCCTTTCTGCGGCGGGAGGGACCGCGAGGCTGCGGGAGAGGGGTCAGCCCACGACCCGAGCCAACTGCACGCCCCTCCAGCCCGGCGTCCCCTCCTAGCTGGGCCGGCCCGTGCCCGCTAGCCCTGGTGCCCCCGACCTTCCCAGCCCGCGCCACCCGCCCCGGGCCGGCCCCCGCGACCCCGCCGCCGGCCCTCGCTGCCTCCCCGACCCCCCGCGCCCGGCCCCGCTACCTGCATGGCGCCGCCGCCCGCCTCCGGCTCCGTCTTCAGCCGCTTGCTGTGGCCGCTCTCGGCGCCGTCCCCGCCGGGCATGGGCTGCTCCAGCTCGGGCTCCCGCTTCACGCCCCGGGGGCCTCCGCCGGCGGGGAGGGGCTGGGGCTGGAGCTGCTGGGGCTGGGGCTGGCTCCCCTCCGCCATCCGAGCCGGACCCCGGCCGCCCCGCGTGCCCTGGGGCGCCGCCGCCGCCGCCGCCGCCTGTCGCGATAGCCCGGGGCGCGCTGTGGCCGGGCCCGGCCGGGCCGAGGGGCAGGGAGCGGTCTGCGGCGGCTCGGGAGCGGCGCAATCCGCCCCGCCGCGCTAGTCGGGCCGGGCGCTGACTCGGGCCGGCCACGGGGGGCGGGAGGAGGCGGCGGCAGCCAGGGACCGGGAGGGGGGAGGGGCCGCAGCTTCTCGGCAATCTCCGGAAACGCCGGCTCGGCGCTGCGACCCCCGCTCGGCAACCTTCGGGAACGGGCGGGGCGGGGCCACGGCGGGGGCCTTCCAGCTCGGGCCGGCGGCCCTGGGACGGGCGGCGCGGGGCCGCAGTGTCAGTGAGAGCCCGGCAGGGGGCGGCGTCTGCCCTGCCTCGCCTCGTCATCGCCCGCCCCTGCTGCGGTCGGTGCTCCCCCTGCAGGCTGGAGCGCGCGGTGCGCTGGGGCGAGGGGTCCTTGCCCGCCTTGGCTGCCCGGGCAAACGTGTTGTCTGCCTCTCCACTGCGTGGGGGGCTGCCTCTTCTCAGGTTAAGGGAACAGGAGCGCCCAGCTCGGGCGCCTTAGCCATGCCCTTCAGGGGTACGTCTGGCCAGCCCCGCTGGGATCCTGGCTGGGCTGAACGGGGTCCGCTCTTGTCAGCCTCTGCCATCCTTCCGCCTCTCTGACCATGGTTTCGGTGCCTGCCTCTGAAATCTCTCAGTTTCCGCTACCCCTTTCTCGAGGCAGGGCGACCAAAAGCGAACCCAGTGGCCAGATGAGGGCAAACGACCACCTGATTCGATGGCATTAAAATCGCTTCAGTCCGGTTCTCCACATGCTAGGACTGTACTAGCTTTTCTGTTTACTGCAACACCTCGTGAAGAGGCTTGGACTAACTGTTCATAATGACCAGGCCTTCCCCTGTGGTTTAACAGTTGGCTTAAAACCCAGCAATGTGTATGCGTGGGTCAAATCCTTCCTTCTAATTTGCTTCACCTGGCGTTCTTTATCATTTCGTTTCCCCTTGAGCTTCCATTCAGCTGTCTTTGTTAGGTACTTCTGGGCTTTGTCGTTCTTACCTAGTCTTGACTAGATAATTTGATGAGATAGTCTTGGCTAAATAATTTGATATCAGCTGCAAATGTTGCCACCTCGCTGTTTATCCCTTTTTTACAGATAACTAATAAACAGGTTAGTGGCCCTAGAAGGGAATCTAAAGGCACCCCACTGATAATCATTTGTTATCTTGAAACCTGACCATTTGTTCCTATTCTGTTGACTATTGCTTCTGGCTTGTCGACACAGGAAAGTTTTACCAATTATACTGGTATGGTTTTACCAGGACACTTAAATCAGTATAATTATACCAGCGTAACTCCCTGTGTAGACACTCTTATTCCAGTTTAAGAGCAACTTTTTCTGGTTTACCTTAAACCCTTGCCAAAGTGACATAAGCTACATTTTTTTAAGAGGCACTGTTAGGCCTGGTCTATACTTAAAAGTTCGATCAACCTAGCTACATAGCACAGGGTAGTGAAATATTTCATGCCTAATGCAACATAGTTAGGTCAATCAAATGCTCACGTGTAGACCCCGCCAGATTTTTTCCATCAACGTAGCTCCCGCCTCTCGAAGATGTGTATTAAATACATTGACAGAAAAAAACCTTCTGCCTGTGTAAGGCTATCTACACTACAGCAGCACAGCTGCCGCACCATAGTTGTGCTGCTGTAGGGGCTGGAGTGTAGGCATATCCTTGTACTGGAATAAGATAGGAGTATAAATCCCTGTATGGACTATTTGAAAACCGGGGGGCTAAAGACTCCCCTCCCAGCCTAGGGGACGAACCACTGGACCCAGATCCAACAGATTACAGGGGACAACAAATGAAAAAACAGGAAGGGGCATGGGGGTCATAGGGTCAAACATAGGAAACCAGAAGGGGACACCAAGCAGAGAACCCTGAACAGCGCCCACTGCTCCTCGCAGGTGTCCAGGGAGCCAGCGGACGCCGCCCAGAGGAACTCTGCCCGGAGACGTGAATTTACAAGGGAACGGAAATAGGCCCTACAGTCACAGAGAGCCGCCCCTGCCAACCTCCTCTCCCTGGTCTTGTAGATGGTTAGTTTGGCCAGGGCTAGGAGGAGGTTGACGAGGAGGTCCCGCGACTTCATGGGGCTACGGATGAGGTGTGAGTAGATGAACAAGTGAGGGGAAAAGTGCATCCAGAACCTCAGCAAGAGGTTCTGGAGGAGACGGAAGAGGGGCTGCAGCCTGGCGCACTCCAGATATACGTGTGCCACGGTCTCCCTCATGCCGCAGTAGGGGCAGGTGTCAGGGTGGGAGGTGAACCGCGCCAAGTACACGCCCATGATCACGGCTCCATGAAGGAGCCGCCAACTGATGTCCCCGGCGGGCTGTGGGGTCAAGGTGAAATACAGACTGGCCCACCGGGGATCCTTGCCCTCCAAGAGTGGTAACAGGTCCTGCCACTTGGTGTCCGGGTGGGACACGAGGACAAGGAAGTGATTTTCAGGTATAATTTTCCAGAGTAGACTAGCCCTGAGGTCTTGTTTACAGGAGAGGTTTTTTGAAAAGTGGGTGGGGCCAGAGGTCCCTACTTACCCCCATTTGGTATGCTATTATTTGATCCATTTTCAAATAGTGAACAGTGGATACCATGGAATTATTTACCCTTCATTTTGTTGTAGTATCTGAAGTTGTTACATAGATATGTTTGGTGGTACGGGAATAGGTCATTAGTCCATCTGGCTGGGCATCCCACCTCTGACAGTGACCACTCTCTAATGCTTCAGAGGAGGGGGAAAAAACCTATAACAGACCTAGCCAGTGATGCATATGAGTTTGAGAAGAAGTTCTTCTGGACTTCCCAGCTACCAGTTTATGCCCTGAAGCCTCAGATTGGATTATCCTATCTCAGCATATCTCTACCATTGCAAGGACTGATCTTCATGAAGATATCAAGCCTTCGATTTTTGAATTCCAATGACAATACTTGACTCCAGCCCTACCATATGCTACACTTGTCCTGATTCGGAAATTGTTTTCAAGGTCAAGTTAAAAAATCATTTCAAGTAATATGTTTTTGCTGTGAGGTACCAGTCTCTTTGTCAATAGTTGTAAACCTACATGGACTAGCGCATACCCAGAGGAAGTTTAGATGCAGTTTTTGTCTGCCAGTGTGCCAAGGGTAACTGCTTGGCCCAAGCTGACTCAGTTATCTTAATTAGATTCCACATGAAAAGGCATATTGAAGAAGATACAATTGAAGTGTTCAGTAAAGCCCTCTGATTTAGACTGGGAATGGAGACTCTGCTCAGTGGGGCACTACCTTATTCAGAGTAAATAAACTCAAAACTTACTTTCATCCTAGTTTTATGTACCATTCACCACCAACTGTAAAGAGATCTTCCAGCTGAAGAATCCATGTAAGGCCCTTCCAGCAGGGAGCTCTGAAGTAGCAGCAGCTGCGGGACTTAATTGAACAGCTATTAGCCACTGGATGGCATTGACTTAATAAGCACAGGCAGACCTAAGGCAAGTGACTATGCCCTATCTAAAAAACTGCTATAGAGCTACCACTAGTAGGTTCTATAACACCCTCAACTGTTCGTAACACTTTGTATTTCTAAATCACTTTCCTTCACAGAATTTCAGAACACATTACAATTGCTAAAGAATTAACCCTCACCACGTGTCCGTGGGGAAGGTATCATCTCCATTTAACTCATTGGTTCTCAAACTGGGGGTTGAGGTGACATGCTTATGTGCGGGCTGTGAGGTGTGAGTGGCCCTGACCCCGGCCAGGCCCAGGGGTGAGAACCTCCCTCCCTCCTTCCAGCAGAGGAAAGTGGGAGTAGGGGGGCAAGCAGTGACACATAGATATTACTCACAACCTCCCCCCATGTTGCTCGGTGCCCCCCTAGGGAGCTGTGGGGGGGGGCGAGGAGCAACATCAGGGCTCCCTGCACCCAGGTCACTTTCCCCACCTGGGCTATGCTGTGAGGTGAGCATCAGGAGCTGCTGCTCTCTGCCCTCCCCTTATGCAGCCCAGGTGGGGAAAGTGACCTGGATACAGGGACCCCTGACACTGAGCCTTGCTTCTCCCCCTCCCCCACAGCCCTCTAGGGGTGCACGGAGGAGCAACATGCGAGAGGGGAGTGAACAGCAATACCAGCTACTCCCTACACGCAGATCAGTTTCCACAGGTGGGCACTGGAGCGGGGCTGCAGGGACTGGGGTGAAGGGTGGTGGGGAATCTGCAGGGACAATGGTAGGTGCCCAGGGAGGCGGGGGGTCACACTCAGAGACTCGCTGCGTGAAAGGGGTCACCAATACAAAAAGCTTGAGAACAACTGATTTAACAGAAGGAGAAATTGAAGCATCAGGAAGTTTAGTGACATTCCGCAAAGTCACACAAGAACTCGGAGGCAGAGCTAAGACTATAACCCAGATGTGTTGAGTCCCTGTCACACAATTCAATGTCCTTCTATTTATTGTATGTAACAGCTGAGACAAACCCGTACTTCCTCTTCCACCAATACCTTCACTATTGCCCTTGCCTCGTGCTAGACAAAACTAATGCCTCTGTCCAGCATGTAAAACGCTCAACAATGACCACGACTTTGCCTTCTAGAACTGAGCAGGGCACTTGTAAATAAATCATTACACCTGCAAGGGGTCATGGAAGGTTGGTGTGAAGAACTCGTCCACCTGAACATATCAGTTGCCTTTTACATGTTTGCTATAATGTAGGTTTTCTATGCAGGAAGGCTTCCCAAGAAAAGGCTAGAAGGAATCAGTTCTGGGATTCCAACAAACTTGGATCGGAGATCAGACAGCACCAAGACACCAGCAGAGAAGCAGAGGGGAGGGGGCATGATCTGCATAAAGGACAAAGAGCTGGACTCTTTCATTCACAAGAGTCACTGCTTGGAGGATGGGCTTTGGGACGCTGACTTTTAGGAGCTCTAAGAAAGAGTTTTGAACTCAGACCCTGCTAATAGCAAATGCAAATTCAGTGACCACTCTTTGACCCGGGGAATGGCAATAATCAGGCAATACCCAAGCAAATACCCAACACTGAAATGTCCCTCTTCCTGTCCTACTTTTGTCACCGTGCAAGCTGTGTCTCCTAACTCCGCACCTCTCTCCTCAATGTCCTATTCCAGTCCCTGGTGGCTTTGCCTCGCTCTTCATTCCCAAGTTCTCAGTGGTTCTGTCCCTCTCCTCAGAAGACCAGTTGGGAAGTAAAGGCTTGACCCACCCTGCTTGTTGCTGCTGTTTCTACCCTGTAAGTCAATTAGAAAGTGAAGGATGGGCAGCTCTTGGCCCAGATCCTCATAGGCATTTAGGCACCTAACTCCCATTGATTTCAATGGAGGTCTAACTACCTTTGAGGAGCTGGGCCTTGAAGCCTGATGTCTCTCCCTGTGGCAGCAATGCCTACTCCTGGGTTTTCAAGTAATGCTGTGCCAGCTGAGGTGCAGTTTATGCCCATGCTTTGACCTTTCTAACTGAAGTACCCCAGTTCGGGCCTGTGCAACTTCCCTTTGCTAAGCACATGAACACATGCTTTGTCTTTCTTACTTTAACGGTGATTCTTACAGCTTTCTTACCTGTTGGTTAAATGCAACTGTACTCGATTGATGAGTGGCCTAGAACATCCCTGAGGCTTATAAATTGTATCCCTTCAGCTATACTGGTATCATGAAAACAGTACACTGCCACCCTCCCTGTGTAGATGCAGTTGTATCAGTACAATGGTGTCTTGCGCCAGTATTGCTTATTCTGTAATGGAAGGGGAATATGCCCTTGTCTACACTAGAAAATAAGTTGACATAAAATATGTCAACTTTCAGCCACCGCTATAATTACAGTGGTAGCTGATATACACACTGCTCGCCTTAGGTTGGCGGAGCATGTCCTCTCCAGGAGCACCTAAGGGGCAGTGTGGGGAATTGTACCCTTCCCTGCTGGAAGCCTGTGGGCTGCCTCCTCCCCACACACACACACTCCTTGGTCCCAGCCAGGAGCATGATCAGCTGGCGAGCCACAAGCATCCTGCCCAGTCCCGGCATGCAGCTGAGAGGCAGGTGTTAGCCGGGAGGTGGGCTGCAGCCACCTGCATCCCACCCGGTCCTGGCATGCAGGTGGGAAGCCAGGCAGCAGCCACCAGTGTCTCACCCTGACCTGTCGCACAGCTGGGAGCTGGGCGGCAGCCACCCACATCCTGGGAAGCCAGGCAGCAGCAACCCGCTGCCTGGTCCCCTCGGTTCCCCAGGAGAGCCAGGCTCCAGGTGCCCAACCTCCTGGCTTTCTTGTCAATTTCACTGCTTCAGCCCCAGCTCTGCCAACAAAAGCCCTTCACCTCTTGTCCAGGTGGTTTTATCTTGTTGAAAGAACAGGGCTGTTTTGTCGGCAGAGGGGTGAGTGTAGCCTGTACTCTAGCACTGTTTTGTTGACAAAAGCTGACTTCTGTCGACAAAACTCTTTAGTGTAGACTAGGCCTACGCGATACCTGTGTGAGGCACCTCAATACTGACTGCATCCACAGTGGGGAAGATTTTTCCCCACAACAGCTTGTCAAACCTGTAATGAAAGTTTCTGGTGTCTTGAGTCTGTTTTGATGGTTGGTAGTAACCAGTATTGAGAGTAATACTTTTGCAGTTCAATCTAACTCACTTCCTCTGCATAAATATTTAAACCAATAATGTTTCAATTCTTATATCCCTGCAGGGCTTCTAAGTTGTAACACCTTTTGCCTGACATACCAAAGTTTATAGTGGCTGGTTTGTTACAGTGTAGAGCTTTAGTTTACATGGACTCACAGGACTACATAAACAAAACTCTGATCGGCATTAGTTATTTTTTTATTCCAGTAATGCCCCCAATGTGCAAGGCACTGCATAATTAAAGGAAGGTTTGTTCCCTGCCCCGCCCCAGAGAGCTTACACTCCACAGTCCAACAATCAAACAAAAGGAAGGCTACAATATACTAGTAAAATGGTTAAAATGATGACTGGCCAAGTTACTATAACAGAATGTACTTGATCATATAATTTTTGTATGGTTTAAGATCTACATACACTCCCTAATGGCACATCAACCTCATCTCTATCTATGAATTGGCCGATTTCTTGAATCAGTGTGCTTTTACAAGCTGGTTTACTGAACATAGTATTCTCCTTCGAGTGGTTGCTCATATGCATTCCACTTAGGTGTGTGCGCACCCTCGTGCACGACCAATCGGAGAACTTTTACTAGCAGTCCCTGCAGGGGCCGGTCCAGCGACCCCGTAGAGTCGCCGCCATGCGGCGGCCCAACGGTCGCTGCCGGCCCCTCCCTCTTCAGTTCCTTCTTTCCGCCCGTGACGATCGGTCGAGAACTAACCCTGCTCTTCTCAGGTTTTTTGTTTCACCTTAAAAAGTGAGTATTTAGTTAGAAGTTCGCCTCGAACTAAGTTAGTTTACAGTTAGAAAGGTTTTTTGTAGTTTAGTTAGGGAGCCTGCGGGCTCAGACGCCCGCGGCTATGCCCGGCGCGTCCGGCTTCAAGCCATGCGCTAGCTGCGGGAAGGCTTTCCCAGCTAGCGACCCCCACGACAGTTGCCTACGGTGTCTGGGGGAAGAACATCGGCGAGACCGATGTAAAATATGCAAGTCCTTCAAGCCTCGGACTCAAAAAGACCGAGAGGTGAGGCTGAAGGCTTTTCTCATGGAGACCGCGCTTAGCCCGGCGTCCGAGCCCGCGCGGTCCACCACAGCACCGAGTGTGTCCTCGGTGCGGAGCGCACCTCCGGCACCGGGGATCTCGGTGCTGAAGAAGAAAAAGAAGCGCCGTCCGCTCGTGGAGAGCTCCCCCGCACCGCAGGAGCGACCGGGGTCGAGCACAGAGGTGCGCTCCCTGGACCGGCCCCTGACCCCAGCACCGGGTCCAGCCCCAGCCAAGGAGGTCTCCCCGACTCGTGTGAGCGAGGGACCTGCCTTACAGACTCCTTCGACACCGGAGGCGTATGAGGCGGCACGAGTCTTGATGACCTTGCCCACGCCTCCGGCACCCCCTCGCATGAGGGGCCCAGAGTCTGTTTTCCGGGGCAAACCCGCACCGGGTGTCCCCGAAGGGTGGGCGGCATCGGCACCGGACGTCCAGCCGCCCACCATGGCCATCACCCGACGCCGAGGGACCGAGACCAGAGACTCTTCTTCGTCGCCAGAGGATCCTCGTCGACGTTCCCGCCGCCGTTCCAGCTCGGGTTCCAGCTCAAGCCCGGCACTGAGCCGGCGCGCTCAGCACCGCTCCCCGGCACCAAGAAAGAGACAACGGAAGACCTCCCCGCCCCGGCGCAGATCGTCTTCGTCACCGTCCCGCAGACGAGGCAGGCGTCGTCGCTCCTCCGACTCTTCCTCAGCTGAGTCGCGGAGCACCTCCTCACGGCACCGCCGCCGCCTTCCCCGCACCCCTGGCTCGGGATCCCGGACCCGCCGCCAGGAGCGAGAGCCCTCACCGGCACCGCAGCCGGCACCGACGCAGCCGGCACCGAGGCACCCGGTACCGCAGACCCCGGTACTGCAGCCGGCACCGCAGACCCCGGTGCCGCAGGTAACTCTCCCCACGGTGCCAACGCCTCCTACAGCAGCGCCGGAGTTGCCCTCGGCACCGACGCTGCCTCTGAGCTGGCCCCAAGGACCCTGGCAGTGGCCAATGTGGGCCCAATGGGCGGCTCAGATGGGGCAGGGAACTATGCCGGCCCCTGCCTCGGTCACCCACTCACAACAGGCACCCTCGGTGCAGGAAGGTGACCAATCTTTCTCCTCACAAGAGGAGGACCCTGGGGAGGGCCCTTCCACAGGACCCCGCCATCCCTCGTACTCCTCGTCCCCAGACGAGGCGGTCATACGGGACCAAGGGGGCCCACTCATTGACTTCAAGGCCCACCAAGAACTCCTGAAACGGGTGGCCTCGAACCTGGACTTACAGGTCAAGGTTCTGGAGGAAGAGGTGGACCCCCTTTTCGGCCGGGTGGGTACCCAAGGCCCCTCGAGAGTTGCCCTCCCCATCCATGACAGGGTCCTACGCCTAGCCAAAGCGGTATGGCAGACCCCTGCCTCGGTCGCCCCCACGTCTAAGGGCGCCGAGAAGAAGTATTATGTGCCAGCCGAGGGGCACGAATACTTATACGCGCACCCTGCCGCTGGCACCCTAGTGGTAGAGGCTGCCAACCAAAAGGACAGGCAGGGTGCACAGAGCGCCTCCCCAAAAAACAAGGAAGGTAGGAGACTAGACCTCTTCGGCAGGAAGGTCTACTCCACGGGAGCGCTCCAGCTCAGGGTAGCCAACCATCAGGCTCTTCTGGGCAAATACATCTTAAACTTATGGGACTCCTTGAAGAGGTTCTCGGAGTCCCTGCCTCCAGACCAGGCCGCCGACTTTGCCATGGTCTTGGAGGAAGGGGTGACAGTGGCTAGTGCAGCCTTACAAACTGCCTCTGACGCTGCAGACACGGCCAGCAGGGCTATGGCCTCCGCTGTCGCTATGCAGCGGGCAGCGTGGCTACAGTCTACCGAACTGTCCCAAGAGGTGCAGCACTCCATACAAGACCTGCCGTTCAATGGAGCTGCCCTCTCCTCAGAAAAGACGGACGAAAAGCTGCACGCCATTAAGGACTCAAGGACCACGCTACGCTCCTTGGGCCTTTACACACCCCAGGCGGCAAGGCTGCAAGCACGCCAGCAGCCACACCAACCGCCTCAGCGGCAACAACAACAACAGGCTAGGCCGCAGCCTAGATCTTACCCCCCCCACAAGGGTAGGGACAGAAACAGGGGCGCAGGGCGGCGCGACCAACCCGCGACCCCCTCGTCTTCCTTCAAAGGCCCCTCCCGGGGGCCTAAGGGCAAAAGACAATTCTGACATTGTGTCCAAGGGTGGTACCCCCTCACGTTCCTTGGGCCACCCCCCGCCTTTCCGGGACAGGCTAAAACCATACCTCAGCCTGTGGCGGGAGATAACATCGGACCAATGGGTCCTCAGCACCATCCGCTGGGGCTATGCCCTCCAACTACAGACTACCCCCCCCACTCCCTCCCCCGTCCCTTTTCAGGGACCCCTCTCACGAGCATGTACTCTGCCAGGAGGTTCACACCCTCCTTCTCAAAGGTGCCATAGAAGTGGTTCCACCACTCAAGGTGGGGAGGGGATTCTACTCCAGGTATTTCCTCGTCCCCAAGGCAAAAGGAGACCTCAGACCCATACTGGACCTGCGCAAATTCAACAGGTTCATAGAAAAGCGCAAATTCCGCATGGTCTCCCTAGCGTCCATCATCCCAATACTGAACCCAGGGGACTGGTTCGCCGCCCTCGACTTGAAGGATGCGTACTTTCACGTCTCCATCCTTCCCGCCCACAGGAAATTCCTAAGGTTTACGGTGGCAGGTGGCCACTACCAATTTACGGACCTCCCCTTTGGCCTGGCCTCATCCCCCAGGGTGTTCACAAAGTGTATGGCGGTGGTGGCTGCCTCCCTGAAGCGCAGGGGAGTCCAAATCTTCCCATACCTGGACGATTGGTTAATAAGGGGCAAGACCAAGTCGCAGGTACGCGAGGCGGTCTCTCTAGTCCAAACCACCTGCCATACCCTGGGACTGCTCATAAACGAGCAAAAATCAACTCTATACCCAGTACAGGTCATAGAGTTCATAGGAGCCCACCTGGACTCAGTACGGGCGAAAGCCTCCCTCTCACGCTCGAGGTTCGAGGCCATGTCAGCGATAATATCGCAACTCCAAGGGTGCCCCACGACAACAACCAGGCAGTGCCTATGGCTGCTAGGCCACATGGCCTCCTGCACGTATGTAGTGGAGCTGGCCCGCCTCAGGCTCAGGCCCCTCCAGAGCTGGTTAAAGAAGGTGTACATGCCCAACAGGCATGCCCTGAACAGGGTGGTAACAGTCCCCCCTGCGGTACTGGGATCACTGAACTGGTGGCTGGACCCCAGAATCGTGTTGAAGGGAATTCCCTTCAAGACCCCCCACCCCCTCGGTCACTCTGATCACGGATGCCTCAGACCTGGGGTGGGGAGCCCATATCACCGGTGGTCTGACCACACAGGGCCTCTGGTCCCGGAGGGAGACTGCCCTCCATATCAATGTAAAGGAACTGAGGGCAGTCAGACTGGCTTGCGAAGTGTTTCGCCACGCTTTATTCGGGAAAATGGTTCAGGTGTTGACAGACAATACCACTGCAATGTACTACATCAACAAGCAAGGGGGAGCGCACTCCTCACTACTGTGCCAGGAGGCGCTTCGACTTTGGGACCTGGCGGTGAGACGCAACTTCTGTTTAACTGCCTCTCACCTCCCAGGGGCCAGGAACGACGAGGCAGATCGCCTCAGCAGGTCGTTTCTCCCCCAACACAACTGGTCTCTTCACCCGGAGGTGGTTGCCATGATCTTCCGCGAGTGGGGTGTTCCCCACCTGGACCTGTTCGCATCAGCCTGGAACGCGAAGTGCCCCAGGTTCTGCTCGCTCAGGGGTCGCGAGCCGGGCTCCGTCTCCGACGCATTCCTGATAGACTGGAAGGGAGGCCTCCTGTACGCGTTTCCCCCCCTCCCACTCCTGCCCAGGGTCCTCTTGAAAATCAAGAGGGACGGAGCGGACATCATCCTGATCGCCCCAGCGTGGCCGAGACAGTACTGGTTTTGCCTGCTCCAGGACCTGTCAGTTGCTCCCCCGATCGAGTTCCCGAAGAAACTGGACCTTCTCTCTCAGGACAACGGTCGCCTGCTGCACCCCAACCTGGACTCCCTACACCTGACGGCCTGGAGGCTCTCTGGCTAACGGAGGAAGAGAGAACCTGCTCGGAGCAGGTCCAACGTGTGCTCCTGGGAAGCAGGAGGCCCTCCACCCAGAGCGCATACAAGGCCAAGTGGAGGAGGTTCACCTGCTGGTCGGAATCGCGGGGCATAACCCCCGGTGCGTCTTCCATGCAGGCGGTCCTGGACTACCTGCTGCAGCTCAAACAACAAGGGTTGGCGCTGGCTTCCCTAAAGGTCCACTTGGCAGCCATCTCGGAGTTCCACCAGCCGGTGGAGGGGAGGTCTCTATTCTCTCACCCCATGTCGGTGAGGTTCCTCAGGGGAATCGAGAGGCTGTACCCGCAGGTCCGTGACCCGGTGCCTCCCTGGGACCTGAACCTAGTCCTTGACAGACTGACGGGGCCCCCCTTTGAGCCCTTGGCCACTTGCCCCCTACTGGTCTTGTCCTGGAAGGTGGCCTTCCTTGTGGCCATCACCTCGGCCAGGAGGGTCTCCGAACTGAGGGCCCTGACCTCGGAACGCCCCTATACAGTGTTCTTCCGGGATAAGGTACAGCTTAGGCCTCACCCAGCTTTCCTACCTAAGGTGGTCTCTAGGTTCCATTGTAACCAAGATATTTTTCTCCCTGTGTTTTTCCCAAAACCGCACGGGTCCGAGGATGAGAGGAGACTACACACCCTTGATGTGAGGAGGGCTCTGGCGTTCTACCTCGATAGAACCAAGCCTCTCCGCAAGACCACTCAGCTCTTCGTCGCGGTGGCAGAGAGAATGAGAGGCTCCCCAGTGTCATCACAGGGCATCGCCAAATGGATCACCGCCTGTATCCAGCTTTGCTACGAGAGCGCAGGTGTCCAACTTCCCGGACCGGTGACAGCGCACTCGACAAGGGCCCAGACCGCATCGGCGGCCTTCCTGGAGAGGGTTCCCCTGGAAGACATCTGCAAGGCTACCACTTGGTCTTCCGTGCACACCTTTGCCACGCACTACGCTATCGTCCAGCAGTCCAGGGACGATGCACGCGTGGGCAAGGCAGTGCTGGGAGCAGCCTGTCAATGACTCCTACCCGCCTCCAGGTAAGGCTTGTTATTCACCTAAGTGGAATGCATATGAGCAACCACTCGAAGGAGAAAACATAGTTACTTACCAGTAACTGTTGTTCTTCGAGATGTGTTGCTCATATCCATTCCACACCCACCCTCCATCCCCACTGTCGGAGTCGGCAGAAAGAAGGGACTGAAGAGGGAGGGGCCGGCAGCGACCGTTGGGCCACCGCATGGCGGCGACACTACGGGGTCGCTGGACCGGCCCCTGCAGGGACTGCTAGTAAAAGTTCTCCGATTGGCCGTGCACGAGGGCGCGCACACACCTAAGTGGAATGGATATGAGCAACACACCTCGAAGAACAACAGTTACTGGTAAGTAACTATGTTTTAAAGTGAACCAATATACATACAATGTTGTCCAGCTCTCTCTGTCCTAAAGCTGACTGAACTAGCTACAGGAGGATTTCTCCAGCATAGGGAGATCCTTGGGTGGTTCAGAGCTGCCACAGCCAGAGCTGACAAGAAGGGGGGGTAGAGGGGACAGTTGTTCTGCCCGCTCTTCCCCCAAGTCTGTAAAGTTTGTGTAAATAAAGTGAAATGAAAAGGGATGGGGCCCTCAATAAACATGATGTATCAGGCCCCCAAATTTCTCTTGACAGGCCAGTCCTCAGCAGTTCCTGTTACTTCTCCTCTCTGTGGACAGTGCAGAGAACATCACATGACCGAGAGAGCCCCTGGCTGGGGCATCCCTTCAGCCTGATGATTCCAGCTGCCACAGTAGCCCCCTCACGATACAGGCACACAGCTTGTGCCTGGGGATCAGAGTAGCATGAAGAAGCCCCAGTATCAGTCAGCATAAGACAGCTTAAAACCAACTTTCCATGCCCCTCCTCAGCTCTGCCAAACACTCTTCAGCTGCCTGAAAGGTCCTGAGTCTTAATCTACTCTACACTCACACTTTTCCATTTACTTCACACACACTTTCCGTTCTCAGTTTTCATCTGAAATTTCCATGTGTTCACTTGTCCTAGTCAACTTTCCAAATCATGCTGCAGGTATTATAGTGATCCCACCCTGTTGGCTAGTTAGCAGTGCAGCAATCATGTCAATGTGACTACTCACACGAGAAACGTTACTCTTGTGTCTACATGTTTGCAAGATCAGGCCTTTAGACTGTGGGCTCTCCATGGCAGGACATCAGTCTTCATTTGCCCTGAAAGTGACGTGCATTTATGAAGTTGCAGAAGAAATAATATCAGAACACTGAGGAGAGGCACCAAGAAGCACTAGAGGTGCGATTTTATCCTTTGACTAAGTTGCTTTGTCACATGTACAAAACGTATTTCAAGCTATTTGCGAGTTTTACACATTTTAAAAAAGTTCTCTCCACTCTGTACACAGTCACACCTTCCCTGCAACTACACCCCAGAAACCCTCCATGCACAAGTCACGAAGATATTCTGGGCAAAGTTTTCAAAGATGGGAAAGCTCCATTGTATGCCCACTGTCGCACATGCCTACTTTATTTACATTAACACTATGAAGGCACATGAAAATTGGATGTTGGCATGAACACACAGCCAGCTAGGGGCATAGCTGGCAAAGGGTATGCAGAAATCCTTTGACTATCAATTCAGCAAGGTACTTAAGCATTTGCCTGTCTTTAAGCACATGCGTAGTTTAGTTGAAATGAATACGATTATTCACATGCTTAAAGTCAGACATGTGCTTAAGTACTTTGCTGAATCGGGGTCGCGATTTGTGTGCACAGTTATGCTGTTTGTATACAGATGGCAATCATGCAAAATTGCACAGCTCTGTCTTGGAATATGTGGTCCTCTCTGCTGCTCATCAGTGCTCTCATCGCCAAAACAATGAGATTATTTCAAATGCAATTTACAATCCGCACCACAAAAGTCTATAACTAACTCCCTTCCTGAATTTATTGAAACTCCAGACACTACATAATCCCCTACAGGAAATATAAAAGCCTAATGCACTTTTATAGACAGTTCAAACATGCCAGGTTTTCTAGCCCCAATAATGGGTTGCAGATTTACCCATAGAAAAAAGGGGGGAGGGGGCAGGGAACTGGACTGCAGCTCTTCATAATTCTCCACAAACCTTGGGATCTCCAGCTGTGGCTGCTGGCTGGGAGGGGCAGCTAAACTAACAGTCTGTAGCAATCAGTAACCCAGTCATAGTTAGTCATGTTTTCCAGCCCCTCTGCCTCTCATTTCTTCATGCAGAACAGCAACATGGAAGCAGACCATTGCTATGAATCCAAACCAAAATCAAAATGTTACCAGCCCTAGAGAAATCAGAAGGGGACATCACAGCCCTGTGAAGCTGCTGACAAAACCGTAGTGGAATCTTTGACTCACTATTTCTGATGCTGAATTGGGACACATGGCTTATGAGGTTATGGGCCAAGTGTACCACATACTTTTTCTCTGAGTCATGATTATCACTGCTATACATATCTGAGTCCAGCCAGGGACTTGCCTCACACACTGTTATTATTAGTATTCCGAGACACAAACTATGTTAAAATGGATTTAAGGTGGAGACGACATATCAATAATTTGGGGGTAAAATGCTTTATAGGGATGTAGCAATAATCTCTCCAAGAAGCATTATAAACCCAGGACATTCAGACTGAAGGGTGAACTTGAAAGAAATCTAAACATGTGATTGAACGATGAAAATAACTCTGTCTTGGAGCAATCCTATGCAATACCCACGTGATTATGACTGAGGCATTTTAGTGTTTGTGTTCTCAGATTTGATTTAACTGATTTTTAAAAGCACAATCAGTTTTTTGGGTTTTGTTTTTATTTCAAATGTCCTCCCCTCATGTTGCCACTTCAGGTCAGAGTTAAGGTTGTGTGGGCACTTCCTAATGCGTTTCTTACTTTCATGGGGTTAGATTTCTTTGAAGTTGAACCTTAAAACTGAATTTCTTGGATTTGTAATGCTTGCTTTGGGGGATAATTGCAACCTCTGTACAATGTACTTTACCCTAACTTGTGTCAATTTCATGTATAACATAACCCCATACAAATACAAAGAGACACACACACAAAATGCTGGAGACCTGCTCACCTCATTCACTGCAGTTCCTCTCAGCTCCTGGCACCTGGTGGTTTCTGGGGGCTCCCCTCTCCCAATGACTTTTCTCTCTGGCTGGGGCCAACTTTCCCTATGACCCACTCGGAGCCTGTTCCTCATTCCCATAGCAATGGCAGAGTCCCCTTCCCAGTCTCCAGGCACCTCTGCCTAGACAGGGTTTCCTGGGCTGTCCCCCTGAGCAGCCATCCATGACCCAGGACCTCTGCCTGGTCCTAAAGGGCTTGTCAGAGTCTGGTTGTTGTGTGTCCCTCTGTGGTTTTGTGGTTAGCTTGGCAGACTCTTCACTGGCAAACTCCCTCCTCCGCTTCTCCATGCTGTCATCAGTCTCTGGCTCCCTGACCTGCCACGTGGGTCTCCTCTGCCCAGGGAGCCCCTCCCTGGCAGCCTTCTTCAGGAAGCTTAGGCAGGAGGCCAGCAGCTCCGGCCCAGGCACAGCTCCTCCTGCAGCACTGAGCTCACCCTCTCTTTGTCTTTATTTCCTCCCCACCCCTATTGATATTACTATAGTTTTCCCCCTAAGGACAGGGCAAGGGGGAGGAAAGAGAGGTCAGATGCAGGAGCTCACACCATTAAGAGCCATCAGGGCACTGATTTACTCCGCAACTGCCGATACCTTCTAGAACGACCCTGAACCAGCAGGAGCCACCTGGGGTTCCATGCCCAGGTTCTGCCCCGTCAAAGAATCTACAACTGACCCTTCCACAAACAGGATTATGACTGTTGTGTATTTTGCCTCTTGCCTAATTCCCAGGTTGCCAGAGCAACAGGTTTTAGCTGGTTGCCATAGCAATAGGTTTAGACTATTAGGGGATAGCTCAGCCCATGCTGTCTGGTTTTAGAGTTAGTTCAATAAAAACGAGAGCGCTGTAGCACTTTAAAGACTAACAAATTTAATTTCTGCAGGCATGAGCTGTTGTGGGCCGTAAGCCACTTCATCATATGCAATGAATAAAAATCAGACAGGGGGTATATATATACATCCAAGGGTAAGGAACAACAACGAGGAGAGTAGGTGTTAGCAAAATCCATTCAGTTGGAGTAGATGAGGCCTATTCACAGCCATTGATTAGAAGGTAAGAATGTGTGAACAATGACAATTACTTCTTGTAAAGAGATAACCATTCCAAGTCCCTATTCAGACCCAGTTTGATAGTGTCAAATTTGCATATGAGTTCCAGCTCTGCAGCTTCTCGCTGAAGTCTGTTTTTGAAGTTTTTTTGTAGCAGTAAGGCAACTTTCAAGTCAGCTACAGTGTCCTGGGAGATTAAAGTGCTCTCCAGCTGGTTTATGGATGTTACCGTTTTTTATGTCTGATTTGTGTCATTTATTCTTTTGCGTAGTGACAGTCTGGTTTGGCCAATGTATATGGCAGAGGGGCATTGCTGGCACATGATGGCATATATCACATTAGTAGAAGTGCAGGTGAATGAGCTCCTTATGGTGTGAGTGACCCCAACACACATCAATAAAAGACAGTAAAAGACAAAAGAAAGGGAAAAAAATAGAAAGAGGGGCAGCAATGGCTACACTCATGGGCCCGGGGAACCTTTTGATGAGACTCTGGAGCAATGGAATTCATATACTGAGCATTTTCAGCTTTTTGTTATTGCAAATAAAATTACAGATGCAAAGAAGGTGCCCATTTTCTTAAGTGCTGTACGAACTAAAACCTATACTTTATTGCACTGCTTAGTGCACCCTGATAAGCCAGAGACAAAATCTTACAGTGACATTGTGAAAATCCTGGAAGCACATTTTTCTCCAAAACTGCTGGTCACTGCAGAGAGATTTAGGTTCCACAAAAGGAATCAAGAAAAAGGTGAAACAATTGTGCCATTTGTGGCAGCTCTGAAGAAGCTTGCTGAGCACTGTGAATGTAATGATGTGTTAAATGACACGCTACGTGCTAGGTTAGTGTGTGGTCTGCACAATGAAGCGATACAGAAGTGCCTACTGACAGAGGCCCAGCTCACCTGGCAGAAGGCCATGAAATTTCAGTCTCTATGGAGCTGTCCACAAAGGAAGCCCAACAGCTCAGTGTATCAACCAGAGTTCATAAGGTGTCACAAGAACCTATCCACACAACAGTGGGGAGCCAGGAATGCCACAGCTGTGGAACACTGGGTCACCATGCATCAGAACGCTGATGTAAAGACCATGTGTTGGCAATGTGGCAAAAAGGGACACATTGAACATGCCTGCAAACAAAAGAAAGCAGAGTCAAACAGAACAGGCAAACCAGAGAAAAAGAAGCTTGCTGTCTGGCAGACCAAAAAGGAAATTCTGCACATGGTAAGGCAGACCCAGTATGATGAAAGTGACACCCAGTCAGAAGAAGAAGTGTCACTTCATGTCTTGTCCATGGCAGTTGGCTCACATGAAAACTGGGTAACCCTGCTGTTGGAAGGTAAACCTGCATGCATGGAACTGGACACTGGCACAGCAATTTTACTGGTCTCAGACACTGTCTATAAGGAGAAGCTAAAGCATTTCTTGCTTAAGCCAGCAAAAATTGTTCTGAAGAAGTACACTGGAGAAGCTGTACCCATGTTGGGCACTACTGATGTTAAGGTGGAGCTCAATGGACAGACTGCTAAATTACCTCTGTTTGTGGTGGAAGGCAATTACCCAGCCTTAATGGGAGGATCATGGTGTAGGAAGATCCAGCTGAACTGGGCAGAAGTGCACAGGATGGCTAAAGAACAAACAGGTCTGGCAGCTGTATTAAAGAAACACGCTGCTGTTTTGGGAGAGGACCTGGGAAGTGTGAAGAGAATCACTGTGAAATTGAACATTAAGCCTGACAGCCAACCAAAATGTCTGAAAGCCAGAACGGTGCCATATGCCATCAGGCCAATAGTTGAAGGGGACCTGGTGTGCTTGGTCAAAAATGGAGTCCTAGTTCCAGTTACCCACAGCCAATGGGCAACCCCAATTGTTCCAGTATTTAAGAAAGATGGCTCCATTTGGATTTGTGGGGATTTTAAGGTCACTGTTAACCCAGTGTTGTGTGCAAAACAATACCCTCTTCCCCCCAACGATGACCTCTTCGCTGGCTTGGCTGGTGGACAAAAGTTCAGCAGGATTGATCTGAGTCAGGCATATTTACAGATGCACGTCGATGAGAAGGCCCAAGAGCTGTTGACTATTGTGACACAAAAGGGCAGTACCGATACTGTCGCTTGCCCTTTGGAATAATGTCTGCTACAGCTTTGTTCCAGAGGGCTACGGACCAGACCTTGAGAGGCCTGCCAGGAGTCCAGTGCTAGCTTGATGACATCTTGATCACTGGCAAGAATGAGGAGGATTACCTTAAGGACTTGGAGACTGCCCTACGAAGACTGGAAGAGTATGGCCTATGAGTCCACAAAGACAAATGTGAAATCTGACATCCCTCTGTTGAATATTTGGGACATATCATAGATGCTACTGGCATTTGTAAGGCTCCTGCAAATGTCAAGGCTATTGTGAAAGCTCCACATCCTCAAAATGTAAACCAACTTCGCTCTTTTTTAGGTTTATTGAACTATTATGTAAAGTTTATTCCACAGTTAGCAACACGATTAAAACCATGACATGAACTTCTTTCCCAGAACAAGGTCTGGAAGTGGACTGAAGCCTGTGATGTTGCATTTAACAAGGTTACACACTCATTGCTAAATTCACAGGTTTTGGTGCATTTTGATCTGTCCTTACCTCTACAGTTGGCCTGCGATGCCTCCCCTAATGGAGTGGGAGTGGTCGTGTCACACATTATGCCTTTGGGAGAGGAGAGACCCATTGCTTTTGCCTCATGCACCTTAAGGAAAGCAGAGACTAACTACACCCAAATTGAACATGAAGCAGTGGGAATCGTTTTCAGAATTGGGAAATTTCACCAGTACCTGTTTGGACAGAAGTTCGCACTTCTCACTGACCATCGACCTCTAACATGAATTTTTGGACCACGCACAGGCATTCCACCATTGGTCACTAGTTGTATGGAACAATGGGCAATGTTGCTTTCTGCACACATATGAGATCAAATATCAGAAATCCACTCTACACTGCAACGCAGATGGTCTCTCAAGGCTGCCTTTACCAGTTAAACATAAAGATATTGGGCAGAAAGAAATCTTCTACTTTGAACAGATAGAGAACACACCCATCACTGCTGCTCAAGTAAAGAAGACAGCTCGCGTTGACCTAGTACTGTCCCAAGTTATGGACCTAGTGATGCATGGAACATCTCTATGGGACTCTCAGGTCTCACCCAACCATCTTCCCTAAATGTCCAGGAGGATGGAGTTATGAATCCATTCTGTTTGCTTGTTGTGGGGAATGCGTGTCATTATTCCCTACTACTGAGATCATAGATGTCAGAACAGCTACATTCAGGTCACTGTGGAATAGTTCGCTTGAAAGGAATTGCATGAAGTTACTTTTGGTGGCCTGGCTTGGACAGTGCCATTGAAGAGAAGGCAAGAGCTTGTACTTCATGTCAAAGTGTGAGGAATGCACCTCACTTGGCACCCCTACACCCATGGGACTGGCCTGAAAATCCGTGGCAGTGTATTCACGTTGATTTTGCTGACCCATTTGAAGGAAACATCTTCCTGATTGTTGTAGATCCCCACTCTAAATGGCCAGAAGTCTCTGTAATGTCATCCACTACTGCTGAAAGTACTATCCAGAAACTGCATGAAATCTTTAGTTGTTTCGGTCTGCCAGAACAACTTGTGAGCAACAACGGAATGCAGTTCTTCTCTCAAGACTTTGAAAATTTTATGAAAACAAATGGGATACATCATATCACATCACTTCAGCACTGTATCATCCATCCACCAATGGATTAGCTGAAAGGTTTGTGCAGACCATGAAACAAGCTTTAAGATCTGCAAGGGGACATTCATCCATTCAAAAGCGTCTGGACACCTTCTTACTATCCTACAGAAACACACCTCAGGCTTCGACCAAAGCATCCCTGGCCTTTCTAATGATGGGACGACAGCTACGCACTTGCTTTGATCTGCCGAAACCTGCCAATGCATGACAAGTTGTGCAATGTCAACAGCAAAACTAAGTCATCAGATGTGCACACAGAGCAAAAGACCATATCTTTAGTCCTGGACAGCCTGTCCTAGCTCGGAACTATGCTTCTGGAGCTAAATGTATCCCTGCTACAGTCATTGCCCAAGCAGGACCTGTTTCCTACACTGTCCAGACTGCAGATGATCTCACCTGGCAGCGGTATGTAGCTCAGTTGTTGCCAGGTCATACATGTCCCAAGAACACATCCCCAGTTGAACTGCCTGACCTCACCATTACAGGTGAGATACCATCGAGTGAAGAGTCACCCATTCCTGACTCCCCTCCTCCATCCACCTCTGCAGCAGACACAGCCCCCTCCCCTGTTCGAGCAGATACAACATCCTCACCTGTTTGAGCTACGAGTCCTGAGCCCATTGTTAGACCTGCACCAATAACACCTGCCGGTGCAAGAACACCAGAAGTCCGCTGTAATCCACCTAGAGAGAGAAGGCCTCCTCAACGCTGGATCTTTAGCAAGGGCAAACCCACATTTACGGGGCAGAATAATCCCCAGGGTTTAGCCGGGAAATGAGGCAGTCTACCCTCATTCCCTAGTTCAGTGATTGTTCTGTTAAACGGACGTTTTCATTAAGGGGGGAGGAAAATGTTCTGTATTGTGTGTCTTGCCTAATTGCCTAGGTTGCCGTAGCAACAGAGCTTAGCTTGTTGCCGTAGCAATAGAGTTAGACTATTAGGGGATAGCTCAGCCAATTCTGGCTGGTTTTAGTTAGTTCAATAAAGACAGTCCCTGTGTTGTATCTCTCTGTGATCCTGTGCTGGTTTCTCTCTCTGAATACAAGCCATTAAAAGCATTCAACATAATAATTACAAAACACAAACTTTCTTGCCTTCAACTGCAAGCTCATGCACCACTGACTTACTCATGATCTCTGGCAGCAAGTCAAGCTGTTCATAAATACATGCCCTGCCCCCCTACTTCCTTCTCAATGGGAGAGAGATTTCTCATTTTAGCCCTGCTTGCCTCCAGCCCACACAGATCCTGTGGGATGGCTCCTTCAATGCTCTGAAATACTGACATTAGAAACATTGAACCATGAAGTGAGGCTACTGAAATATCATTTGACTTAGTGTTTTGCGCTGCAAAGAGTTTTCAATCTATATGGTAGGGAAGAGCGATCCATTTCAGGGCACTCATTCTAGAGTTGAGCATAGTACCAGAAGAAGAGGAGCATATGTGCCATCTTTCCTGATCAAATGCTCAAATGTAGCCTCAAAACAAAGAAGTTAGTTAGCTTGGACTTAAGGTAGACAAAGTGCAAATCCCACATAACAATCACTAAAAAGCAAAGAAATCACCAGCTAAGGCAACCTTTCTTCATTCACACATTTTAATAATCCTTGTCCAAACACACTCACAGGCTTCTCACATCCACTGCAAGCTCCCTTGCACTTCCAACAGTGCTTAATTTGTCATGAAAGAGGTGTCGAGGCTCAAGCAATGATTTACTTTCATAACTGACGCGGCCAGCCCAGAGGTACCGGGGCTATGAACTGCCAACCCTAGAGGTGCCCTGGCTCAGCCCTGGCACAAAAGAAGCACCGACTTCCAACATATCAACATAGTCATATTCCTCTTCATCAGAGGCAATCACATAGCCTTAATGTCAACCTCATAGCTTTCCACGTGCAGCTAACACGTGCGTATTATCAATGCACATTTAAAGATAATATATCATAATCTAGCCAGGGTCAGAGGCACATGCGTTGACTTTTGTTTTTGCCAATGAGTGCCCCTCTCCACCCCCTCCCCCGAGGCACCCCTGCCTGCCACTCACTCCTTTCTGCCCCTCCTGCCTTCTTGGGAGCATCTGGTGGCAGTGTTCCAAAGATGGCGGGCTGCTGGGCCTCCAAAGGGAGGTGAACTGCACCCTCAGGCTTAGCCTCCCCAAGCCTCTTATACCTGCCACCCACGCTGTGGCTCCTGGGTGCTGGGCACCCACTCTTTTTTATGGTGGGTGCTTGAGCCACAATCATTAGTTGGAACCAGCAGTAATTAATTCATCCACACTCAAATTCTTTACTTAGATCCAAATGTTCCACCTTACAACTTTCTCTTTGTCCTCTAAAATTGTAATTTAGCAAACAAAACTCACCAAACACATTGCCTGATTCCTGGGTGTACACAGCTGGGAGCTTGGGGGAGGGGGACTATACACTCCCTGGAAAAAGTTTTAGGAATTTTCTTAATAACTAATGGAAACCCTGAGTTTGGGACAGAAACACATTTATCTCACTATATTAAATGTGGACAAATGGTACAAAATTACTCATTGAACTGATATTCATAAAATCATAGTATTAGATGGGATCACAAGGGTCATCCAGTCTAACTCACTGCCAAGATACAGGATTTGTTGTTGCTAAACCATCCAAGACAGGTGGCTATCTAGCCTCCTTTTGGAAACCTCTAGTGAAGGAGCTTCCATGACCTCCCTAGGCAGTCTGTTGCATTATCCTACAGTTCTTACAATTAGGAAGTTTTTCCTAGATTTCATCTAAATCTGCTATGCTATAGTTTGAACCCATTGCCTCTTGTCCTGCCCTCTGTGGCAAAAGAGAAAAGACAGTGACTTACCTTTCCTAACTGTTGCTCTTCGAGTTGTGTTGCTCATGTCCATTCCATTCTAGGTGTGTGCACGCCCAGTTGCATGGTTACCAGAATTTTTTTCCCTTAGCTAGCAGTATCCAAAGGCCGTCTCTGGTGCCCTCTGAAGCCTCTTGCTCATGCTGCGCTTTATGAGGTTCCGCCAGCCCTATGCCCCCTCAGTTCCTTCTTGCCGTCAACTATGATGGCGGGGATGGAGGGCGGGTCATGGAACTGACATGAGCAACACATCTTGAAGAACAACAGTTACAAAAGTTAAGTAACCTTTGTGGTACGCCAGGCCCCCGTTCTGGCACTCACCCACTAGCGACAGTCTCTGTAGGCCGTGGGGCCTAAGGTAGTCCCAGCCCAGTCTGGGTAAATCTCTAGGTTTTCCCCTCTTTGTTGGCCCTTCCCCCGGGCAAGCAGGTGCAGGCCTCACTATGGCCTGAGGGGTGTCTCCCCACCCTCCTGGGGAGGGCAGCTAGCCCGTTGGGCCGGTGGCCCAGTGGGGGTACCTGTTCTCCCTGTAGGCTGGGAACCAGGACCAGGGTCTCCTCTGCTCTGCTTCCCTAACAGTAGGAAACTCTGACTCCAATTCACTTTCTAACAGCTCCTTCCTCTCCTCCTCACTCTTCTACCTCCCCCTGCCTGCTTGCACTGGAGGCTTTTAAGTGTTTGGGGCGGGGCTCCTTGATTGGCCCCAGGTGGCCTAATTAGTTAAGCAGCCCCAGGTGGCCTAATTGCCTAATCAGCCCCAGGTGAAACCTCTTTCCTGCCTGTAGGGAAGAGGGCTTTAAGCATTCTAGGGCTCACATATCGGCCCTGAAGTACCCTGCCATAGCCATCTGGCTTGACTTTACCACACCTTCTTTTCTTCTTTGAGTGCTTGCTCATGTCCATTCCATTCTCAGTGACTCACCAGCAGCTTCGTTGGAGAAGGGCTCAGAGTTCACAGATGTGCCATTCGCACTGCTGCTCTTCCGATGCTGGCGTCACCCCGCAGAATGCACCGTATGTGACAATCTCTGACAGAAGTAAATTGGCCTGCTCATAGCAGAGCCCAATGCAGGAAGATATTCATGAGGAGATTCTTTGAGAGGAATCAGGCAATCCTTTCAGCCACTGAAACAAAGAGTTATGTGGTTCTACAAAAGAGTTTTGTCCTTTCCATATAGAAGGTCAGTACCCACCTGACATTGAGGGTATGCCTTTTACACCCCCTGCTGGAATTATATGGTTTAGGATAGAACACTAGCAGGAATATGTCTTTGTTGTTGTGAAATTGGGATGCTATTTTGGGCCGTAAAGCTGGATGAGGCTGCAGCTGGACCTTATCCTTATAGAAAACTGTGTATGGCAGTCCTGAGGTGAGTGCTTTTAACTCAGAGATGCTGCGTGTTCAAGTGATTTCTACCAGGAAGGCCACTTCCCAAGAAAGAAGCAATAAAGGGCAAGTCACCAGAGGTTTGAAGGGGGGGGCCCGTAAGCCTTGACAGAACCAAGTTCAGGTTCCAGGGAAGTAGTGGGTCCTTAACTTGAGAGTAAAGTATCTCTAAGCCTTTAAGGAATCTGGCCGTCATGTGATGGGAAAATATCGACCTTCCTTGGATTGGAGGGTGAAAGGCCGAAATGGCTGCCAGGTAAACCTTTATTGATGCAATTTCTAGATCTTGCTGTTTAGTGCGTAAAAAGTAGTCCAGAACTGACTGTATTGAGGCCTGAAGGGGCTGCAGGAAATTCTTTTCCATTTGGCCAGATAAGATACTCTGGTAGTGGGTTTTCTGCTTCCCATCAGGACCTGTTGGACCTGAGATGAACACACCTGTTTGTCCATATTCAACCACTCAGCCTGTACGCCATCAAGTGCAAGGATACTAAGTCCGGGTGTAGAAGCTGGCCGTTGTTCTGCGACAGCAGGTCCAGCCAGTGTGGTAGCTCCAGTGGGGCAGCAGCTGAGAGTTCCAGCAATGTGCTGAACCAATGCTGTTTTGGTGCCGGAGAAGCTACTAGTACCACATCTGCCTTGTTCCTCTTGTTCTTCAGCAGAATGCTGTGGGCCAACGGTGTTTGTGGGAAGGCGTACGTGAGCGCCTCACATGAGAGGAGAAAGGAATCGAACAGTGATCCTTCGTTGACCCCGCAGATCAAGCAAAACAGATTGCACTTCCTGTTCAGACGGGAAGCGAAGAGGTTCACCTGGGGAGTTCCCCACCTCTGGAAAATCATATTGGCCACCTGAGAATGGCGTGACCACTTGTGGCAAGGTAAGAAGGGTCTGCTGAGCTGATCTGTCCTGGTGTTCCTCGCTCCAGGTAAATGGGATGTAGAAGTTGTTCTGAATGGCAAGGTCCCACAAATGCATAGCCTCCCCTTCTCCAGTCTTCCGGGACCTCTCCCATTATCCATGAGTTTATAAATATTATTGCAGGTAGCTCCTAGATTTCTTCAGCTAATTCCATCAGCACCCTCAAGTGAATAGCATTTGGCCTCGCTGATTTGAATTCATTCAGATTGATCAGAAGATCTCCGACGTGTTCTTTATTAATCCCTTTTGGCATCCCTTCCCCTTTATCGTCTATGGTAACTTTGCTAGTCATCCAGCCATGTGTTATTTTTTGATAGAAGACTGAAGCAAAGTAAGCCAAAGGCTGTTATGCAAAGTAAGCAGTCATGGGATAAGACAGAAGGTGCTTTCATGTGTCACTTACTGGTTAAAAGACAGGAAACAAAGAGTAGGAATATACTGTCAGTTTTCACAGTGCAGAAAGATATATAGCAGGGTGTAGAGACACGTTGGTAGAAGATTGTGATTTAGAGACACTTCCTAGTATGGACAGTGTTGTGTGAATTAAGAGATGTGCCCTACATCAGATCTAACATGGCTGCTCCCAGCTGCACACCTGGGACTCACTCCTGTCTGTGTTATTAAAGTTCTATTCCTTACTCATTCAGTAGTGTGGTCTTTAATGAACCCTCAAGATTGTTACATGATGTCAGAAGTGGTGAATGAGTTCAGAAACGACAAGGATTTGGAGGAAAATTCCTGCGTTTGCAATTGAAAACAGAGACAAACACAGGGAATCTCTGAAAACAAAGACAAAGGAAGCTTTCAGCAAGTAAGTGAAAGCTCTAAGAATGGATGTTTTACAACCTTCTTCCACACTGCAAATGTCAGGCAGTGTTGCAGAGAACTGGATAAAGTTTAAGCAGTGATTTCTGTTGTATTTTTCTGCCATTGGGGCACAGAACAAAGACGAAAACCTAAAATCATCTATATTTTTATATGTTACTGGGGAGGAGGCGCTGGATGTTTATAATAATTTTGCATTTCAGGAAGGTGAAAGCATGAATTTAGATTTAATACTGACTAAATCTGAAGAGTATTGCATGCCGAAACCATAGAGCAATATGTCACAGAATTAAGGAAACTCAGTTAAAACCTGTAACTTTGGTGGCTTGACAGAGTCTCTGATCACAGACAGAGTCATTTGTGGCATTACAGACAATGTGTTAAGAGAGAGGCTGCTCAGAGCGGGGCAGTTATCTTTGAATGAAGCTCTCCAAATACGTAGGGCTGCCAAAATGATAAAAACACAAGTTAAACAGCTGAATTCACCAGAAGAGGTTATTCATACACTGGGGAAAACAGCATATAGCCGGAATGGCTCAAATCACAATGTGGAACCAACCCCTGTTAAGGAAAGACTGAGTCTAGAGGATCATGTGGCAAGTGTGCATCATGGCATGGCCCCAAACAGTGTCTTGCCCATGGGAAACTGTCATAACTGTGGGAAACTTAATCAGTTTGCAAACTGCTGCAGATCCCAAAGGCAGAAAAGTCAAGTGCATTTGGTTACTGACAATGTGACTGAGGTCTGTTTTGTAGATGTACTGGGATCAAGCAAGCCTAATGAGAGGGAGTGGATACTGCCTCTGACAGTGAATGGAACAGTCATTCCACTGCAACTGGACACAGGAGCTCAGGTTAATATTCTATCTGCACAAGATTATGAGAGACTGAAAATAAGACCTAAACTAGCACCAACAAACATAAAAGTAACTGAGTGCTCTGGAACAAATATACCAGTGCAGGGGCAATGTTTCGCCAGCGTTAACCATAACACTATCATATACAGGCTCCCTTTCATTGTGGTGACACAGGAGGTGACACCAATTTAGGGCCTGGCTGCATGTGAGAAACTCAATCTTGTAAAAAGGTGCTCTCTCTACAAGATTATACTGCACCTGGCTATGAGGCACTCTTCCAGGAATATCAGGACCTGTTCTTGGGATTGGGCTGCTTGCAGGGTGAACATACAATCCGGATAAACAAGCATGCCCCCCTGCTATTCATCCGTGTCAAAAGGTGCCATTTGCACTCCGTGATAAACTCAAGGCTGCACTTGCAAGGATGGAAGCTACACATGTAATACAAAAAGTAGAGGAGCCAGCAGAATCATCGTGGAAAAAAGCACCGGCCAGCTACGCATATGCTTAGATCCCAGAGACCTCAACAAGGCTATGCAAAAACATAGTTACTTACCAGTAACTGTTGTTCTTCGAGATGTGTTGCTCATATCCATTCCACTTAGGTGTGTGCGCGCCCTCGTGCACGGCCAATCGGAGAACTTTTACTAGCAGTCCCTGCAGGGGCCGGTCCAGCGACCCCATAGTGTCGCCGCCATGCGGCGGCACAACCGTCGCTGCCGGCCCCTCCCCTCTTCAGTCCCTTCTTTCTGCCGACTCCGACAGCGGGGACGGAGGGTGGGTGTGGAATGGATATGAGCAACACATCTCGAAGAACAACAGTTACTGGTAAGTAACTATGTTTTCTCCTTCGAGTGATTGCTCATATGCATTCCACTTAGGTGAATAACAAGCCTTACCTGGAGGCGGGTAGGAGTCAACGTCGGGCTGCCCTCAGCACTGCCCTGCCCACGCGGGCATCGTCCCTGTACTGCTGGACGATAGCGTAGTGCGTGGCAAAGGTGTGCACAGAAGACCAAGTGGCAGCCTTGCAGATGTCTTCCAGGGGAACCCTCTCCAGGAAGGCCGCCGACGCGGCCTGGGCCCTTGTAGAGTGCGCTGTCACTGGTCCAGGAAGCTGGACACCCGCACTCTCGTAGCACAGCTGGATACAGGCGGTGATCCACTTGGCGATGCCCTGTGATGACACTGGGGAGCCTCTCATCCTCTCTGCCACCGCGACAAAGAGCTGGGTGGTCTTGCGGAGCGGTTTCATTCATTCAATCGAGGTAGAACGCCAGTGCCCTCCTCACGTCGAGGGTGTGTAACCTCCTCTCGTCCTCAGACCCGTGTGGTTTGGGAAAAAACACAGGGAGGAAAATATCTTGGTTACAATGGAACCTAGAGACCACCTTAGGTAGAAAAGCTGGGTGAGGCCTAAGCTGTACCTTATCCCGGAAGAACACCGTATAGGGGTGTCCCGAGGTCAGGGCTCTCAGCTCAGAGACCCTCCTGGCGGAAGTGATGGCCACAAGGAAGGCCACCTTCCAGGATAGGATCAGCAGGGGGCAAGTGGCCAAGGGCTCAAAGGGAGGCCCCGTCAGTCTGTCAAGGACTAGGTTCAGGTCCCAGGGAGGCACCGGGTCACGGACATGCGGATACAGCCTCTCGATTCCCCTGAGAAACCTCACCGACATGGGGTGAGAGAATAGGGACCTCCCCTCCACCGGCTGGTGGAAAGCCGAGATGGCTGCCAAGTGGACCCTTAGGGAAGCCAACGCCAACCCTTGTTGTTTGAGTTGCAGCAGGTAGTCCAGGACCGCCTGCACGGAAGACGTACCGGGGGTTATGCCCCACGATTCCGACCAGCAGGTGAACCTCCTCCACTTGGCCTTCTATGTGCTCTGGGTGGAGGGCCTCCTGCTTCCCAGGAGCACATGTTGGACCTGCTCCGAGCAGGTTCTCTCCTCCTCCGTTAGCCAGAGAGCCTCCAGGCCATCAGGTGTAGGGAGTCCAGGTTGGGGTGCAGCAGGCGACCGTTGTCCTGGGAGAGAAGGTCCGGTTTCTTGGGGAGCTCGATCGGGGGAGTGACTGACAGGTCCTGAAGCAGGCAAAACCAGTACTGTCTCGGCCACGCTGGGGCGATCAGGATGATGTCCGCTCTGTCCCTCTTGATTTTCAAGAGGACCCTGGGCAGGAGCGGGAGGGGGGGAAATGCGTACAGGAGGCCCCCCGTCCATTCGATCAGGAACGCGTCGGAGACGGAGCCCGGCTCGTGACCCCTGAGCGAGCAAAACCTCGGGCACTTCGCGTTCCAGGCTGACGCGAACAGGTCCACGTGGGGAACACCCCACTCGTGGAAGATCATGGCGACCACCTCCGGGTGAAGAGACCAGTCGTGTTGGGGGAGAAACGACCTGCTGAGGCGGTCTGCCTCGTCGTTCCTGGCCCCTGGGAGGTGAGAGGCGGTTAAACAGAAGTTGCGTCTCACCACCAAGTCCCAAAGTCGAAGCGCCTCCTGGCACAGTAGGGAGGAGTGCGCTCCCCCTTGCTTGTTGATGTAGTACATTGCAGTGGTATTGTCTGTCAACACCTGTACCATTCTCCCGAATAAAGTGTGGCGAAACACTTCGCAAGCCAGTCTGATTGCCCTCAGTTCCTTTACATTGATATGGAGGGCAGTCTCCCTCCGGGACCAGAGGCCCTGTGTGGTCAGACCACCAGTGATATGGGCTCCCCACCCCAGGTCTGAGGCGTCCGTGATCAGAGTGATCGAGGGGGTGGGTGCCCTGAAGGGAATTCCCTTCAACACGATTCTGGGGTCCAGCCACCAGTCCAGTGACCCCAACACCGCAGGGGGGACTGTTACCACCCTGTTCAGGGCATGCCTGCTGGGCATGTACACCTTGTTCAACCAGCTCTGGAGGGGCCTGAGTCTGAGGCGGGCCAGCCCCACTACATAAGTGCATGAGGCCATGTGGCCTAGCAGCCGTAGGCACTGCCTGGCTGTTGTCGTGGGACACCTCTGGAGTTGCGATATTATCGCTGCCATAGCTTTGAACCTCAAGCGTGGGAGGGAGGCTTTGGCCCGCACCGAGTCTAGGTGGGCCCCTGTGAACTCTATGTTCTGTACTGGATATAGTGTTGACTTCTGCTCATTTATGAGCAGTCCCAAGGTATTGCAGGTGGTCTGGACGAGGGAGACCGCCTCGCGCACCTGTGACTTGGTCTTGCCCCTTATCAGCCAGTCGTCCAGGTATGGGAAGATTTGGACCCCGCTGCGCCTCAGGGAGGCCGCCACCACTGCCATACACTTCGTGAACACCCTGGGGGATGAGGACCGTAAATTGGTAGTGGCCCCCAGCTACCGTAAACCTTAGGAATCTCCTGTGGGCGGGAAAGACGGAGATGTGAAAGTACGCATCCTTCAGGTCGAGGGCGGCGAACCAGTCCCCTGGGTTCAGTACTGGGATGATGGATGCTAGAGACCATGCGGAATTTGAGCTTTTTTATGAACCTGTTGAATTTGCGCAGGTCCAGTATAGGTCTGAGGCCTCCTTTTGTCTTGGGGACGAGGAAATACCTTGAGTAGAATCCCCTCCCCACCTCGAGTGGTGGGACCACTTCTATGGCACCTTTGAGAAGGAGGATAGTGAACCTCCTGGTGGAGTACATGCTCGTGAGATGGGTCCCTGAAAAGGGACGGGGAGGGAGTGGGGGGGCGTAGCCAGCAGCTGGAGGGCATAGCCCCAGCGGATGGTGCTGAGGACCCATTGGTCCGACGTTATCTCCCGCCACAGGCTGATGTATGGTCTTAGCCTGTCCCGGAAAGGCGGGGGGTGGCCCAAGGAACGTAAAGGGATGCCACCCTCGGACGCAATGTCAGAATTGTCTTTTGCCCTTGGGGCCCCGGGAGGGACCCTTGAAGGAAGACGAGGGGGTCGCAGGTCAGTCGCGCCGTTCTGCGCCCCTGTTCCTGTCCCGACCCCTGGGAGGGGGGTAGGACCTAGGCGGAGGCCTAGTCTGCTGCTGGTGCCGCTGAGGCGGTTGTTGCGGCTGTTGGAGGGCTTGCAGTCTTGCCGCCTGGGGTGTGTAGAGGCCCAAGGAGCGTAGCGTCGTCCTTGAGTCCTTCAGGGCGTGCAGCTTCTCGTCCGTCCTCTCCGAGAAGAGGGCGGCTCCATTAAACGGCAGGTCTTGTATGGAGTGCTGCACCTCCTGTGACAGATCAGTAGATTGCAGCCACGCTGCCCGCCGCATAGCGACAGCGGAGGCCATAGCCCTGCTGGCCGTGTCCGCAGCGTCAGACGCAGTTTGTAAGGCCGCACTGGCTATTGTCACCCCTTCCTCCAGGACCATGGCAAAGTCGGCGGCCTGGTCTGGAGGCAGGGACTCCGAAAACCTTTTCAAGGAGTCCCACAAGTTTAGATTATATCTGCCCAGGAGAGCCTGATGGTTGGCTACCCTGAGCTGGAGCGCCCCTGTGGAGTAGACCTTCCTGCCGAAAAGGTCTAGTCTCCTGCCCTCTCTGTTTTTAGGGGAGGCGCTCTGGGCACCCTGCCTGTCTTTCTGGTTGGCAGCCTCCACCACTAAGGTGCCCGCGGCAGGGTGTGCATATAAGTATTCGTGCCCCTCGGCTGGCACATAATACTTCTTCTCGGCGCCCTTAGACGTGGGGGCGACCGAGGCAGGGGTCTGCCATACTGCTTTGGCTAGGCGTAGGACCCTGTTGTGAATGGGGAGGGCTACTCTGGAAGGGCCTTGGGTCCCCACCCGGCCGAAGAGGGGGTCCACTTCTTCCTCTAGAACCTTGACCTGTAATTCTCGGTTCGAGGCCACCCGTTTCAGGAGTTCTTGGTGGGCCTTAAAGTCAATGAGTGGGGCCCCTTGGTCCCTTATGACCGCCTCGTCTGGGGACGACGAGTACGAGGGGTGGCGGGGTCCTGTGGAGGGGCCCTCCCCAGGGTCCTCCTCCTGGGAGGAAAAGGAGTGGTCACCCTCCTGCACCGAGGGTGCCTGATGTGAATGGGTGACCGAGGCAGGGGCCGGCATAGTTCCCTGCCCCATCTGAGCCGCCCATTGGGCCCACATTGGCCACTGCCAGGGCCCCTGGGTCCAGCTCAGAGGCAGCGTCGGTGCCGAGGGCAACGCCAGCGCTGCTGTAGGCGGTGTCAGCACCGCGGCGAGAGGTACCTGCGGTACCGGGGGTTGCGGTGCCGGTTGCGCCGGTGCCGGTTGCAGTGCCGGCGAGGGTTCCTGCTCCTGGCAGCGGGTCCGGGATCCCGAGCGAGGGGTGCGGGGAAGGCGACGGCGGTGCAGGGAGGAGACGCTCCGTGGCTCACTAGATGAAGAGTCGGAGGAGCGACGTCGTCTGCCTCGTCTTTGGGGCGATCCCGAGGACGAAGATGGAGATCTGCGTCGGGGTGGGGAAGCCTTCCGCAGCCTCTTCCTCAGCGCCGGGGAGCGGTGCCGAGTGCGCCGGCTCAGTGCCGGGCTGGAGCTGGATCCAGAGCTGGAGCGGCGTCGGGAGCGGTGCCGGGAGTCCTCCGACGACGAAGGGGGAGAGGAGCCTCCGGGCTCGGTCCTTCGGCGTCAGGCGATGGTGATGGCGGGCGGCTGGAAGTCCGGTGCCGATGCCGCCCACCCTTCGGGGACACCCAACACGGGCTTGCCCCGGAAAACAGGCTCTGGGCCCCTCACTCGAGGGGGTGCCGGAGGCGTGGGCAGGGTCATCAAGACGCGAGCCGCCTCGAACGCCTCCGGTGTCGAAGGAGCCTGTAAGGTAGGTCCCTCGCTCACGCGAGTCGAGGAGACCTCCTTGGTCGGCGTCGGTCCCGGTGCCGGGGTTGGTGGCCGGTCCAGGGGACGCACCTCTGTGCTCGACCCCAGCCGCTCCTGAGGTGCGGGGGAGCTCTCCACAAGCGGGCGGCGCTTCTTCTTTTTCTTCAGCACCGTGCTCCCCGGTGCCGGAGGTGCGCTCCGCACCGAGGACACACTCGGTGCCGTGGTGGACCGCGTGGGCTCAGATGCTGGGCTGAGCGCGGTCTCCATTAGAAAAGCCTTCAGCCTCACTTCTCGTTCCTTTTGAGTCCAAGGCTTGAAGGACTTACATATTTTACATCGGTCTCGCCGATGTTGTTCCCCCAGACACCGTAAACAATGGTCGTGGGGGTCGCTAGCTGGGAAGGCCTTCCCGCAGCTAGCGCATGGCTTGAAGCCGGACGCGCCGGGCATGGCCGCGGGCGTCTGAGCCCTAAGTCTCCCTAACTAAACTACAAAAAACCTCTCTAACTGAAAGCTTACTTAGTTCGGGGCGAATTACTAACTAAATACTCACTTTTAAGGCAAAAGAAAAACCTGAGAAGAGCAGGGTTAGTTCTCGACCGACCGTCACGGGCGGAAAGAAGGAACTGAAGAGGGGAGGGGCCGGCAGCGACGGTTGTGCCGCTGCATGGCGGCGACACTACGGGGTCGCTGGACCGGCCCCTGCAGGGACTGCTAGTAAAAGTTCTCCGATTGGCCGTGCACAAGGGCGCGCACACACCTAAGTGGAATGCATATGAGCAACCACTCGAAGGAGAAGAGAACATTTCAAACTAAACACCAGAGAAGTGATTATGGCTCAGTTTGCAAATGCTCAATATTTCAGTAAATTGGATGCATCCTCAGGATTTTGCCAGCTAAAATTAATGGAGGAAAGCTCAAAATTATGCACATTTAACACTCCATTCCAAAGGTACAGATTTTTATGCTTACCCTTTGGTATAGCCTCAGCACCAGAGGTATACCACAAAACCATACACATGATATATGAACATATTAGTGGTGTGGACGCCCCTATGGATGATATCATCATCTGGGGCTCAATGAAAGAGGAGCATGATCATTGACTTCGGCAAGTCCTGGATGTAACTAGCGCGGCAAACCTCAAACTAAATAGGGACAAATGTGTCTTAGGAGTTAGAGAACTGACTTTTGTAGGGGACCTTATTTCCCATGAAGGTGTAAAACCTGATAAGAGGAAGATTTCAGCCATTGAAATGATGCCACGTCCCCAGTCAAAGAAAGATGTCCAACAGTTCCTGGGAATGGTTAATGATCTTGGAAAATTCATACCCAATCTTTCTGCCAAAGCAGTGGCGTTGAGACAGCTCCTAGAGGACCAAAACAAATGGTGTTGGAGTGCTGCACAGGAGGAATCATGGGAAGGTTTAAAACAACACCTGATACTAGAACCAGTATTGAAATTCTATACACCAGGAAGGCCTATTAAGATTTCAGCAGATGCATCACAGTCTGGGTTGGGTGCAGTGATTTTACAGAAGCATGAGGATTGCTGGCAACCAATGGCATATGCATCCAAATCACTGACTGATGCAGAAATTTGATATACAGAGATTGAGAAGGAGCTTTTAAGAATCTTGTTTGCCTGTGATTCAATCAGTATATTTATGGACAGAGAGTGGAAGTTGAAACGGACCACAAGGCCCTGATAGCATTATTTAGCAAATCGCTAAATGACTGTACCTTAGGATTCAAAGAATGATGATAAAGCTGCAAAAGTATAGTTTTCTGGTGATCTACACATCTGGTAAATTTATCTTAACAGCAGATGCACTGTCCAGAGCAGTGGGGCCATGGCACCTGAGAAGACACTGGAGACAGAGGTGCAAGCCTACGTAGATATGATTGTGAGATTGATTCCCATCACTAACAGGAGACTGCAACAAATAAGAGAAGAGATGGAGAAAGCTGAATCATTGGGAATCCTTAAAGAAGTGATAATTAAAGGGTGACCTGAAGTAATAAGCAGTTGGTGTTTAAGTATAAAAGACTATTGGAACTGCAGACATGAACTGATGGTGATGGGATGATTTTCCAGAGAGGTAAGGTTGTATTTCCAGTAGGCCTCCAAAAATAAATGCTACAGAAGATGCACGAGGGTCATTTAAGAATTGAAAAGGGCAAAGAACAAGCAGGAGAGATGCTATATTGGCTTTGAATCAATCACGACATCACTAATGTGGTAAGAAACTGCTTTGCATGCTTGAAATACAAGCCATGTCAACAGGCAGAGCCACTGAGACCCCATCCTGTTCCACAGAGGCCTTATGAGAAGGTAGGCGCTGATTTACTTACCTGGCATTCAAAGGATTACTTAATAGTCACTGATTATTACTCTCTGTATCCAGAAATTGGCACACTGCACAGTACTAATAGCAATCTCTGGCATGAAAAGAATTTTTTCCAGACATGGAATTCCAGATAGGATCTTTAGCAATAATGGGCCACAATTTTCCAGCGCAGAGTTTAGGCAGTTTGCCTCAGATTGGGATTTTCATCACGAAACCTCCAGTCCAAATTACCCCCAATCAAATGGACTGTTGGAAAGGTCTATACAGGTGGTAAAGAACCTGATGAAAAAGACTTTTGACAGTGGGGATGATATGTATAAAGCATTGATGATCTACAGAAGTACACCCCTGGAGAATGGCTTTTCTCCAGCTCAGCTGATAACGGGAAGAAGGATCAGATCTATTTTACCTGTTATTGATAACTTGCTGCAATCTGAGAGCAATGCCACTGTTCAGAAGGCAAAAGAAACTCAGAAGTTGAAGCAGTAATATTATTTTGACAGACAGGCCCGTGATCTCCCATCTTTTAACCCAGGTGATAGAGTGTGTCTGAGAAATCACCTCTCTAATACTTGGGATCAAAAGGGTACCATTAAAGAACAGCTGCATCCATGGTCTTATGTGGTCCAGACACATGTGTCCAAGGGGACACATTTCGACATAATCGTCGGGATCTACGAGTTATCCCAGAGAGTTCCAACAGCATGAAAGATTCCCGCATATCTCCTCTGACTGATCCGGTATCATCAACACACATGATGAAGAAACTTATCAGGGAATGAGATGACTCAGACTCAAATGAACAGCTGGTATTGAGAAGATCTAATCGGGTGATCAAATGTCTGGAAAGACTCAGACTTGCTAGGATGTGTGAGGAAAGTGGGGGGTAAAGACTCACTTGGGAGTGATGTGCTATAACTTCTCCTTTCTAGGTAGTTGACATGTTGAGTTTATGGAATTGTATAATGCCTGTGTTATTAGATAGCTATTATGTGTTATTAGATGTTAATGCAAGCGTCATTAGATAGTTTTTTATTTGTAGCTAAGGGTTAACTCGTTTTCCTTAGGAGGGAAGGTGTAGAGATATGCTTGTAGGAGATTATGATTTAGAGACACTTCCTAGCATGGGACAGTGTTGAGTGAATTGGGAGATGTGCCCTGCATCAGATCTAATATGGCTGCTCCCAGCTGCACACCTGGGACTCACTCCTGTCTGTGTTATTAAAGTACTGTTCCTTACTCACTCAATAGTGTGTTTTTTAATGAATCCTCAAGATCGTTACACAGGCGTCCCCCAAGGAGTTGAACTGGGACAAGTGCTGTTTAACATATGGATAAATGATATGGGAAACAGAGGAAAACAGTGAAGTGGCAACAGCTATTACTGTGTTATTTTTAACTCTAGCCTTCCCAAAGAAAAAAACCACCCCTGTGACAAGTCTTTATGAACTCAAACCAGATAGAACTCATGGTTTGAGTGTCCTTTTAGATGTTTCATGTAGTTTTTTCTCCCAATATTTATTCCTGATTTTATATGGGACAGAAGTTAAGAGTTATCAGGCAGTAATTGCCAGAATCACTGTTTTCATTTTGTGAAACTCAGTACTATACTTGCCTTTGAGATCTGACTGATTTTAAAGTCTGATTTTAAATCAGCCTTTGTACAAGATAACTGGAGGACAGCTAATGGAAGGCCAATTTAAAAAAAAAGGCTCCAGAGGCAATTCTGGTGATTACAGGCTTCAGTATCAGGCAATTGGCTGAAACTATAGTAAAAAAACCAGAATGATCAGACACTTAAAGAACACAATGTTGGGGAAGAGTCCACATGGCTTTTGTAAAGGGAAATCATGCCTCACCAATCTACTGGAATTCTCTGAGGGAGTCAACAACCATGTGGACAAGGGTGATCCAGTACTTGGATCCAGATAATGTACTTGGACTTTCAGAAAACCTTTGACAAAGTCACTCACCAAAGGTTCTTACACAAAGTAAGCAGTTATGGAATGAGAGGGTAGCCCTCTCATGCATCAGTAACTGGTTACAAGTTAGGAAACAAAGGGTAGGAATAAATGGTCAGTTTTCACAGTGGAAAGATGTAAATAGTTGGGGATCTATACTGGGACCCCTGGGATCTATATTGGGACCAGTGCTGCTCAACATATTCATCAATGATCTGGGAAATAGGGAAAACAGTGAACTGGCAAAGATTGTAGCCGATACAAAACTACTCAAGATAATTCATTCCAAAGTTGACTACGAAGCATTACAAAGGGATCTCACAAAACTGTGTGATGGATAACAAAACTGCAGATGAACGTCAATGTTGATCAATGCAAAGCAATGCACAGTGGAAAACATAATGATGGAGTCTAAATAAGCTGTTACCATTCAAGAAAGAGATCTTGGAGTCATTGTGGATAGTTCTCTGAAAACATCTTTTCAATGTGCAGTGATAGTCAAATGTTAGGAACCATTAGGAAAGGGATAGAAAATAAGACAGAAAATATCATAATGCCACTGTATAAAGCCATGGTATACACACATCTTGAATACTGGTTGTGTGCAGTTCTGGTCCACTCCTATCTCAAAAAAAAGATATACTAAAAATGGAAAAAGCATAAAGAAAGGCATCAGAGATGATTGGGGTATATGGAATAGATTCCATATAAGGAGCGCATAAGAGGACTGAGAATTTTCATCTTAGAAAAGAGGCAAGTAAGGGGGGATATGACAGAGATCTATAAAATCTGAATAGCGTGGAAAAAGAGAACAAGGAAGTGCTATTTACCCCTTCACAGAACACAGGAACAAGAGGCTCGCCCAATTAAATTAATAGGCACCAGGTTTAAAACAAACATAAGAAAGTATTTATTCCCACAAAGCACAGTCAACCCATGGAACTGGCATGGGATGTTATGAAGGCCAAATGTATAACTGGGTTCAAAAAAGAATTAGATATGTTCATGGAGGATAGGTCTATCAATGTCTATTAGCCAAGATAGTCAGGGATACAACCTCATGCTCTGGATCTCCCTAAGCCTGTGACTGCCAGAAGCTGGGACTGAATGACAGGAGATGAATCAGTCAGTAATTGCCCTGTTCTGTTTAATCCCTCTGAAGCATCTGCCACTGGCAACTGTTGGGAGACAGGCTATTGCAGAACCGTAAGTCGGCATTTTAGCACCCAGGGCAAGCAAGCATATTTGCACCCCTAGAGGTGATGCATGGGTATGGCACATGAGGTCACATGCCTCTTCCCAACCATCTGATTTCTGCCTTCCATTTAGCACAGAGATTCAGTTTGAGAACCTCTGTGCTAAATGGAAGGCAGAAATTGGGGGTGGGCACATGTCCCGCACGTCCCACCCCCCACATACTATTTTTCCATTCCTGAAGCTTTGCGCCCTGGGTGGCTGCTCTGGTCATCCTGTCCTGGTTATGGCCCTGGACTACTGGACTGGATGTACCATTAATGTAACCCAGAATAACCATTTTTATGTACCTCCTGTGGTAAAGTCAAGCCAGATGGCTATGGCAGGGTACTTCAGGGCCGATATGTGAGCCCTAGAATGCTTAAAGCCCTCTTCCCTACAGGCAGGAAAGAGGTTGCAGCTGGGGCTGATTAGGCAATTAGGCCACCTGGGGCTGCTTAACTAATTAGGCCACCTGGGGCCAATCAAGGAGCCCCGCCCCAAACACTTAAAAGCCTCCAGTGCAAGCAGGCAGGGGGAGGTAGAAGAGTGAGGAGGAGAGGAAGGAGCTGCTGGAGGTTTGGAGAGAGAGGTTTAGAGATAGAGGTTACTAAGATTGAGGAGACAGCCCCTCAGGCCTACAGAAGGGGCTGCACCCGCTTGCCCTGTAGAGAAGGGCCAAAGAGAGGGGAAGACCCAGGAACTTACCTGGACTGGAGTGGGATTATCTCAGGCCCCACTGCCTAGAGGGACTGTTGCCAGTGGGCGAGCGCCAGAAAGGGGGGCTGGTGTACCACACTCCCTGATCTATTTAGATGTTGGTGACACAGTAAAAATGACTAGTCATTAATATATTCACCTCTCAGCCAACCTCAGTTAACCTCACTTGTGACCCAACTAGATCGCAGCCTAGTCTGGTACAACCTGTGTGGACAAGGTCTAAACCTGTTAAAACTAGAGCAAAAAGAAGAGCGCACTTTAATGATAGCCAGGCAGGGCTGAAGAAAGGCCTGGGTTAATGCATGATTTTGTTTATTGGCTCTGCTTATGACACTGCTCAGCACTGCTGCCTGTTTCAGGCACAATCGAAGTTTTAAATGCTGATAGGCCTTCTCTGCACTTGGAGTTAGCCCCAATTTTAGCCATTGGTGCAGCTACACCAGTGCAAGCCCCAACTGTAAACAAGGGAAGCAGTAATTTGCACTGGTGAATTAACGGGATGATTGAAATCCAGGATCACTCCAACTATAGACAAGGCCTTAAATGCCTTTGTTGAGTGTTACAAAAAAACCCATTGAGATTTCAATAATTTCCACCCCCCATCAACCTCAGCCTGGACCAGTCCATGCAAAAAATCCACTTCCTGGATGCTACAATACAAATAAAGGATGGTCACATTAATACCACCCTATACCAAAAACCAACAGACCGCACTACATACCTTCATGCCTCCAGCTTCCACCCTGGACACATTACACACTCCATTGTCTACAGCCAAGCCCTAAGATACAACCGGATTTGCTCTGATCCCTCAAACAGAGACAAACACCTACAGGGTCTCCATAAAACATTCTGAAAAACTACAATACCCACTTGGGGAGATGAAGAAACAAATTGACAGATGGGTACCCTACTACAAGACAGACCCAACAAAGAAAACAACAGAACACCACTGGCCATCACCTACAACCCCCAGCTAAAATCTCTCCAACGCATCATTAAGGACTTACAACCTATCCTAGCAGATGATCCTCACTCACTCAAGCCCTGGGAGGCAGGCCGATCCTTGCTTACAGACAGCCCCCCAACCTGAAGCAAATACTCACCAGCAACCGTACACCATACAACAAGAACACTAACCCAGGAACCTATCCCTGATACAAACCCTGTTGCCAGCTCTGTCCACACATCGACTCTAGTGACACCATCACAGGTCCTAACACATCAGCCACACCATAAGGAGCTCATTCACCTGCACATCTACTAATGTGATATATGCCAACGTATGCCAGGAATGCCCCTCTGCCATGTACATTGGCCAAACCGGACTGTCACTACACAAAAGAGTAAATGGACACAAATCAGATACAAAAAAGGGTAACATCCATAAACCAGTCGAAGAGCACTTCAATATCCCAGGACACTCTGTAGCTGACTTGAAAGTTGCCTTCCTCCAAGAAAAAAACTTCAAAAACAGACTTCAGCGAGAAACTGCGGAGCTGGAACTCATATGCAAACTTGACACAATCAGAGTGGGTCTGAATAGGGACTTGGAATGGTTCTCTCATTACAAGAAGTAATTGTCACTGTTCACACATTCTCAGCTTCTAATCAATGGTTGTGAATAGGCCTTTTCTACTGAATGGACTTTGTTAACACTTGCCCTCTCTATTGCTGTTTCTTATCCTTGGATGTGTGTGTGTATATATATATATATATATATATATACACACACACACACACACACCTCCTATCTCTGATTTCCATTTCTGACGAAGTGGGTTGCCGCCCACGAAAGCTTATGCCTGCAGAAATTTGTTAGTCTTTAAAGTGCTACAAGACTCTCGTTGTTTCTGCTGTAAAACTTGTGTATATCTCAGCTCCTTGTATGCAGTTACAAGAAGAGATCTCAAGATGGCAGCGGTTACCACAATTATTTAATGATTTATACATAGACATTTACAAGCCACAAGTGCTTTAACAGCTGCAACCAATGAGGTAGTCAGTGATGTGCTGGAGGGGCTCTCAAAGACTCCTGGGAGCTGAAAGACAGTTCACCACATGGCAGACACACAGGCCAGTTGTACCACCAAACTGCACACGGAAGGGCGGAGATGTGGGCATGTGGACGACAGGGGATGGGTCACTCAATGATTGCCCTGTTCTGTTCCTTCCCTCTGAAGCACCTGGCATCGGCCACTGTCAGAAGACAGGATACTGGGCTAGAAGGACCGTTGGTCTGATCCAGTGGGGCCGTTCTAATGTTCTTATAACAACTACTGTGCTTCTGAAGTGCATGCACCTCGTCAGGAGATAGCTAAGGCAACCCAGCCATGGATGACTTATCCTTCTAGCACAAACAAATATTGCTAAAGAAGAGAGCAGTTTTTGGTCCTTGGAATGGCCTAGCTTGCACCAAATGGAAGGGATTTTCTAAACATCTCTCCTCATCCCCCTCTTCATTCAAATAACATGAGCAGGGCTCTCTGCTTTATCACTAGAGTCATTTTTTTCCAGGAACAAAGCATAACCATTTCCAGCAAAGGCACTTAATGTACAGGAGCTTGCCAAGGGCTATTGGTTCCTCCTTACCTATGGTAACGGGAGACTGCATAAATGGGGAAAATGTGAGTCCATTCCTCAGGCCCTCCCAACATTAGCCATACCACTGGTACACAGAGCTTGCCACCGGCAAGAAGAGAAATGGTTTGGGGAACCGCTTGTTAAAATTGTTCCATTTATTCCCAGATTCAAAGCACTTGTCTTTTGTATAAGTCTTTAATAGCTTTTTTGGAGCTGAGAAAGTCCAGTTTGTTTTAGCATGAGTTTTGCATTGCAAGAGTTTAGGGTCAGCGATTATATATACATATATGATTAATTATTTATTTTGTATGACCATAGCACTAGGAGCTCTAGTCCCAGACCAGGACCCCCTGGTGATAGGCCCTGTACAAACAGACCAAAAAGACAGTCCCAACGAAAAATGACAATCTAGGCAATGATAGTTTTCTTGCTATTCTTTCACTAGCTGATTTTGTTTTTGGAGGGAATCCCTCTCAGTTTCAGATGTCTGGGCTGTTCTGAACCCACAGATACACGCTTGGAACATGCCACAGGATGAGTATGAGGGGTCATTAAGGTTTAGCTGGGGTTCACTTTGTGAAGTGATAGCTGTGGGGAAGCGGAGTCATCTGTCATTAGTGGAAGTGGGTGGAGAACGGCAATTCTCTTTTGCGGAGCACATAGAGATGCCAAATTTGGTTGTGTTCCAATCTGGTCCCACAGAACGTTCTGCTTTTGATTGGTTCCACCGTATGTTTTGATTTTGATGAATCGGCAAATTCAGATGGAAAAAAATGATTCATCAAAATTTTTCCCACCAGTCAGTCATTAGCGTGCAGATTGTCTAGATGTGCAGTGGACGCTTCCCACTTAAAGCCTTTACAAGAAGGCTGGATAGCTTTCGGAAAGCTATACACTAGTTCCACTCATACATCATTGGGCAAGGGCCAAGAGTCACGCTGTGGTTCTAGGACCTGTGTTGCATATGAGGTAAGATTAGATGATCTAATTGTTTCTTCTAGCCCTAAAATCTAAGCAAACGCAGAACCTCCACTGTAGTGAAAGCCAGGCTGCCCACCAGGTATTTTTCCTGTTCCATGGTTGCTGGAATCCGAGGACATGCTGGTGCTGTTGCCCCAATTTATTTATCGTCAGTGCTGGAAAGGTGTGTTCTCTCTGGTTTGTGCTCATCTAAATCATGGGTTGATTTTCCCCACAGAAATGGTCGGGGATGTTGCTAGGAACACAGGAATTAGCACACTGGATCACATCTGAGGCCCGTCTAGCCCAGCAGCCTCTTTCTGAGAGTGGCTGGCACCAGATGCTTTGGAGAAAGGTGTAAGAACCCCACTAGGAGGCAGATATGGGATAATCTAGTATTTACATTAGGTCATGTCCTGAGCTCTAATAGCTAGAGAGTGGTGTAAGCCCCGACACAGGAGGTTTTGTATCCCTGCCAACATTTTAATCATCATCAAATTATAACAGCTCTGGATAGTGTTGTCATCTGTATGTGTCCAATCCCTTTGTGACTCTTGCTAAATTCTTGGCTTTAGCACCATCCTGGGGCAGAGAGTTCCACCGTCTAGTTACATACTGTATTAAAAAGCATTTCCTTTGATTCATTTTGAATTTCCCACCTTTAGTTTCATTGAATGGCCCCTTTTTCTTGGGTTCGGAGTTAGGGACAACAAAAACTCCTGCGATACTCTTATCACATCCCTATTTTATTAGACATCTGTTTAAGGTAACAAGCCCAATATTTTCAATCTCTCCATATTAAATCCCCCCCACACCCCATTGTGTATTAGAGGGGGCACACACAGTAAGCCCAGAGAGCTGCGCCATTTGCCCTTGTAGCAGCTACGTTTGTTCAGTGTCCTACTGTTTTTGATGGAGATTTTATCAGTCAGAGCTCAGTGTGAATGTGCCTGACTTGCTGCATCTGTAATACATGTCCTCAGATTAGGACTCTCCTGCTGGCATTGAAGTGGTCCCTAGCCATTGGGGTGATCCTGCTTGTTGGACCATCCCCAGCTTTCCTATCGCCACGCCAAGGAAATGGTTTTGTGAAAGTGTTACTGAATGCAGAGGTGGGTGAAATGTGATGTGAATGTGCCCCTACATAGGAACAGCAGCTCTGACTTCTTCCCCCCCCCCACATCCACCCCTCTCCATTAACAAACACAAGCCAGCACCGCCCTTGCCCCCCCTTCTTAGGGACCACAAGGCTCCACTTCTCTCTTACAAAAGGAATAGGAAATTCAATGCAAAAAATTCCCTCAAGTCCAACAATGAGAGCAAGTCAACGAACCAATGACAGGCAACTCACTGGTGAAGGGTCCATGCCATGGCTACTTTAACTCTGCACATCAGCTATACAGGGCCTAATTCAACCCTGGGGCCATTGGGCTCAGCAGGCCATAAAGGTATTAAGGCTGTCGAGTGAGCCAGGCTGTAGGTCTCCTGCGATTGTGGTATGGAGTCCTAATGCAGAATTCACAGAGATCTTTCATCAAGTTCCAAGCAGTTCCCCAGATCAGAAAGCAGCTACAGGAGGAACAGCGATCTACTCTTCCAAGTACAACATGGTGACGTGGCTGATCACATTTCTTACGCACAGGGAAATGGTCTGAGTCCCACGGGGGACGGGGGGGAGTATGGTGCCTCTGAAAAGGCTCTGCCTGCTTGTTGCCAGCGACATGGCGCACATGGGCTGCGATAACGGAAAGGATTCAAGCCCCAGCCAGCTAACTGGTTTCTCTTATTAACCTCCTTTTTTGGCTGGGCTGCTTCAAAGCCTACTACTGCAGTCCCAACTGACAACGGGAGCACACCTTGTGGAGCTGGGTAGGGCTGGCCCAGCTTGTGAGCAGCTTGGGGAACCTGGCGTGAGAGCCTCACCCGTGCTCCAGCCTCTTTGCTAGGGCAGCCTGGCTCAAGCACGGGTTCTGAGGAGTGAGGGGGATGGCTAGGAGAGCTGAGAACAGGGACCCCACATGGCTGCCTAGAGATCACCACAAGCTGCTGCAGCGCAGGGGGTGGAGAGAATTCACTCCCAGAGGCTAAGGAGCATAGGTGGCTAGGGGAAGTGGCTCATACAGCTGCTGAGATGAAAGCCACAGCAGCAGGAATTAACCTTCCATGGGGCTGTGGTGTTGCTCCAGGGCCTGTAGCATACAGTCATGTTAGCATTTCTCTAATGCTGTGGCCCTACCAGAAATAGAGGCCCTAGAGCCACTGGGCCTGGTCCCTGCTCTGAAGTTGGGGGTGCCAGCTGCAGCCAAGCATTCCCCTGAGGGCCACTGGCACCTCCATCCGCTTCTATCTGGTAGCCTTAGCAGCAGCTTGGGTGAAGCTGAAGCAGGGCCAGAACTTGACCCGTGCAAGGCTCCATGACAAAGTGCAGCGAGTGAGAGGCTGGCAGCTGGAGTGTAGCGAGATTGCTCCTGAGGGAAACCGTTGCCTTATTCCTCTGCCTAGCAAGGCAACGGTTTCCCTTTGGACTGATGAAAGCCCCAAAATTTGCCTCTAAAACAGGTATAATTCAGCACTTTTGGCTTATCCTCTATGCTTTGTCAACCCTGTGAAGCATCTACCACCATGGTGAGTGGGGGTGCCTCTGGCCACACCTGCCAAACCAACCTGGTTCAGGGAAAGGAGGATGCATGGAACACAGCTGTTATTGGGGCTAGGCGACAAATTGAACTGAGATGGGTTTCCAGAAGGGAGAACCATGCCCTTTGCTCAGTGATCAGCAGGGCTGGACAAACCACTGAGCAGAGAGAAGACCCAGTAAGGATTGGTCCAGTGAGCTTGGCTGAGACAATAGATGCCTGGACAGCACTGTCAGCATATCCATTCTAACTCGCCCCTGCTGCCTCACTTACAGAGCTTGAGCTAAGCAGCAGTGTGTTTATGTCCAGCCCCGAACCCTGCTTCAGCTCACATCAAGAACCAGCGTTGTCTCAACCCTCCCCCCTCCTCAAATACGTAGTATTTTGCATTGAGGTTTTCAGTTAAAAAAATTAAAAAAAAAAAAAAATCACCCATTCTCCTTCCTGCCTTTACACATGGCAGCCAGACCATGTGCACCACTCAGACTAAAGTCCCTTCATCTAGACCTATAGTTAGGCAAAGGGGAACCATTTGTAACCTAGTACATTCCAAAGGAATCTCTTTTCAATTAATCAATAGGGCAAAGGGGAGGGAAAAGGAGGAAGAGAGGGGTTGTTTAAATTCCTCATCTAAATTCTTTTCAAAACTCCTGAAGCTGTCTAGGGCCCTTAAACCTCCAGTGCTACTCCCAGTTAAAGTGCCCCAATGGAAGCACTACCGGAGGTGAGGCTCTGTTATACTCAGGTTAGGCCTTTCAGGGAAGTACAGTGGCAGAGCCTTGTCTAGGCTGGGGCGCCCACCAGTGTAGTCAAACTGGTGGTTGCAATGATGGGAACTTTCTCTAAGTTTTAGTGCAGACAGACAGACTAAGCCACTCATAGTGGAGGGTCTCCTGCTATTTCTAGGACTATTCTTGCTTAGTTCTAGACTACAGCAATGAAGTCACTGGTAGCCATTCATCTGTTGAAGACTCGGGGCAGCTTTAGGGTGTCTACACAGCACCAAAACACTTGCCGTTGGCCCATGCCAGCTGATTAGAGCTTGTAGGGCTCATGGTGCAGTGGCTGTTTCGCTGCTGTGTAGATGTCTGCAAGGCAAGAGGAAGCCTGAGCTTGGACGTTGACAGTCACAAAACAGCCCCACAGTCTGAGCACTGCGGGCCCGAGTCAGCTGGCAGAGGCCAACCATAGGTTTTTCTTTACTGTGTAGACCTACCCTTAGAGACTAGAGACAGCTTTCCCTCACAGTCCAGGGAAGGATGGACGACACCCTACTTAGGAGCCCTGATCTTCCAGACCCAGCTATTACAATAAGGAGAGGAATTTTAAGACTATCCCCCTCTGCTTCTTGGCTATACCATACTTGTAACCATGGTACGAAAGCATGTTGTCAGACAAAGCTGGGAGCATGCCACTATCCCCATGGAAGCAGCTTTCCTTGAGTAGAACTAGTTGCTGTCATGGTTCTTCCCACTCCATGCATTTATACTGCAGGAAAATGGAAATGTCTCCATGTGTTTGAATTAGTGGAGACAATTTAATTCAGCTATTGCCATTCTGTCCCCACTGCTACAAGGTAAGCCCAGACCCCTCAATTCAAAACTGCTTAACCGTGGGAGAATTGTGGGGCAGGTCTTAGCAATTACCTGAGTAGGACACAATCTGGTTCATCCATTAAACTGAAGTAATTGTTAGAAGTAGTTTTGGGGAATTAGAGACTTCCCGTTTTGAATACTATACCAAGGAGCCCCAACACCGAACGTGTATTTCGAAGTCACAGCGTGAGGGCACAGGCTTTATACAGCTATGAACATAGCTGGTTTTGCAGTGATGTCGTTTAAGTTTGGTGAAGGCAGCAGCTACATATTTGAACAAGTAAATTCCCTCATTACATTATGCAAAGCAACTTAAGTCTGTGTCTTAACCACAAGCCCACGAGACATTAGCAGCTCAGCAAATCTTTCACACAGGAGGAAGCTTGCATTTCATGTAGCGTTCACATCTGTGTGCCCCATTTGCTCTTTAGGTACTCTCATGGGCAATTCCTGCTCATGCTTTGTAAGTATTCACTGTACTTGAAAGGTTTGATCAGCTGTGTTTGAGCAATGCAGTGGCAGTAGACACATTGCTAAAGAGTGATCTCCCACGTGACCTGCATTATTGGAGCCTTGTATGAGAAAATACACGTGAAGGCTGCTTTTAACTGGTTCACATCAAAGGAACTTCTCATCCAAAATTCAAACATTATGTTTTGCTTTGAAGTGTAGGAAAGTTTGCAACCCACATTAAACAGTACAAAAACTAGTGTACAGTCAATATTCATTTCTTTGTGGGACTGGGTCCACTTCTGCAGTGGCAGATGGGGGCTTTTAAATCCTTTGCCTTTGTGCTGGAAAGAGCAGAGATCAGCCTTCCTTCCTTCCCTCCCCCTTTTTCCCCACAGCACTTGTGTCAACAAGAATCCCCCCTCCCACCCATGGGCTCTAGTCTCCTGTGCTCCACTGAGTGACAGCTGCTTTCTCCCTGCTGTTAGTCCTAACCACACTGGCCTCTCACTTCCCCCTTTGCAGCAGCAGCTGGCAATCTCAAAATGCCACCTGCTGGTGAACATAAGGCACTTCCCCTGAACTTTGCAGCAGCCACTGTAAACTTAAGGTGGACTTACCGTGAACTGCAGTAGAGCATCCAACTGTCAGTTTCCTTTTCATTTGGCTGAACCCTTTGGCAGTTAGTGGGCCAACACAGCAGTGGTCAGGATGATCAGAATTCTGACGTGCCTAAGTGGCTTTAGAGTAACTCCTTCACACATCATGCACGCCTAGTTAACTGGCTACACGGAGACCTGTCTGATGTTATTTTCTGTCCCTGTGCCATGCCGTAGGAACGTGTTCCCTTGTGTACATCTGGATGTACCATGTTCGTCAGTAAAGAGCCCCCCATCGCTCCTCCCAATCTGCAGAAACATTCAACCTTCAGCACATCCCAAATGGAGAAGGCAGCCTAGCCCAGACACTAAGCCCATTCTCCAGATTCTCATATCACATCCATCCATCAGTATCCAAAATCCCAGGGCAACTTGGAAGGCATTGGGGGTGGGGGTGGAAGGAAAACTAGGGCCACAAATCCTGGAAAGGGGTATAAAGGTGTCTCCTTTGGAGTAGCAGTTAGGAATAGGTTTTGGGGAGGCGGGGTGTAAAGGAAGGAAAAACTACAGAACAAACGCACCAGAACAGCAAGGTTCTAGCCCTCTGTTACTCCTCCACTGAATACTCACCCCAGCAACTCAGTGGGAGAAGTGGGGAGGAAGGTATGTATACACATATATTATTTCAAGATTTAGGCGTAACATTTGTTCAGTTAGAGCAACTACATCCTTATGCTGCAGGCCATGAACAGAGCCAGTGGGCTCAGATAGAATTTTATACCTGACCCACCTGGATCTAGTCTTGCATATTCAAAGTTTTATGTCCTCCTCTGGCCCCTGCTGGAGAAGGGCTCCCAGACCAGAAGTCTCTTGGGGTACCGTAAAGCCGATTCAGACTTTATCGGAAGATGGATTAAGAAGAGTTGTTACCTGGTGGTTTAGTGCTCTTGAGGCAATGCTGATTGGATGGATCAACAATTTGCTCCCATATGACTGCTTCTTTTGGCAGCAACACAGGCCTCCTCCATTGTGTTCAGGAAAGGTGGAACAGCAACACAAGCACACGGATTGCAGCACATGGATAATCTTTATTGGTAACATCAGTGGAGCACCAGTAAACCATTACTGACTGTAGTGGTGACAGCTGAGGCACATGCTAAGGCACTTTTATATAAAAAAGATTTTAAATCCTGTGAGAAAGCAACTGGGAGACAGGTGCCTGCGTTTAGAGCGCTTTCAGGCATACAGTATGGAGCTTCATATTTTTAATTATTTTTCTTTGCTTAGAAGTAAATCTAAATGCAGCATATACAATATGGTTAAGAATATAGGTAGATCCAGCAACCAGTGTATGGTGTAGAAAAGTAAAGACTATCTCTATATAACCAAGGTCCCAATAGAAAGGCAGTGATAAAGACCTTTATTTTTTCTTAATTACTTATTACAAGAGACACAAAGGCCTTTTACGTATATCTGTGCAGGTTAAAGGGTTTTTAATATACTCTTAGTCAATGGTGCAGAATAACTAACCCCATCCCCTGGATACAGAGCAGATACACTAGAGGCTTGGACATGTCAATAAAAAGATTCTCCTCCCCTTCCCTTCCAATCCATACAAATTAAATTCCACTAGATTCGGTGCATTACCATTCAATATATTTGGTCCTCAAGAGATTCTCAGCCAAGCACACAGAGATTCTTCTGTTTTCTCTGCCCCTGTCACCAGCAACTGATTCATGCTACCTTAGATAAAAATCCAATCAGACAGAAGCAGAGACACTAGCAGGACATCATTGCACTTCCGAGATCTGGCCAGACAGTAAGAACAAGGGAAAAAAAAGTCTTTGGCAAGTCCTCCAGGTGGGTGATCCTGAAAGGAACTTCCCTCCTTCCCCCCGCCTGTGAACATGTGGGCTCTAGAAAGAAGAAAGGGTGAGTTGTCAGGGCCAAAGAACCCTGTTATTCCTGAAACTGCTTCCAAACCACCTAGGTGGGCAGATTAAAGAGGCAGAAATCTGAGGTCACTGAACATGATTGCCAAAAGCAAACAAGGGGGGAGGAGGAGGGGGGATAAAGGAAGGGGCTTTCCCTGCATCTATCAAACTAGGATCCAAAGAAAAAGATTTACAGCAAAAAAACAACAAATCTCTTTACCTAACCCCTCTCCTTCCAAGTGTAAAGATTCACCAGCAGGCACACCATGGACAGTTCTGCAGGTATCTGTAGTTATCAAACTCTGCTGGTCAGATTTTAGAGTCCCAACTCTTTGGTATAAAATACAAAGAACTTGGAAACTGGGAAGAGTAGGAAATGAGGAACACAAATGCCCAAAGGCTCCAGATACACTGAACACTTGCAGAGTGGGCTCTGCATTCCTCAGGAGGTGGTTTACAGGAAGTCCACTGGAGGGGAAGGGGGGGGGGGGTCACTCTTGCAGGTGTAACCTGGGTCAGAGGAGAAGACTTATTCAGTAGCTTTGGCATCGCCAGCATCCGGCTTGCTGTCCACTTCCTCATCTGAGCATTCTCCAGTGCCCTTTCTGGCGATCCGGCGCGGCACGACAAATGGCAGGTCCCCACGCCTAGAGAGGGATGAACAGCAATATCAAGGCAACAGAATTAGTTTAACGTCTGTTAGATGGGGTATGCTTTGGGGGAGGGAGGCCAAAGAAGGGCCTGGCTGCACAGCTTCTTTTGAGAAGATGCACATCTGGTCACCGAGGTTTCTGCTTTTGGCAAGGACAGAAGCTTACTGGGGTGGAAGCTGACTTCTCATGCATGACTGATTGCTGTTACCTGAGTTTGCTCTTTAGAGAGCTGACCTCTCTATTCATTGCATCAGCTGTTTCTGTGGCATCCTCCAGCTCACGCTGCAGCTTTCTGCGGGATGCATTAGCTCGTTGGGCCTCTTCCTCTGCTTCCTCAAGCTGGCGCTTCAGCTGCTTCAAGCGCACATTCGCCTTATCTACCTGAAGAGCAGAAGGGAGAAGTCAGTCTTTCAGAAAGCTCACTCTCAGCCCGCTGTGGGGGCTCCAGCACTGCAGTAGAGAATTACACCAGAGAGAAGCCAAGTCCCTAACGGCACCTACTTTTACTCCTCCCTCTAGGAAGTTAGTTGCCTGGACTTGGATTTATTTTAGTTTTAAGCTTCTACTTCTGCTTTTTCTTGGTCTTCAACTGGTTAGTGCAGAAAATGTTGCACAAGCTGTCTCTTCCATACAACAGGGTCCAGAGACATTTCAGCTTTGGCTCATTCAGAAGGTCAACAGCCTACACCACAGGCCCACACTCCCCTTCCTCCATACATAGGAGCCCACAGAGGAATTTGCCTCTGGGATTTTAAAAAGAACCAGAACTTGGATTTTTAGATGTCAGGCTGAGCAGTCTCAGTTACAGAACGTTGTTCGAGTTCATGCTGCACAGATTAACTGTGGAAATTACTGAAGGGGAAAGGATGTTCTTAAAACATTGCCCTTTCAGCTGTACCAGCCATTAAACAGGACCATGGGCAGCCATATTCTCAGTGTAATAATATGTGGAAAGAGTCTACAGAGAAAATAATGCCACCATCCTGTAACGGTGGAAGCAGATGAGCCTTTGTGTGGGGTAGAAGTCCACCAGCTACAAGCCAAAACTACAGACTGCTATTGGGTGTAATTTGCACATACCTGATCTTTGTACTGCTCAGAATTGCGTCTCTCATCATCCACCTGCAGCAAGACATCCTTCAGCTTCTTTTCAGCACGGCGCACCTGCTTGCCTGCAGCCTGGCGTTCTCTGTGCAAAAATACACGTCAGCTCAGGCTAGATTATCTGCTGTGACCATTTGGGCAACATCCCTGACAGAAAATCTTCATGTATGTGGGTTAGAAACAAGACTTCCCTAGTCATTGCACCAGAGGGAAATGAAAGGAGACAACGGCTCCACTCAGGGAATTGGCAAAGCAAAGGGGATGGAAGCCAAGTTTCCTGGAGAGGCCCAGGAAGCCTTGGCTAGTCAGTTTGACCTCTGCCAGTTCGAGGAGGACATTAAAGGGTCACAGAATTATAGCTACAGTTCCGGGAGTGGCAAAGCTTGATAAGCTAGGAATCTGTGGCCTTTACTGCGAGAAAGCGGGACGTCAGTGGAGCAACTGAGCTGCTCTTTCCTGGTAAGCAGCTGGAACACTCATTCCAAGAGGCTGGCACACAGCACACAAGAGCAAGATTTTGCTCTGTGCCAGTACATCAGAGGGGCCAGTGGCCTTTACCATAACAGGAGGTTCTGCTAGGACGTACTTGGTCTCAGAGTCCAGCTGCTCTTCCAGTTGTGCTATCTTTGACTCCAAAGCAGTGATGGAAGCTTTGTACTTGGACTTCACTGCACTCTCCATCTCCTGCAGCTTGGCTTTAAGCTCCTTGTTCTGACGCTCCATTTGCTGGCGAGCATTTTCGTTCTTCTGGGCATTGCTGCGCTCGGCATTCAAGTCAGTATTTATCTGATCGATCTGGGGAGAGAAAAGACAACATACCAAGCGGGTTCTGGGTTGGAAGACTGATGTATTTCTACTCAAAGGATGCTTGTCAGAAAGGACCTCCAGCATGAGTGGAGAAGCTTATGAGGAGAAGTCAGGCTTGATTAACATTATATGTAGCATGACAAACAAAAAGGACTGAAACTCTCTTATAAGCCTGTTTTGGTTTATTCGAAACAGCCATGGCAGACAGGATTGAGGGATAGGTTTGCTAGGTCCCCTTCTCAGGGGTTGGTTTTGCCAGCCAATCCCAGCTATAGGCTACATGCCATAGCAGTGACAGTCTGCTCTACTATGTAGCATCCAGCTGCCCCCATAAGAAAGGTCTGCCAGAAAGCATGTGCCATAGCCACATGCTTAGGGCAGCCTCACCTTTCAGCTACCAAGAAGTGGCCTGGAAAGACTTGGTTTTCAAAGAAATAGAAGCAAAAACTGAAGCCATCTCCAGCCAACGACTCTGCCTGATATATAGTCATTGCTGACTGCATGGCACAGTAGGGACTGCACTGTTAAAACATTTGAAGGTCAGAAGCTCTGCTTTACATTGTCAGTCAATTGAAGTGAAAGAGCTCCTTGGTAAAGATGTACCAAAACTCAGGTTTGACTAGCTACTGGGCCAAGAACCAGACAGAACTCTAGTATTTGGCTTTTGTATTCCCCCCAGGACATCTACTGGAAGCTGAACAGCTAGAAAGTGGGGCTGTCCCCTTCCCATAGTAGCTGTGTAATGGCCAACTCATCTGCTCCTCTATGTTCTGAGCATGCCATAGCATCCACTCTCTTGTAATCTTCCTTCCTCCTATGGCCAGGTCATCTTCTCCCTTCTCATTGCTGTGCCTCTTTCCCCTCCCATTTAAGAATGAACTCTAGAGGGTGCAGGTTTGAGATCTGCACCAAGTTTCTCAGGAAACTACTAATCTCACTCACTCTTGCTATCAGGCAAGTTATTTTAACTTCTAGGTGAGGTGGACAATCTCATTTGTATTGCAATAAGAACCAGGAGTCATGGACCAGGGCCCTGTTGTGCTAGGTGCTGTACAAACAGAACAAGATGGTCCCTGTGCCAAAGATCTAATATATGCCAAGAACATTCAGATCAAGGTCTCGATTTAGAAAGATACTACAATTGACTAATGCACTTGGTAAGGTTAATCATTTTGGAGGACATGGTGAAAAGTGATTTTCTATAGAGTGGGATTGTTCCAATACACATGGAGATGGAGAAGCAACGCATTTGATGTTGATAGCTCATGTTCTTCAGTCACCCCTGAATACAAAGAATGACTGGACAGGATTCTCTAGAAGAGTTTGGGAGATAGCCCCAGCTACTTTTCTTCTCTTAAAAGAGGCTTTAACATTCCAGGGTTAGTATGAGCCATCAGTGAGCACTGAATGGCTATCGCATTTTATCTCTAGCAGTGCATGGACATTGCAGCATAAAGCTGTTTGGAAATCTATATTGTTTGGAAAACAGGAGGTAGTAAATCCAGAACTGATTTCTGGAGTTTATAGGTGGGAAGATCTTGAGCAGGTACCTGAAGATTTGCTTTCTTGAGCCGATCATTGACCATTTCTGTGTTGCTCTGCTCCTCCTCCAACTCCTCCTCCAGCTGAGCTATCCGGGCCTCTAGTCGTCGCTTTTCCTCCAAGGCCAGGGCTCTAACAAGGAAAATAAAAATTAAGCATTGATTGGTGGCAATGCACTCCACTCCCTGGAGAAAGCCTACCGGTTATAGCCTTACAAAAACAGTAACAGACGCTTACAATACAGGCTAGCGCATATGCTCCTCCCCAACGAAGGGAGACAATACTCACCCTTTGCCACTGCTATTGGCAATTTCATCGGCCAACTCATCCCTCTCTTGCTGGGTCTGGCGCTTGGCACGTTCAGCAGCTGCAAGTTCCTGAATGAAAATGAGACGGTGAGCGAGGCAACGTGACATCAGCAATTAATGCAGAACAGAAGACAAGCAGCTACCAGTAACGGGTGGATTCCAATAAGTCAGAGTACTGGTGTTCTGTACTTGCGCGTGGACTCCCTGTGTTTGAGTCACCCTTATTCAGCTGGTAAGAAAGGACCAAGTATGCAGATGGGACGGGGCCTAGTACTGTAGGGGTTACTGCTGTGCTCAGAGATGTTTTATGGAGCCACACAGCAGCCTACTCCTTGGCTAAATCAAGTGAAGAGGCACTCCTGCTTGAATGCAGGCTCCATTACCTCCTGCATTTGAATCATCTCAGCCTCCATGCTCTTCATCTTCTTCTCATTCTCTTTAGCCTGGACCAAGATGTCTTCTCTGGAGGTGCGTGCCTCATCCAGCTCCCTCATGTAATCCTTCATTTGGGCCTGCAGAGATAACAAAAGGGAGACTTCAGAGAGCATCCTTCATCCCTCCCATTACATTACACAAACAGTGCTACAAAGTAAGGAAAGCTTGCCCTGATTTCACAATCCACCAGGGGAACAAATGAATGGATTAACACAGATCAGGGGTTAGGGAAACATCTGAACCTTTCCAGCTGAACTACTGCACAGATCAAGGTTCTAAGGCTGTGACGCACTGTTCTGGTGATGAAAATGCATGATTCTGATAGGGAAACCAGGTGTCCAGCCTATGTCTCCAGGTGTTCCAGGTTGCAAATAGGCAGCAGGCACAAATATCTCACCTGCAGTTTGCGTAGCTGTTTGATGGCTTCCTCACGATTCTTGTTGGCAGAATCTATCTGGACCTCCAGATCCTTCAGGTCCATCTCCAACTTCTTTCTGGCAGCAACAGCCATGGAGCGCTGCTTCCTCTCATCTTCCAGCTCAACCTCCATCTCTCGCACCTGGAAGGAAAAACAAGGCATCAGTGGAAACCAAACAGAGGTGTACAAATAAGACAACATAAACCATTCATCTCCCACAAAGAGACAAGAGTTCATTCCCTCTCCTGGTGGGACAGAAGGAGACAGTTAAGACAGTGTTCCCTCAGCAACAAAGTGCTATTCTGGTTTTTCAGATTGTCACAGGGCGCAAGTGCTATGACAATGGTGCATGAGAAACATGTGCCAGGGAGGGACTTGTAGCACTAGAAATGCCTCTCCATGATAACAGCAATTCTTGGAGTGGCACAGGCTACATCTGGAAGGGCAGCGTTCAGCTGTCTTATGGCAGATGAACGGAAGCAATTCCCTTTCAGCAGACAATTTTCATGATTTGTGAAGCAATTCTGACCTGTCTGATTAGCTGTTTCTTCTTCTCCTCATTCTGCTCATCCCGGCCCTGGAGGTCACGCTCAAACTGTGCTTTCATGGCTTGCTGGTTCACTTCCAGCCGCAGTTTGGCATCCTCTGTGGCCTGCAACTCATCCTCTAGCTCCTCCAGCTGGGTCTTCATCTCCTCCACCTGCTGCTCCAGGGCGCGCTTAGATTTCTCCAGCTCATGAACCTGCAACATGAACACACACCCCAGGTCATCCAAATAGTACAGCCACCAACTTCACCCACCTCAAGAGCAAAGCAGTGTCCTGATGCACCTATCAATAGGGCAGCAGCTCACTGATAAAAGGATGCAAAGACCTGCTGCCCTTCCTGCCTCATCCTCCTTAGCCTCCTTGTACAAGCATCATAATGTCCCCTCGAATCAAGCACTTAGTAAGGCTAAAGAAAACCACTTGCATATTCGAGCACCTTTAATCTGAACCTTGACCTCAGCTATTCATTTTCCTGTTCCCTCTGGCCAGGCATACTGGGAAAATGTAAAGGGGAACCATGCATCAGGCTAGTCCTGATCTCACTGACCCGAGACACCAAACTCCCCTTCAAATCTCCCCTTGTAGTTCCCCCACCTTATCACTAATCTTTAGCATATTCAGATTTGGATCAGTCTCCCATTCTCTGGCTGGCTCCCTATATTTCAAATGCCAGTCTCTCCTGGAGCCCTCTCTCGTCTCTCCACATTAAGTAGTGGGTTTCACTCAGCCAATGCCCAGCTTGTGCCTTTATCATGCTCTCCAAATCCCATCTCTCTTTCTCTTGCCCCTAATAAAAACCTTCTCCTATTCCTAAACCCACAGCAAGTGTTCAGTTCTCCCAATTGCATTCCTTTAAAGAGGCTCCTCTATTGCAAGTTTCTCAGTGAATCTGCCTAACAGGCTAGGATGCAGGTAACTGACAGAAGTTTTAACAGCACACTTACACTCTTGCCAACATCATCCTTGGAACTCATCAGGTCCTCCATCTCTGTGCGGAACTGTTTATTGAGTCTCTCCAGCTCTGCCTTCTGCTCCATGGCTTCTTCCAGGGCTCTGGCCATGGAGAGTGCTTTGGTCTCCTTCTCGCGTGCTTCTGCCTCAGCTCGGTCCCTCTCCTCTGCATACTTGGCAGAGATGGACTTCTCCTCTGCCAACAGCTGAAGGAAAGAATCAGCGCCATGAGGTTTGCTGAGCTAGGCTCATCTCCTGATAGTGCCTTTCCAGCCAGTGTCTTGGATTTTGGCAGAAAGGGTAATGCAGAGAACAAGACTTTTGAGAGCCAAGCACATGGCTCCCATCTTGACTTGCAGTGCTGGAACTAGAACCCAAATGACTATAGACTTCTGGTTTCCAGTCCCACAGTCACTACTTACACTTAAGTCCAAAGAGACAGCTGCAAACTGCCCATGACCTGGGTCTGCTCTCAAGCAACACACTTATACAAATTAAGTGAGCTCAAAATTTCAGCCCTCCTGGACAAGAAGTGACACTAGAATTCACATGCAAGGAACATGAATTTCCACAAGTGCAGCTTCCTTCTTTCCATCCCCTTTATGGTTCAGAAAGAAAACATGCATTCCCCAGAGATGTTTACACTGTGGTAGGCAGTACTAGGAAGATCCTCCTATTGTAAATCCCATGACTGTTAATACCTGATCAAACTTCTTCTGCTTCTTCTCCAGGTTGGACACTATCTGCCGCTGGTGATCAAGATCCACAGTGAGGTCATCCAGCTCTTGCTGTAACCGGTTCTTTGTTTTTTCCAACTTGTCGTAAGCAGCTGCCTTCTCCTCATAACGCTGGCTCATAGCCTCCAAGTCCTTCTGCAGCTTCTTCTTGGCTTCCTCCACTGCCTCCAGGCAGCCCAGACCATCGTCCATCTTTTTCTTTGCATCTGCTACCTGATTTGGGGGTAGGGGAGTAGGAGGGAAGGGGGAGAGAGAGAACAGAGATTAAGCCAAACCACAGGGAGCTCTAAGGTGGGTGGGGGGAGATGAGAATTGAACTGATCAGGTGTCTAAGGCAGTAATTTTAGCCAGACTTACTAGGTGTGTGGGATGAAGAGTTCCCACTTCTCCACAAACAGTTACACAGACGTTTCTAGGGAAGATTCTCTCAGATAGAACTCTAAGAGCATTTAGCATTGTATCAAGATATTCAGTCGCCTGAGCCCTGCAAGGTCACTGCTTCCTCAGGAAAGTTTCCTTTGCTAACAAGTCCAGATCCCACCAGCATTCCCCATGTGAACTAGATGTCCTAGGAGTCAGCTTTACGCTTGTTATTCCCCCCTACAGGAAGGTTTGTTCTAGGAGTTGCAGGCTCTGTACCTGCTGATGAAGGGCAGAGATCTGTTTCTCCAGATTCCTCTTTGCCTCTTCTTCCTCCTCCAGCTGCTCTTTGAAGCTGTTCTTCTCATCCTCCACCTGCTTCAGTTTGGTGCTGAGGCTCAGCTTCTGGCGAGTCTCCTCCTGCAGCAGCTCCTACACAGCAAAGAGATTGGAATTTAGAGCCTTTCATTTAAGGAAGCCAAGGAACTTTACAAGCTCCAAACATGGATGCCAACTTGTGAGGTTTAGTTTAAGTATCCTACTGTCAATGAAAAACAAAAGTTGAAATGACTGCTTAATGTTGTTCAACAAGACAGTGTATAGCCAGGGAGAACTCCAAGTCCTAGTCTAACCACTGAAGGACACTCCCTTCACCATGATAGCTAAGAGGCGCAAGTGCTAGCATCTGTCTCCTGGCTCAGCCACCCCATAATCCTTTCCAGGCTTTTCTATAAACAGCACACACAGCTTTAAAACTCCTCCCAACAGTTCATGCTTGCAGATAGCTGTATTCTGCCATCTCTGTTTCATGATGGACTTTAATACTGAAAATCAGAACAGGTTAACTGTGTTAATTCACTCTCAAGCAGCTGGTGCCTTTCCCACCCCTGCTCAGATAAGTGAAAGATCTATGAACTATCCTAGGGCAGCACCTGCATTGATTGAAGAGATCAATATCTTTAGGTCATCTAGTTCAAGTAATGACAGCATGATTCAATCTCTGTCAATGCAAAATTGTTGTGGTATATTAATATTTGGTCTAGCTTACTTTTAAGTGTCCCAAGAAGACAAGTGTCAGTAGGAGATAGGCTTATTCCACAGCCTGTCAGGTCTTACTGCCAACCCCCAAATAGTCAACCTGAGTTTTTCTTCCTAGTCATACCTGTGAACCACTAAACAATTCCTCCTTTGACATTTACACCCTGAAAATTTGTTGGCTCATCATATTCCCCACTTAGCCAAGTTCTACGTACACGAATCCATCCAGCATCTTTTCTGAGCAGCCTTTAATTGGTCAGTCTTTCTGGTAAAGAGATGCCCAGAACCAAATGCAAGCATCTAAGCATGGCTGCATTTGAGCAGTATCAGAGCAGGAAGATGATGGAGCTATGCTGCTTCTGCATACAAAGCCCAAACCTACACCCATCACTTGCTGCCATCACACACACTTCCAACAACTAACTTGGGATAAACTATTATCTGTAATGTTCAGATTCTGTCACCGTTATTTTTAGTAAAGTCACGAACAGGTTGCAGGCAATAAACAAAAATTCACTGACGCCCATGAACTGTCTACGACTTTTATTAAACATAATTGGAGGGAGGAGCTAACTGCCAGGGGGCACTGACAGTCCCAAGCCCCACCAAAGGGGGATGACTGACAGCTGTTGCCGCTGGGAGGGGACAGCTCTAGCTCTGACCTCAGCAGCAGGGGCTGAAGCCAAAGCACCCCTGTTGTGAAGAATTTACAGTCTAAGACAAAAAGAAAGAAGTGCTACTAAGAGGCTATTTTCTAAACTGATCCTTCCCAACTAATCTTCTCTGCTGTTCAGTTCCTCCCAGTTTAATAGAGTTACATTCTATTTAAATGCTGTTTACTCTTCCAGATGAATACTAGGTCCAATCTCACCACCTTCAGTCTGTAGAGTATCCCCAGAACTCAACACATTTGCTGTAGTCCCATATACTTAAATGGCACTTATAGCCAAACCCATTTGAACAGAATAAGATTTTGTGAAACACTGAAATGTATTTGATGTACTGCTGTCCCCCTCACTACCAAATAAGGCTACTTTGTGCCAGTCACTATGGACTTCAGAGGAAGCTACAAATGGAAAGTAGCTGACAAATGTAGCATGTGCCAAGACCACCAGTAATCTTAAGTGAGAACATTGCATTGGCAGCACCCAGCACTCAAGCGGGAAGGTGATGAGAATGGTTCCAATCCTGGGCTAAAGAGCAGATAAGTTTGTTCCATATACTGAGGGAGCAGGTGGAGGATAAAGGGGTTATTCCTGAGGGGACCCATTCAGCATATCACATCAGCCAGAAACACCAGATGTACAGAAGACCAAAGATATTTAGTGCTGAGAACTGCTCAGTGTTCTATTACTGTGGCAAGCATGGTGAATACAATGCATAAAGATCCTGCAATTCCCACACCTCACCTGGGTATCCTGAAGCTGTGATTCCAGAGCAGAGAAGTCTTTTGCTAATTTGATTGACTTGCTATCAGACTGATTCAGAAGGCCTGTGACGTTGTCCAGCTCGACCTGCAAGAGAAGTTAAACATGCCAGTTATCAAATGGAGCAGCAAACAAACTAGGAGTAACTGTGCAACTTTTGACTTGCCATAAAGCCACCTTCTTTGCTGCAAGGAGGACATATACGTCTAAGTGCCAAAGATGGAATCCTTGAATAAGAGACTAATGGACCCTCAATTAAAATCTCCTTGTCTGTGAAGACCTGCCCTGGCCATCCATCCGACTTAAGGCCCATAGGAGATTCTACACTATTACTCAAGGTTATAGAGAGGAGTTGTTGATTTTTGCCTTCTTACACCCATCTGTCCCAAGACTAGATGGAGCCATGTCTCTGCTCTCTCCTGGATCACAGTATGCCTCCTATCCCACGCACTTGTATTTTCACTGGATACCCCCACATGAAGAAGGCGGCATGAGGCAGTGTCCAGTTTGAGTGGGGAGGGAGGGAAAGTTTACCCCACCCTTGTGAAGGCAGCAGCAATAGTTTAAACAGTGGTTTTCTGCCTTTCGCATACCATGCCTCTATATTATAAATAGTTTTGAGACCACCCTCTCCTAACTAGCCATCTAGAAAAGGAGTTGTGACCCACACCCTCACACACATTCAGAATCCATAAGTACTAAAACCTCAGTTAAAAAAAAGCTTCATATTAGGAGTGGAATTGATATGCAGACACTACAGACTTTTCAAACCCTCAAAAATGATGATTCATTTGGGTCATTTTACACCCCCCATGGGTATATATCTGCTCCTTTGACCCTTCCCTTCTAATAGCTGTGACGTTTGCACAGCCCAGGAGGAGGGAACACTACCTCTCCTATAGGGTGCCCCTCGGGCCTGACAAGGGACAAGACGACATTAACTAGCCAGCCATTAGCTAGGAAAAGCAGATGTGGCAACCCACTGTCCCCTACAGACAGAAATGTCAGCTCACTACCCTCCTATCTGCCCCCAGCCCTGCACATACACAAGAGCCAAGGAAAACTCATGGACCCTTACCTGGAGTTTGTTGACTTTCTCCACCAGCTCTGTCCGCACTCTTTCACCCTCCGTAAATTTCACTTGTAGCTCTTGCAACTGGGCTTCTACTTTTTTCCGCTTGTGCTCAGAGTCCCCTTTGCCTTGCAGAAGCACCTTCACCTCATTGGACAGCTCAGCACGCTCGCTCTCCAAAGCCTGCTTTGCCTTCTCAAGATTTGCTTTCACCTGAAGGAGAAAAAAAAAAAAGACAGCAGATTTTAGATGCAGTGGATCTTCAGTCTCAGTGAGGTATTTATTCTGATAGCCAGCTAATAGTATGTGTTTCACAGCTAAGCCCTGATTCCTTACTCAAGAAAGCTGATCCCATAGTTAGAATTCAGCACCCAGCCACTGAAGAGCAGCAGATGGTTTACCTACTCAAAGTAGTAACAGTCACAGGGAGAAGATAGAACTGAGGACAGTTTGTACTTCAGATTACCAAATTAAACTCCCTGCAGTCACAGTAAAAGCAGGGACCAGAGGTCAGCAAGTAGCATCAGTGAAAGAAACTAGAGTATCACAGCTATGCAGTACAGTTAAATGTGGGGGGAAGGGAGGGTGGAAGCACTGAGTGCGACATATTAAGGATAACAAATTGTGCTGCAGGGTGTATGTACACTGACCCACTGAAAGTGGGGGGGGGAGGTGGGAAGGAAAGAAAAACATAAGGAAAGTTAGTTACCATTCTATAACTGATCAGGTGTATTACAGGTATTTCCATATTCCTCTGAAGCTTTAACTATTGGCCTCTGTTGTACAGCAGCTACTGTTCCAGAGGGATTGTCTGGTGCAGCAATAGAACTCCAGTTCCCTTACATACCCGCTTGGTTTGTTCCAGCTGCTCTGCCAGCTCCTCCAATGCCTGTGAATGTTTCTGCCTTATCTCCTGGATTTGTGCCTCATGGGTCTTTGCTTCATCATCCAGGGTCTTCTTCAGAAGAGTCACTTCCTGTTCCCGTTTTGTCCTGCAAAGACCCGTTATAAATGGCTAAGACCAAGGAACATGCATCCCCCTGTAACTTGGCATCTTTGGGGTACCCAAGCACTAAGTTAAGAGACTCAAGCTATGAAGAGAGAAAGCAATCCTTGAGTGATCATCAGAATCCAGACTTGCCCATCTTTAAATTTTGTGAATTCAAGATCAGATTAAAGCTTGGAGAACTATTCTACAGACCAAGTGTCTATTGTGCCCATAGACTGCAAGAACGACAATTCTGGGGCCTTACCATTGTATGATTAGGAAAATATCACCTTTCACAAACATCCTGTGAAAGACTGCCATCTTAATCAGACATTTCACTCTAGCCTCCAAGTCTCCGCAGTGGCTGAAGTACTCAGTCTTCTCCTCTCATGGTGAGGATGCTAGCACCTGGTCTACCTTACAAAGCATCACTATATTCAGATGTTGCCATTACCTGAGCTCCTGCTGTGCTGCAGTTGAATCTAGTGTATCCTCTAGCTCTGTTTTCAGTGCCTCCAGTTCCTCTCCCAGATCCCGCTTCTGTTTCTCTGCTTTGTTCCTAGCTGCCCGCTCAGACTCCAAGTCTTCCTGCAGTTCAGTGATCTGAGATTCCAGCTCCCGGATCTTTTTCACAGCCATGTTCTTCTGGGCTGCCTCCTCCTCCACCCTGCATAAGGCACAGATCTTTGGTCACAGCAATACAGTTCTAGCCACATGAAGCGTAAATGACCCATCACCTGCCTTGATAAAAGTGACCACAAACAGTGAGTAGGAAAGAGGTTAGTGCTCAGCATTGGTCTGTGAGACCAAGGTCCCAATTTCAGGTCTTATTCCCTCACAGTTAAAGTCTTAGTTCTGTCTGCCACTGATTAAGAGGCTAGATTAGCTAGTTCAGTCTGTGGGGCAGAGGAATGTGGAGAAGATGGGAGAAGACAGAAGGGAAGGGGCCTTAACACATGTTAAGTTACATTCTAAATTACAAATTAAGCACTGACTTTTCAAGGTTGCTTTTGGTGCGTGTTCAGTAAACAAAACTGCCCCTGCTGCTACCCCAGGTCAACCCGCTTTGATGTATTGCTGCCTCTGGGAAGCATGTGCATTTTACAGAATGTTTGCACTCTAAGGCTGCACACAGGAATCAGCAGTGAAAAAGCGACAGTGTTAAATGCATTGATCTTGCAGTCTAATAAACTAGTTTTAGAACAGCTGCATGTTCCATTCAGCTTCAATTCCGATAAGCAACACAGGACAAGAAACTCTGCCTGTGATCAAGCAGCCCCAGGAGGTGAGGCCTCACCTAGCCAATGCTGCTTGTAGTTCCTCTTCCTTCTTGGCCAGCTGCATTTTGAGTTCTGCAATCTGAGCCTGCAGCTCAGCAATCTGGTCATGCAGATCCGTGGAGTCTCCTTCAAGCTTCCTGCGAGTCTTCTCCAACTCCTGCCGCTGCTTTTCTTCACGACGCAGACGCTCTGAAGAGACAGACAGAGAAGGAGGACACAGTACCATCAATGGAGACATCTGTTCTTAAGACACCGCATGATGTATCAGCAAGAGAGCCAAACCGAGTGACTGAATCTTTTTTAACATGGCATCCAACACCCCCCCCCCTGCTGGATATTGTATGTTCTTCCAATGAACTTTAGTGTCTGCCCCTAATCTTGCACTCCTATTAGAAGTTGGGTCTGGAAGACTTGTTTCAGGTTCTTACTTTACAGCCAACTTCCCCCCTTATTCTTCATCCATCAAAAGACTGCCTTTGCCAGGGAAGACAGTGCCATGCTCCTCCCCACCTACATCTCACGGCATATGTAGCTACAAAGCGATGCTAAGCAATAGCTCTCCTTCCTCCACAAAAAGGGAACAGGCTGTGTCTCCCCCAGCAGTTTTTCCACAGAGACCCATCAGAGGTGAACAAAATCTTTAAATCTGCACCCTGAACTGCCCTAACAAGGAGGCCCCCCACTCTGGATCATCAGCACTAACCCCAGTGTACAGATACCACTGGAGGCAGAAGAGCAGAGATACTCCCACAACATGAAAAGAAATGGAACCAGTCTTTCTTCTCCATAAGTCTGCTGGTTTAGAGGCTTTTTATTTAGACCAAAGCTCAGCTGACAAGGCACATAACCTTCAGCCAGCCAGCAAATGGTTCCATCAGACTGATCAATAGCATCCATACTGCAGCCCCAGTGCATTAACCCTTTGGTAACTGGAATCCTAATGAGGCCACAGACCTAGAATCAGACTAACTGAGATTTAGGTAATCCTGACTGATAGGGGACACTAATACCAAATAAGAAAGTTCTTCCCAGGCCTCTTCTCTACCTTCCAGATCTGTGATCATGGCCTCATGTTTGTTCTTGAGCTTAGCCAGACTCTTTGACTTCTCCTCTTCCTCAGTCAGATTGGTTGTGAACTCAGATATTCTATCTTCCAACAGTTTCTTCTCCTGCAGGATTTAAAAGCCAGTGTCAAATCTGGTGCTGGAATTTGGACAGGCTCATTTTTATAGACTGGAAATGGCACACATGAATGGATTACCACCTGACTCCTGCCACAGAAATAAACCCCAACCCCAGTCTGGATTTGGTTGCAGAGTGGTGGCTGACCCACACTGCCTGGGTTTCCCAAATTCTGAATATAGGATCCTCCTATGACCAAACATCTCCTGGAAGCTATAGCACAATGGGTTGAATACAAGAATAGTGTAACCCTTACATTTTCCTGCATAAGAATTAGGATGCTGTTTAATTTAGGCCAAGTATGTTCCATGGCTCATTCACTGGGTTGCACAATTTATTCCACGTTGACAATGTTTGAACAACAGCATCAAATCTAACGGTCTCACGCACACCAAGCTGCATTTCTGGTTAGAAGTAAAGGAAGTCTGACAACCGCTTCCCCCATCCCTCCACTACACCCAACACTAATCACATAACCCCAGTTTAAGTCCAACAAGCTGAGAAAACTAAGCTCTGTAACAAGGTGGGTAGGGGCAGGGCCAGGAGTCTTCTTGGCTCTCTAGCAGCCACACTTCTGTAGGACACAAGGAATGGGTGCTCACTGGCTTCAGAGGGAGGCTCACTGACAGAATGGGTCCAAGCTTACAGGACCATTCCCCTGGAAGGAATTTTACATTGACCAAAGGGAGATAAAGTTGGTGATGAAGGAGGTTTCAGGATTCAGTACATTCCAAATACTGGCTATTTTTAAATAGCTGATTGGTATTTGATAGCCCTTTCAAAGCAGAGAGAACTCTTTAGGCTACATGCTGCTCACCCTAGGCAATATAATCAGACAGAACAGGCTCGCTGAAGAGCTGAGAATTTAGTCAAGACTGCTTAAGCACAGTACCACTCTGGGCATATTGCTTGTTAGCTAGCAACTAAGTTCAGGAATGTGTTCGGCTCAAGAACACAGCAGAGTCACTGAAAACCTAATTTAGCCCCTCCTTTGACACAACATACCATGAATAGCTACATCTTCTGACTTCCTGTACCCACCAGACTAGCTGAGCACCCGGTGCTGTTGGTTGGGAGCTGCATGTGTACCTTACCTTGGCCAGTTTGAGATTGTGGTCTTCCAGAACTATCAGATCTTCCTCCAGCTTCTTCAACTTAGCCTCTGTGGTCACCTTCTCCAGCTGCAGCTTCTGTCTTGCACTTTCTTCTTCCTCCAACTGCTCCTCTAGTTCCTGAACAAAGTCCAGAGAAAAGCATGGCATGTTATACATACTGCTCAACACTAGAATGTTAATACAACCATTAAAAATTGACCCTCAAAATGAGGGTCTCCCCATTCTACAACCAACCATCAATATATTAAAAAGGAAAGAACAGTTACTTACCTTGTAACAGTTGTTCTTCAGATGTGTTGCTCATGTCAATTCAGAATTTGGTAGGTGTCCATTCAGAATGAGGTGTGTGTGTGCTGCATGCACCAGTGCCCAAAATTTTTCCCCTAGTAGTATCTGTAGGGCTGGCTCTAGCGCCCTCTGCACTGGTACATGTATGTGCTTGTAGATGTTGTTGTGCCACCAACCTCCCTCCCTCTCACTTCCTTCTTGACGGAACACCAACAGAGGGGAAGGAGGGTGCATTGTGAATGGACATGAGCAACACATCTCAAAGAACAACAGTAAATAACAGGTAAATAACTGTTCTTTGTTCAAGTACTTGCTCATGTCCATTCAGAATTAGGTGACTTACCAGCAGTACCTCTGGAGGTGGGCAGGAGTTCATAGACATCATGACTGCAGCACCATTCTGCTGAACCTAGCATCATCCCGCACTTGCTATGGCGTAATGGGACGTAAATGTGTGTATCGAGGACCACACAGCATCTCTATAGATGTACACGTGTCAGGAAGGCCATTGAAGAAACCTGAACCCTTTTAGAATGGGCAGACAGGGAAGCTGAGGGCGTGACCTCCGCTTGCTCATAGCAGATCCAAATACAGGTCATAATCCAGGCAGAAATCTGCTGAGACAACACTGGATGTCCCTTCATCTGATTGGTGATTGCAATGAAGAGTTGCGTGGAGTGGCAGAATGGACTTGTTCTGGCAATGTAAAAAGCCAATGCCCTCCTCACATCGAGAGTGAAGATGCCTCTGCTCACTGGATTTGTGGGGCTTTGGAAAGAACATCAGCAGGAATCTGTCCTGGTTGACAAGGAAGTGGGAAATGACTGTCAGCAGAAAGGATGGGTGAGAACGAAGCTGCACCTTGTCCTTAAAGAAAACTGTCTATGGTGGATCCGAGGTCAGGGCTTTTAACTCAGAGACCATCCATGCTGAGGTGATTGCCACCAGGAATACCACCTTCCAGGACAGGTATGTAAGGGAGCAAGAGGCCAACATCTCAAAGCCGTAAGTCTTTAGAGGACAAGGTTTAGATCCCACTGAGGGACCTTGTCCCTGATGGAAAAAGTTTCTCCAGGCCCTTGAGGAATCTGGACGTCATCCTGTGGGAGACGAATGACCTGCCTTGAATCAGAGGGTGAAAGGCCAAGATCATCCACTAGATGCACCTTGATAGACGAGGCCAGGCCAGGCCTGACCCTCCCATTTCAGATGAAACAGATAGTCCTGGATCATCTGAGTAAAGGATTTCATTGGCGAAACATTTTGAGCTGTTGCCCAGTAGGTAAAGCGTTTCCCTTTGGCTAAATAAGAGGCCCTTGTGGATGGCTTCCTGCTCTCCAACAGGATCCTCAGAACTTGGGCCGAACAGTGGCGCTCATCTGTTTAATCACAAAGCATCCACACCATCAGGTGTGGAGTGGTCAAATCTGGGGGCAGCAACCAACCTTGGTCTTGGGAGAGAAGGTCTGGTCTCCGCGAGACCTTGATGCTCCCTGTAATTGTCCAGAGGGGCGCCCTCCCCGGGCCCCCCCCCCCCCCCCTGGGCCCACGCCCTGGCGGGGGCCGCCGCCCGGGGGGGGGGGGGGCTGGATCTTCCTTCCTGGTCAGGGTAGTTACTGAAGGACTGGCCAAAAGGGAATCTTCCTGGTTCGACTCACTAGCTGCTTCCAGTGCTGCAGTCTGGCCCTTAGATGACTGTGGTACCAAAGTGCTCGCTGACGACTGAGAATATGGCACAGCAGCTTGAAAAAACCCCCACGGGTTCCCATATTGCTAGGGATCTGACCATTGTCAAATGACTTATCTGGCTTTAAGACTAAGCTTGATAAGTATATGGAGGGGATGTTATGATGGGATAGTTTAATTTGAGCAATTGATTTGGATTATCGGCAGATAAGTCTGCTCAATGGTCTGTGGGAATGCTGGATGGGATGGGAACTGAGTTACTGCAGAGAAATCTTTTTTGGGTGCTGGCTGGTGAGTCTTGCCCACATGCTCAGGGTTTAGCTGATCGCCATATTTGGGGTCGGGAAGGAATTTTCCTCCGGGGCGGATTGGCAGGGGCCATGGAGGTTTTTCGCCTTCCTCTGCAGCATGGGGCATGGGTCGCTTGCTGGTGGATTCCCTGCAGCTTGAGGTCTTCAAATCTCATTTTTGAGGATTTCAATAACTCAGTCATGGGTTCGGGGTTGTTATAAATGTGTATGGGTAGGGTTTTGTGGCCTGCCTTGTGCGGGAGGTCAGACTAGATGATCATATTGGTCCCTTCTGACCTATGAGTCTATGAGTCCTTGCAGCCAGCCTCCAATTTGCAGCAGAATGGGAAACCCAGTAGACTGCTTGGGGGCTTGTCCTTTCTGGGGGGAGGACCACCTCATCTCCTGACTCCAAATAGCTGAAAGCTGGTGACCATGGAGGCACCAACGCCGCTTGCCTTTCCACACTGCTTTCTGAGTGCCTGGGCTCCAGTGATGGGCAGCGGTGCTGGGAGACCAAACATTGTGTGCACCTTGACTGTGTCTTGCCCTTAGGTTTTCTATACGGACTTTCGTGGTGCCAGGGCACCGGAAATTCCCCTCGGGAACTCACGAAGCAGTGCCAGAAGCTTGGGGAGTGATGGGGCTCCGGAGATCGACGTCAGCGCTTGTTGGATCAGTACCAATATTCTGGTGACCAGCAACTGGTCCCTGGTGAATGAAGACTCGAACCTGACCCATGCCGATGCGGTACCGGGGAACGGTGCCACGACTCCAGTGACCACTGTGAAGCCAGTGAGGAGGGAAGAGGTTGTGGTGGCACCAGTGCTGGCTTCCCCTTAGACTGGCCTCCGGTCTGGGCCTGAGCTTCAGAGCCCTGTGCTACCCACCTATGGTGTAGGTGGCACCAGCAGGGCCAACAGGTCCCTCACTGTCTGAAAAGCCTCAGGTGTAGAAGGGACCAGTAAAACGATCCAGGCCTCTGCCACTCCCAGGAGCTGGCAGTGGTACTGATGCCAGGCTCAAAGCCCTTGTGGGAAGAGGTGTTCTCAGGGCTGAATCAGCTTTTCACGCAGTGCCCCAGCTCTTAACTGACTTCAGCTCCTGCTCGGCATGCACCTTCCTCTTTTTGGTGCCAATAATGCTGAACGGTGCTGTGCAGGCCCCAACGCCATGGGAGCACTTACAGTTGATGCCATTGTACTGGGTGCTGAGCGCCGCTCTGACACTGGTCAGAATGCTGACTCCATGAGAAGGGCCTCGAGTCTAATATCCCAGTCCTTCTTGGTTCGAGGGTGAAACCCTTTACAGATCTTACTTTTTTTTGCAAAGGTGGGCTTCTCCCAGGCACTTTGGACAACTCCGGTGCGGGTCGCTCAATGGCATAGATTTCTTGCACGAAGCGCAGGGTTTAAACCCTGGGGACCGGGGCATGCCCCAACCATGGGTAAACTAAACTACTAACTACTAAGTAATAAACATTGAAATAACTATGTACACTATATAAAACAAAGAGCCACTAGGAATACTGAAGCTTGCAGGAGCAAGAGAGTGTTCCAGTACTGTCATGGGCAGTAAGAAGGAACTGAGAGGGGGGGCTGGCGGCACCCTATATACGAGCGCATACATGTGCCACAGCAGAGGGCACTAAAGCTGGCCCTACAGATACCACTAGAAGAAAAATTCCTGGCACTGGTGCATGCAGCACACACCTAATTCTGAATGTACATGAGCAAGCGCTCAAAGAATCAGGAATGCTGTGGCCACTATTTTGAGGTACTGCATTGAATTCCCAGGCATAAATATTAAATACATAAATTTCTATACAAAGTGGCTGCTTCTGCTAGAGAGAATGTCATCTCCAACACCCATATTAACTAAGGATCCAACCAACCACCTAAGAGCAACATCAAATTCAACTATTACCTACCTCTTGAAGAATTGGGAAAGTTATCTCAGATAGTTATGTGAGTATTAGGCCTAGCTGACATCAGAACTAGAATTGCCTATTGCTGTCTCCTCAGAAGGCAGATTGTGCCAACTTCCTGAAGGCATAAGTGAGACAACAGACCCCAACAAGTTAGTGCAGAGATCAGACCCTACTCTGCATACCACCATTTTTTGCTTCTTGTTCTGTTACCCTCTTCCCATTGAGAGAGCACCGCTATTTTGATTCTCACCAGCCACCTCATTCACACAAACACTGGTCCCATTCCCAGGAGGTTACCTGAATGTTCTGATGCATTTTCTTCTTCTCAGACTGCAGATGTTGACACCGTTCCTCTTCTTCCTCCACCCTGGCCTCCAGGTCATGACAGATTTCCTCCAACTCTTGTTTCTTGGCCGTTAGGCGGGCCCTTATCTCCTCAGCCTCAGCACAGAGCTCAGTCTCTGCCTGCAACTGCTCCTGCAGCTGCATCTTCTCTGCCATTAGCTACATAGGAGACAAACCCAGTATCTTTAAGACTTAATCACTGAACTGTCTGGTGATTTTATTTGTGCTAAACCCCAGGTACTCTTCCCTCCATTTTGCAGGTATGATCTTCCTTTGGCATGGACTCTTCTCAGTGCAAAGCCAGGAATCTCCTGCTGCTAATTACAAGCCAAGGTAGGCATGTTATGTTTTAAGTTTTATCCCCATACATAAACTTGTAACTTATATGGCTGTACTATACACCTACCTCCCCCTGCCCAAAAAAAAATCCAGGGACCACCCTTCTTGAATAAGGGAGGTTTCCTCCTCCCTCATAGAGACCCCCCTGCCCGAGATGTTATCCCCAAACAAAAGAATGTCTCTGGCTTGGAGCAGACAGGATGTTTTAGTGACTCTGTTTCAGTGGCTCTCCACAATACTCAACCAATGGAGATTTTAACTCAAATGATGACTATAGCAGAGCAACAGCTGTTCACTGTACTACACAGACCTGCTAAGAGAAAGGAGGCTGGGGTACTTAAGCCAGAAAAAATTAACCTGCACACTTATGCAGGAATCCTGCAGTCTGTAGATCATGGAACAGCTACATGAAGGAATAGCCATCTAGTAGTTTGACTAGCTGGAGAAGGCGAGTTTTGTGAGGAAGACTCACCTGTGTTTGGAGGGTCTCCATCTCAGTCAGTCTGTTTTCTGCAGCCAACTGCCTTTCCTTGACCTTCACAAGCTCCTCTTCCTTGGCCATCATCTCCTCTTCCTGCCTGCTTACCTGCAGCAGGGGTTTTACCTGCAAGAAGAAAGTTAATGGAATGCACAGTCAATAGCAAGAAAAATAGCATAGAGGTGCCCTGATATTCAGTAAATGGGCACTGGAAGGAAACTTACACTAGAAGACAGGCCTGTCTAAAGCAAGCTTAGATAAAGGCTGTTTTAGATCGGAAGGACTGGCCAATTGCCAGGGTTTTACTGTGGACATTGGAAGACGCCATGGTGGGGGAAGTGCTGATGGGAGGCAGAACCATGGGAGATTCAGGATAGTTTATCCTGCCAATAACTCTGAATGCTCACCTGCTCCATTCTTCAGACCGGGCTATAGCAGGAAAGATGTAATGTCTAGATGCATGAAGAAACTGGTGTTGAGCCAGAAAAGACAGCAGGAGAGAAGAGCAAGGAATGTAAGTCCCTCTGCATGTTGATGGGGGGGAATAGTTCACAGGAAAATGAGACTTCTACCTCAGCCTCACAACAGAGGAAAAAGAAGATGTACTTTGTTCCTAGCTCAGCTCAAGAGCCTCACTTGTGCTGATGTCCACTTCAGTTATGGTAAGGCTAAGATTGTCACTTATTTTCAGTAAGAGTCATGGACAGATTATAGGCAATAAAAAAAATTTACAGGAGCCTTAACAGGTCCATGACTTTTACTAAAAGTAACGAAGACAGGACTTGGAGGGAGGGGGGGGAGGAAGGAAGGGAGGAAAGAAGGAGAACAAGCAACGACACCTGGAGCCTCATGGGGTGATTGACAGACCGGCCATGGAGAGAGCGCCCAGCCCTGGCTTCGGCCCCCACTGAAGCTGCAGGTCAGGGGTGGGTGCACCGTCCCAGTTTCTGCTGCAGTTGTGAAGGGGTGCACAACCCCAGCCCTGGCGATAGTCACAGGTTGGGATGCACAGCCCTGTCTCCACCCCTGCTGCTGGACAGCTGAAGGCAAAGTCACCAAGTTCCGATAAAGGTATAGAATCCATGCCTTCCCTGACTGCTGCAATAAATCGTATCCTTAGTTCTAGGTCAGGAAATGGTCGAGTCTAGTGGTCAGTGGTAAGAGGATGAGGAGCTTAAGCACTCCCCCCTTTTCTTCTGCTGCTCTGGGGAGGGATGTGAGCCCCTCACCACTCTAGCAATCCCTCTGAACAACAACTCCAGCAACAGCACTGATCAGCCAACAAACAGACCTCATGGAAGGGTCCAGAGGACAAGGCTTAGAGGACTTGAAGATTACTTTAGCCTTTTCCATAACACTACTAGATTCCCATACAACAGTGTACCTGAGGCATGCAGGCAACTTGCATAGCTACATTTGGGTCAACTCTGCTGGTATTACCCAGCATCATACAACATGGAGCAGTGACCCTGCAGGGAGAAGTTTTTATTGGTCTCGTTGAGCACAGAAAGCTCCAGTTACAACTGTTAACCCGTTGCCAAATAGCCATGTGAGATGTACCTTGGTGAACAGCCTCCACCACTGCCAGTTACGCAGCTTCAAGTAGGCAGCACAGTTCCTCTGAAGCACCTTCATTGCAGTTAGCTGCTGCTGACGTTTGGCAAAGGCCCTGCAAAACAAAAGGTGTCAGGACAACCAACAAAGCCACAGGTTCCTCACAGACACCTACATCAAGTCAACCCTCAGACACCACCGTCATTTCCAGACTGTCCTTTCCACAAGCTTCCTTTTATTTCTCATCTTGACTATATTGCACAGGGTACATGGGCTGTCTGTCCCTTCACTCACTTTCCTCCTCAGTGAGAAGAGCCTTTTTTCCAGTTTCTGCCACGAGGATAGACTCAGACTCATAGGTCAGAAGGGACCAATATGATCATCTAGTCTGACCTCCTGCACAAGGCAGGCCACAAAACCCTACCCATACACATTTATAACAACCCCGAACCCATGACTGAGTGATTGAAATCCTCAAAAGTGAGATTTGAAGACCTGAAGCTGCGGGGAATCCATCAGCAAGCGACCCATGCCCCACGCTGCAGAGGAAGGCGAAAAACCGCCGGGGCCGCTGCCACTCCGCCCCGGAGGAAAATTCCTTCCCGACCCCAAATAGGGCGATCAGCTAAACCCCGAGCATGTGGGCAAGACTCACCAGCCGACACCCAAAAAGGAATTCTCTGCAGTAACTCAGTTCCCATCCCATCCAACATTCCCACGGACCATTGAGCAGACTTATCTGCCGATCATCCAAATCAATTGCTCAGATTAAACTATCCCAGCATGACATCCCCTCCAGAGACTTATCAAGCTTAGTCTTAAAGCCAGATGAATCCTCTCAGGCTCAATAACTCATTAGTGACCACCAAGAGATCTTTGTTCCCTTGCCCTTAGCTCCCTTAATTATTGGTTTGATGTCTGTTCACCATACCATTTATATATTACAGAAGTATGCTGTGATTTTTACTGTACTTTCCACAATCCCAACTGCAGTTTTGAGGCAGATTTATATCAAACATTTGTATTGCATTATGCTATCTCCAGGTTGATGGCAGAAACTCTTTTCATTCTCATGTCTGCCATCTGTGGTTGTGATTGCTCTGGCAAGAGACTTGCCCCTTGCTTGAAGCACCTTTAGAGAAAAGTATGCTTTACTGCCTACAAAAAAAAAAAAAATCAAGGAGAACATGGGATACTACCTCAAACACCTCCTTGCAGAAGTCTAACAATTTAACCAATGCACTGATTTCACCTTGGTGTCAAGTTTCTCTAAGCTATATTTGAGTTTTGAATATTCCTTAAACAAACGTCAGCTGTTGCATTTTGGAAGTGACTCCCCAGAGAAGAGTTAGTCCTTTCTGAAGGGAACCATTTTTAGTTGGCTTCGTAAAATATAGGCTTGACCTAGACAAGGATGAGTATATACACAACACATGTACATCATGGAGTATGGTCCTTACTTTCTGGCTAGGTAGCCTCTGCAGCATGCTTGGAACTCAATAATGACATCTGTGATCTTCAGATCTCTTTCTTCCTCAAGGTGAGCGAGGACTCCAGCCCTGAAAAAAACTTTACTCTGTCCAATTCGATAAAGATTTGGATCCAGCTCCAATGCTTTGATCTAAACAAGGGAGAGAGGGAGGATGCATCCATTAGAGATAGCAAAACATCTTATTACAGCTGCATTGGGACTGCTTTGAGTGATGTGTCACAAGAAACAACTATTTACAATGACAGAAGACATTCCTCCCCTGCACTAAGACCATTTGGCCAATTGATTCTGCTGGCTCTAGAGCAGCGATTTTCAACATGTGGTCTGAAGACCCCTGGGGGGTCCAAAGACTATATCTAAGATTTCCAAAGGGGTCCAAACCTCCTGTCAAAATTGTTTAGGGGCCTGTAAATGAAAAAAGGTTGGAAACCACTGCTACAGAGGGAGTCTTTATCCTCAGCTGAAGGATTCTTAAAGCTCAGTTAAGCATAGGTAGGACTGAGGGGCAGAGGAGAGGAAATATGCAGTCGTGTAGTACAACACACTAGAGCATTCAAGTCTACAAGAGTGCTTTAGGGAATATATGCACCCAGGCCTGACCACTTGTGCATAAGACTTGTTAAAAGCCAGTTTAAGATGCTACAATGATAGTATTGTGCTCCCATCCTCTGCTGGATATTGTAGTAGGGTTCAAGTTTAACCAAAACTAAAAGATGTATACTATGCCTAATCTTCTTTTTCCCTTCCTAAAGGGTACACTCCTACTGATCCCTCCCATAAATGATACAACTCTTCCAGTTTCTTTACCCTTGCCAGAAGAAGCACGCCACTCAGTTTCCTCTTTCCCTTGGAGCTGGCTAACACAAGAGTTTAACAGCTGGATAAATTAGCTACATTCTACATGTGACAGAGTTGATATGGCATCCATTAGACACTAGTTCAGTTTCAGTCTGAATGCTAGATACTACCACTTTGCGACAGGTATTTCTGCAGTGGCCACTTGGAGCCTGCACTATAAGCAGCTATTGATAGTACATATTTGAACATGTACTTCAACTGCTGTCAGTGAACAATGCACTCAGACCAGAACCACTGCCATCTTGCAAAGTGATGTGTGTCTGAGTCTCAGCTCAAAACACGAAAAATCCCAATGTGTGTCACTTGGCTAGCAGAAGGTCCAGGGGCCTCAATCCGAGGTAAGGTTAAGATTGTCTTTTCGTTGTGAATTGTGTGTGTGTGTTTTTTTTTTTTTTTTTTTTTTTTTTGAGGGGAAGTCAGATAGGTCACGAGCAATACACAAAAATTCACGGAAGCCTGTGACTTGTCTCTGATTTTCCTAACAACAACAGGTTGGCAGCTGGGAGCTGCCAAGTAGAGAGGAGGGGCACAGTGGCTAGGAGCTGTGAGGCCTAACGCCCACTCCAGGCCCGTGCCCGCCCCCCTTCCATGGTGGCTTGGGGCTGTGGGGTCTCCCCGCTGCTGGCCACAGCTGGAGGCAGTGGGGTTTCCCTGCCATGGCAGGGAACACCCATGGTGGAGGGACCCTGGACTCAGAGGACCACCCCCCAGCCCATAGCTCAGAGCCGCAGGGTCCCTGTCACCAGCAGCAGCAGCCCAAAGCTGGGGGTTCTGGCACCCATCCTGGCAGATAGCAGCAGGGATCCCTGCTGCCTGCAGCAGCTTGGAGTCATTGGAGTCTCTGCTGCCTCCACTGCCAGGTATCCCTGCTTGCTCTGTGCAGCCCACAGTAGCTCAGAGCTGGGGGTCCCCACCACAGCTCAGAGCTGCCACCCCCCTTCTCCCCCACTCTCCCCCCAGCTCTGCAACCCTTGCCGCCTGTGGCAGCTGAAAGCTCCAGTCTCCACAGCCCCCCAGAAACTGACGGCTTCTGCCCTGTTGCCCCAGACCAGCGGGGCAGAAGCTGAAAAGGAAAATTTCATGGAGGTCTCTGGCTACAACAAAAATCTTATCCTTAGTCATAGGGGCTCTTAATTTCAAGTCTTCTGCTGCTCTTCCTCATAACAGACAAGACATTCCATTTTGAGAATTCAGGTCAGTGAGAGCATGGGATGTGTTCTGTAACACAACTAGAGAAGGAAGGAAGGTCTAAATCAGACCTTCCTTCCTCTCCTCTCCAGCCCTAATGCACACAAGTAGGTCCTAGGATGTGGCTTACCATCAGAACACAGGCCTGCTTTCCATCCATGAATCCTTTGGGAATTGAATTTGGAGTCAGGATCTCATATCTGCAGGGACAACCTAGGTGTTAAACCAGTTTGACAGATATTGTACAAATCCCACCAGACAGTCCCATGAAAAAATGTGGGAGAGAATAATGCCAGTAACATACTCCTATGGTACTATGCATTTGTATAGTTTATAACTCTAAGTGGATTACAAAAAAAAAAAAAAAAAAAAAAAAAAAGACTTACTAGCCTTTCTAGAATTGTTGTTTTTCAAGATGTATTGCTCATGTCCATTCCAAGTAGGTAAGTGCACACCGTGTGCACAGTCGCTGAAAAGTTTTCCCCTACTAGTATCCATAGGGTTGACTTTGGAGCCCCTAGATTTGTGTCTCCATTATGCCCTATAAAGGACCCTGATGACCCCCCCACCTCCTCAGATCCTTCTTGCCAGTTGGCTCTGACAGAAGAATAGTTGAATGGATCTTGGAATGGACATGCCCAACATCTCAAAGAAAAACCAGTTACAATTACTAACCTTTCTGTCTTTTCTTCAAGTGCTTGTTTATGTCAATTCCAAGTAGGTGACTCCCAAGCAGACCCAAAGAAGAGGTCGGAGTTCAATGGACTTACCAATTGAAGTACCGCCATACCAAAAGCCACCTTGCCTCTGGCTTGCTGCATGATGGCATAGCGTGCCGCAAAGATGTGAACAGATGACCATGTTGCTGTTTTACAAATATCTTGGATTGGGATCTGAGCGACAAACGCTGCCAAGGACACTTATGCCCTTGTGGAGTGAGCTGTTAGTGCTGGGGCCAGTATTTTGGCCAATTCGTAGCACGTCCTGATGCATGACATGATCCAGGAAGAGATCCTTGGGACAGAATAGGGAGTGCTTTTGTCCTATCTGCTACTGCTATGAGGAGCTGCACTGATTTCCTAAAGGATTTAGTCCTCTTGATGTAAAATGCCAAGGCCTGCCTAACATCCAGCGTGTAGAGTCTCTGCTCCAGATTGTTTGCATATAACTTCAGGTAGAAGACCGGAAGGAATAGGTCCTGGCTTGTGTGTAACTGTAACATGTATGTATAATTGCAGCTGGACATTATCCTTGAAGAAAATCGTATAAGGAGGTTTGGAGCTCTAAAACCCTCCTGACTGAAGTTATGGTCACCAGAAAAGCTACCTTTCATGACAGATAGAGGAGCAAGCATGTTGCTAGAGGTTCAAACGGAGAGCCCTGTCAGCCTTCACAGTACCAGGTTAAGATTCCATTTGGGAGGGGTGGGTGTAAGGGTGTAGCGAGGGATGGATCACCTGACGTGTTTGAGGGAATAACCTATCTAGATCCTTATGGAAACGCCCCCACTATGGAGCTAGCAAAAGCTAACTGGCCTGCCACCCAAAAGTGGAAAGCCAAAATTGCAGCCAGTTGGACCTTGATTGATGACATTGACAGCCCCAGCTGTTTGAGATGTAACAGCTAGTCCAAGATGAGCAATATTGGCAATAGTGTGGGTGAACTACCTTTCTGCATTGACCAGATGGAGAACTTTTTCCAAGTAGCTAGGTAAGTGACTTGGTGAGGGGTTTACTGCTGCCAAGGGGGATCTCTCTGACTGGTTCTAAACATTTTAACTCCAAAGGATTTGGCCACGGAGCTTTCACACCGTGAGGTGGAGACACTCTAGACTGGGGTGGCAAAGGCGGCCGTGATCCTGAGTGATCAAATCTGGTGCCAGCAGCAGACTGATGGGGACTTCAACTGAGACGAGAGAAGTGCGCTCCACCATGTCTGTTTATATATAGAACATCACTGTTGTATTGTCCATCCTTATGAAGACATTTGCCTTCCATGTGGGCTTGGAAGGCCTGGCAGGCTAGCCACACTGCCCTCAGTTCTCTCACATTGGGGGTGAAGCGAGAGTTCTGCTTGGGACCAGAGACCTTCTGTCCTGAGCCTCTGTAGAGGAGTACCCCTTCCCGTCGCTGAGGTGTCAGTGACAAGACACAGAGAGGGGGAAGGTGCAGAGAAGGGGACTCCAGCACAGAATGCTTGTGAGTTAAGCCACCAGTGAAAGGTCTCTAACACGGAAGGAGGGAGCAAGCCTACCCTGTCTATGTGATCTCAGGATGGGTGATATACTGATGCTAGCCAAGCCTGTAATGGTCTGAAATGGAGCCTGGCTTGCCGAACAACATATGCGTATGCAGCTAGATGCCCCAGTAGTTTCAGGCAGTTTCACGCTGTGGTGGTGGGCTAATGCTTCCAATCCTCTATGATGGCACACATGGCCTGAAATCAAGAGTCCAGGAGAAAGGCTCTGGCCTGGTTTGAATCTAGAACTGCTCTTATGAACAATATTCTCTTGAGTGGGGGTCAAAGTCCATTTCTGCATGTTGACCAGGAGACCCAATTTGGTGAAGACTAACCTTATCAATGTCACGTCTGCTTCCACCTGTTCCCTGGGCCCATGAGCAGCCAGTCGTTGAGATACGGATTGATTTGTACCTTCCATTTCCTGAAGAACACAGCTACAATTGCCATATGCTTGGTAAATGCTCAGGGAGCTGCTGAAAGGCCGAATGGAAGAACTGTGAACTGGCTGTGGGTTTGGTTGACTATGAACTGGAGAAACCGTCTCTGACTTGGGATGATCAACACGTGAAAATATGCGTCCTTTAAGATGAGGGTGGTATACCAATCGACAGGGTTCAGGGAGGGAACAATCGAGGCCAAAGAAACCATTTGGAACCTCATTTTGCTCATGAATCTGTTGAGGTTTCACAAATCAAGAGTGTGTCAGACTGCCTGTGGCTTTCAGGATTAGGAAGTAGCGGGAGTAGCACTCCTTGCCTCTTAGCTGCCAAGGAACCTCTTTCACCACCTGTACTTCCTGGATTAGAAACCTGAAGGGGAAAGTGGGAAGGATGGAAGAAGAGAACTGAATTGAGGAAGTACCCCAGTTCTACCATGAGTAGCATCCAACAATCTGATGTTATTTGGGCCCACGCCTGGTTGAAAGGGGATAAATCATTCTGAAAAGGAACTGGTTGGAGGATCAGAGTCTTGGATCAGTACGCCATCCTCGGTCCCACCCTCAAAGTTTTGTTTGGTGCCAGAGAATTCTCTCGCTTGACCAGTAATGTGGCTGGAAGGGGACTGGGAGGATTTCCTCCTGTAATTTCTACCCCTCTTACGGCTATATTCCTGCCTCTATTGGGACTGATAGAACCTGAGCAAGGGTTGAACACTGAAATTCCTCCTTTGTGCTGCTGGACTATGGAGGCCTAAGGACTTTAGGGTGGCTCAAGAGTCCTTGAGGCTGTGCAGCTTTGAATGTCTGCTTGGAAAACAGTGCCGGGCCTTTGAAGGGAAGGTCCGCTGGACTTCATGTGGGAAGCCAGAGGCTTGCAGCCATGAGCTCCATCTCATTACCACCACCAACACACTGCATGACCTGTGGCATCCGCAACATCCAGTGCCCTTTGAAGCAAGACCTGTGTCACCCTTTTGCCCTCCTCAACTAGAGCAGTGAACTCCACCCTGGAGTCTCTTGGAATATTCTCCATGAACTTTAACATGGTTGCCCAAGAATTCAAGTTGTATCTACTCAACACTGCGTTCTGGTTTCCAATGCGGATTTAGGTGTATTCTACTGGGTGTATTCTATTGCTCATTGGCTGCTGCAGCTATCAGAGGCCTGATGGGGGATGAGTCTAGAGATAGTTCTGGTTCTTGGAGGGGACAAAATACTTCCCCTCCACCTTCTTAGCTGTTGAAGGTAGTGAAGCCAAAGTCTGCCAAATGAGCTCATTTTGTCATGGATAGGTTTTAATTAGTGGCAGTGCTACCCTGGATGGTCCACCAGGGGCTAGAATGTCCACTATGGGGTCTGAGGTGTCAGACTTCCTCAATTTGGAGCCCTAGACTCTGTACCACTCTTCTTAACAGCTCCTGGTGGGTTCTGCTGTCACCTGCAACTAGCGCCAGTAAAGACCTCGCAACTGCATCGCCTGTGGATGAAGATGAGGACACCCTAATTAGGGCAGTCTCCTGGCCCTTTGATTCCAGAGGGTCCCGCAGTGCTGGTTCTGCAGACTTGGTGCTGGGGTTGGCATCCTATTTGATGCTGGTTTCAGTACTGAGTAGGAGAACATCCTCTGAATGGGGTGGGGTGATATCTGCTCCCAGAGATGATGGATAATGACCGCCCTGATTGTGGTCCTTGATCTTAGTGGAATGCAAAGGAAGTCCAAAAGGGCCACTGGGTTGGCATTTGCCGTTGCAGCCATAGCATGGGAAATGGCTGACCAGTTTCCAAACTCTGGTATCTCCTCCATGCTCAGTGCTGGCTCTGTTTTGAAGAGTAAGACTTCTCTTCCGAGTCGGAGCACAACAACTCACTCTTCAGGGACCAGGGTGGAGTGGTAATCATTGGTGCTAGGAGGATGGAAGCCAAGGCATCATAGCCAGTTTCCCCTTAGATGGCACCGAGCACTTCTACATTAATGGTCTCATATCCAGAGCACTCTCATGCCTGGAAGGAACAGCGGTATTGTGCCCTCTATCAGGTCCCTGGCCGCTTCAAAGACCTCTGGCATGGAGGGATGCTGCAGGTCCTCCTTCTGAATCTCCCTGATTGAGGAGTCCAGAGGCACTGGACTTGATGGACCCCTTTCCTTGGCTGGAGTCAACAGTACTGCAGCCAAGGGTGTGAAACTTGAGTCACCTTGCGCTCAAGCCTATTTGCCCAGCTGTTTTGGGCACTGGCAAGCATCCCCTATCCATCTTCCTCTGCTTCTTGCAGGGTACAGGAGAATGGGTTCAGTGCTACACCCACGAGGAATCCTTTGGTGCCAGTGATCTGTGATGGTGCCAAGGGTCTCTAGCCACAGAGTCCTTCCTCAGTGCTGTCTCTCTCACGGATGCCACTGCACTCCACACTGAAGCCAACGTACTGGATGTCAGCTCCGCCAGGCCCAATGTTGGAGAGCCACATCCATAAGGATAAGCTTCAGTCTCTGGCTCCTCTCCTTTTTTGTCCTTGGGTGGAAATCCCTGTAGATCTTGCAGCAATCCCTCTGATGGTTTACCTGGAGCACCTAAGGCAGGTGGTGTGGAGATCACTCCTGGGCATGGGCTTTTTACAAGTCCCGAATGGTTTAAAGCCAGGGGACGAAGGCATGCCCCGACACCAGGGAAAGGAAAAAGTTTTGACCGCTGATAAACAGGGTCCTATCTAACTAACAATAACTAATCCAGACTATTTAACTATTTTCAGGTAACCATCCAAAAACCAATAGAATAACATGTTTGCAAAGCAAGAGTGAATGAATGTTCCAGCAACCATCACAGGTGGTAAGAAAGAACTGAAGAGGCAGGGCCCTTTGCAGGGCGCCCTGGAGGCGTGACTTCAGAGCCAACTCTACAGAGACCATTAGGTGAAAAACCTTCCAGCAACTGTGCATTCAGCACACACATCTACTTAGAATCAATATGAGCAAGCACTCAAAAAAAATATGCGTTTATGCCTTTTGGTAACAGATGATAAAGCAACAATCTTGGTTGAGGTCTTCTACCCATCATGCCAACTCCAAGTTCATCACATAAAAGTCACAGCTGCTATTGTGACAGAATCAAAGCAGAGCAGAGGTAGCAGATTAATATAAGCTCTAGAGAGACCTCACTGCCGTAATGACAAACAAATAGAGAACTCCTACATCACTGTCTTTGATATTTAAGTCCCCAACCTTTAAAAAGCCTCGACAATGAAATTATGATTAAAACAAAGGAGCTGTCAGGTACTGAGCACACATTTAAACTGGCAAGATTAAGAAGCTGCTTTTATGCTCTGAATTTTACCTTTGTCTGAACTCCTGGAAGACGACTCTATTGGGGAAGCCCTGTCGGCAGATACGGATTCCCTCCAGCACTCCATTACAGCGGAGCTGATCAAGGACTAAATGGGGGTCCAGTTTGCCAGCCTAATGAGGGAAGGCATTTAACAATCTTATAAAGCTTTACAAGAGCTGTAAACAGATTCCCACTAATTCACTGAATGCAAAGTGCACATTCCAGGAGATGCCATAAGGGATGCCCTTATGCTCTTTACAAATAGAGGTCAACAGAGATCCACCTCCAAAGTTAAGGGAGTTAGTCTGCCTGGTGTTCAATGTTACAAAGTCAGCTAGAAAGAAATCATGTATCTGTGACATCAGAGATTTAAGAATTACATATAGTGGCAGAGGTAAGTACTACTTCTGCTGTGCAACACACGCAGTCACCAGGGAAGGGGACTCTTCATACTCCCCTACAAACCCTTGCAACAGATTGAAGGCCAAAGCTGTGTCCCTCACAACAAGCAGGTTTACCAGTCACCCCTTAACTCCCAAGACACTGTGCTTGTATTTTGCTAGTCCAGCCAGAGATTGGCCTTTACCTTCTTCTCATGGTTAGGGATGATGCAGCGGACAAAGTTAGGGTTGGTGTTCCTCAGGGTAGCCATCAGCTTGGATAGCTGTTCCTTGTAGAGCTGTCCCACTGTTCGGAACATACCTTTCCTGGTTTTAAAGGCCCCTGGCAATGCTGTATCTGACATCCCAGCCACCTGATCCAGGCCAACTATACGATCAACTAAAGAGAATACAGGGAGAGAGTTAGCACTTCTACTACAGTCTGGAAGGTGAGCATGTGCAAAGAATATTTGGGCAGAACAGGATAAGAGGAGCTGCAGGATCCTTTTTGCTTCTTCTCTACACAGATGTAGAAGTCCTGTCAAGCATAGGTGCAGGAATGGGGTAGGAAGGAAAGAAGGCAGTAGCTCACTATTGGGTCTCTGAGTGAGGATTTGTTGAGTGAGATGGATCCAATTGGCAGTTTATAGAGCAGTTGTATTCTTAAGAGGAAACAAAAAATGGCATGATGGATTTTGTATTTACTACCTCAGATTCCACCCTAGGCTTGCTTAGTTTACAAGTAAAAAGATGGTGTTTCTAACAGATTTGTCCAGGGATCTTTCCTTCTTACACCAGCAACCCTGATGCAAGTGCAGCCACAAGTTCAGCCAGTTATGTGCACAGAAAGAACTCTGCTTGACCTTTGCAGAGTTGCTAGTTAGAAAAGCCAAATTTTTAACCTGTAAACTGAGCAAACATGGAATGGAATCACCACAGACTTAGAGATCCATAATGCCATTATTTGATCACTTTTCAGAGTACAAGTACACTGTAAGTTACATATTAGTGCGTTACACTTTCAAAAGCCTTGGTGGAAAAAATTGCTAGAGATCCCTGTCCTAACAGCTCCCTTTTGTACCACAAAGATTGTGCTCCAAAGACCTGAAGAAGCCATGAGACAGATTAACTGAGTTTCTCCATTTTTGAGCTGGGTTATTTTATCAATAGAAGCTGGCCAAATTTGGGGGGGAAAAGGGGCCAAGAGATGCTCTAGCACTTATTTTCCCAACTTTCCTACCCAATTCCCACCAGACTGCAAAATTAATACAGATTCCCTAAGATCCTAATCACATTTGCGTGGTAGCACCATTACCTCTCTTATCTTAGCTGTTGCCTGGTGCCTGAATTTGGGATTCTATTACCAGACCTAAGTGGGGGAGGGGGAGAATCACTCCAAGAGGATATATTTAACTTGAGCACAACCTTGCTTTGGGGTAAAAAGCCTATTGGCAAGATGAGACACCCCACAAAGAGGTAGGCTGTGCTATTCAGCTAAGGCAACATTACACTCTGCCACCCTTACAACAGTTGCTAAAAATAAAGTCAAGTCTCTCTGATTAGGGAGAAAAGAAGGTTATATTACTGGATGACATCATAGGGAAATCCACAGAAGTGTCCCAGATTCTGGCTGGAACAATCCTCTTAAAAAATCTTGATCTCTACAGTCTACATGAAGACAGCAAAAATGACAAATCATTTAAGACAAAAGCTTCAGCTAGGAACAGTACATGGGGACTGATTATCTGCAGTCTGCCTGTCATTTTGAGTCTGAATGGATTCTGCAAGCCTTATGCAGCAGTATTCACTATGCAGGCCATTTTCCATGCAGAACAAGTCACATGAGATTTAGTCTCCAAGTCATTCTCAAATGGTTAGCAGTTGAAGGCAAATCATTCAACGGCAGCACTATTCAGTTGAAGTTCCATTTTCACAGGTACCATCTCAGAAACCATCTCTCAAAATCCTGCATTGAAATACAGCATCCCTAGGTCTATGTTCAAACAGATGATGTTCGCTTTTTGGCTATTCCTAGGTTTCCTTTTTAACTATTCTATGTGTTCTTAGGAGTGCAAGGACAGCATGTGGATATACCTGCATTTTCAAGCATCTCACTGCAAGGTATGAGCTTTGCTTTTATTTTTCAAGTCCAAGAGGGGTTACTAGCATGAAGCAAAGGGGCTGAACAAAGAGAGAAGCAGGAATGGCAAAGGAACAGAAGAATTAACAGAAGCATTTCTTGCATGGCTCTAGGATGCGTTACACACGACACGACAGCCGGGTTTCTCAGTCACCTGGTTCTAGATGAAGAATAGGAAAGTGTTGATAGAAATAGGCTCTCTGAATGTTCTGCATCTCTGCAACAGACAGAGACGTCAAAGAAAACCCAAGGAAAAGAAAGCAATAGTAACAGTAAGAGTCAAAAGCAGCAAATATATCCAAATAGGAAAGAGTAAAACACCCAGCAACACTGCAGCAAGAACACATTAATTACAGAATAACTATATAGTTTCACCCCATGAGATCGCATTCGGATGCTGTAGCTACAGGCTACATACTGGTAGATTCAGATTTTAGTCTGGGATTCCTTGGTTGGAGAAGTATCAAAAGTGCACGTGGCAGGCCATAGGCCAATTAATATGAACCCCTCATTTCAGCTAGAGGGGATATTTCTCTTGTGCAGTACTGTTGCCTAAGCAAAGGAAGCAGACAGCAAGTTCCAGATTAGAGCCCTGCTGCAGGACTGGGATCCTGCGGGTCCCACAGGACCTGTTGCCTTGATAGTGGGAGCAGATAAAACGTGCTTGGTTGTGGGCAGGATGGATTGGGCAAAAGACTGCGGTACTTTGTGGTAAAACACAATCTCTCAGTCTGTCAAATAAAGTTTCAGCCATGTAAAGTTGTTTTTATAAAAAAAGGTTTTAAAGCTCAAATTTAAGTGAGGGATAGAAAGATTTATTTACGTGTTTAAAAGAATAAAACAAATCTTGCTTAAGTGTTAAATTGTGTCTGAATTCCATTTATATATAAACATATATTAACAGACTGTTTGGTAGCCTGGGGGAACCTCTTTCTTGTGGGATCTAAGGTTTTTCAGGGGGGGAGTGGGATAAAAATGCAAAATGATGCAGGAGCAGGTGGAAGTGGGTATTGCGGGGCAGAATTGAAAAGACAGTCCCATTTAGGGCTCTATTCCTGATTATGCTGATCTCTGTGGCTCATTCTAAGGGAAAAAAGCAGTACATCTTGTTACACACTTTTATCTGATACCAGATGATGTTAGACGTCAATTTTTCCAGTAAAAACTGCCAATAGAAAAGTTTTAATCACATACCATCTTTCCACAGCTCAGACACAAACTTGTCTGAGGATTGGTGGAGAAGAGTAGCAATGTTATCGTTCAGAGGATCCATGTTCTTCATCAGCCACTCATCTGCTTTGTAATCCACCTAGGGAAAGAATGTTACCAAGAAATTGGCTGAGGGTTTCCAAGAGCGCAAGATCTAGTAGGACCCTGCACAAGTCTAAGAACCGACATAAACAACAGAGACAGAGCCATCGTTCTTGGGTCTGACTCTACGCCCCCCACTTCTCCTGCTCTGAGGTATCAGGTGAGCACACCTGAAGAATCCAGTTGAACAGTAAGTATAATATGTTCTGTTAAAGTTAAGAGAGAGGCTGCAATTGGTATATGCACCACCTTGGAAGTGCCATTCAACAGCAGTATTACATTATTATTTCTGGAGGTGATGTTTGTGTGCGAGATGAAGTGGGGTATCACTCAACTTGTTGACTCTTAGTGAACAAATACTCAATTTAGGTAATCCTAGTCTCAGTTTAGAGTTTGAGTCTAGCAATACTTACACCTACTGTTTTGTAGGCTAGTGGTTCTAAACTAGGGGTACACATAACCCTGGGGTTACACAGAGGGGGTTCATCAACTTATCTAGATACTTGCTTAGTTTTACAACTGGATACTAAAAAGCACTAGCAGAGTCATTACAAACTAAAATGTCATACAATGACTTGTTTATACTGCTCTATATACTATATCTAGAAATGTAAGTACAATATTTATATTCCAATTGATTTATTTTGTAATTATATGGTAAAAATGAGAAAATAAGCAATTTTTCAGTGATACTTCTGTATTTTCATGTCTGATTTTGTAAGCAAGTAGTTGGAGAGGTGAAACTTAGGGGCATGCAAGACAAATCAGACTCCTGAAAGGGGTACAGTAGTCTGGAACGGTTGAGAGCCACTGTCCTAAACCACAAGGAGGGTGTGTTTGGTAGGGTCACATGGATGAGGTAGCTTAGTAATTATAGACACTTTTTCATTAGTGTGGGAAGCATTGGAATTCTGAGAACAGCTAGATCTAGACAGGTTTATGGAAGAATCCAGCAGCATGTTCTGGGATTGACTCCACACAGCAACCGTAAGTCTTACCTTCCCAGCATAATGAATAATGCAGAAGTCAGCTTTGTCTTTCAGCTGTTTTGGTTTCTGGAATTTGGGGTGGCTGCCTTGTTCCTGCACTACCTTTTCCACAAAGCTTTTGTCAGTTGCTTTTGGGAACCAGCACTCTTCATCCAGCAAGGCCAGTATGCCAGGAGGCCCAGCCTAAAACAAGGGAGATATATCAGAACAGCTCAGTAAAGAAACAAATCAGTCCTAATGCCAATATTTAAACACTGAGAGAATGATACCGAACCACCAGAACCAGCTGTATTAGGCCAGATTAGCCATTTCTGTATTATTGGGAATCGCAGAATATCACCTGTAATTGCACCATTGGATTCTGGAGTTTCCCTTGTATAGGGGTATTCTGAGTGAGAGACTAGGATAGTCTAGGGTGCCATAGATGACAGGATGTTTTTTAAATGGAAGGAGGAAAGCTAACTGGCCACTCTCCATACAAATGTAGGCAAAGGGCATTAAAATACAGAAGGTCATTGCAGAGGATTTCACAAAGCAAGTATTACTATTGGAATAACTAGGGAATTTACTCATCTACTAGCTTCTTTAGCTGAGAAGAGACCCAAATAGCAGGATACTGTTTCCTATCATGATTTCAGGTGAATACGAAAGCTACCACCAATAAGGAAGAAGTCCCACTTCTGCATCTAGCATCATGTAAGTCTGCATGCACCAAGACAAATTAGAGAAGACAAGTGGTTGAACAGGTGATCTATTCATGGGAACATTAATTTAGGAATGGGTCTGATATATCTGATCAGCAGTATATTTGGCAGTAAGATGGAAAGAAGTGTTCATGTTCACATCTAAACAGTCACTTGCTTGGATTAAGGATCACAAGAACTGAAAGGTCAGTTCCCGACCTGTCCCAAGAGGCTGTATGCATGGTAGCACAGAAGGCAAAAAGCATGTATTGCAGCCTCTCCATGCTGCTCAGAAAAGGTGTGCAAATTGTTTTGTTTTTACCGGCTTCTCTATGAGCTCGATGCAGGGCTGTAGGTCCAGGCCAAAGTCAATGAAGTTCCACTCTATGCCCTCCCGCTGGTACTCCTCTTGTTCCAGAATGAACATGGTGTGATTGAAGAGCTGCTGCAGCTTCTCATTTGTGTAGTTAATGCACAGCTGTTCAAATGAGTTCAGCTAGTACACAGAAAAAGGGGAGAAGTCAGAGGGACACAACTTGGAGGGTCACCTGTTAGATTTATGTACTATTTTTCAATTAACACTTAGCATCACTTCTATAACAGATAGATTAGATAAAAATGTTCTACGTACTCTGTACATTTGATAGCACTATGTCAATCACTTTCAGTTATATAATAGCATAACACTCTATAATACAGCAGGAGAGTTGAGAAACTGCAGCAATCTGGGACTAGGAAGGCCTGCCCTTTTCCCACAACCTCAGAGCTGGGGAGCTTCCTTGATAGGTTTGGGGAGAAGTGGGAACCTAAACCCTTCCCCTCCTCTCTTAACCCTCCCTACCAAGTCTTTGGTCAACAAGCAATAGGAACCAGGGGAAGCACAGGGTGACATGGTAGAGGGTATTCTTCACCCTCTGGAGACCTCTGCAGGTCCTAGGAAGAAGTTCTGGAGTTGGGATGCCTCATCTCCATGCTGTTGAATAGGCTGAAAAGGCAGGCATATACATGGGCCACATGTCTAATGTTTGCATTTGACCCATTCTCCCTTACTTCTAACTGCTTCTAGTATTACCCAAAAAAAAAAAAAAAAAAAAAAAAAAGGACATTTCATAGATTCCAAGGCCAGAAGGGACCATTGCAATCTAGTCTGACTTCCATAGGACTTCCCCAAAATAATTCCTGACGCTTATCTTTTGGAAAAACTGCAATGAATCCTCCTTTAGTGTGTCCTGAAATATTTTAGTCAATTTCAAAACATTCAAACTAACAATGCCCCTTAAATTCCACATTGCAAGAGACCCACCAAAAGTCATTAACGTATAGGTTGAAGTTTAACAAAACATTTGGACTCTGATCTATGGGAAGAAATCAAAGAGATACAGAACCATACAACTGGTTACTGCAATATCCACAATACACACTCCAGAAAGGAGGGGAATCTCACAACATACTAGAGGTAGTTTAAGTAATAATTGCAGCAAATTTGAAATGCTAAGGACAGGTCTACTCTACTGCTTAAGTTGATCTAACTTACATTGCTCAGGAATGTAAAAAATACAACCCTCTGAGCAATGAAAGTTCCAGCAACCTAGGCATTGTCCACATTGGTGTTATATCAGCAGGAGAGCATCTCCCACCGACATAGCTCCCGCCTCTTGTGGGGGTGGAGTAATTATGCTGACAAGAGAACGCTCGCCCGTCAACATACAGTATCACCAGATGTGCTACAACAGCACAGCTGCACTCATGTAGCATTTTAGTGCAGGCCTGCCCTAAAGAATGTATCCTTTTGAAACACCTAGAAATTGCCCAATTAGTGGGGCAGTGGGGTACCCTACAATAACATTTAGCCCCTTTTTAAGGCTGAACTGATCTGTTTTTCCACAGACCTCAGTGATATTCTGCCAGGGAGCATGGGCAAAGAAACATGCTGCATTGTACGCAAGAATAGAATATCTCCTTACTTCAAAAATTTCAAAGCCAGCAATGTCAAGAATTCCTATGAAGGAAGCCCCCTGCCTTTTGGTCTTATCCAGGGCCTTGTTGATGCGCATCACTAGCCAACGGAACATACGTTCATAAGTGGCTTTGGCCAGTGCCTCAATGGCAAAGTCAGCCTGAGTAGGAAGGAAACAAAACCAAGAGTTATGTTATAATCCAAAACTAAAGAACACAGTTATCTGGCACATTGGAGACTCAGGTTGGAGTCAATGGCCTGACTGGCTTAGTGAATGAGTCAGTCATTTTAGAGACTCTTCCAGCTGAACAGGAGAAACACTGAGCAACTTTATAATAAGGAATGTAGGACTTGCCCTACTGAATCAGAAGTCCAACAAGTCCCAGCTCCAGCATCTTGCCTCTGCAGGAGACAATACCAGGCACTCCAAAGAGGAAATTCTGTCAAGTCCTCTCAAAGGTCACCATGGTAAAGCCATTGACTTTTCAGGGTTCCATAGGGGAACATTCTAGAGTAACCTATAATAAATAGGTAAGTGTGGAGTCTAGGGCTTATTTTCTCAACACCCCAAGTTCTGGTAGTCATATTCCTGCCTCAGAGGCAGAGAGTGGTGTATTAAATGGGAGGGCAGTCAAGGATGATTTCTAGAATCTGCTTCGTGTTCTTCCTTCTGACCACCCTCCCTTTGAAAGGAGACCTTTTTATAGCACACAGAGACCACAGCAAAGTGTTCATCACAGGTCAAGTTGGGAAGTGATCAGACATGGAGTGGAGGCCTGAGAGTCCTTTGGCAGGAGGCAGCCAGTGTCTAGATCAGATGCCACATACGGCCAAGATAGTAAAGGCCTAGCACCATCTGCTCCACTTTATATTTCTGCAGAATCAGGGATGCCACCAGGCATGTGTCAACATGGAGGATGAGCAAAGTGTTTGACTATCTTTGCACCTAACGTATAGGAAGTACCACGTTCTATGATGGCTGGCGCTTTACGGGCCTAGGGAACAGATGGCCCCATTTAAATGTTACCCCTTGGCCCCTTCCCAGCTGTGTGTATCTACGAAGGGCTATGAGAACGCAACTGGGAGAGGAAAGCTGAAGAAGAGTAACTGGCTCCTTTAGTAGGCCCTAGAAAAGGTTAACTCTCAGACAGACAGCCTGGAGGGGGACTGAAGATAGTTGCAGGAGGGAAGCTGACTTACTTCTGTGACTGGCCCTGAAGAGGGAGCAAGCCCTGAGAATCAGAGCTTTGCAGCAGAATGGGAAAGAACTGAACCCAGAAGGGGCAGAAGACCCTTTTTGTTTATGTTGCACTTGGGACTATCACCTAAACTGATTATCAGTGCCTTGCCAGGTGATACAGATTACTGCTGGGAAAGTTTCTCAGGAAACTGAGGCAGAGCAGAGTACCATGGCAGGCCACAACAAGTTACCCCAGAGGCTGATTCCCGCATGCCAACTTCGGATAAGACACTCAAGAGTCCAGAAGGGAATTCGCTCCCTAGAAACAGAGCCAACTGCCATGTTCACATTTCCTTATCACAGGCTGCACAGTCAATATGCATGGGAAATAAGAGCTACCACACACTGCACCACCACCACCTATACAGATCTAACGAGCAAATACAAAAGCAGTTTCACACTACACTGCTTATATCAGGTTGCAATTATTTGTGTCAATTAAGATGCTATCTAAGGCTATGGAAGCTTTTAGTGTATATGTTAAGCTTAGTGCCATGTTGCTACAGTCTCAAGGGCTCACTTACTCCTGCAGAACACATACCTGCTCTTTAGTCTGAGCTTTCTGGACGTAGTCTCGTCCCACCTTGATACGAGGGGTAAGGATTCCCCTGGTAAAGTCTGTCACATTGATACCCAAAAGGTGGGACACTTTCTGAGCAGCTGGAAGGGAGAAGAGAAAGCAAAAAGAGGATCAGCTTAAAATTGATGCTCCTTTTGCTTCAGAGAGACGTGACAAAAAATATTCCCAGTAATCTATCCCTGAGAGAGTCAAATACTGGCATTGAATAGCTCTTAACTCAACAGCAGATTAATGAGACAATCAAGGAAGGATCTTAAAAAAAAAAAACACTGGAGCATGTTTAATTGCTTCAGGAAACACAGGAATAGGTTTTAGGAGATGTTATGGTACCACTGGCCTAGGGGCATGTGAGCACTATCAAGTTAACAGCCTGCACCCAATTTGAGGATGTATCCATGTAGCAGAAATATAAAGAAAGGAATCCCAGCTAAATCAATCTGCATTGGCTGAACAGCCTCTTCAGGCAATTGTAATCAGTGTAAGAATATTTCATCTGCTAGAAGACTGTTCCGTCAACTCTCTGGAGGAGAGCCATTTGAAACAGACTTGCTAAATTGTGACAATGACTGACAGTATAATCCAAAGGCCATTTTTAAAGGTCCTCAGCAGCCTCCTGTCTACTAGCCTCTTACTATAATTCATCGATTCCAAGCCAGAAAGGATCACTGTGATCATCTAGTCCAACATCCTACATAACAGGCCAACGTAGAATTTACCCCAAATAATTCCTAGAGCATACTTTTTAGAAAAATCTCTCATCTTGATTTAAAAATTGTCAGTGATGAAGAATCCACCATGACTCTTGGTAAATTGTTGCAATGGTTAGTTATTCACACTGTTAAATTTACACTTTATTTCCCATCTAAATTTGTCTAGCTTCAACCTCCAACCATTGGATTATTTTATGCCATTTTTGCTAGTTTGAAGAGCCCATTATTAAATATTTGTTCTTCAAGTAGGTACTTACAGACTGTAATTGTGTCACCCCTTAACCTTCTCTTTGTTAAGCTAAATAAATTAAGCTCCTTGAATCTATCACTATAATGCATGTTTTCTAATCCTTTAATTGTTCTCATAGCTCTTCTCTGAACCTGCTCTAATTTATCAGAGCTTTATAAAATAGAACCCCCATCACCTGCCTGTGAGTTAAGAGGCTCTTGTAGGGAGAAGTACTGGATGTTTGTGTGCGTGTGGTTACCTGTATTGTCTGGCATAGAGGCCTGGTCTGTGTTGCGCTCCTTCTTGAAGACTATGTTGCCAAGCTGAAGAACACCCGAGATCACTTTCAGAAGGCCTTTTATAGAGCAAAAAAAGGTCAAGTCACTGAAAGGTCAGATTTAGAAGGAATTAAAATTACATATTAGCAACATATTTAAGCCAGGTATGAGCAGCATGCACTGACATTTTTTTCCCCATTCATCCCAGCAACCAGGTTAAAAGGGTGAAAATTTCCACTGTGTAACACAAATCATTGAAAAGGCAAAGGGCAGAATCATGCCAGTATTAGGAAGCATTCCAGTTAAGCTTTGCTCTTTTCATCCAGCCCACTTTCACCTCCCTGGCACCAAGGCGATAAGGTGTCCATTTGTTGGAACATATAGTGTGGCAGAAGGGCGGGTATCAGGATGTCCTCAAAGTACCTTTACTACTGAGGACAACATACTATAGCATCCCTCCCAACTTAAGTCCTTTTAAAGAGTCAGCATCAGATGCTAGAACAGGAAGGGAGAATTTTCAGTACTGAGGATTGAAAAAAGGGTGATCTTATGCTGTCTTCACTGAACAGCAAATCTGTTACTGGTACTAACTAAGTTAGCTACCAACAGGTCAATCTACTTCTTCAAGTGGTCTCGCCTTCTACCTACTATAGCAGTAGCTACAGCATCTCTGGCCTACATGTCCACTGTGAACAAAGCCTCCATTATTTCAGCACTGACCAAAAAGAAGCACATGTGCTCCCACTGGCATGACATGAAGTCTGACAGCCCAACAGGCTGAATCTGGACACCTGGCACTCAATTAGCTAGCTTATTTTTATATTGTCTCATCTAAAAAGATGGTAGGAATGTTTAGACTTTGCAACCAAACCAAATAAGTGTACTGTTCAACCAGCTACCATATGTATGCTTCTCATAAGCCTACAAGAACATTTAGTGTATTTCACATCCAGAACAGTGAGGACAAAGCATTCCATGCATCTCTGCAGATAAGCTATTGGAACCACTTCCATCTGCCCGTAAAGACGAGCCCTCAAGTATACTTAAAGTGGGCATCAAGTCTCTGGCCATACATTAGGTTGCCAATTCCCTAACTAGGCCTCAATGTGGAGGTGTCTTTTCACTCACACATTGGTTCCAGCCTCCTTGATGGATTCAGGACCTAAACAAGATTTAGTCTAAGACATACAAACAAACGATATTAAATTGAGATGACAAAGTCGAGAGAGAAGACAAAATAACTGAGTTTTGGCCAGTTTTGAAAGTAGAAGGAAGAAAATGAGCTCTCTTTCAGAAGGTGCCTTAGAAAAGGCAATCACTATGGTATCTAGATGTCGGACAATATTACTTTCTGTTTAGCAAGTTGTGCAGTAAGCTGGACAGTCGTGCATTGCTTTGTTCCACTGTTCACAACTAAGCCACTCCAACCATTGGTGGAGTAGATACCCTTATGACTATGGGGCCAACTTGAGAAATCTAGAGTGAATAAAGGTCTTTACAGTACATCCCACATAAGGCCAAGTCTTGGCTTTGGCAGACTGCTGAGAAGACGAAATTCTAGAGATAATGCCATGAGAACATGGCCCACATGAGAACCCAATGAATGCTTTACAGATAAGCACTATGAATAGCACTACAACATATCGGGAATAAGCATGGGACATGGCAGTTCATGTTCAGTGACCTGTTGCACTTTGGTGGCAGGTGACTGCATTGTGCATTAGTTGAATCTATGTTGGTGAACTCAGACAGGCCACTCCCAAACCACCGCAGCCAGCTTGCTTGTCAGATACCACTAATTGGCTTCTGTAACTTGGTGGAGTACAGGCTGCCTTCCACTCATTTGTCCTGGATATGACCAGAGTGTACCATCCTTTTTAATACTTTCCAATGCATTTTCAAGCCCTTCAGACAATCCATACCTATTTGCTCCTCATCTGGGATGCTCATGATTTTCATTGCCTCCATGGTCTCATGAAACATATCCTTGTCTTGCTGACCCGGGATTGTAACATGCCCATTTGAAAGGAATCGATATTTGTTGTATGGCTCCAACAGCAGATCAGCTTAAGGGGGAGGAAGAGACAAGAAATTATTGTAACCTTCAGTATAGGTAACAAGCTAGCATTCTTGGAGGTAGCTGATGGTGTATGCTTTTCCAGATCTGCCAAAATGAATTACCTCCTTTGTACAAGCTTCTAAGAAAGTCAGTTAAAACCAACTGCAGTCTTGATTTTAACATATTTTGCCAGTTCTAGCTTTAAAACCACACACAAACATCTTCATCACCCCCATCAGCGTGGAAGGCAAGAATACCCAGTAGAGACAAAAACAAAACAGCCTTTGTTATTCTGGACTCTTTCTCACCAAAGACTCTGGGTCAGATTTTCAGAGATATTCAGGAGCCTAAAGATGTAGATAAGTGCACAGTGAGACTTTCAAAAGCACCTGAACAGATTAGGTGCCTGATTACCTTTAAAGATCTGTATCTCAGTTATCTTCCTATTCCCAACAAGTGCTAGGTAAATCAGGGTTTAGGTTTAGATCAGTTGCCTTAGGTTTTTCTTGTAGCAGTATTTCTGTAGTTATAGATCAGAACACTTTTCTGTTCAGGCTATTTTTTCTTTCCTCTGTCCCATCCTCCTCTGGCACACTGCCAAAACAGCCCCAGTGGTTCTGGGATTCTGCTTCCATTAGAGGCAGACTACCCTGCAAGGGGCCTCCAGTTTCAGGTACCGTGTTTGTTTCAAATCGGTTATGGAGGTCACCACTCAGCTCAAGGAACAGTATGTTCTGCCATTAATGCTGTGCAGACAGATGTGACTATGAAGTGAGTTCTCTCCCTGCCCCCCACCTCTCCAATCTGTCTGCCCCCTCCCACAGCACAAGTTTAGACTGCTTACTTAACAGGGAAGTTAGATTGAGATCTTGAGGTATTATGCTAGTAGAGCACGGGCACACCTAGTGCTGCATAGGTGCCCAATATTATTCTGTATTTTGTTAATTGCCAAGTTTATAATAAGACCATTCCTGCCCTGAAAAACTTGCACTGTATTAGACAAGACCAAACATGGGACAATAGTTCAGATAAGGAAGGGTGTGGAGACAGCATTGGTAAGGGTGCCAGTGCAGGAAGGAAACAAAGTTTTAAGGAGACAAATGAAAGGAGAAGTTCTGCTTCGCAAACAGTGGGAGGCAGTTCCAAGCTTTGGAAGAAAGGAAATACTAGAGCTTAGACTGCCAGTGTTTGAAATCATTTGACAGTTAAGGGAAAGGGACCCTACTTATAGCATAAGGTACTCACTCTTCAGGTGCTCCCCTGCTCCAGACAACAGGTAGTAGAAAATGTGGAAGGTTCGCTCTTCTTTGGCTTGACGAATGGCACGTGATTTCTCCAAGAGATCTTTACAGAGTAAAGGAACAAAGGGGAGACTAACAAGTAACTTCCCATTCCATTCCCACCTGAGGAAAGAGGTTCTATCTGGTGTCAGTCGAATTGGTTGGCATTACAGGTAGCTTAGTGATTAGTGTTCTGTATTGCCCTTTCAAAGCTTTGGGTTGCACCACAGGCAGACAGCACCCCACCCTTCAACAACTTGAGTGGCTGATTAAGTTTAAACTGTGCTTCTGGACTCCCAAGTTAAGCATCATTTCAAGGGTAGGATAAGGATGCAAAACTGAGTTGTGAATAAAAGGGAGGAAAGACACTTGCCACTATTCCTTGTTTCCCCTAATTAAAGAGCCAGAATCCAAAGCCTACTCAATATGTCACAGCTTAAAAAGCTACTTCTATCCCATAAAATTAGAATTATTTCATCCAGAAGGGTCTCTTGCTATAACCCTACTATGGGTTTTGAAATACTGTACCATTTAAATAAAAGAGATCCTTTTTTTTACTTGCAGATGAAACGAGAGATCTTACCCTAGCCTAAGATGACAGGTGCTGACAGAAACCTAGGGATCTTCCTTATTTCATTGCTGTTGAGCTGCAGATGCTATTTGGCTATATACAGATAGGTAGATAGCTATGTATGTTCCCACAGCCTGTAATTTATTTCTATTAAGTGGCTCCATGAAAAGGATACAAGTCTCAATATTGGCTCCCACAATGTAGCCATTGACATCAAAGTTGATTCTTATGAACTTGCCCTGAGGAAGAGATGAGCAGAAATATTACTGTTACTTTATGCTATCACAGCTAGAATAAAATGGTAGGCGTCCCTGTATAGGCCTTTCAGCTCCAGATAACACTAAAACTTGTCTAGCTGGTAATTTAACAGAACACAAGCTCAGCTAGCTCATAATACCCACTGTTCATGGAGCAATTTAACATTCTTGACACCATAAGTTACTCCTATGAGACACAAGGGGCCATCAAATTACATAGCTTTCAGATTGCCTAGGCATCAGGAAACATGTTAAATTTCATTCTGAAGTGAATCTTCTCCACTTTCTTAGTTCCCGGTACTACAAGGAAGAAACAGCATTCTAGACTGACTGCCACCATCACCAGCCTAGCTCATCTTCAACCATTTACTCTTCAATGTGGTTTCAAGCGTAGATTCCGTATCTCTTAGAAGCTTTCAACTGCCCTCCAAAATTAATACAATACGGGTCACTAATCTCTCCTTGAGGAGAAAAATGAATTTGATAGACTGAGACTGAAATAATGGTACATAGAGTCCTAGCAAAAGTTCAACATCTTGCATACCAGGCACTCAATTCCATCAGCACTTTGTGGATAATTCACTGACAAGAGAAAACCATGTCCCAGTTTCACTTAAGAGAAGTAAGTTACAAAAAAAGACATCCCAGGACTGCATATCAAAACACCAAAGTAAAGCAAGACTCCCCCAACTCATTCAACTAATGGCTTCTCCCTCTGGAAGGCTGGCGACACCAGCACTCACGCAGGAGAAATATACTCACAAATCTTGAGGAGTTGTCGTTCTTTACTGTCTTGGCATTTCCAAAGGCCTCCAGGATAGGGTTAGCCTGAAGCAACTGCCTCTCAAGCTCTCCCTAGACAGAAAACCAAAAGCGGATGAAGGCACCAGCCTTTAAAACCTTAACTCAGAAGACTAGGTTGTGTCTCACATCAGCTTGGTATCTATGCAGAGAAACCACATCAGAACCTCAGTGCTATCCCCCTAAAATGTTTGTTTAGGGAGCTACTGATTCTTCCCTCCTGAGTTCATTTCAGTCTGAAGAAATAGTTTCTCCTTCTCAACCAGTCAGTATCAGTAATCCCATCTTCTGGTGCTGGATTTCAGTTATCAATAGGCAATCCTGTAAGCTTATTGCTTATGGCACATCCCATAGAATTCTGGAGGCAATGAGAGAAGAATGTTCTCCCCCGCCCACAGCTCATGTCCCTATCCCAGCAGCATTGTCCCTCCCAAGAGAAACAGCAAAATAAACCCAGCTTTCAGTTGGGAGGGAGCCCCAGATTCTGCAGAGGATGAGCGCCCCAGTAATAGATTATCAAAACACAAATCAGTCTGTGGGGCTTGGGACAAAAGTCTTTGATTGCACTAGTGCATTCGACACACTTCTCTGCACAGACCAGCATCTGTGGGGGATGCAGCAAAAGGAAACTAGTGGGTAACACAGCTTATGACTCAGATCCCACTAAGCCTTTCACTTCCATACTCTCCTCCTCCCCACAGGCAACAGAGTCCTGGGGTGGAAAGGCCAGCCAGAATTGCTATCCCTGCTCAGTACTCAATCTCTGGAGCACAGACAGGTTTTCCATAAGTCTGCAGGTGGTTATTTGAACTGACTGTCTCTTCTCTGTGCTGAAAGTAGGGAGTCCCGTGTATTTCAGTACTAGCCAGATGCAAAAAGTACTCTCCCAGATATTGAAATTGACAACTGGATTAAGGTTTGTCCTTTTAGTAGTGAGTAAGCCTTCAGGACTTCCTGATGCATGGGAATAGAGCCCATCATTTTTGCCCATAATGCTGATCCTGGAATTCAGACTGCAGAGGGTGTGTTTACAGGACAAAGTACTTTTACAGCTCCTTTCATTATCAAAGTGCATGTATAAACAGTCAACGCTCATGTTGCCTCTAGAGGGGGATAAAATAAATATTAACGATGGTAAAAATGAGGCAGAGATATGAAGCGACTTGCTCAAGGTTAAAAGCTGGAATCAGAACTCTAGCATTTCTAGTTCTTATTGACATGTTCAGGTCACAACTCTCCTTTAAACAGGCCAGAAGTACAGAGTCAACCATTTCTATTTGTCTGCAAAGTTACACATGGAATAGACAGCCACAACTAAGTTCTTATTCACTTTGTCACAAGTGTGTATAAGACTATGTTTAGTCACAGGAAGGGAACAGACTGGGACAGCTGCTATCCATGCCATAAGGTCATACTTTGGCTGTGCTGGGAAGAAAACCTCAAACTTGCTATAAAAAAAGTCTGTCAGGATATTGCATTTCTCCTGCTATTCTGGCACCTATGCGTGAGCTGCAACAATCACCCCATCACTGAAGAATTCCCATCCTGTCTGAGTGATCCTACAATGAAGTTCTAATCCTATTTGTAACTGCAATCTGTTGCTTTGGAAATGAGTGATCTCACAAATTCAACATTACAACTTCACTGAAGGACCAAAGAAAAGATCAAAAGACTATTTAGAAGATGACAGCAGTTAGAATTTGGCATTAAATATATTTCATTATTCAGCTAAAAAAATTAAATTGGCAAGGCCAAATTTAGCTACACAAGAACCAGAATGTGACAGTTAGAAGTCTCACAGCCACATGTGCATTGTGGGCAAGTTAATTCCTTCATATTTTTTAACCTCAGGAATGAAGGGTGCAATTAGTGACACATGGAAGTTGGTGAAGTCATGAGCATAAAGAAAGGGAGGACTAGGATAGTGGGATCTAGAGGGTAAGGAGACCCACCGTAGTAGTGGGCATATAGCATGTCAGTTACCATTGTGATCTGCCTGCAGGAAAGTGGGGACTGGGAGGGGGTGGTGGAAAAGGAAAAGCCTAAAGTTAGTGAAATCAGAGGCTGATCATGGGCACCAGCTCAGTACAGTGTTGCAGTGCAGTAGGAATACCAAACCCTTTGCAGAAGCAAATTCTCATTATGTTACTATAACGCTGCACCTGATTAAGAGGTTAATGGTTACCAGAAAAGCATTAGCTTCTTTCCTCACTGATGTTTAAATATGCAACCTGAACACTGCCTTAGTATTAGTTTTAAACAGAAAAAAGTGCACTTTTGACATTGGTATGTCCGCTTTCAGGTCATACCTCATAGGAGGAAACAGTATTCACAACTCTGTGGCCATTGTTTGACTGAAGACTGTTTCTGCAAGGCTCATTAGCAAGGTAATAACAGCATCACATTGAAGACCATCTTTCCAATAGGAAGAGAAACTTTAAGCTACAAAACCTTAATTTGCAGAAGTCAGCAGGAACTGCTGAGATCCTGTAATTAAGGGTACGTCTACACTGTGGAGTGAAGTTGATTTATTTTAAATAGACTTTTATGCGCCAAATTTTAGAAGTTGCACGAGCATGATCAGACCACACATTGCGTCAGGGGACTAGCCACGCTTGGGTTGACAATCAAAGCTGTGCACTGTGGGCAGCTCTCTCACACTGCAACTAGACAGAGGCTTTTGGGAAGGTTGTCATCCTCCCATGATGCAACATGCTCCCTCCCTCTCCCTTCTTGTCTCAAACAAACACACAAATGCTTGTGTGTCATTTTTCTAAATCCTTCAGTCTGTGCCACACACATGCCATTGCCAGAGAGGCATAGAGCCCACTCACTCTGCACTATCATTGTGATCGTCACAAATACCTCATGACTTATCCTGCAGTACTTTCAAGGCTGAAAACAGGAGCCACATCATGAAAAATTGCGATGTTACTGTGGCTGCCCTGCTACAAGCCATAGAGCAAAACAATTCCCGTTTGCTGCAGGCTGTCATGCAGCATCTTCAGTCAGTGGAGCGACAGTTCTGGTCCCAGGAAACAAGCACTGACTGGTGGGATCACATCATTATGAAGGTGTGGGATAATTGGTAGCTACAGAACTTTCATATGCAAAAGGCCACTTTCCTTGAACCCTGTGCAGAGCTGTCCCCAGCCCTGAAGCACATTAACACTCACTTGAGACCTGCTCTGACAGTGGAGAAGCAATTGGCCATCACTCTGGAAGCAGTCTGGGGTTGCTAGCTTCCACAGTCAGTCGGGAATCAATTAAGAGTCGGTATATCCGCCATGGGAGCTGCTATGATACAAGTGTGCCGGGCCATTAGTAGACTTCTTAGCAGAAGTCTACTGACTTTGGGAAGTGTGCAGAACATAGGGGACAGGTTCCCAAACTGTGTGTGGGGGTGGGGGGAAAGAGAGATAGATGGCAAGCACATTCTTATCTTAGCCCCAAACAACCTTGCCACAGAGTATGTAAACCAGAAGGGATTCTTCTCAATGGTTTTGCAAGCCCTTGTGGATCACAGGATGTTTCACCAACATCAATGTGGGGTGGTCTGGAAAAGTGCACATCTTTAGGAACTCAGGTTTGTTCAAAAAGCTGCAGGCACTTTCTTCCCTGACCAAAAAATAAATATTGGCGATGTTGAAATGCCAGTAGTGATCCTGAGGGATTCTGCCGACTCCTTGATCCCCTGGCTAATGAAGCCATTCACCGGGCACCTAGACAGCATGAAGACGCGTTTCAATAATAGGCTCAGCAAGTGCAGAATGGTGGTGGAATGTGAATTTGGCTGCTTAAAGGCATGATGGAGCTGCTTGCTCACTAGGTTAAACCTCAGTGAACACAACTGCCCAACTGCCATCTCTGCCTGCTGTGTGCTCCATAATGTTTGTGAAACAAGGGGGAAAGTTCCCCCAGGGTTGGGTCATGGAGGCTGATAGGCTGACTGCTAATTTTGAGTGGCCAGATTCCACTGCTACACTAACAGCCAATCGCAGAGCGCTGAGCCTCAGGGAAGCATTGAAAACCCATTTTTAGAATGAACCGCAGTAACGTATGTCTCAGTCAGTGCTGTGCCTTCTATTCTCATCCCCCACTATCCGCCCCTTTTTCCCCTACTGGCAATCCCCAAGCTATCCATGAATACATTTTTTTTTTAATGAAACGTTTTATTGGTGATCAGTTACCATGGGGGGGGGGGGAAGCAAAGATAATTTAACACTCATAAGGCTGCTTGGGCAGCCAGAGCAAAGTATGATGGTGCAAACAGCAAATCGCACACACTCTTAGTTCTTAAAAGGGCCATCGTCTCTTTCTGCTCACCTCCACAGGCGGGGAGTGCAGTATGTACCGCACCCTACTCAGCCTCCTCTTAGAGGGGGTAGGTGCTGGGAAACAGCTTGCCGACTGAGTGTTTTGCAAGGGGAGTCTGTCCTGCTGCTTCTCTTCCTGGAGCTCTACAAGACACCTCAACATGGCAGACTGATCCCTCATAATATGCAATATCTCCTGTTGCATTGCATGCTCTGCTCCTGTGCTAATATTCTGTGTTCCATGTCCATGTTCAGTGTTTCTGACAAGGACATCCTCTAGGCTCTGAGCTCTGTGTCAGCAGCCATGGAGGCGTTCATTAGTTAATTGAATATGTCATCCTGAGGGGTTCTCCCCCCACCACTTCCTAATCTGGGAAAGGCACTCTGCAGGAGAGGAAGGCAGGATGTCCACTGTAAGGCAAGCAAAGCACAAAGTTGCCATTGTAAGCTGACCCCATGGAGTAAGACAAGTGTTACAATGTAAAATGTATTCACAAGGCAAAGTCAGACCCGCATACCAATCTGTACCTATCGGATGGGTTGAAGTGGTGTTCCAGACATGGTAAGTAAGGGGTCCTTGCATCCATTACAGGAAAGTCTGTATAGCACTAATTTCCCCACCCACACAATCAAAGAGAAGGATCATTGGGCTTCCATTTACCATCCCAAAGGCTGGTTTGGGGTGTCACTGGAGTGGGAAAAAAGGGGCACCCAGTTTCCAGACCCATAATATCCATGCCAACATCATGGCTAGGAATTGTCTGTGTAGGGGCCCAGGAACACTGTCCACAGCAGGGGAATAACATGCAATGACTACATTGGTGGGATACTGTAAACTTGTGTCATCTTCCCTAGGTGACTATGTGGGATATCAGTCTCCTGAGGATAACGCAGGCAGAAAGGGAAGATTTCCTGCAAGCATCGGGATACAGGCCTGGCTCTTATGCTGCATTCTGCCATGAGGCTTACCCATTTAACAGCAGAATGGCAGGGAAAGTGTCCTACCATGGCAGAAGGAATAAGGCTGCCCTCCCCAGAAACCTTCTGCAAAGGACTGCGGAGTACCTACATGAAAATTTCCTTGAGTTATTCACAGAGGATTCTCGGAGCATCCCTGTGCATATAAATAGTCTGTTCAGGGAGTAACCCCCTGCTGAAGTTTACCAACCTCCAGGAAGCCCATCCCCACAAAAAACACAAAACTCCTTTTTCCCCAAAAATAAGAAGCTGGGCTGTGGACATGACCACAGAAATGCGATTTGCTACACCTACTCACCAGATGTGCCTTCCCCAGCATCTCGGGACGTAATGTCCCGTTCTCAGCTGTGCTGCTCTGGGGTAACGAACAGGTCCTGGCTCTCTGGGAGAATGGATACCCCACTCTTCTTCCCCCTGTTCTCCTCCTCTTCCACTGAGTCCTCATCATCCATCCTGGACTGGGATTCTTTGAAGGTATCAATGCTGCGCGGTGGCATAGTGGTAGGGTCACCGCTGAGAATTGCATGAAGCTTCTCATAAAAGAGGCATGTCTTCGGTGATGAGCCAGAATGACTGTGCATTGCCCTAGTTTTCTGATATGCCTACCTCAGCATTTTTATTTTAATGTAGCACTGCTGCATGTCGCTGTTGTGGCCCTTCTCCACCATACCATGGGATATCTTCTCATAGATATCCAAATTTCTTTTGCTGGTTTGGAGCTGAGCCAGAACAGACTCTTTGCCCCAGAGGCTGATTAGATCTAAGACCTGAGGTTGACTCCAGACTGGAGCATGTTTGGGGCGTGCAGTCACCATGAGCAGTTCAGCTACAAAGCTCTCTCCATGCTGACCAAACAGGAAATGGGAAGTCAAAATTTCCCAGGGCTTGAAGGGAGGAGCTATTTCCCGTTTACGTGGCCATGGTGCAGCAGAGTGCAAATATCCAGAGCGGTCACAACAGCATTATGGGATACCTCCCAGAGGCCAATGACGTTGATTTAAGTTGCACTCTGCCTACACAGACACTTGTTTGATTCACAGAATTCAACTTCAGCACTACGCAGCTTGCGGAAGTGGTTTTATTAAGTCAAATTTTTTACTGTGATTTAGGTCAGTAGAATTGACATGCAAGTGGAGGCGCATACTTTAGGTGGTCAATGTAAGCTGCATTACACTGAACTCCATTGGCAGTGCAGACCAGGCCGAAGACACCAACAATCTTTCTGGACCTGTAAGTGCATGTGCCTGACCTGAATGTTAAACTATTTTTTAAAAGATTCTTCAGGCATATGTGAAGGGTACAACATCCCCCCCTCCCATGCAGACTTTTTCCATAGCAGCTTCCAGGTCTGCTAGCCTGCCATGGCAATGTGCAGCTGGCCCCTTAGGACCCCCTCTCCCCATGATTTCATATCAGTTTAATTTACCAAGATCATTGATGACCACTGACAACTCAGAATTCCTCCCCATGTACTCATCTTCTAAGAGATTCTTTCCAGAGAAGAAAAGGGAATAGAAGCCTTGCCAAGTCTCATGTTTAAAAATAAAAATCATGACTCAAGCCCCCAAAAGTCAGGAGATTAACTTAAAAATCATGTAATTTTTTAAAAAAATTAATTTTGGTTTCTTTTTATTTTCTTTCTGGTTTTTGAGCCTCTGCTTCACAATTGCAAGCTTTTCTCTACAGCTACGAGGACTACAAACTTCTTTTAAAATAGGAAAAGCAGACACACTCAAGAAACAGGATTCCAGCAGCTGGGGCTTTAAGAAAAGAGCACCAGCCACCACACCATTCATATAAAGACCATAAGGGTGGCAACAAGGTGTTTGAATTTCTGACTGAAAAAAGTTAACTTTAGTTTTGAAAATACTTCTCTAGTCTCCCGATTCCAGACAGCTGAAGTGAGGCAGAGAGCAAATACTTTATAGAAAGCTTCAAGCCCAGTTTGCCCACCCCATTCCCCAATGAACAATTTGATTAAGTGAAAGCAGGGATTTTAATGGAATGCTGTATGCCCTAAATGCAGTCTTACCTTGCCTAGTAGCTCTTATCACTGTAAATGCAGTGACTTATTTTGAAAAATGACCTAAACCAACCATTGCTTTAGAATGCTTACAACCCAGAAAAGTTGGTGGACGAGGCAGCCCCCCATTGCAGTTGAGAGAAGGGCTTTAGAAAAGCTGTTTGTGTTTGAAAAGAAAGAAAGCAGAGACTTGAGCTGTAAATTTCATCTCTTGACCAAGAGATACTAAAAAGGGAAAAAGTCCGAGGCTATCAAACCTAACACCATTACTGTATTGCACTGCCAATGCAGGATACCTAGGTTCATGCTCCATCCTCAATCTGATGGTGCCAGCAGCAGGACCTAGCCTTGTGGCCTTGGAGGATTAGCACAAGCAGTCTGCAGACTTGTTTCCTAGGGTACTGATAGATGAACAGATGTCTCAAAAGTTAGAACACTAATCTGTACACAGAGTTACAATCCAGAGTCAGACCTAGCAAGTGTGAAGGCCAGCAGGGCTGCAGAGAAAGCTAATTACCATCTAACATTAAGGTCTCTGTATAGTTCTAGTCCTCATTGGTAACCAACATGGAGCCATCAGAGTGGGACAGAAAGTGAGATGCAGGATTTCTTAAGAGAACCTTACAAATGGAGCTTAAACTCAAAGAGAAGTCAGGTATCAAACCCAGCTAAACGCTGGTTTATACCATAATTTGATCCTTAGTCTCTTTAAGATGACTGAAATTTCACTTGAGAATAATCAGAGGAAGAATGCTTAACACCCAATCCCATGATCTCTCCTCTCTCCCCAACCCCCCCCACAAAAATATAAACAAAATTGTTTCTAAATATAACTGCCAGTCCATGGCAAAAGCTTTTGTATGTCTCAAAGCCTGGCATGTGGAAGGCTGTATTTTTGTTTTGATTCCAGAAGCCATTCATTAGAAGGTGTGCTTACACGCACCCATCCACCCACCATATCTGCATGCAGAGTATCCTTTTCACATACCCTACATACACACACAGCATGCCTGTATGTTAGCTTACCAAGAGCAGGTTTTTACATGGAGACACAGAAGATGGGCTTGGCATCTGGGTTTCATTATAAAAGCTTAGGCGTTAACTGCATTTCCCATGTGTGTAACTCTGGCTAACAAGCTCACTGTGTTGGAACATCCAGTATATTCAGGGCAGCAACTTCCTGACCTTTCCCAGGAACTGCACCCACAGCTAACTTGCTGTGGTGGAAAGTTAAACAGACAGTCAACTTCATCTGGTTAGGAACACCATGCACACCAAAGACTCTGTTTGCAGTTCTAGGAAAGCCAGGTTCAGTTCAACTCCACTGGTTAGTTCACTATGTAGGCACAGTTTCTTTACAGTGTACTTGGGAAGTTTGACAAGAGACCCTTGAGTGCAGACTAGTACCGAGCACAAGATGAGTGAACGTGTCATTGACATAACTGCAGACTCTAGTTGATAGCATCTCACAAAAGGTTATTGTGCATCACAAAACAGAACTGTGAGTTGTCTCTGGGACTGTTCTAGCTGCAGAAAGTGGCACTGGTGTGGAGTGAAAAGCTGCTCAAATCACACAATGGGACAAAATGCATTCCTGGTGCATAACGTGCAGTAAACGTGCAGCTCACCTAAGAGGATACAACTGATGAGTTCGGCCATAATCCATGAAGGGGAGAGGGAGGGGAAAAAATATAAGTGAGAAAACTTCGAAGACCCCTTGTTCTATTGTACTTAGATGCTTTTCACTCACTGAAAGTTCTGTTACAATTTCAGTCAAGTCTTCAGCTCATATCTATGAGACTCTCCAAACTGGAGTCTGTACCTAGAGAACAGACTTCACAGCCAGCCAAAATATAAAAGGGAGTAGAATAAAGGAGACCACATCTCCAGGGAGTGGATCACTTAAATAGTTTCTCTTATGTTGTTCATTATATGAACAAGTCAGAAGATGGATGTGTGGTGGTTTGCTGTGGCCCTAAACACGCCCACATATAAAACCAAGCCACAGCAGGGATAAACTTTTTCATAGTGTCTCCACTGAAGTCATGTGAATTATGAGGGAGGACAATGACCCATGACTCGTGCAATTTTTTTTTTCTAAGCCACACACAAAACCGTTATGTGTCCATAGTTTATTGTCCCTCTGCACAAGTTGGTACATAGCTGTTTTATTCAGCATCATGATTTCAGCCAGTAATGAACCAAGATAGCTCCTAGTTCATCACAGCTTGTTGGCACTCAGAATGACGGTGCAGCATCCTTGTAGTGAACATAGATGCTTACCTGGTCTTTTTTACTCTTATGTGAGGAAGCAACATGAGCCAGATACTGAATGACCTTCTTGGTGTTCTCAGTCTTACCAGCTCCCGATTCACCTCTGCAAAGACAGAGCCTAGGATTCATTCAAGAACAGGATGGGGAAAATGCATCCACATTTTTAAACCCAACATGCTTTTCAGCTGACCACAATGCTTTGAGTAGCATCCTAGCTGTTAAACATTGCTTTTTGTAATGCTTGCCCTAACAGAGAACCTGAGCACACTAGTGAATGATACAGCAGCCAGCGCTATGCTCTAGTCCTATCGCTCAACTAGTTTTTTAAGCCTTCGGGGGATTGGGACGGGGGAGGGGAGGGAAGAAAGGACGACCGGACGGGGAGGAAGGAAGGAGAGAATGGAAATTTTGCTTTCCACAGTCACATGGCAGCCTTCACATGCAAGTGGTTGAGGAATAATCTGGGGGCCAGGGAGGAAGCACAAAGGCGAAAAAGGAATTCCCTATAGCAAAAGATTTGTAGTTAACATCTTCTGCACCAGAACTTAACAGGGTTTGGGGATCAGTCTCACTTTTAGGCTAGGCAGAGGAAACTGGTGTTGAATAAGCATATATTATTCCCTACAACATTAGCCTAGGTAGCATGAATGAGAGCACATCCCCATTGCCTTCCTAGTTGCTTTGTTGACTGTATATACACCACTGCTGACCCAGTTCTTCTAAAGTCCTTTCCGAGCATCATTATCTCCACTAAGGAGTTTGCTGCAAGATCACCTTTTTTCTGCTCCTTCACTCCAGAGACCATCCTTCTGCAGAAACGGATGAGACATGGGCAGGGGTGGGATGCTAATGGTAGGATTTAAAAAGGCAAATATTCCCAAGCCTCTGCAGTATCACATGACACACTGGCCCAGGTAAAACCCCCAAAAATCCCAGCAGGATTTTAACAAGAGCTGACAGCGAGTCAAGCTGAGGAATGTAAATACTCACGTGCACAGAATGGATTGATCCTCTCGATCTGAAATAAAAGAAACAAAGGATCAGATAGGCCAACATTATTAAGTCCAGAGAGTATGCTGGCACTCCCCACAACATGGAGAGCAGAAGCCACTAAGCTTCTTCATACATGTGTCTTCAGAAGTGTGACCAATCACTTCTAACTATGTTGGCCCAGTTCTTCCCCACTCCCCAAGTCCTAAAGGCTGGAAATGGCACCATCATTTTAGTTTTCCCTGTCCAGATGTATCTGTAGTTCAACAAAAACAAGATCATTGTTAGTTGCTTTTTCCAAGGTGAGAATAAAACCCCTCTCTTGATTTGTTCTGGTGCCTCCTAAACTTTTTGCTACCATATGCAAAATATGCCATGCAACTCAAACCCTGACACAGGGCTATTGCAGATAGTGATCTATCCTTTAAAGCAAGGGAGGCCTAAGCATTGAGTGCAGCTTTAGCTGCAATGGGGATACGAGAATGAAACAAGAAGTAAATCAAGGCTTTTGCTTTAACCATCCCCTTGTGGCAAGTTTAGGACTGAGACACTGTATTACTACACATAAAAACCCACCACATTAAAAGAATATTAAGGTTGCAATATCAAATACAAGAAGTGCCAGAATTAAAGGTTGACCACCATTATCCCTGCACATGCATGTGACCTCTGCCTCATTCCATGCAGAATGGATGATGCTCACTAAATGAGTAACTACTTAACATTTCAGAATGTGGCCCCATGCATTATTTACTGCACACCATCTATACCCGGCATTGAATACACAACTATTAGTTTCTGCATGGGCTTTACTATGGTGCTGTCATAAGATCTTAAAAACAAATTCACTAATCTTCACAAACACTCCTATACCCCAGTCTCTTCCCTACCCTCCCACCCCACTTCTACCCTTCTCTTCTGGCTCCTGCTCAAGGTCCACCCTCTCAACAGTCCTATCCTCCTTACATGGTTATGATCATTTCTACTCCCTTATCCACTTTCTATTACCCCCACGCTCCCAATTTTTATCTCCATCCACCCTGCCCCCATCCTTCCTTTCCCCCCCCCCATCCACTACCCCAGTATTTCATCTCTCTCTTCCCTGGTCCCTTATTCAGGTAGCTGCCTAGGCATCAGTAGGGAGAGCACAGGACAGAGTTTCCTTGCTCTCAGTTGGATCCCAGGAGCAAAGAGTAGCAATTTCAGGGAAAGCCCTAGGCCAGGGATGGAAAATGCTCAGTCACTGGGGACAGCACTGCTTCTGTGAAGTCTAGTCTCACACGGGCACTATGGGGATGCAATATGCTCAGCACAGACTGAATCTTCAAGAATTTAGCTGCCAACCAAATCTCTGAGCAGGATATGCCAACTGAGATTTTTCAGAGGCTCATAACCTTTATGAAATTGGATAAGTTAAGAGCAGAAGGGATTATTATTTGATGTAGTCTGACCTTTGTATTCAGTTTCACCCTGTTAAACAAGTTACTGGGCTAAAAATATGGGTAACTAGAACGATTTCCAGAAAGGCATCCAATCTTAAAGACACCAGGACAGAGTCCACAACTTCCTCTGGTATTTGTTCCAATGGTTAAACAACCTGTCAAATTTGGGCCTTTATTTCTAATGTGAATTTGTCTGGCTTCAGCTTCCAGTCATTTGCTCTTGTTATGCCTTTCTCAAGCAAACCAATGTGTTCTGTAGTACCTGGTATTTTCTCCCCTTGTATACTGTAATCAAGCCATCTCTCAATCTTCTTTTTGTAAAACAAAGAAGATCAAAGTTTCACTATAAGGCATTTTCTCCAGCCCTCAAATGGTTTGTAGCTTTTTACTGCATCCTCTCCAGTTTTTCAATATCCTTTTAAAAATGTGACACCAGAACTCTGGTCAGTAGTCTAGCACCAGTCTCACCAATGCAGTACACAGGTTTAAAACAAAAAACAAAATCACCTCCCTACTGCTGTTTATACATCCAAGGGTTATATTAGCCCTTTGAGTGAATTTTTAAAGGAAAGGCAGAAAGATATCAGATACCATGGCAATCATTCCTAGCATATTTCAGGTCCCCACTCCAAAACATGGAAGTGGTAAGGCTTCTTGATGAAACTGTTGCAAAAGTTCTCTTTTTTTTAAAAGCTGACCAAAAGTATTTTTCCCTGATCTTGTCCTCAGAAGTGATTGATCCATTTTACAGAAACTTGCCAAAAATATTTAACTCGAGGCAGACATTGGGCATGGAAAGCCTCAGCCTAAAATGGTTTAAGTTTGGCAAAGTCTCAAAAAACTGAAAACAGGGTCTTAAAATGAAGTGTCTGGCAATTTTAATTATAGGTATCAATTCCTGTGCCACCTATAATGAAGAGGCAGACTCTTCAATCACTGAAGACAAAGAATTATATTGAACATACTTTAGGAAACCCATCGCTGAAGGACAGGTATAAAATTGGACCTCTGAGCAGTTCAGAAGGCCACACCCATTAAGGTCTCCAGTCGGTCAGTGAATTACCAAGGCACGCGCCAGAAAGATTCTGCATGACTGGGCACTTGGAGGGTGGATCAGGGAATAGCTAATGATTCATCTGCACATAGCCCCAGGAGTTGTATTCAGTAGGGCAGACACCTGGGTGGTTCTGTAGCACATTCATATGTACCTATAGCCTTTTGAAAACTTGACTAAGGGATGAGCAGCTCATCTGCTGGAAGAGCTTACACTCTCATTTGGACACTCGGGGGCTTATGTAGGAAGCCTGTTCAAGACAAAAAGGTAACATCCCTATAAAACGTTGTCCAATAGCCACATAAGCCAGATATCAAATAGAACAGACACTAGAGTCAAGCTTACAGAGATCAATTGCCCTGGCAGACACTGTTTGGCTCTAGAAGAATGTTTTAGAATCTCATATGAGCGTGGGAGGTGGTGACTCAGCAGCAGTCAAGTTAATATCTTCCACAGGTAGATGTAAGTAGTTTCTCCTTTTCACACCTTACTACAGAATTAGACATTCCAATTGGTGAGAATGCAGGAAAAGCACTAGACAATAACACTGGACCCTTTCAGTGCTATGCTGCCCCCTGCCATTTGCTTTCCCCACAGACTGCTGCACCAGCCCTGAGTCACCTCTGCCTTAAGCCAGCAGGAATGTACCTGCGAGTGCAGGCAAGTCACAGCAGTATGCAGACACTACCATAAAAGGAAACATTCCAGTTTGGAATCAAGGGGGAAATTCCTTCCCAGCACTGCAAAACAGCCATCACTGGGATAGCTGGAATTTTTCTAATTGTGTACAGGACGGACAACTGAAATGCCAGGCTGAGCCACAGGAAGTCAGATCCTAGCAAAAGACCAAAAAGAGCAGTTAAACTGCAACAGAAGCAGAGCTCTTAGAAGTTGTTCCACTATAAGAGGCAGTTACTCTAAATTCTAGGATATTACACATTCCATACAACCCTCTGATTTTTCTTGCATCACCATGGCTAAAGTAAAAAAATTCAGTTGCCAAAACTAGAGGCATCCATTTTCTTAGCCACCACAGCTCCAAAACTGGTGGCACGTGCAAGCTACTTGTACCAGATATTACAAATTCAATTGCTTACTATAGGACAATTAAGAAAGTAATTGAAGGGAATCTGCGTTTTAGACAGAGTCATTCCTCTGAATCACATATTAAATAAGTAAACCATTAGTCTAATTGTAACAACAATTCTGTACTTCAGACCAGCAGGCAAAGAAAGCTTTCTATCTAAGCTTTTCTTTAGCTCTTGTTACCACACTATCAGAGTGCTTATAAACAAGAAAGTAATCTCAAGAATCCAGAGATTCAGGAAGCAATACAACTTTCAAGTTCAAAGTGTACAGTAATACTCTAACTGCATGTTATGTACATTTTTTTTTTGGCCTATGTAAAAAACCCTAGCCATTCTTAACATTTGTATTTTCCAGATATATCAGTTCTTTCATTCATTTAGGTTGGTTCCAGAATCTGAAAGCATTCACATGCTAAAATCAACTTTTTTTTTTTAAAGCCAAGAGATGCATGTACAACTCCTCAATAAAATAGTCTCCTGTGAGATAACAATTGAACTGTATGAGTTCTGTGGCTGCTTTTGCATATGCTGGTACAATGGGCAAGTGGCTACAACCCCAGTTCAGATGTTTTGTTTGTGGGATTGGGGAGGGTGCAGAGAAGTTGGAAGGCTAGAACAGAACATTCAATTTATGCTATGCATCTTAGTTACAGAACATCCTAAAAGGCCTTTATCACCCACTTCCTCTGCATGAGCAACTCCGATTTTGAGCCTGTTCATCTCCATAAAAGGAAAAATAATATAGCATTCACACAATGGTGACATCATCCTTCCAGCTAAGAGGAAGTGTAGCTGAAAAGCAAAGGCTTGGCTTGCAATCTCCAGCCTATAGCTGACTCATTAAGGCTAAGAGTCTAACCATTACTAGATGGTACCGCCAGCCTTCTAACCACGGAACACAAGGGCGGACAGACGAGTGGCCAGAAAAACTGCCTAGCTCTTGGTTTCCGTTACTCAACGCTCCTCTGGCACTGCCACTGGTGCATGCAGGCCAATTTAAGCAACTGATTGGCTGACCAAATGAGAGGCTCGAGCTGAAGCGAGATATCTGGATTGACTTAGCATTCAAATGAGAAAGTTTTATCCATGAAACAACCCAGTCCCTACCACCACCACCACCTACCCCCCCCACACACACTCCTGACCTTAGCATGTAGTGTTATTATAGCTGCTGCCCCACTTACAAAGCAGGCTCTGTAAGAGCCCTACCCAATGATCTTATCTACACTTGCATTTAACATTAAATTTCTCCCCACAGCTGCTCCATTGGTGGGAGCGCCAGCAAGACTAACCAGTGGTATTTCAACATGCATGACATCTAGACAGGATGAGAAGTACTATGGTTAAGATGCCAGCAGAGTTTATCTTAGCACTCCCACTAGGAAGAAATTTGAAGTAAAATGTTAGTGTAGACAGTCAAAATTCAAGATCTGAAAACAGAATTATTATGAAGGTGTCCTTGAACAGATATAGCAACAGAACTTAGAAAGATGGGCAAGGGGAGTTACAGAAGCTGATGTCTCAGCTTCTTACTATCTGAAACTGAAAGTTCTGTATAAAAAAGTTGAACAAACTTGTGTGTGTTTATCTATTGATAGAAACAAACATCCAAGATTATTTCCCAAGTCATTCTTGGACCAGATACCACACCCACTCCTCCAGTATTTCATACCTGAATCTGGAAACAGCCAGACAGGAAAATAAATGAGTCTGCCTGCAATTTTACATCATACAAATGTTTATGGAGTTCTGAAAAGAAAGAAACTAGCATGCATGCTCCTGTGAAGGTTGCTGGTGCCAACACAGCATTCAGCAGACGGGCTGACAGTCAGGGCTAAACTGCCACATAAGCTGGCCAAAAGACTTCTACTTTGCTCTATAACAGGGGTCGGCAACTTTTACTATCAAAAGAGCCATTTTGCCCCCTCTTCCACTGACTAAAGAAAAATAGTCCGGAGCCGCAAAACATAGCTCACTGCGGCTGAAGAGCCGCATGCAGCTCACCGCGGCTGAAGAGCCGCATGTGGCTCCGGAGCCGCAGGTTGCCGACCCCTGCTCTATAAGAACCAACCAGAAGGCACGTAGCAAACAGCACAAAGCAATTGTGTAAGGGACTTTCCATGTTCTTTGTTCTAACAAATAGTGTTTCAAAACAAAGACACTTACAAACTGGACTTAAGGTTCCCAAGTGCAATCTGAGAGAAGACAGAACACCTATTAAAAAAAACATTAAACTACAGATATCAAAAGCTACATTAAGCTTTTTTCCCCCCCCCCCCATGTGCAGACACTGCTAAAAAGAAAGTCTCTATTACCAGCAACTAAAAACTTAATGCCTCTTCCTTTGGATTCCTGCAGAGCCCTGTCCAAATTGCCAATGAAGTCACTGCTAGTTTTCATTCCATTTTAGTGGGAATTGAACTGGACCCTTACATGCTGTAAAATAGGAAAAATAAAAACAAGCAAACAAAAAACCCCACCACACAGCCAGTAGTCTCCCATAATCCTCAGTTCTGCTACACCTCTAGCAACTGAATGGCAATGTAGCTGGCGGAAAACCAGTTCATTAGATATTTACCATATAGTGGTTGCCAAGCATTAAGCCTCCAGGGATATACAGGGCAGAACTCTCTTAGTGGAGGCAGACAGCTCAGTACATACAAGTTTGATGGAAAAAAGAGGGAATGCTGGTTGGGTCAGTCCAGTCAAACTAAGAAAAACAAGAAGTGTCCTGTTTACTCAAACTTATGGAATGTGTAAACGTCCAAGAGTTATAAACTAAATAACTCACGCTCTAGTTCTATAATATCAGATCAACAGGACTTGGTATTTCCTATGAAATGTGGCAACCGGGCCTACACGAAGAGCCTCAATCTCCCTCCCCAGAGTGATATGGTGTTAATATTAATTTAAATACTTGCAATTCAATTAATAATAGATTTATTCAAGTCCATGAAGGGGTCACTATAGTATTTTCTTCACCTTACATTACAGGCAACTCTTCTAGAGTTAGGGTGTCATTACATTACTTGATCAGTTTCGCTCTTTCCCTATCCAGTTTGACAGACCATTTTCCTCACCCGTTTCATGCTTTTTAGTGAACTACATGCAACAATGCCCTCCCTAAAAAGAAAGCTTTTGCACAGTTCTGGAAATAAGACTCCCTACAGAACCTAAAGGCGGTTATATATACACTTCTGCAATAGGACAGTATTAGGTTCTAGTTTAGAATATCTAGGGGCACTCCTTCCCTTAAGGTAAAGTTATATCATAATTTGTATCTGAAACTTCAGTACTTAAGGAAATATTTACATTGCAAAACATTTCCCCCTCTCCCTCCCCCAAGCAGTTAGTGTCAGAGCCCAGATCAACTGATTCTTGCTTGCACTATGGGGCAAAATAAATAAAAGCACATGCCCACTTGGGCTCTGAGACCCAGGGAAAGGAATGTGTCTCAGAACCCAAGCGGGAACATCTACATTGCTATTTTTAGCCATGTAGAGCAAGTCTGAGTCAGTTGACCCAGGCTCTAACGTTCACTGCCATGGTTTGGGGGATTTTTTTGTACAGTGCAGATGTATCCTTAGATGTTCCAGTCCCTTTAGCCATTAGGCTACCTAGCTCCCAAGTGACCACCAGCAGCAAACTGGTTATTTAAGAATCATTGGGGGCTAATCTACGGAGATCAAGGAGCATTTAACTTGCCCCATATTCTTAAGATTCTTGTCCAATCCACTGCTAAAAACCCAACAAATGACCTCTGGAACATGTGGGAAACAGTTTCTGCCTGCTGAAGTGAGACAAGCTGGCAAGGAGGGAATAGACAGAGCCAGATGTTAACGGTGCATTAGGAGTGAGAAGAGGAAGCAGTCTTCTAGGGAGAAGCTTTGAACAAGTCATTAGGGACTAACTGTAACCCCTGTTGACCAAGTCTTGTTGCAAAGGTTGAGAACAGACATTTTGACAGCCATTCGGTGTGGTTCTTTAGACACTGGTATCACGTATGGGCCTACATCAGGATTTCAGAGATAATTCCCCACCTGCATTTTAAGCAGATGAACAAAGCTTCCCAACTAGCTTGAACAGACTCCATTCCAACAGCTCTGAAATGCCATTTTCCAAATACGTCTCCTGGAGACGATGCATTCAATTGTTCAGATTATGTCTACACTGCATCTTATGTTAGCATAATTTATGTCACTCAAGGATATGAATAATCCACTCCACTGAGCAATATAAAGTGCTGGTGTGGACAGCACTTCTCCCACCAACAAAGCTACTACTGCTCACGAGGCTGGAGTAGTTAAGCCGACAAGAGAGTTCTCTCCTGTCAATTTAAAGCAGCTACACTAGAGTTTACAGTGGCGCAGCTGCATCAATGCAGCTGCACTGCTGTAAACTCTTTAGCAAAGTCATTCCCTTAGAAATTTAAGGCAGGTAAAAAAATGTATACACATGTATTCTTTCTTTTATGCACATCTGCAGCATTAGAGTAATGCTGTGTCTTCTTAAGACATCTCCATATTAAGCCACTATCCTTCAACTCTTCACTGCAATAAAGCCACTTCTTTTGAAAGCTTTCAAACCATTAGGCACTCAGGGTGCCAGCCACCTGGAGAAGTTCAGCTTTCAGGCAAACTGGGTATCTCACTCCCGCACACAATTATGGTAACTACTACACGTGAGGATTTCCAAAGTTCATCTGCAAGAACAGAATTCTGAAGTCCCTCCAAGGCCTCACACAGCAGAGCAGATTGGAAATAAAGATACTACCACTTTAAACATGAACAAATTTTCCATAATGCCCTCTAGGTCACAGCAGTGCCCTGGATTAAGTTTCCCACTAGGGCAGGGGTCGGGAACCTTTTTGGCTGAGAGAGCCATGAACGCCACATATTTTAAAATGTAATTCCATGAGAGCCATACAATATGTTTAAAACTAAACATGTGTGTGTGAGTGTGTCCTCCTCTGCAGTGAAATTAACAAGGGGTCAGTTTCACTGCCAAGAGTGTGCCCTGCTCCCCCTCCCCAGTGAAATTGACAAGGCAGAGTCAGTTTCACTGTGGAGAGTGTGGCCTGCTCCACAGTGAAATTGACAAGGCAGAGTCAGTTTCACTGCCCAGAGTGTGCCCTGCTCCCCAGTGAAATTGACAAGGCAGAGTCAATTTCACTTGGGAGAGCAGTTCCTACTTTCCGGATTTTCACCTATCGCGGGGGGTCTAGGAACCTAATACCCGCGATAAGTGAGGGATCACTGTACATGAGAATGTTTTATATTTTTAACATTATTTTTTTTTTATTAAAGAGTTGTCTGCGAGCCAGATGCAGCCATCAAAAGAGCCACATCTGGCTCGCGAGCCATAGGTTTCCGATCCCTGAGCTAGGGGCTTTATCCTATTGAATATATAGGCACTGATGTACTTTTGGTAAGGACGCCTCTAAAGCAGCTTGCCAGAGTGCCCAGTTCTTAAAGGTAGTGCATCATCTTGAATACAAGACAAAGGGTTAAACAGTTTCTGGTTTTGTTTAAAATCAAATAGAAGCAGTCCTTCTAACCCCACCCCTAACCCTGAACAGGCTGCTTATTAGAGACATTAACTCAGTGAAACCAAACAAAATCCACAATCCAAACCAATTAACATGTAGGCTTTCTGCTCTATCAGCTCAAGAGATAACTACCCCATGCTGGTGGAGGTCAGAGTCACCAGCTTGCCATCTCTCTCTAAAAGCATTCCGAACACAAAGGATTCCCTGAATATTGGGCTCTGAAAGGATACTGGGGGCACCATTAATCCTAAACACCTCCAGTCCTTGCAACGCACTCAGCCCTTTCATCTTCTGTTCTCAGTGCAGATTCCTCCCATACCACTGGCTTCTGCATCAAGCCTCCCCCACGGGCTAAGCAACACTGTGAAAACCAGAACATAATGTTGCTTTCTATTGCCCAGGAGGCTGGCTGGGACAAGAAACTTTACAGCAGCTCTCCACTGTCAGCCCCAATAGCAAAACTCTAATGTCATCGCTACAGCTTAGTGTTACTGCCATTTGGTATCCTTGAAAGAGAGACTGTTGCTTTAGAGAGAGTTACTCTGCTGCCAATATACACACTTCACAAGACACTGAAGCCCACCCTCAGAGCCCACTAAAACCTTGTTAAATAGATCATGTGGTCACAGCCAGCTAGCCCAGCTGTCAGCTGGGAATGATTTCCAAGCTCAGCAAATGCACAAAAGCGGGCAGGCAACGATAGTTATCCTGGACTGGGTAAAGAGGGTTCGGAGCAATCAGAAAGTTGGACAAGACTTATATTCACTGTGTAGTTAGATTTGTTATAGGAAAGAGGCAAAGGCTGGGGGCAAGACTGTAGCCAACCCTCTTTCTTCCACCTGTTATCTTTCCCTTTTTTTTTTTTTACAGAAGAAAATATAAACACTTAATCAGAGCTCAAAAAACACAAGTGCTAAGAAAACAGAGGTTAGACGACCATCCTTTAGCTTTGTGCAGTGAATCAACAATGCAAGTCTGGGATTTCTGGCTTTCAGAGACAGTTAACACTGCATCAAAGTCAAGAAGCAAGATGAGAGATATTAGTGGCCATTTAGCTACCAACCACCATATGCAAAGGAACTTCACCTATAACTTCTAAGCTACAACAACTGTGTGGCTGCCCACAGAACCAACTAGTGTAACTGGCAGCAATTCCATATAGGATGCTTGGCCTAGTCTAGATCCTTCAGGTGGTTTCACCATTAGTTATAATTAGAGGAAGTCTCGTCTTCCAGAATCCTGTTACAATAGCATTAAAGGAATTGCCTACATTGTTGCACTGAAGTGTAGGTGCTTGCCACAAGCCAGTAACTCTGCTAGGATGAAGTGAGTAGTTTGTTTAAAGAAAACAACTCTTGGTACTGTAACTGACAAGGAGTAGGCAGGGAAGAGAAGGAAGCAATAGAGGAAGTGAACTGGAGATAAGAGCTTTATGGGCAGTCATGTTACCATGTAATGAATAGAAGGCACATTGGTCCTCCCACTTAAGCAAAGAGTTTAGAAATTCCTTTGTTTAAAAAAGGAAATGACGATCCTTAGAGGACAAGTTCCAGGCAGCATCCTTTGGATGCAGCAGAACAGTTTTAGAATGACAGCTAGGAAAGGTATTTGTATTTCTCAGCTAGTAATCATGCTCTTTAACAAACAGCACTGCTTTCCTACTCCTGAAAGTCACTGCCACCCTGCTTCCACCTATATTCCTCCCCAAAAGCAGCTTTTTCATTTCACCCTGAGCTATCTGTCATGCCAAGTCTCCTTTGCGGCTGTCCTCCCACAGTCTTTATTGATATTCCTACCCCCATCTAGAAGTTTTGTTGAGTCACTGATCTTGGCACAAGAGAAGCAGTTACCTTCCTGTTCCCTCTCCCACCAGGCTATCCTGCCCTCATAGCTCCATTATGCTGGAGAGTTTCTGAGGAGGCTGTGAGGGCTGAGGAGAAATGGAGGTCATTAACTGTGTCAAGCTACACAAGCACAGGAAACTGGAAACCGAGCCAATGGAATTTTTTTCCCCCAACAGAAGGTGATACAAATTCTGCCCCTCTAGGGGAGGTGACAGAAATCCAGATTTTTAATAGCAAACAGTTGATTAAGAGATTTGGGGGGGGGGGAGGTGCAGCCTCAACCCTCCCATAGAGTTTTGTCTCAGTATCACTATTTCAGATTATCCACCATCTCTCCTATGCACTCCTTGTAGCTTTGCTACTTCTGCGTTCATAACCAAGACAGGAAGAGATGGAATAGAGCTAATTCTATATACCTCTGGGCATTTCACAGGATTCTGCAACTGCATGCTTTAATTCTCTAAAAGGAGATCACTTCACTGACAGGTGGGATGTATACAGGATCCTTATAGATTTACATCTTGGGTCCCCAAATGACACCAAGAAATGCACTGGCAGTTTACCAGGAGCCCATAAATCACATCTGGTTTTGCACTACATTCTTTATATCTGATGACATTATGTATGCATTCTGCTAAGTATATCCAGGAAACTAACCTGGTCAATTTATTTACTCTTCTAAAATCTATGAAAAGCCAATACATTGTGTAGTACTAGCAAAAGTGTTTATTCTCCTGACAGGGTAGAACTTGATTGATTGAGTTTTCATGCAATAAAAAACTAGCGTTGATCAGCACTCTACATAAAGCTCTCAGATCACACTAGGCTCCCAGCACCAAACACAGCTCCGGGTTTGTCTTCACTGAATTTCAATGGCTTTATTATAAACATACCCACATTTAGGCTGGGTCTACACTGACGGCGGCAAATTCACCGCTGTCACATCAATTGCTCTGGATCGACTGAGCGGTCTGTATAGATGTGCTCAGTCAATCCAGGAAGCGATGCAGGAAAGCCACCTCCGTAAGTGGAGTAGCACTGCGTCGAAGGGAGTGCTGTTCCCTTCAATGCAGCGCAGTATGGACGCTGTGCAGAGGAGACGCTGCCAAGTCGATGGGAGATACGCAAGTGATTTACATCACTTGCGTATCTCCCATCGACTGCCGCCAAATCGCAAAGGTAAGTGTAGACTGGGCCGTAAGCATGTCTTCCCCTCCTTAGAATGGGGACAGGACATTACACTGCCCAATGACTCCTTCAGCAAATCCCTCCGAGGATGTGTCTTCTGCAATGTCTTCCTACTATGTAGTGAATATAATTTTGACTTCAAGATGTCACTAAAAGTCACTGTCCTATAGTTAGCACTCACCTTGCATCATGCTCCTGTAGGCAGTGTCTGTAATTGCATATATGTGAGGGGGCATCTCATGCCTCTTTTTGCCTTTGTACATCTCCACGATCTCTTCTGAGTATATGGGCAGGTTCTTGTAGGGATTTATAACCACACAGAACAGGCCTGAGTAGGTCTGCAGAGAAAAGAAAGTTGTTAGAGTCGTACAAATCTGTGTTCTTTTAAGATTTCTTGCTTGGAGTCAGTTCCCTTTTAAGAGGTTCTATTTGGGCAGTGAAAAGAGACAGAAGAAGGCACAAGCCAATACTAGAAAATGGGCAACAGCCAAAATGAAGTTTACCAGTATGGCACACAACCTCCTTCAAGCTACTTTACTAGGAATTCCACGCTATCAGGATGTGATTGTGCACAGACTGATCTATACTAGCTAGCTCATTCCACAGTAAAATTCAGGGCTCATCAGAACTAGTTTCCCCTTCTTTCAGAGATCTGAAGTTTAAACCAAGTCTATACTATAGAAAACAGATGAGCATCTCCCAGAAACTCGGGAGCACATTTTATTGTGCAATAGCTCATATTTGCAAAGCCTGCTTACTATAGTTGCCCAGAGTATAACTGAGTCCCCATGAGAACTACACAAGGGAACAAGTGTTTTATGAAATACTATAAGCTGATGCAAGGACAAGCAGTAATGTGTTGCATTAAGGACCAAAGGCAGAGAGATAGCAATTTTTTTTTTTTAATTATATCACAGGACACCTGTTAACGTGCATGTGGTCCTCCTGTTCAAATGCATCAAGTTCTTAAGTAGAGCTATCCTTTGCCAAGAAGTGTGAAGAACAGGAGTCATGCTACCACAAACCAGTGTCCAGCTGGAAATAAGGTGTACATTTTTAACAGTAATTAACCATGGGAACAATTTACCAAGGGTCATGGTAGATTCTCCATCATGGACTATTTTAAAATCAAGATTAGATATTTTTCTAAAAGATCTGCTCTTACTGGTGTTCTATGGCTTGTATTATGAAGGAGGTCAGACTAGACCATCACAATGGTCCCTTCTGGCTTTAGAATCTATGACCACTGATGGATTAGGACCCTACAAAATTGCTCATTTCTAGAATTTCCTATATTGGTGTCACCAAGGATTTACTTTATGCTGTAAACAACCGACAGGCAGTACACTTCCCTAGATAGGAGAAAGGGTAGAGGTAGTGACCCTCCATGCTAAATCCCTGAAGGAGTACCCATTAAGCTATTTTTTGGATTGTTTGATGGACAGCTGCTACTTCCTGCTGACCCCTTCATTCAAAGCAAGGCTCTGATTCAGAAGGTGAAACCAAAGTTAGTTTGAGAGAGGAAGTATTTTGAGGTGCCAGTGTACTTCATTCACATGCAAGACACCAACACAGCTGGGGCTGCATTTAAAACTAGAGGGTCACAAATCCAACATAGCTTGGAACTGATCAACATGTAAAACTGTTCTGGAGTCTTCACAATTAAGGGAATACTTGCCGCCGCCACCACCAGCAGCATCCATCACACCAAACCCAAACTTTGGAATTTTAAGTTTCACTGGTTTTAATCCTGCAGATTTCTGAGGCAAGACAGATGTCAAGATGCTTTTATCACAATTTTAAAAGACCTACCCCAGGAAGACAGGAGCCAAGAAAAGAGGCAGAGGGAAAGCTTTACAGGTTTGTTAGTACCCAAGTCTCAGAAGGCACATTTTACTTTGAAAGAGTATTTTGGGCAGCAGGAAGAACGTATTCTTAGATATACTAAGAATCCAAGCTTTGCTTCTGAGGTTTGTAGTCACTCAAAGAGCATATAGATCTTATTGGCATGTGTTTGCTTCATAAGGCCAATCCCTCATCCTATCTGAAATGCTACTAGAAGAATAGGGCATATCTGGCACATTCTAAGTCTTTCACTTCTTCCCCCACTTTCTCAAAGAAAAGTGTTTTGGTGTAGTAAAGATTCTTCTTCTCTGAGCAAAGGAGGCATTTGATCAGATTTAGCCTCTTTAGCTGGATCACGGTAAAGATTAGACTCCTGGCAATTAGAATGGCAGAAATAGCATCTGTTACATAGTTTATGGTCAGAACTCTGATTTTCTGGATGTTACTTTCATTTTGAATAATCAGCCCTACTTGTGCATCAGATTCAAGACAAAGTAGTTCAGGCAGGCAATTTTAATCCCACACCCCCTCTGTGGGCATCCACATCCATTTTCACATGGCTATAATGAAAGTCTGTGTGCCAATTAGACACACATCCTCTCCCCTCCCCCATGGAAAGTATTCCAGCAAATTTTCCTGTGTACACAGAGTGGTTTCAGAATTAGTCTTGCATTGGAGGATACTGGACAACTTGCACACTATTTAAAGAATAGCTTCTAAAAGAGATGGGATCTTACCAAAGGAGTTAGATACATTTAACTACCTGATGTATTAGTAGCCCAAAGTTAAGAGGTATTTAAAGTGAGGCCAAGAGAAAACTGACAATGAGCAATCATGGCCATGCTTGGACTTATATACTTGAGACAGGTTCATGGAATATTAATGAGATGATGTAGCCGAGTGGATTCCTCTGACACAATAATACAAGCAACCCTTGGCCCAATTCGCCATAATTTCCAATATAGTGCTTGGACATAGAGGCTGTAGAGAGGTGGCAGACCTCCCTGATCTGTGACCATGCTAGTGGAAGTTAGAAGGGCCCATTCTTTTCTAACTTCCTCCAGTGGTGTAAAGTCTATTGCATACTTCACACCAATAGTGGATGAGATGTAGTGAAGCTCTATTTCACTACACCTGCCCATAGAATATCCCTGTCACACCCTTTCCTTTCCCCTTACACCAGGTGTGGCTGATGCAGCAGGCAATCACACTGTTAAGAGACAAGTTGTAGTGTAGCTGGAACTCACCCAATTGTTTTTCTGGAGTTCGAAGAGATCCTATGCTGTAAACCAGGGGTTCTCAAACTGAGGGTTGGGACCCCTCAAGGGGTCATGAGGTTATTGGGGGGGGGGGGAAAAACGGTTGAGAGCAGTCAGCCCCCACATGTCATAGATGTGGCTGTCAGCCCCGTGCATGGGTGACACAGCCAGAGCCCTCAGAGGTGGATGGCTGGAGAGCAGCAGTTGCTGACTGAGTGCTTTGAAAATTTTCAAAGGGGGTCCTAGAAAAAAAAAATATTTAAGAACCCCTGTGTAAACTATCTTGCTGCTTGTCTTGTGAATATCCATTTTTGCTTATAGCCTTTACAGGAGCTATATGTAAGCTATATTGTAAGCAGAAATAGACTAAAAGAGAATGTACCCTGTTTGTCTCCCCCATAAGGAAGTAACATATTTCTGCAGACAAACTTTCCAGACTGTTTGAAAGAAGTGATCATAAGTTAAGGGAGGCAGCAATTTAATAGTTGTTTGTTTGTTTATTTGGGGGGAGGGGAGCCCAAGGGGTAAAGAAAATAGTTAGGTGAGTAAGTGGCAGCAAGATTCAGCTATGGATTTAGAGTGTTTGTGTTGCCAATTTTGGCAATGTTGCCAACCGTCCATAAATTTACAGTCAGTAGAAATACCGCACAATTTTAACACTGTCCGTAAACCTGTAAGTAAATAAAAATGTCTGAAATTGGGTAGAAATAGAAATTGTATTTTGACATTGATTGTCATTCAGAATCACTTCTTGCATCATAGAACTACACTGACAATGGCTTTATCAATTTACTGGTTTCTGGTATTGCACACACCCAAAGAACATGACTGATCAATTAACTGCAGCTAACAATTGCTGTGTATCGGATATTGCCCGTGAGTACACACGTGTGTGATATTATTGTATTGCTTATGGTATTTTAGTGATGTCAATAACGGTCAGTAAAAAACCAACAAAAACACCAAAAAAATCCAACTTCAGATCTTCATGTCAGTAAAAACTAAAATGCAAAGTTGGCCACCCTAACACAACTTCCTACAGAGGAGTGTAAGCTGGTGAAGTAGGACTGTCCAAGCAAGAATAGCCTGGAGGTCTGAAGCCAGATGGAAGTAGTCTGTAGCTCAAGAAGCACAGCAATTAGGAACAAAAAGAACATCAATGCTATCAGACCAATGAAGCCTTGCGGCAAGGAGAAGGTTGTCTCCCCATCCCATCCTCACCAATCAGGGCAGGGAAACACCTGAGGGCAGTCTCATTTGCAAAGCAGTAGTTCTCTAAGGCAATAGTTAATTTTATCCTTTAATTATTGGGGTTCATGGAAGAGATACTACACAGCTCTAGCAATGCACATCCCTCTGGGCCTGCAGCCCCACACAGTAATCTCACTCATTTTGCTATTCCACTCATCTATGCTGAGAAGAGTTCGCCAACCTTACCCAGGAGTGCAAACATCAGCTTAGTTTCTTTTGTGCACATAAATCTTATCATTTGTGCCCCAGTCTATGAACTGAACACAGGTTTCCAGAGATTAAGAGATAATGCAGTAAGGTGACAGACCTAATAAGTTGTCTCCACTGCAGCTGTGCTTTGCTTCAGACATCACTGCCCAATATTAGAGTTCTGGAATTAAACCGCACTGGTGTTTCAGTTGATGCGCAGACAGATAGGAGTAGATTAAGTGTGTGACTCATGGGACAAGAATAGGTTGGTCAGGAAAAAGTTTTTCCAGGGTCTATCCTCTGCTTGATGTGGTTGCAGAACTGGAATATTTGTAAGGTTCTGGATTACATTCCACTCTGGACCCAGAAGGCACACTTAAAATGAGCAGTGGGGAAAACAAGTTACCAAGATGAGCTAGAGAACACAAAAGCTAAAGGGTTAAAGTCAAGCTCAGTTCGGAGACAGAAAGCAGATAATCACAACCATCAGCAAAACTAACATCTTAGCCTAGAACCAATCAGTATGGTAGAAACAGATCTCTTCAGTCTGACACACTGATTTTCTGTTTCCAAGTTCCTATCCTGAATCATCTGCCACTCCCTGAACATACCTCTGAGAGTCCCCACTATAAACTTAGCCTTAAGCTTTCCCAACCCCTTCACAGGAAGGATAGGGAAACTCCACACACACACACACACACACACACACAATCACTTCTCAGAAACAGAGCTCCCACCCGCAGGAAGAGACAGAAGCCAAGAACAAAGCTGTGTTGCATTTATGACCTTTTCCAGAGATCTTTATGCCCGAGGCAGTTTATGTTTGCTCTCTTCCTGTCAAGAAGATTAGTGCCCAGATGCTGTCCAGTGGATGGATTTTAGCCCTTCATCCTAATCTCCTGACTCACTGAGCAGAGCTGCTGGCCAGTCTGATCAGTTCACATCACCAATAGGCAGACACTTCTTTTTGGACAGATTGGTAGGACCAAATTTCTCTCTAGCATTGCTTGCGTAGGTTTAAGAAGAAAACACCCTTTGTGAAGAAGGTTATGTTTCAATTTGTTAACCCCATGGATCATCTGTCTGAAGTATCACTGAGGGGACATCTCAAGACCTGTGAAATGGCAGCCTGTCATGAAATATTTAAGTTGCTTAAAATTAACAGGTCCTGAAACTAGTATTAGGTAGGTATTTCCCATCCTAAATGAAACTGACTAGGACATACAACTCCTTTACACTTTTTTGGAAATTTAATAGCTTTATTAGGAAAGGAAAATGTATCCCTTTCTCAACAGTACAAGGCACAAGTAACGCTTTGATTCTGAGATGTGCAGCTCAGAAGTCACAATCTGAGGAGGTGAGGGCAGCTGTGGTTACGTACGACCACCAATCAACTATTCAGCACTGCAGAATTACTAAGTGTACTGAACTCCAACCACATCTCCTCCCTCATGCCTCTTGACATCAGACAGTGAAAAGGCTGGCATGGAGCTCTTCCACCAGTTGTACACCTTGAAGAACACCCACTCGAACGAAGATATTCTGTTGCAGCCAGAATTGGAGCCAAAGACTCTAAATAATACGATCCTAACCTAGAACAGTGGTTTTCGAACTTTTTAGTTTGCTGACCTCTAAAAAAATTTCAAATGGAGGTGCAGATCCCTTTAGAAATCTTCAACCAGAGGGTCCATAGACTATACGTTAAAAAAAAAAATCACTAGAAGAGGGCAGTTCAGAGGGGTTCTTACAGAGGTACACAACGTATGTTCACTCCTGCCATGTGCTGCCCTAGGCTATATTGGTAATCTCCATTAAAGGCTCCAGAGACAATCTTTGGCTTGCCATAGAATTGGAGAGGAAGTAGTATAGGCCTCTTTGGATAATTAAGTAGCAAGTATCTAAGAGATTCTATGGGATATATATTGTTAGAAACACACTCTTGACATTTGGAGTGGTCAGAGAGATAAATAAGGTTTGAATGTTATGCTGTTCAGAGAAGAAAAATCAGTAATCTAGATTTTCTTTAGGACTACAGTAATATTAGTGTCCTCGATACATCACAGGACAGCAGACATAAAAACACATTAAAGAATCTACTTCACATTGCCTAGAGATACAAGTAAGGCCTAATGTTCAGTATCTCCTGCTATTCCAGCCCTAACCATTGTGTTATCATTCTGTACTGTCAAATAAGGACTAAGCTAGGACCAAACAAAATGAAAACTGTATTCAGATGTAAACAGCCAGTACATTAAAAAGCACCACATGACCAGTAGGCCTAGTCTTGTGCCCTTTGAAGTCCCTGTTAAAACGGACTGTAAGGGATACGCTTGAGTATGCTGTTTGACACAAATCACATTAACAGTGACATTTGAACAGGAACTACAGAACCAATGCAGATTCCAAATCTTTATCCTTAAGAGCCCTGCACGGATACAAATATGTGGATCCGCATCCAAGAGAATAAATGTTTATCGAACCTGCAATCTACCCTCCTTCTTTTAGATGTATCAGCCCTGCCACCCAAACAGCCAATCAGCTGTTCCAGCCTGTCCCATAAATAACAGAGATCCTGGAAAGCCAATCCATTACCTCCATGACCATCCGATCTGCAAAATATGGTCGGTGGATATTCACAGATTTGCAGGGCTCTATTTATCCTTTACATGCCCCCTTTGAGCACATGTAAACATGTGTGTGAACCTAGCTCTTATACCTTATTCCTTGTGATTGTGCATGACTGTCATAATCTACAGATATCCCTGTCATTTCCATGGCAACAAACCAGTGAAAGGATTATGCTGCTCTTGTATATTTGGAGGGCGGGGGGAGAGGAGGAGGAGTGTGGGAAGAGAACAGAATCTGCCAGTTCAGATAGATATTTATCATTACATCCACAGAAAGATACTGTTCTGGGGTACAAGATGTTTGTTACTGGAGGGAGCACATGTGCTAAAAACCTGAATCTCTGAGGGAGATTAGACAGCCATCTTGGCATGAATATTAGCTCCCATGGAGGTTCCAGATGTGGGAAAAGCAAATCAGATGTTAGGTATACATCCCAAATGGGTTTTTGTTATTTTGTTTTAGTTCTGTTTTAATCAGGCTTTCTGTTTACTGCTTTCCAAAGTCTCTTCTTTCTAGCCAAAAACAAGTTAATTATATTCAAAACATACTCCAAACAATGACACTTAAACACCAAAGTCCAACTATTTCTCCACAGCAGTGTCACACAGAGTTTTATATGGGTCAGTATAAGGTTAATTATGCGTGTCTGGGAGAAATTTGTTGCAGCACATTTACATGCAGTCTCCATAAAAGCTGTCTCCGCCCCCCCAGTACAGAAGGTTGTTACTTACATAGATGAGCCCTGAGTAGTATCTCTCCTTCAAGTTGTGCAGCACAGAGGCCTCATTCAGGCAGGTCAGTTCTGCCATGTCCTCCACTTTAGAGAATTTGGGTGGATTCATCTTCTGGATGTCATCTTTGTTTATTCTCACTTTCTTTCCATTCTCTGCCAGCTCCACTATGGCCTCATCTCCCACTTCCTCTTTCAGACTGGCCGCCTCAAATCCATTCTTCTCTGATGGGACCCAAACCAGCTTCTTGGCTGCCCAGTCAGCTTGAGCCAGGGGGTTGTTGATGAGGTTTTTGTCCACGTAAAGATACTTATCAACATCTTTTTGAGCCATAGTGATTTATAACTAGGGACCTGCCAGAACAAAAAAGAAGTCAAGTTTTTACAACTCAAGCAGCAGTATGGACCTCCTAGAGACAAATGGACACTACACAGGCATAGGTCCCCAACCATCACGGCCTCCCTCACCTTTATTTAAATAAAATTATCACAAGTGGTTTGTTGGAATTACAGACATGGTAAAGGTTTCTCCCCCTAAAACGACAGGAAGAGGGAACACTGTTGAAACACTGTATTTAACATTTGGAAATTAAGTATTTTTTATTCCCCAGCAAAAAATGAGTTAAGGTTGTAAACATGTTAGACAATTCTGAAGCACAAGTCCATGAAATAGCTATGGGTTTATGTCAGTAAGTTAATTCTACTTGTTTCACGTTGCAGTTAAGATCAGATTTCTGGGTTAATATCACCACTATGTAGGCTGTTGATGGAATTCATCACAAACAGTTTTAATCAAGCTTTTTAGTTCTATCCACCCGCTTCACTTTGAAGTATCTTTTGTATTTCCTGGTTCACTGAAAATGTGATATTAGATGTACTTCAGCATGATACATTATGAATACTACGGACTGTGCTGTCAGTTATCCTTTATTCTTTCAAGATATCCCAAAGTGACCCAAGATAAATTTTAAGAAAAAAATTAAAAGGCTGGTTGAGATAGATATGAACTAAGTACTCTCCCCATAGCCACATTATTGCAGATACCCAACACAGATTCGATCTTAACTCAGTTTGTTTGTGCTCTGTAGGTCATCTTTACTGAAAAATACTGTTGAAGACGTTGGCTATCAGTGCATGCCCAGAAATTTAACTTTGAACCCTTTTGGAGGAGCTCATTCCCACTCCCACCGATGGCCTCAACAGGAGCTTGCTCTCTCCCCCAACCCTATCCCCCCGCTGCAGTTCCCAGACCAGAGTTCTGGGCCTCAAACAATTATTGGGGGGCCTGTGCCCCTGCTTCCCCCCCTTGTGCATGCCCCTGCTGGTTAACAGGATACAGAACCCTCTGGGTTAAGAAATATTACCATCACTATCTTGTTTACAGATCATCATATTTTTGTAGCAGTTACAGAAGTAAGGCCTAGTGAGGGGAGAAATTACTGACACTACATCAGGGAGAACACTGAGGATTTCTAGGAGCGTGTATAGAACAAAGCAATCTGGTTTTGATGAAAGATTATATCCACAACTTCCGCCAATGACTTTCTGGTTCTTAAAATGGGATTTATGAAAGGCACCATTTGGTTGGCTAATCAAGATTCTCGTGAACTACATGCACCAGGTCTCAGTAAGCAGAGAAAGCCAGCCACTTCACAAAACACCAAAAGCACTACCCCGTTAGAACCCATGCTTACCAGCATGTCAGTCATTTCATGCATTCTGATTTTGTGCAAAATTTTTTGCAGAAAAAAGGGGAAGAAAAAAGGAGAAGAGGCAGAACAGTCTGTGTGTGCAATAGGAGGCTGTCAAATACTGTTACAACGGTTCCTCTGCAGGTAGCTTCAGAATAGACGCACATAAGGTATATAAACAAAGCCTGCAAAGCCTACTGGGCAGCATACAGGCACAACAGTTTCTTAAATATACAAGAGGCATTAAGAGCTTCACTACAGAAGCAATCTGGCCCCAACACGCACTGGGATTAATTTAAAGCTTTGCAGCCCAGCATTAGGCACCTGCAGCAGCAAATGAAGTCCGGAAAAATGCCAGTTATGATATAGATAGGTGCTCAGGCCAACCCAGTTATGTGTATGCAAGCAGGGAAATTCCTTTTATCAAATGGAGAATTGTATTATTGCTTTATGTTGGATGTGGTACTTGTTCCTGCTCTGCAAGTTCCTGGACCCATTGAAAATTTACATCTTAGACCTCTGGAAAATGCTAGCCAGAGACAGAATCTTAGAAATGTAGCTTGGAAGGGACCACAAATGGTCCATCCCCTTGAGCTGAGGCAGGATTAAATATAGCTAGTATCATGCATTCTACTCCAAATAAATGACAGCATGGACACTCCCACCTCAGTTACCATGATGGCCATTCCCAGAAGCTTTTCCCATCCCTGGATCCTCATTATGAATATTCTAAGTTTATACCCTGGTAACACTAGCCATCCCCCTCCATACGCATCCTCTTGGTGGTCTGTTCCAGCAATACATCACAGTTCAAAAAAAAGTTACGACGCATGTGGCACAAACACGCTACTCCGCATCACCTGGTGCTGGCCCAAGTGAAAGCCGTAGAGCTCACTCCCTTAGAATTCCTCAGTACTAGTTAAATGAAGCAGACAACAGAGTTAGCTGCTTTGGTCATAGGGAGACCACAGTTTTTGAAGTCAATAGCAGAGGGAGCAAGGTGATACTTCCTTACATCGCTGTATGGAGAAAGATGCCTCACCACCAGATACCTGATCACATCAAGCATTCTGTTAAATTAAAGGCTTAGAGGAGAAAGTCTTGTATTATTCTTGTCTGAAAGACAGAATTAAGAAGATGACTGTGCACCTACATGTGGGACTCAAACTTGCAACCTGTGTTCAAGGACAAGGATGTTGGTACTATTAGTAAACTGCTGTGAAGAAGAATCAGTCCTAACACAGAAAAGTGAGCTAGAGTCTACAGCTTGGTTTCAGAATTCTTGTGTTCAAACACTCAGCATGGAGCAACCTATACTTCAGGTAGGTTTACTCATGCCATGAATGCAAGAAATTAAACAAGCTTTTTAAGACTACACTTGAGTCTAGAAGACTGAGTAGACACAAGAAGGGCCCTTGTGATTTGATATTTTAAGCCTAATTTCTGTAGCAAGACAGGTAAAACCTGTTAGGGTTACCAAGGAAACAACCCATAACCTCCACTCGTGGCTAGACAGCAGCAGGAACAAAGGTAGGGTTACAGTGTTTTCTTCCTACACTGCTTGGACAGTACACACCTGTAGATGAGGCCACCACTAAAATGAGCGCCAGCTGTCAGACCATTCTAGCACACTCCAAGACATCTAGCCTGAGAGAATATACAGGAAGGGGGAAAGTAGTCCAGGATCTTGGAAGAATGGGTTGGTGATTCAGCATGAGATCTTACAAATGTAGTTGGCCTTGGGTATCTGCTGCAGACTGTAGGCCCCCCAAGGGGTTAAACAAAGAAAAAAGGAACTAAATTGTATCAGGTTTGGCAAAGCAACAGATGTATTCTAACCTCCATTACACAGCTTCCTGCAAATGCAACTCCCAAGAATTTAACCAGTTGCCTTTTTTGGCTATAATTAAGCAGGACACACCAGAGGCCAAGTGTTTCAGCTAAATTGGGATTCCTCAGGAAATGATGAAACTGAATGTAACTAAACTATCTGAAGAGCTCTACATTCAGCCTAAAATACATATTCCTGACTCCCTTTCTATTCAGGGCATATATTTGCTACACTCTGGAGATTCTTCTCCCTCACATTTGGAAGTAAAGATGAACTCCTTTTGGCTAGGAAATAGGAACACATGGGTCTTCAAAAGATAACCCATCCAGGCATGAACCTTTCCACAAGCAGTGAAGAGGATAGCTATATTAAGGAGACTGGTTAAAACACTTCTTTCAGGGTTTCTCCTCCATCTCACATACTCTTCAGCAGTGAGAGATGGTTAGAATACACAATGCCTTTCGGTACCTAGTCCTCCCAGCCTCTGGCTTCAGCATGTATGGTACACTTCTGCCTCCATCAGCCGGAGGAATCATAGTGCTGGGATAATTCCAGGTTGTGCATTGTGCAGAAGAGGCAGGTAGAAGAATTAAGCTTCTTGAAATAGTCATATTACTCAGGCAATACCAAAATTAATCTGATGCCCAAACAAGGAGTAAGTTCTTTCCTGCACTGAGGAGACTGTTTGCACCTCTAATTCCAGGGCAACTCTTCGCACTGCCTTGCCTTGCGCTTTCTACCACAACTATGAGGCTCACAGGAGGAGGAAATTGCTTAGAGAACTGCCCCAGTCACAATACCTCCTGCACCCGGGACTTCTGTGACACTGCAGAGATCCCCTTTTGCCAGGGTTCTTCCCTAGGAGCCTTAAGCCTACTCCACAAATCCCTTGCAGTGGTGAGGCCATGGGCCAAAAAAACCAAAAAAAACAAACTATTTAGTGAAAGCATCTGCAAAAGCAATACCAGCAGAAGATGCTAGTTCAGTGAGGATGCAAATATCTAGTTACATTCTGAAGCCAAATATGGAGAAGTAACCAATAAACTAAAATTAAGAAATCCTATGCATGGCTGAGTAAGATTTGAAACTAAATATACTCATTAGCATGGCTACCACAACACTGCTGGTTGACTACAGGTTGATTTTTCAAGTGCTGAATCCTGTTTGCTATTGAAGCTGATCTAGTCATTAGAGATACAGTATCAACACATGCAGTCATGCTTAAAAGCCAAACAACTAATGGGTGTACTGAGCAGGTAGCCACCCTTTGTGGGAAAGACACCAGCTGCTAATACTCTGCAAGTGGTTTGTTTGCTCAGTAGTTTGTCTTGGGTGGAGACACAATGGTATGGGGCATGGACATTTATCTATACATGTATATTGGGCGATAGTTCAAATAAAGAGATAATTGTGCTGTTTGTTGCAGTACAGACTATAGACAAAAATTAAGAGTTTTTTTATTTCTTGGCATTTAAAATTCTTCCTCCTAGTATTGTTTTTGGAAATGGTACACCAGGGAATGTTACAGATCCATTAACAGTTCCATCAATGGTCCAGAATAGTCTGGAGAGTGGGCTAGACAAGTGTTTGCTTTCTTTTATCCAGGTGCCAAATCACATTGTAGCCTTCTCTCAAACACATTTTCCATATAAGTAGTTGTGCGATTACCCACAAAATTTCATGCAATTTCAAGTGGAGAAGGGGTCTTCACAGTCATGAATGGGAGGGGAGGTGTCCACAAGCTATTAAGATAGTCCACGCTATGAAATAAAAAACATGAGAACTCTATGTACTTCCTTTCAGATTCTTCTCAGCTGACTGAACCAAATGCTGTTTTTTTTAGTTAAGCCTATCTGTCCTCTTCGCAACTAGGAAGAGACATGCATTTGTCTCTTAGGCTTGGTCTACACTACAGTCAAGTTGACATAAAGCAACTTACATTGACCTAATTATGTCAGTGTACATACTACGGCCTTGGTCCAGAAGATTAGTGACCTTACTACATCACCATAATAACCCCACCTCCACAAGAGGCGTAGGACTTATGTCAGTGTAGCTAGAGATGCAGTGTTCCCACAGACAGTGCAAGTTACTTACACTGGCTGTTATTCTTGTCAATTTAACCACTCCATGTTGGAGCCATGAAATTGACAAAGCTGGGGCATGTGGGTGACCCCAACTAGACCCTGGCTGCCCCTCGCCCAGGCTCCCAGTGGGGAGACAGCCGAGTTCTCAGCAGGGAGTTGCATGTAGCGTTGAGAGCCCAGGCTCTCAGCCCCTCAGCACTGCCCCTTGTCAGTCAGTGAAAGTGCTTCTGGTGTGAGACACGCATCACTGACAGAAGGAGGGTAGGGTGGTCATGAACCACTGCAGTAATTACTGTGGCAGCTGTAAGTTGACCTAACAGATAGACTTAAGTTTGTAGTGTAGACATACCCCTAAATTTTTCTATCTTCAAGGAAATCACACACACAAGTTTGCTTTAGGCTAGATACATGTAAATATACCATGCCACTGAGCAACAAAAGTTACACCAACCTAAGCCCTGGTGTGGACAGTGCTATGTTGGCAGGAGAGCTACTGCCACTTGTGGGGAGCTGGAGTAATTAAGTCAATAGGAGAGCTCTCTCCCATCATCTTAAGAGTGGCTGCACTCAAGCTGTGTGGCTATAAGCTATGAAGTGTTGCCATAGCTTTAGTCTTCCAACAGATTTCCAGCTTTAGGGTTTATGAATTAAGGAGATTCTCTTCCACACACCCCTCTACTCCGGTAGGGCTACCAGGTGCCAATATGACAATTCTACAAATTGAAACTCACCTGGGCCAACCTAAAAAAGATCCAAAAATTGCACTCTTGCTGAAAGTCATTCCCTCTAAGTTTCAGAACTAGAAACTATTTTGAGAGCTTTAAACTAATCCAGCTTTATCTGTTTGTAATTTAATCTTCCAGAACTATTTGCATTACCCCCTTTCTCCCGGTGTTTACTTTGTTAGTAGCCACAGAATTGTTATTTTTGGGATTGAGCCATTGCTTAGAAAGATGGGCTTGGACTACACTAAATTGTCTAGGTAAAAATAGTGATGGATTATTTTCAGTCTAAGAGCACTAACGTGAGTTCTGAATCAGATTTACTGTAGTGCTTGGATGAGTGCTGGTTAGACAGCTAGTATTAATCCAGGAGATTTTTTATTCGAGTCTTCCAAGCTTTCATTAACTGGAGATCCACAGACTAGTTCCACAGGTGCTAAAATAATCTCTGGGGAAAAGAAGTTACCATACTGAGGCAGACTTGTCTCCTTACCTGACAATATCAGATAAAGGGTAAAAAGTTGGCCTTGTAGTTTAAGTCTTAGACTGGGACTAATTCCTGGATTTGTCACAGACTTTCTGTGGTGCCTTGGGAAGGTCACTATACATCTGTAAAATGGGAATACCACTTTCCTACTTTAGAGTCTTGTCAGGATAACTTCACTGATGTTTGTGAGGTGTTATGGTAACGGGTCCGTAAAGGACCTAGATAGAAATAGTGTAGTATTGGAAACAGATCACTTTAAAAGAACCTGAAAGTACATATTCAGGCTTGGCGTTTTTACCTTCCTTTCTACATGCAGGAATGATTTGTCTGGAAGCTTACCTTTTGATAATTTAATAGTGTCTTACCAGGTGACTAAAATTTCTCTCTCTAATTTCATGGGAAATTATCCTGGCACATTGTGTGTTGAGTGGCCTTTATGCCAGCATTGCAGAGACAAGATTAGAAAGCAGGGAGAATAAAGGTTAGCTTGTTTTTAGGTAAGTGGCACTGTCCAGATAAGCAGACTTACTTTGTGTATGCATTTCACATTTTTAACTTGTTCATATATTTGAACAAAGTTCACAAATGCAAGTAATCAGTTTTGTTGATTTGTTCCACAAAACGTTCTGTAGTTACAACCCAATACATACATCAGCTTAGGACCTTCCATCAAAAATGGCAAACACCAAGTCTTGCTGACATGACAAGAGTCAGTCATTAGAATATTAGTGTTACTGGTTAAGGTACAGTTCAACTGCAGCTAAGGCCATGTCTACATTAGGGCGCTTAGAGTGGCACAACTGTACCAATGCAGCTGCACTGCCATAAGCTCTCTCACGTAGCCACTCTATGCCGACAGAAGAGAGCTCTCCCATCAACATAATTAAACCATCTCTAATGAGTGGCGGTTGCCACGTCAGCAAGAGATGCTCTCCCACCAGCATAGCACTGTTCACACCAACGCTTCTGTTGGTGAAACTTATGTTGCTCACATCCCTTTGTGAAATAACTTATACTGATGCAAGTGGTAGTGTAAACTTAGCCCAAGTATCTCTTCCCAATGGGAGAGCTTTGATTTTCTTTGCTGATGTAGTGTGTTTAAAGAATCTGACCTTGAATAGCCTGGCTGATCTGAAACAACATCCATCAACAATGCAGACAGGCTAGGGGTCCCATTCAAACCTATGATCTGAGCAGTCTGTTCTTGCCTTGTTCTGCTGATAAAACTATTTCTCCTTCCCCAGCCATGTTAACATAGTTTGCCAAAACCAACAATGAAAAGATAGCCATATTTAAGAGATCTAATTATATAGCAGATGCTGCCTAACTGGAAAGTGCAGTATGTAGATTAAGCAAGTGGTGAGATTGTTAAAACATGACTATGAATTGAAAGCAGCTTCTTGCAGGACGGCAGTGTCTACTACTCACTGTGAATGTTCCTCTCAATTTCCTGAGGAATGGTTTAGGCCTCAGCTCCTGAGGACTGATTAGTACAGGCATAGAGGACCTGGTGGCTGGCTGAGTGGGAGGACAAACAAGGAAAGAGCAAAACCAAGGTTATATTCTAGTTTGTAGGTAGCTTGAAGTGTCAGTTACCACTGAAGAAACCAAGTTTAATATTTCATGTCTCTTCTTAGGAAGAACAGTTTTCAATACTGGATCCAAATACTAGTCTATCAAATCTAGTATGATCTGTAACATATATAGCCAGATGCTACAGACAAAGCCAAACGTTAATGCACTCATCCAACTATCTAATGCTATACATTACAATGGGGGATGGGGGCAGGAATTCCATCCTGACACTCATACACAGCCTCCTTAGAATTTAAGAAGTTCTTGATTACACTCATCTTCATTTTCTTTAGGGGGTTGTGTTGCTATACAGCCCTGTTCTTTTTAATGAAGTTTTTACTTAAGACTCACAGCAGTCATTACTAGACTTGCTATAGTTCACTGCTTTCCTTTCTAGTCACATCCTGACTCATCCAAGTCATTGAACAATGATTTATTTCACAACTGAAATGTAGATGGTTGGTGATTTTTGTTGCAACTTCATTGACATTAGAGCTGCCCAGACTTGCCGGCTGCCATATTTATACTACTGTACATTAAGTGCAAGGAACATCATTAGTATGTGCTCCCCTGCACATGGGTCTAACAGAAACAAAGCAATCCAGTAACTGAGGGTATTCTGGCATGTATTCAGCTGGACAGAGTACAGGAGGATAGGGCAATAAATATGCTAGGTCTTAAGAATCTTACTGAGAACAAGTTAAAGGGAGCTGTACTCACTGGGAAAGAGGAGAGGAAAATTGATGAGAAATTTAAGTACCAGGGTCCAAATATAGCAACTTAACACAACCGTTCCGACTCTGCCGGAAAATTAGTTCATCTCACATATGCACTGATTTCTAGACTGTTTAGGTAGTGAATGCCAAACTGGATTCTGGATGTGGATGGTCATACTCAGAAGAGAGACTTCCTTTTACCTTTCTTCTCTGGACCAAGCAACAAGGAATTTATCTGACACACAAATCTGAACTAGTCCACTGCCCAAGCCAATCATGAGACAGAGAGACAAGAGATGGAGGGGAGGTGGTGTGTCTTACGGGTTTTCCTGAAAAGTTTCCAGCAGGTATCTTCAGAATGGTGAATATGGGATAAATCCTTCTGGATGACCACCTTCAGAATTCTCTTAATTTGATCTCAAGCACTGCTATCTGGTAAGTGCATGAAGCAGCATTTCCACACTGGAATATAGTCCTTGACTCAGAAGGGTTGCTTTGGGACATAAAGGTTTTAAGTGGGAATTCCCAAAACACACAAATCATACAATAGTAAGGTAGTGCCATACAACTCATCTGGGTGATGGCAATGGTCAGTCACATTTCCTGCCCCATACAATAACACTGTTCAAACCAAGCCATATTACACTTTGTAAGCCTAGTTAACTTTATTGGCTCAAATATAAAGCGCATGCACCAGTCTTTGAAAATACTAACTGCTGCACGCAGAGGGTGGCCCTGTGTTAACTTTATGGTCAGTCTTTAGTCCACCAAATCTAGGCTGGCTGCCACCTAACACTGTTCAGTGGGAATATTTATTCCAAGATCACTATCCTGCATTATATGCTTTCTGCAACTGTTGTTTCTTATTAGTGCATATACAGTACATGCCATCTCAGCAGAGGAGCGAATCCCTCTTCCAAAAACAGCATGCCCACAAGGAAAACATTCCAGAGGGAGAACACATTCTTTATGACCACTGGACAGAGTAATCCCACTTAAGGAGACACCAGTAGTTTAGAAAACTGCAGCCCATCCCTGCTTCTCAAATGGTTTTGCTAGGAGATTGTTGCCTCAGGAGTAAGAGCAAACAGCAAGAACTTTGCTCAGACATGCAGAATTCCTCAGGAATACTGCATGACAGGGCATAAGGACAGACAGTTTTAGCCCCTTCTTGTTACATCAGGATCACTTTTCTCCCTTCTCTAATACTTTGCATTAGAGCTAATGAGACTCTTTGGGTGCTCAAAGAAGTATAGTTGGATACTTTAAATATGAGAACTCTCCAGCTGTGCAGATTATCATAGTCAATACACATTTGCTTGTCACAGAAGGGGGCAGGGATTAAGTTAATTACATCTAGTCTGAAGGGAAGGGGGGAAAAAAAGGCTGGGAGCTAGGGAGCTGTAGGGCACAAGGCCTTTCCAAGGAAAACATTGTTACAGCCATATCACCCTAGCCTGTAGGTGCAGAAAGTGAATGCAACAACCATGTCAGAGAACTTATTTTATCCTCTATACCAATAATATTTCAAATATTCCAATATTTTTCCCTAGCCACATAAAATGAAAACTTTAAGAGGTTTGGCAACCAACCAGTCAAATGTGATTATTTCTACAATGTAAACAGGGCTCACATCTCACCACAAACACTATGGCTGGCTTGCTAGATTGTTGTAAGTGTAGCATTAGTTTATATACTTGGCCTTTTTTCCAAAAGCTGCCTCCCTCTGTGTTTCAAATAGTTCAGCTCTACCACTGATAGCATTTTTTTGTCCAGCGCTTCCATAGTTGCTTAGTGTAACTCAGGCAAATCCAAATTTGATTCTCAACACCATGCAGCAGGAAACTCTCCCTTGGAAGCAGAGATGTGTTCCAAAGAAGTCTCATCAAGTCTCTTTTGGCCAGGAAAACAGCCAAGACACTTGCATAGAAAATACCAAGCATTCTTGAGCTCAACAGGTATGCAGGGACCAAGCGAAAACAACTTCACCACCTATAAATATTGAGGCTTGGTCTACACTACAGAGTTAGATCAACATAAGCTGCCTTACGTTGAGCTAAATCTGTAAGCGTCTACACCAAAATGTAGCTCCGACTGATGTCACTCGCTCACTACATGGATTTAATAATTCCACCTCCATAAGAGATGTAGCACTTAGGGAGATGTTGTGCTGCTTACATTGACTGTTGCTGCCTTTCAGAAACAGTCCCACAATGCGCCACGCTGACAGTTAAATCAGTGCAGGCACTCCTGGTGAGGAGGCACACCACCAACACAAGGAGCACAGTATGGATGTGTAAAAATGATTCACTACTGCAGTGACTGCGTGACAATGTAATTTAGGTAGACGATTTTGTAGTTAGACATGTCCTCAGACTCTGAACACATATTAACACTCCTAAGGCTTTGCACTGTTTTACCCCTGCATACTTATCTAGTTGAACCCCATGTGCCCCCCATACTTTGCCATTTCCACTTATTTCTCCTACACTGAGCTTTCCCCTGCCCTGTCTGCCATGCCATTATGCTAACTCACTTCTTCTGGTCAATCTTTCAGCTCTGGCCTCTACCTTTGCCCTCTTTCCAAAGAGGAAATATTTTCATTATTAATAAGGAACCAAGATGTGCACACAATAAGCTTCTCTTGATCTTTTAGTATTTTAGAATCTGTCCTCTCAAACCTGTCTTTAAGAGCATTTACCACCATAAATATTTGAGTGCTTTCTCCACCCCTCTTATGTGTTCTTCAGACTGAACACCTTGGAGCACAGATTTGTCCTTTTACCAGTCTGAAGTGCTAGTGCTGTTCATTCTATATGAGAGACAAGGTATGGGAGGTAACATTTTCTATTGGACTAACATCTGTTTGTGGAAAGTATCAGTTTTTGAGCTATATATAGGTCTCAGGTGTGGGGAATTATTTAAGATAAATATGCCAGTGAGTTTTATAGTTACAATTTTTTGTGCTTAGACACAAAGGTGACAGTAACATAAGCAATACATAGTGCAGAAGCAAAAGAACTAGTTTCTGAAGTATCTGGCAATGAAATTGTTCAGAGTTTCATTAATGGAAAATTGCAAACTCCACTATTTCTTTGGTCTTCTTTAGGAAGCTCAGGCAAAAAGCAGCATGCTTCCTGAGACAGTAACAGATTCAAAAGACAATGACTGAAAGCAGGTACATGGTGTGTGCAATGGACTGAATCTGGGTTGGTGTCAGGTCAGATGTTGCCATGCCACTGCAGTACCGTTGGATAACAACAGGAACCAATGTTGGAAAGATCAAAGTTTTGGGAACGCAAAAAAAAAGTTCCCACAGCCACCAACTGACTTAAAGAGGAAAGTCTGCATGAAAGGGATAAACCATAATTAAATGTGGGCAGAGAGATCGGCTAGATTTGTGTAAATATACTCCTAGTTTACTAGAACACACCCATCGGTAGTAACTTCCACGGTAGACTTTGCACTTGCATGTGACTACATACAGTTTGCATTATAATATACCGCTTCAAGACAAGTTGTTAGTTTCCACATCCTTCTGCACCAGAAGACTGAATTAGTCCTACCAGATGGTGCGCTTAGACCAAAAAGAAACTGAAGATACAAGGTCACCTCAAGCTTGCACACAGCTAGATTGATTGCCAGCAAAAACAATGCTGCTGCAGGCAATGCTATACCATTACAGCTTTGTCTCAGCCCATAGGAGTTACTGAAAAAAGGAAAATATTTCCCTAACACTTATTATGCAATGCAGTTGTTTGCTTATGTATTTTAAATGGCAAATAAATATCAAGCAAGTGGATGAACAAGATATCCACACTAGAAGTTAGGAAAAACCCTGAACTAACAAGACCATGGTCAATGTTATGTGAAGTCTGAAGAATTATTTCAGAATCTGGAGCATCTTTCAGAAGTAGTTCACACCAGTTTCTGAACCTTGAAGATTACCTATTAGACAACTTCCCCTAATGACAACCTGAAGCTGCCCTGCAAGAATGTAGACCTACTACAGAAAAATGTTTGCATCATAACTCTTACTTCCTCTTCAAATAAAACCTAGAGTAACCATAAGAGTGTGCTTCTACCTCCAGCAGGTCCATTTTATGATCTCACTCTGTTAAAGTCATACAGATTCCTAAAAGTTACATAACCCTTGGCAAGAGGGAGATTCAGAATGCTACTCATACATAAGGAGTCTAATGTCATTCCAGCTTAATCAGAAGGTTACAGGTAGCAACTCTGACCAAATTAGCCACAGTTCATCTCCCAGCAACTCACCATAATGAGAAAGTCACGAGACAGACACCTCCCACAGATTATCAGTGTCTGAAATATTTCAGATGTTATAGCAGCTTTAAATCTCACATTTTCAAACTCAGCCAGCCATGCAGGCACGTACATTCACATTCTCACCTTCACGGATAATTTGAAAGAGAATTGTCCTATGAAATAGGGTTTACTGCATCATTTAATATGGCGTTTTTAAAGCAAGACCAATAAAATAATGCTTCATGCTTTCACACTGTTTGTTATAGTACTAATATTAGGCCTCAGTAGTAAGACTAAGAGCATTTACATTATGAGTACACCTGACTGCTTTGAACACCTGCAGCTTTTGACTACACAGAGAACGTTAGACAAACGTGCAACTTAACAGAAATACTAGCTGCCCTTTACTACCGAGTTTGAACACAAGACCTTCAGTCCCTGGCATTTTTCATACTAGGGAAACAAATGCTTAGAAGGACACATGGGGTATGTTTACAGTGCAATTAAAAACCCATGGCTCACCGGTATTAGCTGATTTGTGCTCAGGCTAAGGGGCTGTTTAAATGCAGTGTAGATGGGCTGCAGTCGAGGCTCTTCAACCCTCTCACCTCACAGGGTCCCAGAGCTTGGGTTTTTAATTGCAGTTTAGACATATCCAGAGATGACTGAAGTCTCCAAAGCTAAAGTATGTGCGCTATGTAGTGGACAAATCATTAATGGCCTTCTCGTTATTTAAGAGCTGCTTTACAATTTTGGCTTAGTTGTGACAATACTGTTTTCTTTAGCCCATTTTAAGGAAGCCAATCGGAATACATCTGGAAAGGATAATAAAAATTGTACACTCAACTGTCATACCTTCCTCTCCTAGAATAAAGATGTCAAGCTGACAAGAATTTAACTATTTTACTGAAGGTTTAACTTGAAACAGAAGTGAAGTAAGCAGAACCATATTCCTTGTATCAATTACCTGAAAAGCTAGATAAGGCTGCTCTGACAGAAACTCATTAAGGCCTGGGTTTGTTCCTCTGAAATAAGACTAATCTGAAGAAAAACCTAATACATGTATCAGTCACCTTATTATTTATATAGGAACAGATGTATGCTATATGGCCATGCATGCCTGAAAACAAGGTCCCTTCCTTCTCCAGAAAAAAAAAAACTGTCTTACCAAGAGCTGATATTGTAAGTTAACATTGAGATGACACTACATAAGAAATTTAACCTTGTGTTAGTCATACCCAGTTTGAAGGGTCCAGACATTTCATAGCTCTTTATCTGGCACCACTCATGATTTTACACTGATTCCAAGACAACTACTGAAAAATCTCACACAAGAGATTTTTCTGTAGTGTCTGCCTACAAACTATACAGATCTGTTAAGTAATCCAAGCTGCCCAGGAAAAGCAGGCCACCATAACTAGCCTCTATTGATGTGAAGCTTCTAAAGGTAAACTGTAGTTTACCACAAATGTAGCTTCAGAGGCAACTTCACCTGGCCAGAATACCAGGCCCAGTAGTATCATGTGCCTGTCTATGGCTGTCAGGTATCCTGCACAACTTAAAAGTACTTCATTACTAAAGTAGCCCCACTTACTCGCAGAAAGTGTTTTTTCTTTCAAATGGTACTTTTCTGAACCCCCCCACTTACCAGAAAAGTATGCTTAATTGAAATGAGATAAGCAAGAGATTTGTGTGCCAGCAAGCAAGCATGAGTCAGTACAAGGTTGCCCCAAGGTTTACAGCTTTCAGTGGGGCGGCACAGATACATTAACTTGGCCACATTGTTACCTGGTGACTAAGTTAGAAAGTATCTTTACACAGGCTGTAACTGATTACGGGGCTTTTACTTTTAAATTAAAAGTAACTCAAACGTCATCACACCTGTGCCCAAGGGGAGAAAGTGTACGTAAAGAGCTGAGGATGTGTGCTGTAATGCTAGCACCCGCTCAGAACCCCCACACCTCTATGCAAATGGCTTTGTGCTTGCTCACAGAGCACGGCGTCACGGCTTGCCGGTTTGGTCTCTCTCTGCAACATCCGTTCCGCTCCGCAGCGCAAGCCCGTCACGTGTCACTGAGCGCATCAGTGTCACGGAGGCGAGGCGTGCGGGCTTTGACGGTCTCTCCCACAGACCCGCGGCCCCGCTGGGTGGGGCGAGGGCGGACAGACTCCCAAACAGGAAGAGACCGAGCGGCGCTGCGGATAAGCGCGGAGGTGGCTGAGCAGGAGGAGGGGGCTGGAAGGCGCCAGTAGCCACGGCGAGAACTGCCCCCCCCCGTTACCATCCGACTCCAGAACAAGACCCGCTTTCAGGCGCCGTTCACACGGTGTCCGGGCAGATCAGGAGCGCTCCTGATCACACCCACCGGCTCCGTGTCGCCTTGCAGGGCTGAGCAGCTTGTGCCCGCCCCCGGGGGGAGGCAGGCGGGGCCCTGAGGGGCGAGCAGCGGGGCGGGAAAGCACCGCGCCCGGCAAGCTTCATCTTGCCCCGTCGCTCCCGCCCGCCCAGGCGAAGCAGGAAGTCTGGCCCGGAGGGCGGCGACCAAGCCCCTGGCGGCGGCGGGCCCGTCAGCCCGCCCGTGACTCAGGCGCGAGGCCTGACAGCTGCCAAACGGTCCCTCCGCCGGCCCGTTAGCCGCGCGCAGAGAGAGAAACGGCCGGGCGCGCGCGGGCCTGGCAGCAGCGCCCCGCCCCGCCCGCCGGCGGGCAGGGAACGCCCGTGGCACAGCGCAACCGCGGCCCCCCCCGGCGGAGACCAGACGCGGGCACGTGCTTCGCGCCCCCCCCCATCCGCTCTCGCGCCGAGGGGAGGGAGACAGCAGGTAGCGGCTCCGCTGCCAGGCCGGGCAAAGCCACCGCCCCCCCCCATGGACGAGCTGCTCCCAGGCACCAAACCAGACCCGCCCGAGCCGACCCGCTCTCGAAGCCGCCGGCGCCACCCTAAGAACCAAGCGCGAGCGCCGCGCTTCTCATCCCCGCCCGCGCCGCCCCCGCACTTCACCTGAGTCCGGCCAAAGCCTGGGAAGAGCCGCAGCGGCGGCGCCTGCTCGTCACGGCGAGAGACGGGTCCTCGGGGCCGGCCGGTTCTTTGCCACAGACTCGCCGCCCGCCCGCCGCGCTGCTCCGGCTTTACCCTAACTCTCCCCGTCACCGGCACTGCGAGGTTTCAAGCCGGGGGGAGCCGCCGCGGCCAAGGCACAGCTCCTCCCCGTTTCAGTCTCGCCCACCAATAGAAACACGGGTTTCTCCCGATTGACTCTGACCTTAACCAATAGCGGCGGAGGAGACGTGCAGCGCCTCCAGGAAGAGGGCGTGGTTGTTCTAAGACCCGCCCCTAACGTTCTGGAACTCCGCCCCCCCTCCCTCAGTCCCACCTCCGAGAGTGAAGAGTCCAGCCAATGAGCGCTCAGTCAGGGAGCTGTGCGGATTGACATGTTGACCAACCAATGAGAACTAGAGGAGGCCGGCGGCTGAGCGTGTCCGGCTGGCGCTGGAGAGTCAAAAGAGCTGATAGGTGGGCGAGGGCAGCGGGCTGGCTGGGGAGGACACCATCTGGCGCCCAGCAGCAGCAAGCAGCAGCCTCCACTCCACTCCACTCCCCATGTCCCACGCTCAGCAGAGCCCCAGTGAGACAGCCGCACTCCCACAGTCCCCTTCATCTGAGCCATCCGCCCCACGCAGCCCCTGGCTGGGCACTGCCAGGCCTCCCCACCGCCCTCACCCTAAGCATCTCCTCCCGCCGGGCCAGCCAGGAGATCCCTGGGCCAGGTGCCACTGGGCCCAGCGTGGTGTCACCAGTGCTGCCAGGACAGCCCATTCTGGAATTCCTCATCAGTGTCAATATCACAGTTGGCTGCCAGTCACTGTAAAAACTACAGCCCACTGGCCAGTGCCAGCCTAAACAGACCCCCTTTCTTTCACTGGGTGGTTTCCAGTGCCTTCCCTTTCCTATACTGTGTATGCCTCACTGTCTCCTTCCTTCTCACTTTGGGCCCAGGTTTCAGCTGCCTCTGATGTGGCATGATCCTCCAAAGATCTTGCCAAAGTTCTCCAAGAGAAAGCAGAACTTAATACTTCTAATGTGAAAATAACTCTTTATATGTCAGGTTTTCTCTACACATTATTAAAGAGCAAGAAAGGGCAAATGTTTTTCTTTGTTCTACAACTGTTCTTTAAAAATAAGGATGTTTGAAATTTATTAAGGAATGAATGGGGAAACAGTTGTGGAAGGATGGAAGGATGGAGGTGATGTGGCTGTGCTTTTTTGTACACGTAAGAACAAAGGCAACAACAACATTCTTCACTTGCTAAAATGTAGAGACCTGGGATACAGGGAGGCCACAGAAGAGGGGGATGTAATAGCCAGGACAAGAGGAGAGAAAGAATGGCTAAGGCTTTCAGAAAACAGTGGCAGTGAAACATGAACAATGTTGCAGAAGTGTTGAGAGGAAGATTTACCTATTAATATTAGGGTTATGATTATTATATACGTGTTAGGCATTTTAAAGGTAAATAAAAACACAAGGTACCACCCACATGGAGCTTCTCACAACAGCCCTCTGAGATAGGCAGAGTCACAGGCACAGACAATGTAAAATAAAGAAAGATGAAGGTCAAGGTAATACTAAGCTTATAGACAGAAGAGGCAAATGAGAGATGCTTCAACTGACAAAAGAATTAGAAGAAATGAGGATGTGTTTGAGCAAGCATCTTGCCCAAAAGAAGCATTTCTGTCTTAGATTTATCTGAAGGAAGTTGAAACAAAGCCACACGTTTACTTGATCAAGATACAAATGGTGGAGTGGGAGAAGTCACTAATGGTGGTGAAACAAAAGTACATCTAAGTAACGGGGATATAAAAGTGGTATTGTTAAAGATACAGATGAGTGAGAAGAATGCCAGTGGAAAAGAATAAGAGGGCTGAGAATTTAACTCTATGGGACTCCATAGAGGACTTGGTGTAGAAAAAGAGCTACCACCAGAGAGACAGAGAATGCAAAGGAGGTAAGACAAGAGGGAACCAGGGATATCTGCATAATCAACAGCATTGGTGTGGCCCAAGATGATGGAATGGTCCGATATGTCCAAGGATGCATTTAGGAAACAGGAGGAGCCAGCAGCAGCATTAAAAAAGGCTGTTTACTAGGTGATGGAGAGTGCTTTAAGTTCTACGGCTAGAGTGAAACTGAGGCTGGGTTTACACTGACAGCGGCAAATTCACCGCCATCAGATCGATTGCTCTGGATTGACTGAGCGGTCTGTGTAGACCCACTCAGTTGATCCAGCAAGCAATGCAGGAAAACCACCCCGGTAAGTGGCGTAGCGCTGCGTCGAAGGGAACGCTGTTCCTGACGGCACAGCGCCGTGTGGACGCTGTGCAGAGGAGACGCCAGTAAGTCGACAGGAGATACGCAAGTGATTTACGTCGACAGCCGCCGATTCCCAAAGGCTTGTTTCTTGCTTGTTCTCTGGCAGTCTGTGACTAGGCTCTAGGCCAGGTGTACTCAGTGTATGTAATGAGCCAGGCCAGGCCCACTCTGTGCATATATTGCACTAGGTCAGATATCTTGGTAATTTAATGTGCTATGCCAGGTATGTAAGGCACTGGGCCAAATATTTTAAGTGGAACTTTTTTTTAGGCTAATCTAAGATAGGTTAAGGCTGAGGCTCATTGGCAAGGCAGTGTGTGTGTGTGGAAACTTGGACTTCTCTTACCCATGCTCTAGCATTCGTGGAGATAAACAGGGGGTTCAGTCTCCAAGCTTGTCAAATAGGCCAAGCACCTTTGGCCAGCAACTAAGTACACCACTTTCCTAATGTTTTACAGATAAAATCTCCACTTTTATTTTGCAGTACCCAATGTGTTTCTAGTATAAAAAAAAAAAAAAAAGATAGAATAAATGAAGAAAGACAAGAGAGTAAAGTTGTTTACATCAGAGAAAGCGTATTGCTAAATGCTAACCACAGGAACTTTATTAAGAAACCACACATGTACAAATCTACAGACTGTCACAACACAGTATTGGTAAGAGACCTCAGCTCTGGCTCTGAAATTTGCCCAGCAAGGGACTGGAGTCTGAAATACCCACAAAGGGACTGTGACCCATCCGTGCCTAGGGCAGCCACCTGAAAATGCCAAGATCAGGGCAGGCTGTAAAAGGAGAGCAGATTCTCCCAGCACTGGTGGGTGACACTGAAGTCAGACTTCCCAACCAGCCACAAACAGTGCTTCCGATTCCCCACACTGGTCATCAAGAAGCCGAAATAAAAATACACACAGCCCCTTTACTGCATTCCAGTCTCTGGCTCCCAATCAGCCACTAGGTACAGTAAAGAGACCAGTTATTTAAAACTCTATGCTCTTTCCCAAAAAGGCTTCTCCTGACCCCAAAGGGCCAGCCACAGTACCAGATCAATATAAGTTTGGATCTTACCCAAAATCCCACGCTGCCAGCCAATCCTTTAGTAACTAAAACTAAAGGTTTATTATAAAAAGAAAGAAACAAACTATAAGAGAAATGTTACAGGATTAAAGCAATCAGATGCATACAATTGATTTGAAAGTCCATATATAACAGGTTCCTAGAAGAATTCTGGCGTTTACAGGCTTGTATAGTCCCTCTGGTGTACATCCAGTACCTGGATGGGTCTCAGTTTTTTGTTCCACAACTTCAGTTCTGTTCAGTTGTAGCTGAGCTGATCCAGAGGTAGACTGAAGACAAAATGGATGTTGTGCAGCTGCCTTTTATGTCCTTTGGCCTTTGCCATGCTGCTTGTGGAAATTTACAGGAATAAGATGGGTTCCAGGGTCACATGAGTGACTGGTGACTCATCAGGTATATCCCTGACTTATCCCCCTGGCCCATCTTACCTGTGAGTTTCCTTAATGGGCCATTAAGCAAGCGCTTGTGCTGCAGCCATCTTATCTGGGGTGTCACCCAGACACAGCACAATTTGAAATACAGATACATCAACCATATCTATAACTTCCATTACACACATAACACATGGACATAAACATCATCATCTTACTTAGCACATTATAGCCTTTCTAACACAGCATATCTCATATGAATTATGATTTTGACATACTGATGTTAAATAATATAATACATTCCCCCCCCATCCAGCCAGCGTGACAGGGACCTTCACTGAAAGTCCAAAACGTAGGGTCCCTGAGGGGTGCTTGGGCTCAGTATTGGTTTTATAATGCTGTAGCAAGTGCTGGTGGCTGGAAGTGTACATTATAGCTTGAGTTCACACACCATTATAAAAGAAGTCAGCATTTTGGAGGCAGATGCATAGAAGAACGGAATAACATGCATTATGGACTTCTTTATTTACTCCCTCTCTCACTCTGTGCCCTGAACTGTATCCATTCAGTGCCAAATCTTTTTGGGAAATAGTCATCAACTGTTAGAGAGCACACAACTTCCCTTTCCTATATATGCCCATGCTTTTCCACTCCTCTCCAATACAAGAACCAACTTCAGCTCTTTGATCATTGGCAAAGGAGAAACATGAACTTAAAAACAAGAAACGAGACTGAAAACAGGTCAGTGCTGGTTTCATGTCTTAGAGGTTAGAACTTTAGATGACCTAGGTTTGATTTCTGGTCACCTGAGCTTGAATTTGGGTTGTGCTCAGTTGAGTTCTGGCAGGGGGCCAGGCGCAGTCTGCAAAGCTATGCAAAAGTTGTGGGTTCTCCTAGTGTGTCACTCCTGAGGCCAGAAGGAATGTGCATGATGTGCTGTAGCTTTAATGCAGCATACTGCCCATAAAACACAGCTGCTCCCTGCCAGTCTATGGTAAAATCCTATCAAACGTGCCCCCACACTCCACTCGCTCTTGTGATAAGTCAATGAATAGAAAGATTTTTCCTAACCTGCTAAACTCCTACCCTGTTCTTGCTTCTGCTTTAACAAAGAAAAAAATGTGGTCACTTTCTTAACACATTAGTGGCAAAGTCTGCTGCAAAATAGCACGTGCATCCAACATCTCTGCTCTCAACTGAGTTGAATGTATTTAACAGGAGAACCACTGTTATTACTCAGCATGTCTAGAGAGTTTCCCTGGCACCTGAGCAGTCCACCCCCACAGAATGGCACAGATCCTACATTGTACAAATTACCATTTGGGGGACTAAGTTACAAAACAGGTGTACACAATGGAAACAGTTTTGTCTTTTCCAGAAATGCATCTAAATGAAGACTGCATTCCCATCTCAGGAAGAGGACAATGTTGTCAGGTCGAATGACCTGAGCTCTGTTCTTGGAGTTTATGATTTCCTCTGAATGCTGTGTTGGGATTATAATCACATGATGTAAAGTTGGGGAGACCATATTCCTGATTAACAATATTAACAAGAATGTCTCAGAAAGCATGTTTACAATCCACTCTACAAGTTTCTCATGTGCCCATTATTGTAGTCTCTAACAGCAAGCACGGTGCTTGTCTTTTACCTCACTTTGTCCCCCTCATTCTCTTTCCCAGCTTCTCTTGCCCCATTTTCTTCCTGTTCAGCATTTGCAAGGCTGTCATCCAGTTCCACTGCACAAAATGGCCAGCGCAGAGGTGAAGATCACCCAGTAAAGGTACCTATGCCCCAAAGACTAGACTTGGGCTATGAGCTACCTGCCTTTGGTTCACCCGGACCTCACCAGAACATCTCTATAACGCATGCTGTTGCCTACATCAGACAAGAATAGCTGTTCTTTACTTCTTAATACCTATTTTAATAGCAAATTGGCCAGTGAGAATCACTCTAATCTTAGGCCTGTACATCATAGCCTCATCTCCCTACTGCTGTCTCACAGCTCTGTGACTTTACAATTATTTCAGGACCTTTCTCAACATCTCAGACACCTCCTCCTCCTCTTCCCGGAGGGCGTAAGAAATGCTTCAGATTCCTGAGTTTAGAAGGACATGGGGGCATTCTTCTTACTCAGCAGAGAGATAAAGCTGAGAAAAGCAGAATATTATCCCGGCCTTACCAACCCCTCCTCTAGCCATCATGTTTACGGACCTGGGATAGGAAACAAACTTGCTTGCCTAGACAGGCCGCTGAGAGAAATGACAGACTCTAAAGTAATTGTAAGATCTAGCTAAGTGCTGTTTTTCTCTCTCTTCAGCCTGGTTGGGCTATATGGAAATTTCTATTGTCATAAAAATGGCCATTGTGGGTCAGACCAATGGTCCATCTAGCCCAGTATCCTGTCTTCCGACAGTGGCCAATGCCAGGTGCTCAGAGGGAATGAATAAGCCAGGGAATCATCAAGTGAGTCAGAGCCACTACTCTCTTTTCTAGGGATCCAGGCTGAGTCTTGTATGTGGTAAAATGCAACACGAGTCCAGGTACTAGACTGGGGGATTCGGAGAATTGGCTAAAGTGTGCCATTTGGCAGATATAACTCTGCTCTTTCTAGTCCAACAACCCAGTAAACGAGTGGTGTCTAACTATTTGTTACATTGTTTTGGTGCTTTTAAGTCTCAGTTACTTTATACGGGCCTCTGATTGAAAGGCTAATGAAGGAACCTAATTGGAGACTGTTTTTTTTTCTTTTTAAATCTCTTTTCTTTCTTCCCAAGATTCAGACAGTGAAAGCAGGGGAAAAGCAATTAGTCCTGGGGTTCAGACCGTGGAAGAGTGTCCCCAGATTTTGGTATGGCACCTCTCCTTTTTAGGTTGCCATATGCTCTGTTGACACTGCCCTTCTAGTTAACATTATATTTTGTGTTAGCCTTGGGCTTAACCTTCAATGCTAATTACGGCCAAATATTTGTTCATATTAAATGGCTCTGTGGTTTTCATTCTACCCTATTGACTGAGGACAAAATTAAACTAGTCTAAAATATTCTAGTGTGCTCCAGAAGTCCTAGGAGTGAGGGATTTTTCCAATACTGTAGGAATCATTTAGAGCCATGCTTTTGCTGTGGGAACTGCTGGGGATCACAACCTTGGTAGTTTATAAGCTAGCCTCAACTAAAGAGACTGCCTCTGTCTGCTAGCAATCAAACTGGTCCAATCAATCCTATTCTTTCTGACTTTGAGTACAGTACTAAAGGTGGGGCTACAGCTGTGGTAACCAGCTCTGGTGTGTGTGCGGAGGGGTGGTTCAGTACTTCCAGTAAGTATTCACCCTCATCGATGGGATTTATTTAAGCTGTAGTTTTTATTTATCAGTAGATGCTACACACACTGGGCATGCAGATGATGATGCAGGTCTTGTAGACACACCCACCAACCCTTGGTATCACACATTGCAAGCTTTGTGCATCTGGAGTCACTACATACTTTGTTCAAGTATCCCACCCGCACCTCTGCCAAGATTGCCTCCCACATTTCGGACTTTTCTCCTGCTCTTTAGCAAGCCTCCTTTAATCTCCCACCAGATTGCCAGTTTCTTCTGCCTCCCACTATCAGCCTGGACCCGTGGTTCTCAGCCTATTTACCATTGTGGGCTGCACATGCAGCTCGCTGTGTGTTATGTGGGCCACATCCACACAATGTATTTTACCACACTTGTGTGGCTCTGGGGATGTCACATGGGCTGCAGCTGTGTGCTGATTGGGCTGCCAACGGCCCACAGGGCACGGGTTGAGATTAGAACCACTGGCTGGGACCATTCTGTAATGCCAGCTGTCTGCTTCTCCTCCTCCCTTCCTTCTGAAACTCATGGCCAGAGGGGGGAGCTGAGTACAGCCGAGGCTACTGTTCCTTGCTCTCTTTAACAAGTGTGTGCTGTCAGACGTGTAAAGGCAAACTGGCGAGAACAGATGTCTGATCTGACATTATTGCCACCCGAGGCAGAGGCATTAGCACCATGTGAAGGGGAATGATAGCTCTGGAGACCCACTGAGGAATTATCACTTTAGGGGCTGGATGATATTGATGGATACATTGAGGTGTCTTCCCTGTGGGAAGTTCTCTTTCAGCAGAGATGCTGACAGAAGCTCCAGTTAAACCACCTGACCTTCTTATTCCATTTATCAAAGCACCTGCAGCTTCCATTTCCAGCAATAAGCCTAGAATGAAGAAAGCATCCGGAGCGTTTTAATAAACACACAGCCCCTATAAAAATTAGTGAGGCCCAGGCACACGTTGGGCCCTGGGCTGGCAGAGCCTTGGGCTGGCAGCTATTCTCCATGTATTTCTCAGGTATCAGGAAGTATGAGAGTGTTAGATGAACCAAGGCCACAGAAAAGATGGAGTCAGGGACCCTTTTTGGTTTCTTGGGACATTCCACAACTTGAAGTTGGGGAAGCGGATAAATGGACTCCTGCCGGGACCAAGGTCTGCTACTTTCTACTCTGGTTTTTTTAGAAAGATAAAGGTGTTTTGGGAGGATTATTCTTTGAGCTGAGGAAAATGTGGTGAAGATCCAAAACATGAAATAAAAAGATAGCCCCTTTCCCCTCCAGCCAGTGAATCAGTAAACCTAAGTTAGGAAATATTCTTGTCCTCTCTCTCTCTTCTTTCCATTGTCTGTGTATTCATAACTTAAATGTAGGCATGCTGAAACCACTTGTTACTCTGCAGCTCTGCTTTCTATAGATGCGGTTCAACTATGAAGTCTAAGTACCTATATGGTTTGTTAGTTTCACAAAGGCCTAGACTGCTCTCTGAGTCTTTATAAATGTATGTATTTATAAAGACCTATTGTCTTTCTGCATGGCTTCTGAATTTCAAAAAACTACCTCTTTAGATGTGGGAAGGAAGAAGCAGAAAGATGAAAACAAGTGATTAAACTTTCTCCCATACACTGCAGTCCAGGAAACTATGCACAGGCCTCCTCCCCCCCACATTGTGTGGGTTCCTACACATCACAGAGCATGAGCCCAATGTTAAAGAGAACCTCCAAAAGATATTTCAAACACTGGGTTGTGCCATTTTTTGCTTAGGTCTGATATACATAAGAAAGGTCTAAAAGGGTTCTTCTTTCCCTGCCAAAAAAAAAAGCATCTGCGAGTTCTGCTATTTTTTTTACCATAGGAATATTATGAATGCCAAGGCTGTGGACTGGTTTTTACCAGAACAGTGGTTTTCAACCTTTTTCATTTGCAGACCCCTACAAAATTTAGGATGGAGGTGCAGATGAGACCCCTTTGGAAATCTTAGACATAGACTGCAGACCCCCAGGGGTAATGAATGAGCCTTTTAGTCTAGCAGACAAAGGTTATAACAAGATTCAATGGCCGGAAATTGAAGATAGACGAACTCAGAATGGAAATAAGGTGCAAAATTTTAAGTGTGAGGATAATTAACCACTGAAACAGTTTGCCAGCATTGTAGTCTATTCTCTGTCACTTGTAATTTTTAAGTCAAGATTGGACGTTTATTTAAAAGATGTTATAGTTCAAAGAGGAATTAATTCAGGGAAGTTCTATGACCTATGATATACAGAAGGTCAAACTAGATGAGCACAGTGGTCCCTTCTGGCCTTGGAATCTGTGAAATAACAAATGCCAGGTGAATTCCTCTTCTACAGGTTGAAAACCACTGTGCTAGCTAGAAGATCTCGATATTTCAGAGTATGTTCATTGTGAGCTCTCTTATATTTTAATTGAAAGGGTGGAGTGTGGAACCCCTAATAAGGGCGTCCTTGTGGAGCCTTAGTTAGGCACTGGAATTTACAAATACCCAATGACTCTTAAAGAGTATCCTTTCCCCTCTTAATAACTTAATTTTCACTTTCTTGTGATGTCATTATTTCACCAGTCCTCCACTCACCACAGAGTCTTCACGGGCAGACAAGAGCCAAATTTGTAATGTAAAAGTCAAGCAGAAAAAGCAATGGCAGACAAATTTCAAAAATTCCTCTTTGCAACATACAGAAACACAACAGGATTCAGGCTCGCAGAGTGCAGCCCCCCTTTAAAAGGCTCCTTTAAGAAGAGAATCCTGAGGGTGTGTTTCCTGGCATGAACTCTGTGAGAAAAGGAAGAACCAGAACTGGATTCCTGTGCCCCTGGGATGGACTGTGGGTGCAGCCCCCTAGAGGAAGAAAACTAAGGGTGGCTGAGAGCTGTGACCTCTCCCCTCATTCTCCATTAATTTGGCTTACAAGGCAGAGTGCCCTGCTTGGCTCTCAGTGTATTCCTTTCATCTTCCCTGCTCTCTGAGTGGCTGCTCAGCATGCCTTCAGGCACAGCCGCATACAGCTCCAGCAGGGAAAGGAGCGGCCTCTGCTCCGCCTTCCCTCTGCAGATTGAACTAATTCTTAATCCTGATAATGACCTCACCATTTGGCACCAGGAGAGAAGTGCCAGGCACACGCACATGAGCAGAGAGCACCCCCTCTCCCCCAGCGAGGAGCCAGGTTCAGAGTGGTGCAGAGGTGGGGTTGCCTGTGGGCTCGGAGGGGGCATTTTTCCTCCCCTCCCCTGAAAGCAGTGCCCTGCTGCAGTGTCTCCAAGGCTGGGAAACCCTCCCTGATGAAAGCCATCAGGTCCTAATGCTAGATGCATTCCAAGCCCTGGACTGGCATCAGTCACCCACTGCTGCCCAGTCTCGCTCTCTCCTCCCTTGGTTTGTGGGGAGAGGTGGAACGATGATGCCCTTTGACCCAGAATAATGAGGGCGCTGCGTCATGATTCAGTCAGGAAGAGGATGTGGAGCACCACGCCCTGCTTCCCAACTCCGCTAAGGACGTGTTTCCAAAGACTTCGGCATGCAGGGTGCCCCAAACCGCACAAGGAGATGCAATGCGCCCACATCCGAGTTTCTGGGCTCGAAAAGTTCCCTTTATATCCATGCAGCTTCCCAGAAAGCAGGGGTGTGTGCATGCCTGCGTGCACACACAACATTCAGCACCATAGGGCCTTCAGCCCAGTTAATGCCACAGGGTGATAATAGGGTCTATGACTCCTGGACTGCACGAGGATAGGGAGTGGACAATTATTACTGAAGGTTAGGGGCAAACCCCTCATCCACAAGATCAGAACTCCCAAGTAGGCGCATTTGGCGTGTGTCCGGTTGCAAACCTCCCAGCCTTTCCCTGAGTAGAAGGTTGACCCACTGCATCCCCCCCGTCAGCAGCATTTCCATTCCTCCTTGTAAGAGGGTACCTGTGACAGAAGCCCTTCTGTCTCTGCTTGTATTATTATTTGCATTACAGTAGCACCCAGTGACCTGCCAGCAAAGATCAGGGCCCCCTTGTGCGAAGTGCTGTACACACATAGGGAGGGACAGTCCTTCCGCAAAGACCCTATAGTTTAAATAGACAAGACAGATAGGTGTGTGAGGAGACACAGAGGCACAGAGAGAGGAAGTGACTTGCTGCCAATCACTCACATAGTGAGATGTAAGTAGAGCTGGGAATACCACCCAGATGTAACAGTGCCCTGGTCCTGGGATACATGCATGGTGACTCAGTGGCCTGATTCAAGCCTCGGACTGAATGAGGTAACCAGGGGTCGGTCACGTGACAGCTCGGCAGCAGCACCTCCGACGGTAGAGGCAACGTTGGGGTAAGGATCCAGGAGAGGCTTTTGGAAAGGTCAGGCAGCAGGCCCTTCCTTTCAGGGAGGAATTAGAGAGAGATGCTGGCGCAGCTGTTACACGCAGAAACCCTGAAGAAGACGACTGCCGTTCTGCTGCTCTTGGGAACGATATTGGACACATTGGCCAGTGAGCTGGCCCACCAGGCCTCCTGACTGCCAGTCCAGTGCCCTGTCCCTCAGACCGCACTGATTCTCAGACTATACTGCCTTTCTGTTAGCTAGCTCTGGTATTTATTTGGCTCCTGCTACTACAGTATCCAAGTGCCTCACAATCTTTCATGCACAACACCCCTGTGAGGTAGGACAGTGCTATTGTCCCATTTCACAAATGGACAACTGAGGATAAGTGACTTGCCCCAGGCAACACATGACATCTGTGAGACAGCAGGGATTCAAACACAGATCTCCCAGCCCTCAGGGTACTGCGTTAACCACTGGACCATCCTTCCTTATTTATTAAAAAGTGTGTCCTTCCATGCACAGAGGAGGTCTCTGTACTCGGGTATCCCCCTGCTAGGAGTATATTGCATCTTCGCAAGAGAAGTGAGCGGTCGGGGCGCACGTTCTCCTCTGCAGAACGTAAGGGCGTGCTGTTTTTTCTTTCTCTTCTCTTCAATTTTGTGCCTGCTGAGCCTTTTCCTCTCTCTTCCTGTCCCCTCCCCCACAAGTAAAGCAGCTCACTTGAAAAACAAAAGCGCCATCCTTGCCAGTGGAGAAATGGCAGCAGACACCGCAGCGGCTGAATAAAACCACATAATCCTGTGAGAGACTCTGGGCCTGACTCTCGACTGGCCTGCACCTTGTAGACTTATTGACCCCGGCGCACATGCTGATTTGGTAGCATTTTAAACCTACTTTGCTCTGTTGTAAATGACTGGACAAGGCAAAGAGGAGTGTGTGTGTGTGTGTGTGTGTAGACATGCCATTTTGGAAAATACTATCTTCACTAAGCAGGGGTGGGGAGAAGAGACTAACTCCAGACAGGAAACGTGCGCTAGTTAGTGCATACGCTCAGTGAGGTGTCAGCAAACAGGCAGGTGATGACACAACACAGCTATTTATGGTTCTTTGTGACAATTGTAGCCTTATATGGGCAAGGGAGACCTGTACAGAACTCAGCAGAGGCGGAGCCTCACAGCCTCTACATGCTTGAGAAGCCCACTCCACCCACCCCTTTCCTGGGAACCCTCACTGAATCCAGCTGCTCAAATCTTTGGAAGCACAAAGAAGCCACCCACCCTTCTCCCCTCACTGTAACTCCTGCAGGCTGTAACCCCATAGCAGCAAAGCGACCTCATTGGTGACCTGCACCGTATCTGGGGAAGTGGGTTGGAGAGTCCCCAGCCTCAGAGATCGGAAACCAATTCCCATCCGGTCGTGATACTACGTTAACAATCGGAAGGAAAACGTTACTCTGTAGATAACTATCGACTGTGGCAGGGCTGCAGCTGGCAATCTGAACACACCCCCACACTCTAGCTGATCTCCCTCCTAGTACATGCCAGCCAGGTCCCCGTGATTTCCCAGGGCAGATCTGCCATTATACCTACTTTGACTCTGTTCCTGCTGGCTGACCAAGCTGTGTTAGAGACTAGTTACAAATAAAATAAAAAGACAGACGTCATTGTGTAGCAGGTAGTTTCTACACACATCGCATGCCTGACACAAAGAGAAGACTTGAAAAGTTAAACCACTTCAACAGTGCACATGCTCTACTCCTCCACCCACAGGCATACACCTGCCATTGCTATTGTATGCTAGAAACCACACCTGCAACCTTAATGCAGCCCCCATCGCTGCCTATACCACAGACCCTTTCACAGCATAACGTACTATTACACCAAACACCCACAACTAAGGGTGTAAGGAGGGGGAGTGGCAAAAAGGGCGTGCAAAACGAGGTTCTGAGGATGATTTAGTGTCGGTGGGGATAGTTTGTAAAAGAGGGATAAGGGAAGGCCAGCTGTCCTAAGAGGACAGCGTTAAAGTTCCCACCAAAGTGCTTTACAAACATTAATTGATCCTCAGTATCCCTGCGAGGTAGTTAGCCCCGTGTTACAGGTGGGGAAACTGAAGCACCGAGTAGAAGTGTATTATAAAAGCGCTACTGCAGACTTCTCTTCTAGATATCTCAACTCTACATCTGTCCAGAACTTGCTGTTTTGATCCAGGCCTTTAATGGATACCCAGGCTTGCACACCACAGTTGCAGAGCATCTGGATTGGTTTAAATTTAAAACAGTGGATCTGTGCTTCAAACGTTCTCCTGTGTAGTCTAACAAATGAAGGCTAGGAGGCATCTGGCGTGGATACACTACAGTAGCATGCCTTCCAGAGGCATCATGCATGAATTCCCTCAAATGGTGCAGTCAACGATTATAGACAAAGGGTCTAATTCTGCTGGTGGAAATGTGGACTGTAGCACCACAGGTGTTCATGGAAGCACTAGAGTAGAAAGGTGGTAGAGATGGATGTGTGAATTAAGGACCATCTAACGCCAAGCAGATGGGGCTAGAGAAATACAGGGGACCATTCTGAGAGAAAATGAGAGAAGCGACATAAATAATTTTCTGTATACATCTCTTCTTGCATAAAAGCATGTGTGTCTCTGTATGTGCGTGCATGAGAGTGTTTTTGAGAATATGTATGAGTGTGTGCATACACCGTATTTGTGTGTGTGTGCATGAACATGTATTTCTTTAGGTATATACACCATACATGTGTCTGTCTTGATACAGTAGGAGTCTGTGCTTCTGGTAATACTGTAAATATTTGGCCAGATCTTCAGCGACTGTAAAAGGGCCATTGAAGTCAATAGAGGTGTGCTGGTTTATACCAGCTGAGATATAAACCCCTATGGATGCTCTGTGAGTGCATTCAGTATTTCATTATGTGCATAGATGAATGTCTGTGCGTGCTATCTTTTTTCAGGCTGGCCTGGAGCTGAACAGATGGCGATCTGGTTTCCTTTTGTCACCTGTGGAGATATTGACATGAGGGCTCAGACCTAGTCAGGTAACTTCTCAATTACTCACCTGTCAATTACTAGTATGCTCCAACAACTCTGAAGCTGAGAGAGAGCACACCATACTGTCACGCCCCCCAGGGGTAGGGAGGGAGAACAGCCTTCCCTGAATGGTGTCACTGGAGAGTGACACATCACTGCTGTGATGTCCTAGAAGAAATACAGATGATTCATGGAGTAACTAATAATTTCAATGTCATCATTTTAAAAGACAGAACCCAGAACTTGTCCCATGTTCTAACTCACAGGGCGGGGAGGGTGTGATAAATGAAAGCAAAGCAGTTGAGCTGCCTGTGATAATCTGGTCCCAGCAGCACTGACAAATGAACTACGGATCACTGTCTGAAAAGCAAACACTTACCAAGCCGTTTGAAAGGTTTTTCTCTCGTTTCTCTGGCAGAATTTTAGGCAAATGAATCCCAGGAGGACGGGAGGGACGGGGGGGTCAGTGAAAAGCACTCAGGGGGAGGGGAAGGCTGTGGGATCAGGTGAGACAGGCTTGGGATCAAGGTTCTGGGCAAGGGGAGGACAAAGTGGGGAACTGGGAAGACTAAAAAGAGCTCAGAGCTGGAGCTCAGGGCAGGGGAAGCACAACGTGAGGAGGACGGAGGGAGTGCAAAGTGCAGTGTGTTGGCTGTTAGATACTGTGGGGATGAACATGGTACAGAACTAGATACATGGAACGGATGGGGTGGATAGAGGTTGGAGGAGGCAGGGAGAACACAGGGGAGGGACGTAAAGGTCTCAGAATAGGTGGAATTTGGAGCCAGAGCAAAATGGTACCAATGTGCTGGCAAGGGGGCTCTAGGAGTAGAGGGTTCTGGGGTGGAAAGATTTTCTGGAGCTCAGAGCCAAGCAGAAGCTCATTTTAAAATGAGAACCAGATTAAATTGGCCTCTGTAAGGATGTAGGGACGCAGTTCTAGGGAGTGCAAGGCTGGGCATGTCAGGCTCTTTGTTAGTCAGTTCTTGGAAAAGACAGAAAAGATAACTGATAGGAACCTTCTGTAAAAGAATATAAATGCAATAAAGCTAAGTCACATGGGCACTGGTTTTACAAGTGACACAGGGAGGTTCTTCAAGGTGTGGGCAAACAGCTTCATTCTAGTCTAATCCAGACCTCTTAGAAACACTGGCTGCTGAGATCAAGCAGGTCCACTGTGTTTGGTGGAAGGCAGGATCAAATGCAAGATTGCAGGCCACAGTGAGCCGCTTTGGGCACCTTCTGTGGCAGAAAATGCACTGCAGGCAGCCAGAGTATTTGCACAATAACTACAAACCAGGGAACCTCTTGCAGAGCGTGATTGCACCACGACAGCAGTTTGGGGGAGAGAAGGCAGCAGCCACACACCCGGACCCAGCCATCAGAACCAGTCCTTGGAAACCACTGCAGCGTGGTTGATGGCACTCGTTCCCTGTTCTGGGGAGGGGGTCAGGAGCTATTGCCAACCCCTTCCAATTCAGCGGCTCAGGCAGTAACAGTGGGTGCCATACAGCCTATTTCCCCCTTTTCCCAAATTCCCCTTATTATTATTTAAAAAACAAGCTGCATTGCCTCTGTTTTGATTTCCACCGAGGTTAGAGGGAGGTCAGAGTCAACATCTGTGCTGGAGATGACATTCCTATCTAATTAGTGGGCTGCCAGCAAAGAGGGCCTTCCTGTCCCATGCCCCCCCCCCCAACACGGGGGGGAGGGGCAGAGCTATCTCAGACGAGGGGCGGAGGGAGGGAGACAGACACTCATTCACTCATGCTCCCAGCTCTCTATCAGCCAGTAGCATAGAGCGGAATTCCCCTATCCCAGGGTCTCTTGTTTTCCCACAGTCTAGGTGAGACGCAAGTTTGCTTGCAACTGTAATTTAGAAATGCATTCAGACAGGAGGGCTAGTAATAACGGGAGGGGAAGCTAAGAGCTCCTAACTTCGGCTCTGCCACTGATCTCTCAGGCCCGGCAGTTCAAAAGCTTCCACTGGTTTTGGGTGCTCACCTGGAGACATGTGCGGCCAACTTTTCAAACACCCAGGCCCGGTCTACACTTATCTTTGCAATTTGGCGGCAGTTGACGGGAGATACACAAATCACTTGTGTATCTCCCGTCGACTTACCAGGATCTCCTCTGCGCGGTGTCCACACTGCGTTGCGCCGACGGGAACAGCGCTCCCTTCAACGCAGCGCTATGCCACTACGGAGGTGGTTTTCCTGCGTCGCTTCCTGGATCGACTGAGCGCATCTATACAGACCGCACAGTCGATCCAGAGCAATCGATGTGACGGCGGCGAATTTGCCGCCATCAGTGTGACCCAGCCCCAGTATCCACAGCTGGGGTCAGATTTTTAAAAGAGCTCAGGTCCCTGTAAGGTACCAAAATAAGGGCCACATTTTCAAAAGTACACAGCTCTCAACGTCCTGCTCTTTTCTGGAAATCTGGCCCCATAGTTGGGTGTGTAAAAAGGAGCTGAGCTCTTTGGAAAATTCTGGCCTTATGGTGTGTATGAATTAGAAACCTTTGCATCACACTCTGTTCCAGCAATGGCACAGCTGCATGGGCACTAAGCATTAATCCAGACAGGACCAAGGTAATTTTACAATCATGGCAGAAGTACCTCAGGCTTTTCTGCAGTAGTGCCAGCACAAGTGTAGCTGCACCATTCCTGGACTGGAGGGATACATTTTTCTAGTGTATATAAGGTACTGAGACCTGATTTTTCCACGCTGCTGAGCACTTGCGGCTTCTTTTGACTTCCGCTAGTGCTCAACATCTCTGAAAGTCAGATCCTAGGGACCACATTTTTGTAAAAGGGGCCATCGATTTTAAGTGTCTCAGCTATGTTTGCACAAGAAAATTACACCAATTTAACTAAGTCAGTTTAAAATGTGATTTAGCTGAATCAGTGCAACCGACTCATGTGAATGCTTTTATTTCTGCTCAACACTGCTTTATCTGTTTAGCATAAGCTGCTTCCTTACCAAGGTGAGTGGAACTGATATAAAGTTCTCTGGAACCAAGGCTGGGTCTATACTGACAGCAGCAAATTCGCTGCTGTCAGATCGATGTCTCTGGATCGACTGAGCGGTCTGTGTAGACCCGCTCAATCAATCCAGCAAGCAACGCAGGAAAACCACCCCAGTAAGTGGCGCAGCGCAGTGTGGACGCCACGTGGAGGAGACACCGGTAAGTCGACGGGAGATACACAAGTGTTCTACGTCACTTGCGTATTTCCTGTCGACTGCCGCCAAATCCAAAAGGTAAGTGTAGACCAGGCCCAAAATAAGAGCATTCACACAATAGGGATGCACTGAGATAACTAAATGGGTCCCCAAACCAACTTTATTCAATTGGTAAAGGTTGCTCGTGTAGACAAACCCTTTGTTTCTGGGAGCCCAGCTTGAGGGGCTGGGAGCCTAATTCTCAAGAGTGCCAACCACCCACCCCTCCAGTAGGAGCCCCAGATGCTTGGCCCCTCCGAAAATCAGACCCTGAGCTGGGCTCCCAGAATCAGGGGCCACTTCTGAAAATGTGAGTGTGTCTCCAGTTGAGCATCCAAAAAATGGATGTGCCCAAAATGAGCGGAGACTTCTGAAAATGGTGGCCTAAATCTCTCTCTGCCTAAGCTTCCCTCACGGGAGGGCGGGGGCGGGAGGGGGGGGGGGGGGGGGGGGGGTGGCGAATCAGTTGCTGATACCACACAACACTTGTCAGCGCTAAATATTATTTTATCACCTTCCTCCCTTTATGTAGAAAACAGGTTTAATTTATCATCTTACAGGAGAGGGTGTAAATGCTCCTTCTGGCTCTTCATAGTCCGTGTCGTCGTGTCTCCCCCCTCCCCCCGAATGGATCACTTGAAGAAAACTAGAGATACAAGAGACATTATTTTGATGGGGTCTGCAGAAACCCAATGTGCAGGGGACCCCTGCTGGTTCTGCATTAATGGGGATTGAGGGTGGGAGGGCAGTCTCTCCCATGGTTGTGCTGATCTCATCAGGCTGTACCTAAGAAGCAGTTTGCCATCCTCTTGTCCCCCTTCTCTCTCATCCACTCCCCTCAGAGATAGTAGTTAACATTTCTATATTGCCATCCAGCCCAACGTACTTTAGCAACTACAGAAACACACAGGGAGGAATGATTCCATTTATCACCAGATGGAACAAGGCAGCTGTTTAACCACATACAGTAACACCACACTCAGGAAGAGACCACCACCCTATCCACATTTAGGAAGGCAGGATCTAAATAGCCACATTGAAATTTCGCCAGAACACCAGGGTTAACACACCCACCTCTTGCCAAAAAATGCCACAGCAGCTGTAACAACAAGTGGTCACACGTCCCTGTTTTTATAACTTATCTGAAGCATGGCAACCCATGCAGCGTAGGGCACATCAGCACCATGCTGTTACACCGGAAGAAGTACTGAGTCAATAGAGAGAGATGCTCCTACTGAATCACCCGCATTTCCTGCAGCAGCTGCATTTTCCTTGCAGATCTTCCACCAAGTATTGGCTAGGCCTGCCCAACCTCAGATTACAAAACCCAATGAGTTCACAGGCCAAGATGAGTTAGAAGCAGTCAGCCCCAGGTCCCAGGAGCTGAATTCGAGCCTGGGATTTGCATGTGAGATTACAACATCCTGATTCTTATCCAGTGTCAGCAAGCCACCTGGCTGACACATTTAGCCATGCCCATCACATACAACCCTGCGGTGCCGCAGATGGGGTGGGAATTTTAGCAGAAGGAAGGTGTGTATTAGTGAGGTAGATGCCATCCCGCAGCCAGCACTGTCTCTACCACAGGAAACAAAACTGCCAAGTGATTCCTCAGAGGGGAAGTGACCTACCTTCCTGTCCTTGGGTGTTAACACTCTAATTCCTCAGTAGGGGAAGGAAAAAGGAGGCACGGAAACAGATTCAGGGTGAAAGCTGCTAGGTGCAGAGATTGTTTTTTTTTCCAGCCAAGCTGCACCCCGGTGCACTTGTTGCATTAGGAAGAACAGGGCTGGAGCTTGTGCTGTTGGATCAGCTCTTTTGCTCCCATTCGCAAATGGGAGCCAGCAGGAAGATCCTTCCCCAAGGGTGTTGAAAACATAACCAGTGACACAGAAGCAAAGGCAAAGAGTCAGGAGAGGAGAGATTTTGTAATGCTTCCTTGGGGGACCTGGGGCTGCGAGGCACCTCACTACCACCTGTCCTTAGTGTGAAAAACCCTTGCCTGTGCCGTGCGGGGGTCTGTTCCCCAATACCACCAGCTACGGCAACACAAGCACTCATCTCTAGCCCTCTACAGGCCCTGCTTTCTATAGATTAGTCACAGGCACACCCCAACCCCCAAGGCCTCCAAGAATCTCCAAGTGACGAGTGCCTGGTCCATTGGACACCCACAGAATCCACAGCTTCACTGCTCCTAGAGGAATAGCACACCCCAGTTTACCAGTTTCACCACAGAGCTCTGCATAACACACAGCACTGAGATTTGTTTATAGAGAAAACATGAAGATCAGAGACTCAAAGGACAGCAAGCAGAAATACTAGCAACAAAGGATTACATATAAAACAATAACATGTATACTAGAGCCTAAACTTAACTAACAAGACATTTCCCTCTCCCATAACGGTTAACTTGCCCAGCTTCTCTCTCAGCATCAAACAGGCAGATCGGCTGTGATCCACCTTTTATAAAACAAGCCAGCTGGCAGCTTGCACCCCTGGGGAAGCACACCAGAATGGCCCTTTGCAGCTCCAGATATATCAAAACAATCCTTTGCTCTTTTATTCAGAAACCAGACACTCTCCTGCTGTGTGTTCCTTCTAGTAGATTTTGCATTCGCTTGTTAATTTCTTAATTTTGATTAGGTGGTGGCTCTGTATGCAAATAGGTAGCCATTGTGACGTGAGCAGTGCTCTGTTTGAATTAAGAAGGCAGATAGATAAACGTATCCTGCCACTCTGAAAGGAACACATTTATCACCTTTTGGTGATCTGCTTTAACTCTCTGACCTTAAGAACCTAATTTCTAGAATAGGTACATAATGCCTTAAATACCATCCGTACATATGTTTTGCAATGATTATGACGCCCAGTATGTTACGGGCTCTCAGCAGAGACCTCACATACCACCCTTTAGTGAATTATTATGCATATAACTGACCCAGGGGTTCCCTGCAAAACTCTGTGAATGCCACGCCCTCTCTCTGTCAGCTGGCATCTAGAAGCTTATAGGTCACACACATACAGGCAGCCGCCCACTTAATTCCCTGCCTTTGAGTGAGTTTGTTGCATTTCTTAATGGAGCTCTGATGGCCCCCCTCATTCTACCTCCCCCAGCCTTAAAAGGGCTACATCCTTCTGGCCAAGGAACTCATCAGTATTGGTCTATTACCACCCCAGCTGGAGAAGAGACACCTCCCCCCTGCAAAATCTCTCTACAGCCCTCTCACTTCCTACCAAGGAGAGCTGGACCTAGAATAAAACCTGAATCTCCTGGCACAGCAATGCTGAGCTCTAACCCCTAGGCTCTCAGGCCTTCCCACAGCAGCAGGCCAAGCCGCTGCTGGCCTTGGGAGGAAGAGACCAGACCTGGATCATGAACCTAGGCTCCTTCATGGCAGTGCAGAGCATGACTGCTAGCCCGCAGCTAGGCCTGAGTCCTGTGGCTGAAACCCTGCTAAGCAGAAAGTTAACAGGAGGCTTTGTTTGGTTGTTTCCTGCCACTGGCAAGACTGTAAAAACCATTACCCAGAACAATAGCCCTGTGCTCTCAGCAGCTGCTCCACCAGCTACCTGAGGAATTTCTGGCAATCAGTGAGTTGAAGGACAACAAGGACTTTACATGTTTTTTCCCTCGGGTGTTTTCTTTATCTGCACAATTTACATTGTGGCTAATCCCCTCTGTCCCCTGCAGAGCTGAGCTCTTGCCCTCAGGATGTGCTAACTCAGGCCAGCTTCTTAGGCTGTGTGTTCCCATCTTTCAGACTTGTTGCTCAGAACGGCAGGGGGTGCTCTGCTGACAGAAACCTGAGTCACTCAGCCTCCTGCCTAGAATATTTCACCCTCCTTTGTAGTTTCTATTTGGAAGCTGGGGTAGGTGGGTGGGCGCAAGCCCACCCACCGCTACAGGCTCCCCCCCCAGCCTAGGGGCGGAGCCACTGGACCCAGGTCCAACTGATTACGGGGGACAACAGATGAAAAAACAGGAAAGGGCGTGGGGGTCACAGGTTAAGAAAAAGAGAGCCAGAAGGGGACACCGAGCAGAGAACCCCAGACTGCGCCCACTGCTCCTCGAAGGTGTCCAGGGAGCCAGCGGACGCAGCCCAGAGGAACTCTGCCCGGAGACGTGAGTTGACCAGGGAACGGAAATAGGCCCCACAGTCGCTGGGAGCCCCCCCTGCCAACCTCCTCTCCCTGGTCTTATAGATGGTTAGTTTGGCCAGGGCTAGGAGGAGGTTGACGAGGAGGTCCCGCGACTTCGTGGGGCCACGGATGGGGTGTGCGTGGATGAACAGGTGCGGGGAAAAGTGCAGCCAGAACCTCAGCAGGAGGTTGTGTGTGTGGCTGGGAGCACTCTCCCTACACCCAAGTTACACTGTTTCTGCAGGACAGATTGCCTAGCCAGTAAATTATTTGATTTCTGTTCTCAACCTAGTTACCATTGTGGCTCACATGCAGCACTCCAAGTGTTAGGTGGGCTGCATCCACACAATATATAAACTACCTGTATGGCCCTGAGGATGTCACAGGGGCCGCAGCCATTGGCTGATTCGGCTGTAAGTGGTCCGTGGGGAGAACCACTGCTATAGCCCCATTCAGCGCAAAGGGACTCAAAGTACTTTACAAATATATTCCAGCGGCCATTGATCACACTTGTAATAGTTAAGGTTGCAAAGTATTTTGCATTATATCCCCTCCACACACACACACCTTATTTTCAGATTATCATAACTTTCCCAAACATTAATCTTGTGGGCTGAAATTTGCCATGCGTAGTCTCTCCTGACAGGTAAGTCTTCCCAGAAATGTGTGGGCCAAAACTACTCAGTCATTTCTGAGTTATGGCCGGTGAAAAAAAGCCTTTTTTTTTTTGCACAACTATTTATGTAACACCTCCGCCCCCCCCCGCCCCCCCAAAAAAGTTGGACTGTTGCATCTGTTTTTTTCCCCAGCATCACTCATCACTGGCTAAACTTTGAAAGATTAAATTTGGCATAAGAAGAGTCCCTAATGAGCAGAATAGGCTCTGGCAATTTGTTTAAAAATTCAGATGAAAGCAACACCACAGTTATATAAACATTAGACAACGCGCCCCAGCATGTGCACAGTGTAACACTCCATTAACAGTGAATCTGTCATGTAAACCAGGTCTGTGGAACTAGTTATCTGTGCAGTGACATGTGCTCTGAATCAGTGGATTAAAGCAGATCAAAGACAGAGTGGGAACTCACCCGTTCTGGTGACTGTCACCATAGGCCTTGACGTTAAGTGGTGAAGCAGTAATGTTTGGCCTAGCAGCATGGGAAAGAGAACAAATGTAGCCAAAAGCAGCTCCTGCCCTTCCAGGAATCCCCATCAGCTTGCGTGTGCTCCATGGGCACAACTTGTTTGAGCACATCCCTAGTGCTTCCATCTGTGTCCCTCAGGATGGAGAATCTGTGTTGATGTAACTCAAAACTAGGACATCTGAGGGCATCTTCCCTGGAAAATTCTGAAATTGCTGGTGCATTTTCTTGCATTTTAGGTAATTTTAAGTTGATTTTTTTTTTAAAGAAAGATTTTTATGCCAAATTTTTGGTTTTGTGTATTCCTTGTCTATCCTTCTCCCTGGAGGGAGACGGAGATGGTGTAGGAAAAAGGACGCAGCCAGGGGTTGTCACACAGACAAGTAGCTGGCTGCAGATGGATCTTCCCACAAGAAATGAGGCACGTAGAGGCTTCTTTCCCTATCAGCTGCAGCTGTTCTACCCACTGGTAGAAATGGCTGTGTGCTTCCCTATCATTGCCAATGTTTAAAAAAGTTCCAGGAACACTCTTTCATAAAAGCGGAGGGCCATGAGCTGCCAGAGGGTCGTGGGCAGAGCCCTTGCGCATTTTAATTTACTTTTATTACAAATATCTTGATCACCAGGGTCTCAGAAGTTTTGGATCAGCAACTAGAAATTTACATGCTGCTCTGAAGCTGTCGCGGCACCGCGTCCTGTGCCACATTCCCAAACGCCCTCCTGCCTGTGGCCAGGAAGCAGCTGCCCAGTGGGCTGTCAGTGCTATTCCTTTACTCTAGCATCACCATGGGCGGATGGCAGGCCTGGCTCATTCCCTGGCATCCTTAAGGGGAATTTCTCCCCCAGAACAAGGGATGGAGGGACGCATGGCAGCATCTCCCCACCGCTCCTGGTCTCTGTGTGGGGAGGTATGCGTGGAAGCACGTTCTCTGGCTTGTCTCCCCTCACGGAGGCCTCAAGTTTCCACCCGTCTGTTTCCTCTGGCCATAGGAGAGGGCTGGGAGGCTTTCCTCTTTGATGCCGTCGTTCTACCTTCCTTTCCCTCCCCCTGTTCCTTTGGATCTCCCCTGGCTCCCATGCCCTCTGGGGAGGATGACCCTGACTGCTGCTGCACTGAGTGACAAAAGGCAAAGGTTCCCCACCCTGATTTCATCTCCCCGGCACTCACAGCCTAGAGAGTAGCAGCGATGCAGGGAATGAGCCACAATCACAGCATAGCAGGTCCTTGTGGCAGGACACCATAACAGCAGTTGAGGTTTCCGGCAGCTCCAGGACGGGTAAGTCATAGGCTGTGCAGTCCTGGCCAGATCACGACTAATAGCAGCTAATCTGTAAAACGGGGATAATATTTATTTACCTACACCACCGGAGGGATTGCACAGAATTTTGCAAATGGTGTTGCTCTCTCCTGTTTAACCTTTGCTTTCTAAACAGAGTCTTAAGTGTTATTACTAGGTGGCAGGACTGTGGAGGATAAATATCTCTGGGTCCCAGCTCTGCAGCCTCCCACTGAACCCAGAGGGGGTGGAAGATTACCAGGGAGCAGAGTTTAAAAAATGGGAGAGAAGAGGAGGACAGAAACATTTTATGTAAAGAGAAAAAGCAACCAGAGTCCAGTATCGCTTTAAAGACTAAAATTTCTGCAGGCATAAGCTTTCTTGGGCTGCAACCCACTTCAACAGATGCGCTCATGTAGGGTTTAGTCTGAAGTCCATGCCTCCTGTTGACTTCAATACACTTTGGATCTGGCCCTTAACAAGAAAAGGAATGTAAAGACACACAGGGCGATTGAGATTTTTAGGTTCTGCTGCAGTGATCTAAATATCAGGTTTGAAAGCATTGGCTTCATTGGAGCAAGAGGCAAATTCGGATCAGCCTCACCGTCCACGTAACTACATTAATTTCCCTGTTTATCTGTATAGTTATAGTACATACACACGCTCCACTGTGATACAGCCATGGGTAGGGCAGAGCAACACTATGCGTATTTCAAAACAGGAAGTGAAGAATGCAGTATCCCTGCTGCAATAGAAAAAAAGGGAAGCATTTTAGTCCCTTAAATGGAGAAAGCTGTCAGTGCTGTGTAACAGCCTTTTGTATTAGCCCTGTCACAAGAGACCATCATGTTTAGTTTGTGTGAAAATTGCCATATAACACTGTGAATCAGACTATGTGTAAACCTTCTTGATTACACCAGCGTGGGGAGTAGAGCACCTGATTTGTTACTAGCAGCCATCATTTGCATGTAACAGCTTCCTTCCACAAAGACAATAAAAAAGGGATTAAAATTAAGATCCTGGACCCACATGATCTTCAAACATGTACAGGTTCCTAACTTGCATAACTTTTAAGGGTAGTTAAATACCTTTGAGGATGGGGCCCTGCTGCCTGAAACATCCTTCCACTTCCTTGCCCTTTTCATTATTTCTCTACTCTGTCAAAGGTCTGCCAAGGCATTTTGGGACTTCAGGGGGGAAATCAGATACATATAAAATGCTAACCTCTCTCTGCCATTGTAAGTGCTACTTCTTAGGGATGGCTAGAGAGGGAATTCTCTAAGCGTATCAAATACTTGTGTACACAGTATTCATGTTACAGAAGCAATTGTAACTTCTACACACCCCATCTTAAAGTTTGTCAGTAACTGTTTGCTTTGATACTGGAATACCACACAAAACCCAACCTAGACTTTTCCTTTGAAGGAAGTGATAAAATAACTAATGTATACTATCACCTATATATACAATGCAAAGTCACTTTATTCAAATGTTTTTTCCTATTCTAAGATGATGGTAAGGCCTGAAAGTTAACTATTGTAGGAACAAATGATGTTGCTCCCCCATTTTTCCTGCATATACTGGAAAATGAACAGTCTTTACTAGAAGTGAGAATACTGTAGCAAACTGGGATTGCCAGGGGAATTTAAAGAGGAAGGGAACCAGGATTAAAACCCTTCTATTTCAAAAAGTGGCAGAGGCTCTTTAATAATCATACATGGCCAAGAACTGTTTTAAATCTCATCCAAAAGATGTCTATAGCAACACAGCAGGGTATCAGGTCAGCACTGACCCAAAGAGAAGAGTAGCCCCCCTACTGATTCACTGGTACCACTTCCTGCAGTGGATCAGGTCGTGTTGCCCAGCTTTGAGATAAGAACAAAACTGCCAGCAGTACTGCGGTTGCAGCCCAGCACCTATGGACTTTGATCACCACTCCTTAAACTTTGCTGCTGGCTGGAAAGTGTTACAGCACAGGTGGAGGAAAATGCTTCATCCGGTTGTAATAATGTACATCATGGAAGGGGATGTTATTTAGAGCCAAGGCAAGGCAAGAGACCCAAGAGAGAAAAACAAAAAGAATATACAGGCACTGAATATTTATAGTATCCTGATATGTGTGGCATAAATGCACTGAAATTTAAACATCTATGATATAAAGGAAGTGTCAGCAAGTGGCATTGTACTTCACCCTGAGATGGTCATCTGCAGCTGACTCAAGACACATGGGATGGGAATAGCTGGAGAGGCTAGGGAAGGTGGCAGCAGCTGCTAAGCAGGTAGGATGGAGGCAGGTGTAAAGAACAAGGAGAAGGGGCAGGGTGACGAGAGGCAGCTGGGAGGGACTGTAATGAGCTACAGTAGTGGTTTTCAACCTGTGGTCCATGGACTACGTCTAAGATTTCCAAAAGGATCCTCACCACCACTTGAATATTTCTAGAGGTCTGCCCATGACAAAAAAGGTTGAAAACCATAAAACTAGAGGCATGAATGGATAAACTTGCTGCCATCATTGAAAGGCCAGGCTAGTGAAAGTCCAAAGGCAGAGGCAAGGCACTCCTCCTTATAGCTTCACTTCACCCCATCAACTTTTTCCTCTGCAACTAAACCATGCAGGAGTTTGAGACAGTTCTGCAACGGCATGCACTTGTAAGAACAGATACAATGAGGCAAACAAGGGAGAGGAAGCTCTTGCAGACTGCTTAGGAGGCAATGAAGATGAGGAATAGAGGAGGCGTGAGAACAAGTCGTGGTCCATTGCTGGCAGGATCCAATGTTCCTCCTCAATCAGGAGATGCAGCAGTTTTCTGGATCTCAGAATCCAGATCAGAAACAAGTCAGACCAGTCCATGGAGCCAAAGGAGCTGTACAGACATAATGTACTTGCTTGTTTTAATATCATTTGGTTTTAATACTGATGAGACACTCCCAACACCCCTAAATCGCAAGCCACACTACCCCATCATCCCTGCTGTTCCCAATCTGGGGAGCAAGCCCCCTCCTCTATGATCTGCTATCACAGATTTACTACTTCCTCCCTCTGTGGAAGGCAGGTGAGAGGTGCCCCACGATTTCAGAGATGGGATTTTTTTCCCCACAGAACTAGACAGAAGTGATTAATAAAGTTCTCTTTATTACAGACCTACAAAAAAACCCCAAATGTTTCTCTTCATAAATCAGCAGCTGGGGAGAGTGTGGCATGGGCTCAATGATTCATAATTGTTCCAGCAACATGAGGGGAGAGGGACAAGAACGCAGGTATGATGGATAAGATAGAGCAATCCCCCACTTTAACAAACCCACCCAGAGCAAATACATGTCTATGTCCTACAGAGAGCAGCCACCCACTGCTCTGGGCCTGGATATGACAGACAATGATAAAGATACCTTTAATTCAGCAGCTGTCCCGCTTCCCCCACTACTAGTTCTTTGCTGACAGATGGAAGCCCAATTCCAGCTTATCCCCCCCACACACAGTGAGGATGAGCGGCTTTACTTCTCACCAGCCCTCAGAATTGCTCAGGACTACCGCTGCCCCAGAGGAGAAGGTGGGCCAAAGCCACGCATACAAAAAAAGGGCACAGGCTCTACAATGCAGTTCAGGTTTGCTTCATGCCTCCCCAGACAAGAGAACACGCAACATGGCCAAATCCAGAGGCCTGGGTACAGGTTTCACAGTCATCCTCTCTTGCTCAGGCTCCAATGAGTTTCTTAAGGAAGGCCTCCAGCTGATCCTCATCCTTTATCCCCACAAATTTATCCACGACATCTCCGTTCTTCATAGCTATCACAGTCGGCACAGCTGAGACCTGGCAGAGAGGGTACAGAGGCACACAATAAGCTATGCTGGGAGGAGCCCAGCTGTACAATGGCTTTGAATGATGACTTGCAAAGGAACCAAAAAATGGGCTTGGGCCCCTCTGTATAATTTGTAAAAGACTGAAAATTTTTCAAGGTTTTATTTTTCCTGTTTGCTTTTGACATTAGAAATGCAGGGTCTCTCTAGCTTAGAAGACCCTATGACAGCTGGAGAACCCACTCAGCCCTTTAATTAAGGTGCAAACGCTAACAATGAACATTGCCCAAGACATGCTCCGGCCAAACCATGGAAGGCATCAATACTGCTCATATTTTTTGGCCTTGTCTATGCACTGATTTAACTAAAATTGATCTAGTTAAACCCATGCAGCTTTTGTAATTTGGACAAGATGCAAAATTAAAAATGCAGACAAAATACCCATTCCCCCTCTCCCCAAATAAAAATAGCAACCTCTCCTTCCCCCCACCCACCACTTCCTTCTATTTCATTACAAGGAAGCACAGGTGGGAGAAAACCCAATGTTTTAGAAATTCTTTATAGGGTACTTTCAAAAGAGATTTTACAATGGGTGGTTGTCCCCCAGAATTAAATCTGAGCCAGAGTGCACCTTTTCCCAAGTAGGACAGCAGGCTGGGGGAGAAGCGAGGGGGGGGGCAGGGGGAAATGTCCTGTCTTCCTTTACCCTTGGAGAAATATTCTTGTGTTAGCTCTAGACTGTGACCCTATTCCCATCCATCTCCTTTCTTCTCCCTGCTCTCACAGTTCAGTGGCGTCACTGACAGCATGTCAGTGACCATCACCCGCTGAGCCTGGATGATTAGGTAGGGGAAGGAAAGCCCTCAGACTGAGCTGGCATCCCACAACAGTGCTTTGGGTGTTACTCTCTCAGATGATCCCTGCGAACTTTCTTCAAAGCCAAAGTAGTAACAGTGCAAAGGATGGCACTCAGGATCAAACCATACTCCCTGGGGTCTTGGTGGGGGAATGAAGAAGCCTTGTGGCCATCTTTTGGGGAAGGCAGAACGAGGGTCAGACAAGCATGGAATAGCAAGGGAAAGAATTTGGTAGCATTTCAGAACAGCCAGCCACATACCTCCCACTACTTCAGGGCCCTTATCTGTATATGGTTTATCCCTGGAATGTGTCCCATCCTTATCTTGTAGGCTGTCCATCCTGGGAATGCATCATCTCAGCGAGTACATTCCCAGCTGCGCCCTCTCTTGCTGCCACCAGGGATCTACCACCCACTCAAATCCTCCCCACAGAAAATCCCTCAGAGATCTATCTGGCTCTTCTCTCAACAGCAGTTTGACATGAAAGAGGTTCCCGCCCCCAATTCAGAATGGTTCTCTACTGTATATCCTCCAGGCCTTTGTGCAGTCCAGTTTTAAACAACAAGCACTGGGGCAACGCCTGCAACTTGCCCAGTGCCTGTTTAATCTGTTCTTTAATACCCCCTAGTGACCAGTTGCAGAAGTGCAGTGTAGACCTGGAAAGCAGCTCACCATGAAAGCATAGCATTGATCATGGTGCGGCTGATATGCTGGTGTGTGAATTTATCTTCTTTTTCAGGAAGAAGGGGTATAACACAGAAGCACTGAGTTTGTCTTAATTATACCTTCCTGTGGCAGCGTGACTGCTATTCCCCAGGGATCCTTCCTCGTGTCTCTAAAGGAGGTTAAACAGCAAGCGGAATTACCCCAACCCGTCGATAAAATACCCTCATGTGCATCTAACCATCAGCTGTAAAGGTCATATGACGAAAGCAAGCACGGGTCCAAGCGAGGAACAGGAGCAGCCTCCAGAGCTGAAGAGGAGCAGTTAACACTGAGTTATGGGCCTTTGTGCGTGGGCCAGCATGGCTTGAGCCTCGCATGTGGCTGTGGCTGAGCCCTCCATCTCCTCCCATGCTCCGAGCCACACACAATAGCATAGAACCGGCCACATGCCCTGAGCTACACGTGTCTCCTCCAGACCCCTTGTTGGGGTGGCAGCAGGAGCTCTGCCCTCCACACTAGCTATGCTAAGTGAGGTTCTGGGCTGCGCCTCTAAGGATACATCTACACAGCAGTTGGGAGGTGGATTCCACACCTGGATATACATATGCAAGCTAGCGCCTACTCGAGCTGTGTGGCTGAAGCAGCTCAGCTAGCCGACCGGCTGTGCACCCGGGGGCTCAGGCACGAACCACCATGGCCACATTGCTATGCTTGGCGTGCTAGTGCGTTTTCATCTCCTCGAGCTGGAAACACACCTCCCAGCTGCTGTGTGCATGCGCTCTAAGGGACAAAGCACAGAACTCAGCCTCGGGGAGAAAGGCTATCGCGGCTTCCAGCTACTTCTGTGCCTCTAGATGTTGGACTGCTCCAGGGGGCAGAGTGGCCCCCAGCATAGCTGAAAATGTCTCACTGGCTTGCCTACCTCACAACAGCTTCCAAGGATGTCCTAGGGGCAGCCCCTATGCCAGGGCTTGTCAAGGAGTCCTCGAAAGGCAGGCTTATGGCTGCCTTCTGCACCGCCTGCACCAGGGAAATTCTCCCGCAGACAGAACCAGGGCTGTTAGGGCCCATTTACACCACACCAGCCCTTTTATGCAGCCCAGAGAGGCTAGAGAAGAGGTAAGGATTTCACCGCTAAGTTCAGGAATAATGCAGGGAACTCCTGACAGGAACAAGCTACCACTGCTGAGGTGTCCCCAGGCAAAGGAGTCCCAGTGCTAGCTTTCCAAGACTACCACTCTAGCCTGTCTATGCCTCGACCAGCAGCAGTGTGGGAAAAGGGGGAGAAGGGACTGCTTTCCCAGCTGGGATTAAAATGCATGCTGGCAACTAGCCAATGCAACAGAAAGTGAGAGAATCCCACACAGAGTGGACCAAAGCCAAAGTATTCCCCTCTCTTTGCCCTTCTGGCAGCCAGTGAAGAAGGGGACATTGGGGGGAAAGCCACATTCTAAGACCTCCTGAAAAGAGGGTGCTGGATGAGAAGGGACTAAGAATCTCAAGAGAACTGAGTCTTGTCTTGTGCAAAACTGGATCTGCAAGGTTTCGAGCAGCAGAAAATGCTTCTGGGACATGTGCTCTGCTGGGACAGCTTGGAGCCAAGGACAGGCAGAGACCCATGTGAAGGAATTCACAGGCATTCCAAAGCTCTCTGAGGGGGTCTCTCTCCATCCCCCACCCGTCAAAGAATCCACTGCAGAGAGGAAATTGTGCAATCTCAGGCTGGGCAGCCAGCCAGGGTCTGCGTGTGTAGGGGAGGGAGAAACATGGGAGGAAGCTGGTTTCCTGGCAGCTAACGGGAATTGTGGGGGTGAAAAAAGGGCCTTGAAAATTCCAAGACACAAGCAGAGAACTAGAGAGTCCCAGATCCCAGGTGGAAAGGCCCCCAGTCCCTGTTGCTAGAAAAGGATGCTGCTAGCAGGGAGTTCAGATTTCCCACCCCAGTGTAGGTGGATTTTTGACCCCCCCTACTCTGACCACCACAGCCTCTTCTTCTCTTGTGCAGCCATCCCCTCCAGCCTTTGCACTCTCACGGCCTTGGCTAGCAGCAACTCTTCAGAGGGAGGAAAGGAGGAAGCAAGGGACAGGCCTAGGGGGAAGAGATGGAGTGAGGGCAGGCCCTCGGGGGCGGCACCACACTCTGGGCACTAGTGGCCTCCCCACTTCCAGGAAGCTTCCAGCGCTCATGTGAAAGCCTCCCCAATTCTCATCCCTCCAACTTCTCCTAGAGGAATAACACTTACAGGGCTGTAATTTTCAGCCTAAGTGGCTTTAAATATTGGTGTTCCATTTGCTATTTTCCAATTTGCCTGGGACTGCTCTGTTATAATTCTAGCAGAAGTGCTACTAGTTACCTATAGCAAGGTTGGAACAATAATGATTAAGTTATTTAATCCCTAATCTCTTATCTGTGGACAGAACAATCCTTAACCCACTGCCTTGTGTGCATCTATCGGCTTTAAATACTTCCTTAGCACTCTTTAAGCAACCTCAATCTCTCCCAGTTCATCCTCATTAGCATCCTCCATGCTTATAAGAAGTCACCACTCTAATAGGTAACAGCAACATCCCTCAACCTTGGTCTGGACACATCAGGGCACTATTACAGAGCAAAGCCCCATGGGCTCTGTCACCTACCTTACAGAGGAAGCAAGCTGTGCAGACCCTGCAGGCCTAGGCAGGCAGAGTTTGGTCACTTTAAAGGGAGTGGGAGGGAAGAGGCTAGCTTCACTTCGCCCCAAAGGCTTACCCAATGCAGCCTTGGAGTAACAGCATGTGACACTCCAGCCCCCACTCAGAGAGATGACATAACCCAGAGTCTGGTTCACACCTGCCTGGCAGATTTTTGAGCTCCTGGACATGGCTTCAGCCCTGACACAAGGATGTGAGGCTTTAATCTCTAAGGGGAAAGAGCATGTCTCACCCTCTCCAATGGGAGAGTGAATATTAACCCTTTTGCTGCAGGGTCTTATTGTAGAATACAGTAGCAGCATTCCTCTGTCCACTAGATACTGGGAAGGGGAGACATCAAGTCCCTAGGGCAGCAGTGGGGGATTTTTCAGATTCTCAAATCAGCTAAAAAAAAGGGGGGGAAAGGGGGATGAATCTTTCCTTCTCTGTGTTCAGAGATGTCCTCCCACAGCACACAGGGCAGTGCAGGGGGCGGAGAGTTCACATGCATAGCAAGGGAGAGATGGGCCAGTGTAAGTGCTGAGGATCAAACCTGCCAGAAAATGGATGTGTTTATTTGTCCTGCCACATACTTGCCCCTTCCCTCCCCACAAAACTAAAGCTGTGTGATGTAGCTTGAGGATGAGACATTAACACCCTTAGGGCCTGGAAGGAAGAATCAGTGAATGAGGGATGCTGGGGAGGGATTCCACCTACTCCAAATCTTTTGGGCAAACTATGTCACAAGGACAGGTGTTTAAGAGCATGCCGGGCTAACCGCTAGGCCTGTCACTCCACCGGCTGCCTTGCATTTGCAATGATCTGTAAACCAACTTTCTGCTTAGGCTGCAGGCTCTGTGGGGCGCTGCCTGTCCTTGTGCTATACATCCATGCAGTGCTTCACACCATGAGGCTCAGAGCCTCTAGGCACTACCTCCATACAAACAATAGGCAAATACAAGAAAGCTATGGGAGCTACAACAGCAACCAGAGACAACTGAAGGCTTCTGGTGTGTCTACTGAAACACAAAAACCAGGAGTACCTAAGCAATCACGTACCCCAAACTCTAACATGCTGCTATACTGACAGGCCTTTCCTCGGTGTAAGGACACCCTCATGCCCCTTTCTGGCCATCACTGAAACGAAGCCCTCGTGCTCCTAGTTCATACCTCATATTCAATAGCCAGGTCTGTGTGGTCATCAATGTCCACTTTAGCCATCAGCACCTTCCCCTGCTGCTTGGCCACCATCTTCTCTAACCTGGGGCCCAGAATCTTGCAGGGGCCGCACCACCTTGCAGGGAAGGAAGAGAGCAAGCATTATAAGAGGAACTGCAGCGGCAGCCACAGGGAGGATTCACACCATTCATGGTATTTTACAGGCAACTTTATCCCTACCTAACCCCTCCTCCCTACACTGACCTTTACACTATGGGAAATTACCACAATTTAAACACCAAGTATGAACATTAACCAGCCACTTTTGCAATTGTTAGAGTCAAAGTCAGAAAGTCACAGATTCTCAGACTGCCTACATGATGAAGCCTATACCAGCATAGCTCCTTAGTGCAGACACAGCCTACACGGAGGGTATGTCTGCCTATAGCAGCACACTATGGTGCTGCTGCTGCAGCATAGATGCTTCCAACATCGATGGAAGGAGGTTTTGTGTTTACACAGGTAATTCAAATTTCATAGACCATAATTAGGTTGACAGATGAATTTTTCCATCAAACTAGCTGTGTCTATAATGGGGGTTGGGTCAACTTAACTACGCTGCACAGGGGTGACATTTTTCACAGTGCTGAGCAACACAGCTATGTCAACCTCAGTTTCAGGTGTAGACCAGGCCTGACAAAAGGAGTTCTTCTGTCAGTGTAGGAACACCACCTCCCTGAACGACATCAGCTATCCCAACAGAAGTCTGCTTCTGTTGACACAGCTGTATCTAAACAGAGGTTTTGTCAGCACAGCTATGCCAGTCAGGGGTGTGGGTTTTTTATACCCCTGGCCAACGTAGCTAAGTCAGCGTAACCTTTAGACATAGACCAAGTATGGATTGCAACATGCCTTAGAGAGAGGCTTCCATAAGGCATTATTAAATCGGGGGGAATGGGAGGAAGGGGAGGTTGCTATTCAGTGTTAATCCATTACTTTTGAAACACTTCAGGCTTGGTCTACACTAGAGAGCTTTGCCAACAAAAGTCAGATTTTCTTGACAAAACACACTACAGTCACCTCCCCACTGACAAAATTGCCCCGTTTTTCCAACGAAATAAAACCACCTCTATGAGAGAGCTTTTGTTGGCAGAGCTAGGGCAACACAGTGTCGGTGTAGACACTGTGTCCCTTTGAGTGGTGGAGGGGCTATCACACTTGTCAATTTCACTGCTCTAGGAGGGAGGGTGGGAGACTGGGGCCCACAGGTTGCCCGGGAGCCTGTGGGCACCCAGCAGGGAGCTGAAAGGTGGGTCTCTCAGCTCCCCTCACACTGCCCCTGAGGTTGGTGGAAGTGCTCCTGGTGAGGAAACGCTCCACCAACCCAAGGAGAGCCGTGTGGACATGAGCCACCTTTATAGCAATGGCTGAAAGTCAACAAATATGTCAGCTTGGTTTTTTGGACAAGGCCTTAGTTTCTGCAGTGATCGCTGGGTTTACCTAAGGGTTCTGCTCAACAACAAAATCACTTATCACAGAGAGGCTGTCTCTTTTTAAAATTTAAAAAAAAAATAGATACTACCTGTACCAAACTCTGGTATTAGCAAGAGTTTCAATGGCCAGCACCAATACCTTCCAAAGTGTTAAACTCTTCCTCTAACTGCACTTGGAGTAATACTTCCCCACTTACACTGATCTCAACCCCACCTATCCCTACACAAAGACAAGACTATTCAGCACAAGGAAAACATTAAATAAAGTACAAAATAAAAATTCCCAAACCCTTAAATCATGTTTTAGGCTGAAACCACAGCTGGTCTTGCTCCATATGCTACTCCTCTCAATAGCCCTTGCTCTCTATACCAGCAGACATATAAGTTGATTCTCTTCCTCATGGCCCCAATCATCACTGGTTTCTATTTCAGTCTGTCATCTTGTCCATTTAGATTGAGAGTTTTCCAGACTCTGTGCTGTGTGTTTATACAGCACCTAGCACAATGGAGGCCCTTATCTTGATTGGGGGCACTAGGTGCCACCAGACAGAAAATTACTATTACTATAATTTAGCAAACAACATCTTGGAATATTTGCATGGTTAGTCAATGGCAAAATCTTCATCAATGCTAACTGCAGATGTTAGCAAAAGCCTCTGCCAATACCAAGTCATTGGTACTAGCAAAAGTCTTCCCCCAGTGTGAAAAGCATTCAAAAATGGAAAAGACATTATCTAACTTAAGGACATTATAGAGAGGTGATGAACTTCTCAGCAACTTCTTCTGCTCACCTGGGAACTAGTAGCTGCTAAAGAAAATCTGAAGGTAACAAGAATAGTATTTAAGAATTATTTAAAAATTGCATGGAGATGAATTTGAAGGACACAGATCACTTGTAATACATAGCTTTTGTGCAGTGATTTGTTCTAGTTGCCTGTTTGGGCCTAAATGTCACTAAAGAAACATAATGAGCCTGTGCAGCACATTTAACGCTAGCAAGCGTCCTTATGATACAGTAAGGAGAGAACCTCATGAGCCATAACTGGAGTGAGCTGAGCTGTGGGGCAGTAAAATGTAGCAATAAAATAGATTCTGGTGTTTGTCACTATCAGACCGTGGGCTGAGAAAGGTTGTTATGTTTGTTCATACTGTTACTGTGATGAAGTGGGAATCTTCTGTAATATTCTTATGAACGACATGCATGGCAGTGACTCACTTGACTAGAAATTGCTACCCTGTGGGTGCAAAAGGGTTAAAAAGCTGCTTTCAGGGCAGAGCAGGAGGTGTTGGGTCACCTTACTATCTGCAGGGGTATGGATCCTTATGATTGAAACTGACCCATATCAGTGTCAGATCCAGAAAGACTATGGGAACCCCAACAACTGAACAACTGACACCGATCCAGAGGGAATTTCTCATGCAACTCCAGCAGGCAGAACATGTGAACTCAGCATAGATCTGCAGGAGAAATACAATGGACCAAGAGATGACAGGATGCTAAGACACAAGTTGATCTTTGGAGAGACATGGGACTGACAGACAAAGAAACAAGAACATGGAGAGAGTAGAAACGGATTCCACAGCAGCTTGGATGGCTGATAGTCCATACTGGCCAAGCCAGTGCTATGTCTTAACCTCTGTGTCTCAACACTTCCCAGTGCTGTGTTTCAGTTGATTAATAAACTCCATTCTGTTTGGAAAAGGCTGCTGGTGTCACTGAAAATACTGCGGAGGTGCATTGGTCCTGGAAGACAGGAAAAGTCTCTGACGAGGAGTTATGTAAGTTGGACTCACGGGGCAGAGCTCACAGTATGAAACAGGAGTGCTGGAACCCAGAGACTCAGCCTTGGAGGCGTTGAGGCCACCTGGCCTACTTTTAAGGAAGAATGGGCCCCCCTTGGGGTGTCTGGCACACTGACATGGTTCCTGCAAGGAGAGGCAAGGCATGGGGGGAGGGGCGGTCATGTGCCCTCTCATATTTCTGCTAGGGTTTGCTAGCCCCGCTTGGTCACATGGTGTGACTGGGCCCTCTCCCTACATGGCAGCACCCTGCAGGGAGAAGCAGGAGCAACAGCTGAGAGCTGCAGGGAGAGACCCAGGAGGGGAAACAGAGGGTAAGGGCTGTGACTCAAAGTGTTCCAGGCTCAGCCGAATCTTTAAACTGTAGGCCCCCCCTTATCAGCAGGTCTGGGTTCTCTCTGCCTGTAAGGGACCATTTAAAAGCTGGGGCATAGCACACATTCTGTGGATCTATTACAGTTACACAGCCTATATTAACATCTTTGTGAAATACCATCAGTGTTATGCTTTGTATACAGATGTTGGTAGCATTCTGTATCATTGGCCAAACTCACTAAGACATTAAATACCCTTGAGTTTAGTGGCTGTGTCCATGGCTTTGTTCACATTATGGAGCCTATGCCAGTACAGTCCCCATGCAGAGGCAACCTACACTGATAGAAGGAGTTTTTCTGTTGGTGTAGGAAGACCACGTCCCTCAATGACAATAACTATGTCATTAAAAACACTCTTCCATCAGCATAACTGCCTTTACACTGGGTGTTTTGTTGGTATAGCTGTGTCAGTCCGGGGTGTGGTTTTTCCACTCCCATGGCCAATGTAGCTATGCTGATATAACTTAAGTGTAGACCACGCTTAGTTGTCTGTGTCATGCAATAGCTACTGAGCGCTGCTGCCAATCCATTCCAAAACTCCAGAGAACCTTATTGATTTTGAGGGGGGAGGGGCAGGCAGATAAAGAAATAAATCAGAAAACCAGAAGGGGGACACATGAAGCCTGCCAGCTCTTTAGCACAGTCACAAGCACTTCTGCAATTGTCTACAGCTCAAAAGAACTGATGGATGGTAGCCATTAATAATTTCCAGCATATGACTACCTTATCTCATCTCTGCTCATTCTCCCAATAGAGTTTAACACATTGACATCCTGAATGACTTCTCTTTCAGGAAAAAAACAACAGGGGAGGGAACAGGGGTGTGCACACAGCCCCTGCCATGGTGGGGGAGGAAAATAGGGCACACAGGCCCTTGGTGGTTGGGGAAGGTGACTAAGGGACATGGATATGTGGGGAGGGAGAAAGGGAGACACACAGAGCCTCCAGTATGGAAGGGAAGATGGGAATGGGGACATGGGGTAATGAGGGTGTACCTAGAATTCCTGCCATGGGGGAGGAGGTAAGGGGAGAGAGAATGGGATACTGAAGAATGGGTCAGAGAGTAATGGCGGACACTGAACCTCTGCTGAGGGGGAGGTTGCAGAATGCTTTGGAATGGGTGGAGGGGATGATGGGGGACATGGGGAAAAGGAGGCCCATGCAGAGCTTCTACCATGAAGGGAAATGGGAAGAGAGGTACACACAGAGCTGCTGGTATGGGATGAGACAGGGAATGAGGGGCACACAGAAACCTTTTGCTGGTGTAGCTTATTCTGTTCTGGGAACCGGTATAAACTATACTAACAAAAGTACTTTTGTGTGGGTAGAAGCAGTCTCTCCACTAGGAGGGTTTGTTGGTATAGCTGTACCAGCAAACCTGCCTCAGCATAGTGCAATATGACAGCAGGTCTCTTCCTACATAGATCACAAAGCACTTCAGAAAGCCAGGAAGGCATTCTTATCCCTATTTAGAGGCAGAAACTGAGGCAAAGAGAAGGTAAACGCTTGCCCAAAGCCACAGTGGCAGAGTCTAAATAGTTAAGAGCATTGCTTGTAGGATATAAGAGTGAGCAAGAGAGAAAGGAGAACCCCAAAAAGGGCTCACTGCTCCACATCCAATACTCACTGTGCATGAAAATCTACCACCACCGGCTTCTGGCTGTTCAGAACTCTGTCCTGGAAGTCAGACCCATCCTGGATATTAAAGGTGGCCCTGCAGACAGGTGTGGTAGAAAACGTCCTAATGGAAGCAGGCGTATTGATCTGGGTAAGAGGGACAAGGGAGCTAGGGTAGCATGGTACTGATGACACCCTGGAGAGGATTGACATAGACACCACAGAGAGCTTTTGGGGGGAGATGGATAGAAACCTCCTCAGCACAAGCCTCTGGGCCATCTGTATAATGAAGGGAAAAAAGGCATTTTGGATCAGACTGTGCCATGAAAGAAGGGAAAGCAAGAAGGTAGCATTTCTGGGTATTATGCTTCTGAACAGCTCCAGCAACTCCACTGCTACTTCCCTCCCGCTTCCTACAGCTCAGCCTATGCCCCCCCGTGCTCTTTCTCCATGCCCTGCAGCCCCCTCTGGCATGCTAGCCCCCCCGTGCTTGTGCTCCTTCCTCCCATCCCACCAGCCCCCCACGACAGACCCACCCTAAAAACCCTTCATTCCCACCCCACGGCCCCTTCCCTGCCATGCCAGCCTGCCTCAGTGCTCCTTGTTCCTGCCCCACGGCCCCACCTCCAGGGCCCCTCAGACCCGCCCCACGGCCCCTTCCCTGCCATACTAGCCCTACCCCCAGGGCTCCTCATTCCTGCCCCACAGACCCTGCCCCATCATGCCAGCCCCCCTCATCCCCACCCCCAGACCCTGCCCCACCACGCCAGCCCCCCTCAGTGCCCCTCGTTCCTGCCCCACCCCCAGCGCCCTCCTGAGAGGCCAGCCCAGCCCAGCCCCGCCCCCCCGCTCAGGCCCCAGCGCCGCCACACTCACCTTCCCTTCCCTTCCCTTCCCGGCGGCGGAAGTGACGCACAAGCTGGCGGACTGAGTCGCACCGCCAGGGCTGCCGGGGACTCGGGAGCTGATTGGTTGCCAAGAAGGCGGCGCTCCCGGAGCCGAGGCCGACCTTGAGAGCGGATTGGCTCGGGAAGTGAGGCCTCCCGAGCTCCGCGCTGGTTGGCCCCTGAAAAGCGACTTCGGCCGGCGCCGCTTTCTAATCCCGGGAGCGGATTGGCTGGCTGCTTTCGCCGCGCGGGGCGGACTGGACTCCTGGTTGCTGATTGGCTGGCGAGAAGGGCCCTTCCATGACCGTGACCCCGCGTCTCACTCCCCCCCCCCCCCGCGGCACTTATGAATGGCTGAGCGCGGCAGCGCCTCCTCCCTCCCCCAGTGAGCGCGCGCCGCCGCGGGCGGGCTGGGCCTGTCCAGGGGGGCTGCAGGGAAGGGGCTGGGCCAGAGCCAGTGTCGTTCTTCTGTCCTAACGTGGCCCTGCGGCCCCCTGCGCCGGCCCCAGAGCTAGGGGCCGGGGAGTCCAGCAGGGTCTTGCCAGTCCCTGGTCACTAGGAAAACCAGCTTAAAGGGGAGCAGGCCCGTTGCTGCTGTCGGGTCTTTCATGTGTAGACCCAGAACCGGGTGGGCCTGGATGCCTCAGTCAGGACGGGCACCCTGTTGTGCTAGGAGAGGTACAAACATCATCAACCTCACCTGTTCCAGAAGCACATCTGGTCCTAAACCAGCATGCGCCTTAATCACAAGTTTTGTATTTTTTCCCCTTGGGGTTTGTGAGCTTCAAGGGCCCACACTCCTCCCACGTTGTCAAGCTTTGCTTCACCCACTGAATGAAAAGTAGGCTGCAATTCTCATGCGGAGTTGGGTAGCTGGGGCTTTAAGAAAAACTCCAGCTCTCACATCCCCTTCGGAGGGAAACCTCCATGAAACACCCCCTTTCCAGATGTTGGCAATTTGTCATTCTTTAAATCCAGATTATCTAGTTCCCCACCACAGGGCTGTGCAGCATCACTACCAGACTGGCTATTTTCACCTCCACAAAGGGGACTACATTTTAAGAGTGGATGAAACAATGCACTACAGATTGGCCATAAGAATTGAAGATGATGTAAATGTCAGATGATTATTATCTTGCCACTTGTCCTTGTGCCAACAGACTAGGAACCTATCCTTAGTCTATTACCTCACTGTACGCGAAGGTTGCCACCTCTAGCGATTTCTGCTGCAAGATGCAAAAAGGTAAAATTTGCAAGCCAGTGCTAGTCATTACCACAAATAAAACCTTGGTAATTGGGGCACTCTCATTCTATCCCGGATGGATGGCAAGAAGTGTTCTACCATATTGTTTCCAGGCGTTTTTGTTGCCCACTGCTTTTCAACTGATACAAGAAGGGATAGTAACAAAGCAAAGTGATCCCACTTTTGTGCAGTAAGCCCACATCTATAAGTAACCACACAGCAACATCCTACTACCTTGGAAACACCACAATCTATTCTCTGTCTTTGTTAAATATCTAAGCACTGTTAAAGGACAGGTGGAGGAGGGAGCTGTCTTCTACAGCATAGGGGAATGGCTTTATAAGAACATTTAGTTTAGATTAAAGGTGGTGTTGGATCAACAGCTTTGAAGACTGAAGGCAGCTTTATAGCCTCAGCTGGATCTGCAGTGGTGTGAAGACTCTGTGTCATTCCTGTGTGAAGAAGGGAAGTGGTACTGGTCAGCTGGGTAGTTAACCTTGCAGTTTACTTGTCCTACAAGCTCCTTTTGTCCCAAAACTGTTGGCTGGATTAAAGAAGACTTGAACATGGCAAGCAAATAGGGGTAAGATGTAAGAGTGGCTTGTTTGCTGTTCATTGCTTTTCTAACACCAATGGTCAGTCTACTTTTGCATACTTTGAATCCCTTACTCTCATTCCAGGCCTGATCCAAAATTCACTGAAGACTATAGAAAAGCTCCTATTGATTCTCATGGTTTTGGCCATACCTATCCCATCTGACCAACTGTTGCCATTTGAAACATTTTTTTAAACTGCATAGGAAGAATATAACCATACAAAACATATACAACCAATTACAAGGGCAGTAATCCGCTTTGACAGGAGATACAATAAAATGAAATTGGGCATCATTGTTAAAATGAAGTTCGGCTATGAAAAGTCATGACAAAAGTGGCACCATGGGAGTTTGTATTTATTGCTCCTTTGTGACTACCAGATCCCTTCTGTCTGTTCTACAAATAGAATGGTTTTCCCTAACTACCATCTCTGCCAGGGATCCCAGAGGGACGATGCATTTTGATGGGTTCAAGCATCACCAAAGATGACTTAAAAATGTTGTTAATGACATATGAGTCAGACTGAATTGTGGTCATTCTCTCCGTATGCTGGCTCTGCATGGGTAGCAGTAGTAAACAGTAAAACCTTTGGACATTAGTTAATAGATCTGACTCTGACACAACAGGGAGCACACAGGTGAAGAAAAAGGTGCCATTTTTAGTTACTTTTCAGAGCAGAGCTTTCAATCTAAGGCAACACACATACTGGAAATTTACAGTCTTAGGGTCTGGTGTGTGGATACTGCAGTGGAAGAGAATGAGAGGGTGATGTGTGTGTGCATGCATGCACGTACTTGTGTACATACAGTGGGCCTGCTCTTGGCTTTACTATTTCATATACAACGAAACTGAACCTTTAAGTCAGACAAGCCCATTCACGTTCTCACTGGCCCTCCTATCCCACTCCCTTTGGACAGTCCACACAGAGGAAGTCCATGATGAGGTGTATGGGCTACTGGGTAAATACAGACTTTTCAAGGACCTCCCTCTGGGACAGATTCACATCAAAGGGAGTGGAGCAATACCAATTTACAGCAGCTAAGAAGCTGACACCATTTCTCCCCATCAACCCATAGCAGCTATTAAGAGGATCCTTTGACAGCAGCAGCATTTTCACCAGTGTTCCTGGTTAAGAGTGACACCTCTTCTGATTCTTTGCACATCTCAGCTGCTCCCCAACCTCCAGCAGCAAAGAGCTATAAGAACTGGGTCTTTATAGAAAGAGTAAGAGAGTTTTTAAGAGGTCCCTGGGAAAGGCTACTTAGGAATTAGCCGATAGGGAGGGATTCCTCTTGCCAGCAAGCACAACTGCAAGGTATTCTCATGGATATGGGGAGAAAGGGAAGGTTATTCACACCTGCCCCTCCTCTACCTCACGGAACTCATGGGGTCATAGGAAGATTGAGCGCAAACTCCTTCCACTTTGCATCTCTAGTTCCCTGATTAGTGGTTTCCAGGAAGTGACAGAGGTCTGTGCATTTCACAGAGCAATAAAGTGCAGACAATTTACCAACCAACATCTGAAAGCTAAAAATAGGAACACCTGGGAAGAAAACTAGGAATACCCATTCTAACTAAAGTGAAATGCACTGGAAGCTTTTTGGAAGGACATAGTGCAACTAGGACAGATATTTTGCTACAAAATACAGGGACTATCCCTTTTATACAGGAGCAGTTGGAACAAAATACTAACTCCACCAAGTAAAGAAATGGATAGGGTAGCTGGGCTCGCACTAGAATCTAAGCTTGCTAGGTTAACTGCTCACCATTAGAAAGGGAGATGCCTACAGGAACCTCTGCTCCAGGCAGACACATATTATATTGCCCTCCACTAAATATACTGCCATGTACCTCGTTGCTTCCATCAAAGTGGAGGAAAAATTTGGCTTCTGAATGTACCACTTCTGAATTCAGTGAATGTACAAATCTTCAAGTATACATGACAATGTGCTGGACACATGATCCAATTATCAGAGTCTCCAACCTGACCTCACCAGACATGTGACCATGTCACCGCAAAACCAAAAATATTTCATGTTAAGCCATCTGTGCATCTCTTCTCTCCCCCTACTTTTGATCCCCAGTTGTGCCCCAAAACACTGGTCCATAAAAATAAATACAACACTGTCTTCAAGCACTGTAGGCTCTGTGGAGCCGAAGGAAAAGCTTCCGCCTTACTGAATCTCAGCTTTTCACTTATCTTCCAGAGCACATCAGTCACAACAGATCTGAGCAGGTCTTTGGCAATTATGTGGACAGAGGGAAGGATGGGCAGGGAGCCAATGGCACATGAAAGAGGTTGGAATCCTGCTGCAGATGTGCGTTACAATATTGTCACAAAGGTCCCCATGGGCTTTAGTACGAATAGGAAAAGGTTAAAGTTCATCCTTGGTGTTCACAAGATGATGTAGTGGGCCACCTTGTATCAAGTGATCCTTCAGTAACTGGTCACGTGAACCCCTCTGGCCACCAAGCAGTTCATCTGTCGAATGCATAACAGTGTAATCCTCCAGTAGGCCAGCTTCCACTGCATGGTGCCTAAGTCTTTCGTTACCCACAAGCCCTTGCATTTGCATGTATCCTTGCTGACAGAAGGGAGGCAGCTTCTGGCGAGTCAGGGCAAACAGGAAACAGGACTCTACAAATAAAGACCAAAAGAGATTATGTAGAAATGCTCTGTAAATGCTTAATATTCAGGGTCTCCCAGCAAGTCAGTTATTCAGAACCCAAAGGATAAATGTCAGGGTCAGTGACAGCACTTCCCCAGCAAGCACCCTGGATTGATTAATCCAGAGTAATTTACTCTCTCGTTGAGTTGGGATTCCTACCTTTCTCCCTCAGAATCCATAAATTCAGAGAGGGAGGAAATTAATTTCAGATTCAAATCTGGTTCTTCTACTTGGGAGCTCAGAGCTCTGCTGCCCATGAAATTCATATATAGGTTTCCCCAACCCATTTTCCAGCTCAGGAGGTGAGAGATTGTGGTTCTCCAGTTCTGATATCACCGAGTTCTCATCTCTCATTCCACAAGCTGTCCCTACCATTTCCATTTCCAACTGAAAGCAGCTGTGGTACCTGTCAGCACAGACCTCATTTCAGATGGTGGAGGAGTGGGGAAGCTGCAGGTTGTGGGGTGTTGAATAAAGACCTAGCATACATTCCCAGGAGACAGGAGCTGCCAAGGGCTGTCCCTCCTGGGGCCATTAAAAGTATATCTATTTTGGAATGGGTGAGTTCTTGATATCACCCAGCACTTCTTCCTGTTTCATGGAGTGTGCTAAAGAGAAGAGGATTAGGAGTAAGATTTCCCAGCTGCCTAGCAGTCAGGGAGACTTTTCATGTTAACTAACCTGTTGGCCTACCATCCTATCTCATCCAGATATGGCTCTCACCCCCGTTCCCAACCAGTGTCCAGGTTACCTGCAAAGAAGCTGCGTAAGTCAGTGCTCAGGCAATTCTCCAGGAAGCGTCTAAGTGGGAGGATATGGGCATTTGGGGCAGTCCAGTCCGTCAGGAAATCCTCCACAATATGATGGACGGCATCTGGGCGGGAGAGAGGCCAGTCCGGAGGACGGAGCCTCATCTCATGCTCTGTTGACAGAACAGATCATATTAACAAAGGAGAAAATGTGCTTGTCTCCTCCCTTTCCAGAATCAAAATAGAATTTGAAAGAGCAGAGACATAAGAAGTTAATACAGCAACAGCTATTCCGGCTTCCAGTCCTGCCCCTCCTAACGTGCAACAACTCTGACATGGCACTTCATTCTGATTTGCACCACTCCCAGCTATTCCAGTCCTGGACAGACAGATAGAGATGGACAGATGGGTGCACATGGCACCTACCATTGCTACTTTAGTCCTGATCCCTCTGAATCAGCCAATCATGCCAAACTGTGCTTAGGCTTTATGTTGTTATTAATCATACTCATTTCCCTTGTGCCCCATGCCAACATTTGAAGTTACATCTCTGGAGGTGAAATGTCAGCATTCTAACCTCTGGATCCGCCGAGGGAAATTCATGGTGTGTGTTTTTATTTGCTTTGATGTTATGCTGATTTTAAATCTTGCTCTTGGCTACTTTCATCAGAGCTGGGGGTTCTTCTGTCAGCATACGATCTCTCAGAGAGGGTACACTACAGAACTGCAGTTTCCTTTGGCAGGGACACAAAGCACTGCAGCCTTGTCTACTAGGACTTGCACAATTCAGAAGTCACATGGCACCAGGCAAAGAGAAACCATGCCCATTATTCCCATAAGACACTGGATTCTTCTGGGCAGTTGAAGTGCTCCCAACGCCCCTTTTCTGCCCCCAAACTTGAGATTTCAACAATTTCATCTAGCCACTTGTCACAGTTTCAGGGTAAATGCACCTGTATTTCCCTCTCTATGGTTCCTTGAGGATACCCACTTAAAGATTTCCAGTTCCCAGCTGCCACCTTTCCCATGAGGAGTCCCACATCTCACTCACTTCTGATTGGGGCTTTTAAGGCTGCATAGCTCCCTGATCTCTGCAAGCCACTCTGCCTAAAAAGCCAGCATCTGCACTTCGCATTCTTTCAGAGCGTGATTACCAGTGTATTTCCAGCAGTTACAAGTCACTACACAGCTCCTTCCAAACAAGCATTTATTCCTAAGGTAAAACCATTACAGAGGAAGCATGTAAAGACAATAAAAGAACCTACACACATGCTTAACAGCTTACCAGAGTCATGCCCCAACTCCAACACAGGACTCTGGTAGGTGTCAGTCCTTCAAACCCCACAACTGGATTTTTTCTGTGGTTTCCAGTTCACACCAGTCTTTAGATAAAAAACCAGAATGAAGGCCCTGAATTGGTTTACATTTGGGCTATTTATCCGAGAGTCCTCTCTTTGTCTGTTGGTCTGTAGAGAATCCAGTTTAAACCAGAATATGCCAGCCTTCCCAGGAAGTGGCACGTCTCTGGAGGTGTTATAATCTGATTGATTTGGTATAAATCATCCTCTACTGTTTTCACTTCCTAGAGGAGCTGTGTTAGCCCTTCTGTATCACCTCCCTCTATCCCCATGGAGTGTATGCAATCCTTGGTCCACAATAATACATAAACCATTTATGCACTTACTACAATATTGTCTCCCAAAGATATTGCAGGAAGTTGCTCTGTCATGTCACTCATCAGTGACATCTCCTGGATAACTGAAGAGCAGCGCTGGTGAGTTCCTAAGGAACTTCCCTTCCCTCTTCCATTTCTTTATTTGTACTACTACAGGGCCTAAGGGCCTTAGTCCTAGACCAGGACACCATTGTGTCAAGCGCTGTACAAAACACACTGAACAAAAGAACAATCTCTGCCCCAAAGGGCTTACAAGGATAAGACAAGAGACAGACAGATGGATATACGCAGATGGGGAAGTACAAGTACACCATGAGCTCCTACAGTAGTGGCTAGTATGCCACAGAGGAGCGACTTCAAAGGCGCGTGGGAGGATTTCTTTGATGAACTCAGAATTCCCTCTTACCCTGAACCTTCTCTAACTCCCCAACTTGCTCAGACTTGATAATCACGGTAGGCGGGTGAGGAGGGATGCTGGTCAGCTTACCTGTAGGGAGCTGTTTGTAGTAATAAATAACGGGGTGCAGGAAGTTAGACTGCCAGGCATGCTGTGCCTCCCCCACTGCTCGATTGTAGTAGAAGACATCCTTGTCAGCCCCAGAGAAGTTCTTCCCATACTCCATGACGACAACAAAGAGCCCGTTGTGGGCCTTTCTCCCTGTGTGCAATTCCAGCTCTGCCAGGATCCCGATTGGATATTCCTCCAGGTACTCAAATGCCGTGGCATTCCTAGGAGCCACAACCACATTCGTGAGATCTTTCTACATGGGATAATCTAACCAGCCAACAAGGGATCCAGGCTAATCCACAGCACCCAATATATCCGCATAGGCTGAGGCCATTGAACAGTCATCACATGACTTTCGGTCATTATTAATCTGGGTTAGACCAAACTTAGTGATGTAGAGATTTAAAAAGCTCCATATCCTATAACAAGTCTCCATTATTTCCAGACCTAGGGACCCTTCTCCCCATCCAAAACTGAGATGCTTTTCATCAGGGACATTCAAAGGGTGATCCAGAAATACAGTTTTGAGTTCAGCAGGAGGTTTTGGGACGTTTCAGCCCCTAAAGAGAAGGGACTTATTGATGGAGCAGGGGGTGCCGGGAATAATTACTCACTCACTCTCTGAGCAGAATGATGTCACCCAGGACACTGAACATCTGATAGAGTCCAGAAGCCTCATTCACCCGCTTGATGATGGAGTTCATCAGCTGTGTAATGGGGTAGACTGGTGATGGCCAGGGGACTCCGTGGTGACGATGTTCCAACAAACGATGGACAGCACGAGCTAGGACAGCAAGTAAAGAAGGAAAAAACTCACTTTAAAATACAGCTCACACCTTTAAAATATTGAATCGCACAACAAGGACACATACAAGCAGCATCTGGACAGACAAGATACATGCTAGACTACAGTAAATCATGTGATCTCCATCTCAGCCAATCAGCACTCAGAATTCTCCTCAGGGTTGCTCACACTGATTGGGCGGTCCTCAGAAAGCTGAGGCGATCCCAATGGGCTGGAAAGTAGGGGAGTTTCCTTAGTGAATCATGCCACCAGAGTGGCAGTCTCTCTCAATTATAAGAGTATGCAATACAAATTAAGTCCTATGCCCAAAACTTGTCAACATTTTCCTCCACAAAACAGACCTCCCACCCACAACAACTCACAAGACAATGTACCTGATAGCAGGAACTTATTTTCTGTGTTATATAAATAAGAGATTGTCTTCCTATGTCTTGCCTTCTAACTCACAAACAAAGACAAAACAAAAAGACGTAACTCGAAACAAGAAGTATGGGCCAAAACCTTTTCCACAGCCTATCCTCCACCCCATACCTTGCTATGCAACCGCAAACTGGTTATTTCACATTCTCACAATGAGGACTATGTGATAGGCTAAAGATTGAAGATTATCTAGTAACATTTGCTCTTTACTAATCCACTACTAAGCTATGAACTGTTCCTTCCCACCTCAGCCCTTCTTTCCCAACTTTTGCCCATTCTGTACATCCAACGCTCACTTGTATATCGGAATCCATGGATAAAGCCCCCAGCAGATTTCCTGAAGTCGATAGAGTGGCTAGCAGTGCCCAGAACAAAGAGCCCCCGGGTGCCTCTGGACTCATAACTGGGTTTGATCAGAGGATACTTCTTCTTATTCCCTTTCCCTGGCATCAGCCTAAGAGATCTGGGTGCACAAAAGAGCAGATTAAGCCAGTCAGGAAGGGGAGATTTGAGATTAAGTGGCTGAGAGTGTCTGGAGGGGCACAGGTTATGCTGCGGTCATTTTGAGAGATCGCTATTCCTGCTCCCACTGCCCTCAGAAGGGTTCATTCCTTTCTCCAGCCAGGAGCACACAGAGGGAATTTTATTAGAACCAAGAGTACCCATTTTAAGGTCGTTTTGGGTGGGGTCACATTTGAGCCTGAGCCACTTCGCACAAACCACCCATTTAAGAAGAAAGCAGAGTTACACTGTTATCATTTCCAGTCTGTATTATGAGACGAGCCAAGGCAGAGAGTGAAGAGACTATGTGCTGAGTGATGAAGAACAGAAAAAAGCTTCACTGTAGGGATCTGTATGTTTACACCATTGATACAGTCACCAGCTGATCATACCCATGAGACGTTAAGGACTCAGGGCCTTCAGCTCCAGAAACACAGGCCTCTCCCCAGTGAGCCATGGAGGCAGCTCTGCAAATTCAAACACCCCCACTCACTCAGGTTTGACAGCCCATCTGTAACAGAGCAATGGTACATGCGGTCTCACACACCTACATACATAATCCCATTTTCTCTATTCCTGCCTCCTCCAGGCCATGATTCTCCCTTACCTGTTGTATATGGAGAAGTCAAACTTCCAACCCAGGCAGCGGATGACACGGTCGTAGGGTGCCCGGGTGGCAAAGTTGTCCAGCTCATCCTGCGGGAGAGTGATGGATTCTGCACTTGCACTACTGTTGCTGTTCTCCAGATAGAATTTGAGAGTGATGTGCATCTTCCCTTTCTTATCCTTGACAATAGCCAGATCTTCCAAGTCACCCTCCAGTAGCCCGTCCAAAGACTTCAGCTGGTATGTATCTAGAAGGCCATTGTTAATTGCTCTGAGGAATAGGGAGAATATAAGAAGCACTTAAAGAAGGGGAGAAAGAGGAGGGATTTGGGGTTCAAACCCAGCTCCTGGAAACATGACAAGTTTATTACGCATCCCATGATTCTGTCCCGAAGCACACTATAACCATCCCACAGTCAGTGCCTTTTGTGTCTGTGGGAATTTGGTGCTGGTGAGACATGCCAGATTGACAGTGCTGGAGACAGACATCCACCACCCAAGCAGATACAACATGAGCAGTGGCAGTGCAAGCTTCCTCCATGCTGCCTCATCAGTACACCTCACAGCAATAAAAGGTGAGCTAAATCTCCATTCCATGGCCCCCGTTTCCACAGCATCTGAGTGCTTCACGGTTATTAATTTGTTCAATTTCCCAACACCTCTGTGAGATAAGGCAGTGCTATTATCCCCATTTCACAGGTGGGGGAGCAAGGCACATATAGACTAAACAACTTGCCCCAGGTCACACAGAGTCTGTGGCAGAGCAAGGAATTGAACCTTGGTCTCCTGAGCTAGTGTCCTAACCACTGGACTATCCTTCCATGGTCCGGTCAATCCTGGGCCTCCCTCCTGAGACAGCAAGCAAGGGGTCAATTAGTGCTTGCAATGATGATAGTTTTTATGACTGTTTCCATTAGGAAATGTTGGAGACTCCCCCCACCAACTCATTTCACAAAGACCACTGAGAAGCCATCAGATGGACAACTTTCAGTAACTGCAAACCTGGGCTAGATTTAACCATGGGCCTAAAGGTGAAAGGCCCCATATCCTATTACTAATCCTCCAAGCCATTCAGTCTTCCGTACAAATCCGGTCAGTCTCGTCAGCCAAATTCAGTGGCATAACTACGGGTGGGCCCGGGTGGGCTATGGCCCACCCACTTTGAAAGCCATTTACCCTGCGTTTTTATTGGTCTCTGTTTTGCTTGTGACACAAGGCTTGTGCCCACCTGTGTCAAGCATGGGCCCTGCCAAAAAATCAGTTGTGGCTCCGCCTTTGCAGCCAATGGCAATTTCACTTAGCCAATATTCAGATCACATTAAAACCAGGCAGGAGAACAGTATCATACCTTAAATCTCCAACATAGTGAGTGGCCCAAGAGAGGCGAACACGGGAGCGGCTCACCATGTGTATGAAACTGGTGACGCCCAGTATGTTCTCTGCTGTCTCAAAGGCCGAGTTCCCCCGGCCCAAGATCAGTACAGTCTGGCCGGCAAAGTCCTCTGGGTTGATGGACACAGATTCATAGCCTTCAACATATTCTGAGCCAGGAAAGTGCACCACATTGGGAATCCATGTTCCAGTGGCTATTAACAATAGGCTGCAAAGAGACATGAGAAGAAAGCATTGTCTGCATTAGGGAACATAGGATTTGCCACCTAAGATCTCATCTGCCATCTCACCTCCTGTACAGGGTTATACTACTGCTACCTAGTTCAATGTAATGTTCTGCAGCCTGCCACGCTGAACCAGCTGTTTAATGCATTTTCCTTGCTCGGTATCACATAATATGGGTGGAAGGGTCTTCTCAACTGCAGTTGGTGATCTGCTTATTCTCCATAGCATGAGAGTCAATAACCCTTGACATTTTATCCTAGCAAATTTTATCCATGACCGACATTATACATACAAGTGTCTAATCTTCTTCCAAGTCTCTCTAAGCTTTTTGTATTTTAAAAAAAGAAACACCAGTGCCAGTGAGTTTCACAGGTTAATCATACGTTGCATGAAAAAGTATTTCCTTCTATACATTTTAAGTGTGTTGCTTTTCAATACAGTACAATGGAATGCTTGCTCCCTGTCTTTATGGGACACAAAATGTCTCAATTAAAAAAAAAAACCCAACCAACTAGATGATAACAAAGGAAGCAAAATCATTTCACAGGCCCTCTGTTCTAACTTATTTAATTTTAGGGCAACATCTAAGAGACAGAAAGGCATATCAGATAACCCTGATTGGCAGCAATGCCTGCTGTTCCAGTTCTGAGCTGTCCACACAACTCTCTGACAGTGCCTCATTCCTAACTGGTAGCACCCTATTACTCCAGTTGTGCCCCAAATCCATCCTCCAGACAATGCACCCCAATCCTGACCTGCTATTCCAGTTCTGGGCTCCCAAAGAGCATCTAAAGACATATAAAGAGGTTTAGAGTAAGACCATGTCAGACTCAAAACTTTCATGGTTTTATGCCAAAATAGAGCAGTTTCAGTAAACAACCATCATGAGAATAGAAATAACACCCTTGTCAGCACTTCAGAATTCTGCAGTGTGATGTTGCTCAAGGAAGGTGGCACTCTCCCAGGAATCATGTTATGTCACTTCCAGGCCAACAGGCAGCTATGTACTAGGCTCCTGGAAAACTGCTTAGCCATCCAGGCCCACTTTGCTGGTTACCTGCATCTGTAGCTTTGGCTCTTATGGTCTGTAAGAATGAAGTAATGGCCATTCCATGCCTGTGAGTCTTTCTCCAGTCTCACATGAACAATGGCAATGTTGTATTGAACCCGGAGCTCCAACATGGAAGCAAAGTCTTCAAGGTAACGCACCATGGTGTCAGCATCAGGGAAGAAGTCATGGGAGTAGTGTCGGAAGAGCAGTCGGCTGTCATGGCTGAGAAGGGAGTTCCAGTCATGGCGAAGATTGAACTCGCTGTTGGACTTGCCAGTGTATCGTTTGTTGATGCTGATGAGCTTGCGATGGCGTGGATAAAGGGCGAAGAAGCTGCCAGGTGCGTGGCCACGCTCAAAGACCACGTAGTCCCGGCCTGCACGTTGGAGGAAATAGGCCATCTGCAAGCCTGAGGGGCCAGCACCAATGATGCAATAGCTGTGGTGTGGCAGCACAGGGGCACGGTCAGTGCAGGAAGAGCCCACGTAGAAAACAAAGTGTAGGAGCAGGCCCCATGCACACCGGGCAGCAGTCAGGGCCATCGTGGGAACAGCGAGGCCAGTCCTGTTCAAAACAAAACCCTGTCACAAAATACTTGCAAGAGCCCAGCGGGGCTACAGGGAAATCACTCCAGTGCTCAGCTTTGGGGTGAATCCACCTTGGTGCGGGCACTGCAGACCTACCAGACACTGCTATGGAGGCACCTAGTCCACCCCCCTTGCTCAGGCCCTGGCTCTGACCCCTCTGGCCAGTACGCCCCCATCTTGGTAGGCCGCACCTTACAAGGGGCACAGCCCCACCACTAGGGGGAGGGGCACATGAACCCTCCCCACACCTCAGCTAATGGGGAAAGGGATGTGCCCTGCCAGCCCATGGGGCGAGTTCCCCTCCCTCGCCCTGCTCCAGCCCAGCCAATGGGGAGCAGGGACGTGAACCCTCCAGCCAGTGGGAAGTGGGGTGTCACTGCTACGCAAAGCTCCCCCAATGGGGAAAGGTGACACAACCCTCACTATTGGCCAATGGCATGACCTCGCTGACCCAACCCCCCCCCAGCTCATAGGGAAAGGGGCGTGGCCAGCAGCTCTGTGAGGCGCCACATGTGACGTGTTGACGCACCTGAGACGTCAGGCCGCAGCGAATCGATCCCAGCAGGTCCCGTCCGGCTGCCCCGTAAACCCCCAACTCGGACCATAGAGTCGTGGCGGCTGCGGTCCTCCTGCGGCGGGTAGACTATACCCTACCAATGAGAGAGGTTGCAAGAGCGGCTACTCCCCCCGACTCGTGCGATACGATCGGCGGCCTCGGAGTTGCTCAGCGGAGGCCCTCCCCCCGCCCTTTCGCCGTGTCACGTGACGGAGCTCAGCGGTCCCAGCCATGTCACGTGCCGGGGTGAAGCCGCCCCAGCGGGAGTCTTAAAGGGGCAGGCACGGAAATCCCCCCGGCTGGAGAAGGGCGGGAGCCGAGTCGCGGGGCGGGGCGGGCCCGGGCCCTCCCAGCCGGGGTCGCTGTCTCAGGGCTGAGCCTGCAGCCAGGGCCTTCCCCTGCGCGGGCGGGGCCGGCCCGGCCCTTGGCTGCAGGGCGTCGGCACCGCCACGGTCTGCAGGCTCCTGCGGGGGGGCAAAAAAGCGCCTCAGCCCCCCGCCCCGCGCTGTTTTTGCAACCAGGGCAGGTCACAGGTGGCTCATCCCAGCAGGGTCACTGCTCCCCCCCCGCTGGGGCTTCGCCGCTGGCCCGGGCTGGCCGCGCCTCGCCCCTGGGCTAACGCTGCCTCATGCCCCCCTCCACTCCCTGATTCGCTCCTCAGCCCGTCTCCTGCCCCCGCCGCCATCGGCTTAACACCCCAGGCCAGTAAAATTCCGTCCCCTGATCAGAGCCTGCCCGTCCCCGCCTCCCACTTGCCCTTTTAGCCCCTCTAAACAGCGGGCAACGGAGTCTGACTCCAAGTAAGGGCAGCGGCTGCAGCAACGGTTACTGGACGTGCTCAGTACAGCCTCAATCACAAAATCCGTCCTGTTTTTGGCACACCTGCATTACCCCCTGCAGCTGCCTGACGTGCAGACAGGCGGACACCCTTGCATGGGAGCATAGCTACATGTGGTGGGGAAAGGCTCCAGCAGCCCTGCACTGTAGGGGGGGAAGGCTCCAGCAACCAGAAGAGGGGCATGCCACAGTCAAATAAAGCAGCATACAGGTGGGAGGCACAGCTTGGTTGTGCAGAGAGCCAGGTAGGGTATAGATCTTGGGGGGTTCTGGTGTGTGGGCCTTCTACTCCCCCAAGCTCTGCTTCATTGTTCACACCACTCTTTATACCCATGCAAGCTGGGTGTGCAGTGTCTACTGTATATGCCACGTGGACATAGCTGTAGCTGGTGTTAAAGCTGGTAGCAGCCTTTTTGGGGAAATGGGAGTTTGTTAAAATGGGCTGGAGCCATTGCTGAAGTCAGATCTTGTTTTCTTTTAAGACAAAATAAGGCAACCCCACAAGTGGAGAAAACAGCAAAGATTGAGAATGCAGCTTGTCTCTGGTACCAGCTTACCTTTGCAACCTCACTGTTGCAGAAACACAGGCACAGCATCATCACCTATGGCAAGACTGACTTACATTGCTTTTTGCTGCCTTTCTAGTCACAGAGTTATTACAAAAGTGTTGCAAAAGATGGAATTGCCTTCCCTGTTTCTTTAGACAGAAGGCTGAGAAAGATAAGAAATCAAGTGGGTAAGGAAAATGATACGAGGGTGACAGTAGGGATCCAAGCCTCACATTCCAGGTGTTGAGGATTTAGCTGAAGCCAGGCTGTGGAGAGAGTCATGTCATCTTGGTTCTGCTCTCTGGCCAAGTTTGAAAGTCTCAACATCAGGAAAGTGATGGTAGAGCTTAGGAGACAGTGGAGGTGGCAGCTACAATCATAAAGCTCACTCCTTCCACTACTTGCATCCCTCCCCTGCTTGCTCTCATGTAGTGAACCCCAAATAAACAATATCAAAGGAGTGGCAACCTCTTCCGAATAAAAACAAAAAAACCCCACATTTGCGTTGTTTACAAGTCAAAATTATTTAAACTAAATATTGCTATGTAACAGGGAGAGGTGGACTTGTTACCTTGGACAATTGAGTGTAGTACAGCCTCTGCATAGCCTTTTTGGCTGGGGCCATTGTTAAAGAGGGAAATTATTCTATCCAGGAGGAAGAGGAATCCAAGGCAGCTTATGGGGAGGGGGCACAGTCTGATGTGTTTGGAAGGAAGCTGAATTCCAGACCTGCGTGAAATCCTTTTGCAGGATGCTGAGAAGTAACTCTTGCTGGAAGAGGTTGGTGCAGAGAGAGAAGAGCAGACCAGCATTCCATCTGTAGGAGCCTTAAGGCCAGAGAAGCACCGTATGGACAGCTGGTAGCAAATTCAAGGGAAGCAGTTTGCCCTAGGAGGTTCTACTACTACAGCTGTAGCCACACTGGCCAAAGTAGGAGTGACTGGGCATTGTATTATTAAGGGGATGGGCACAGGCAGCTAGCCCTCTGTGATAGGTGAAATGATTGCTAAGTATTAAATGGAAAAGCACTTTTGGGATTAAAAGTGCTAATGAAATGGTATTGTTTAGTACCTTCTTCTAAGAACACATCAGTACATTGCAAGGCAAAGAAGCAGCAAACTATTAACAGTCGCCTGGAATTAAAAAACTACTTAACCTCTATTTCTTTTACTGCAGTAGAGAAGAATACACTTCTTTTCTCAATTGGGTTAAAAAGGAAAGCACCAGCCCAAAATGGTGGCAGAGAGACACCAAAATAGTTGGGGGCAATAATCTTTTTGTAAAGCAGCATGCTGTATTGTAACAGCTCACTTGTCATTTCAATGGCTGCTTTCATCCAGGATTCCTTTCACACCACTCCTGTAAGCCAGGTTTCTGTGTACAGCATGTTTAACCTTAAGACAATGAACAAGAAACTCATTAACAGAACAAAAACATTTATTCCATTTGTTAGACTTGTAGATAAGCATGGTGCAAAGGTTCAGCTAAGATTCCACCCATCAACAGCACAAGGGTGAGTGCCTGTATCACTGAAGCCGCTGCTTCCTGACCACAGGGTTTAGCTCTCTTCCTCTGAAAGAGAGAAAAGAGGTTGTAGTGGAACTATGTGCAGCAGGAGACGCCCTCCCCCCACAAAATGCCACAATAATAATAATAAAAGACGTATCTTTTCCTCTTTAAGTCACATCTTGCCCGCTCTTTTCACCCAGTACAAGACTGTTCATTAGTTAAGGACCCATGCACAACAAAAATCACATGTCCACATAAATTGCTATCAATTATGTTGCTGCAGGATTTGCATATGAATCTAAAAATTTTCATTAAATAAAAAGTTTCTAGCCCTTAAACTGTGAAGAAAACCTTCAAAAAGTGAAGAGATCCAGTGAAGTCTGCCCAAGTCTACAGACAGCTTTAAACTGCATTAAGATCTTTTGAACATACGGTTCAAGTCAGCTTGCCTCCCACAGTGGGGATAGAATATAAGGGGCACATGCCAGAGATCAGGGATTATTTCAGACAGTGAGAAGGGAAGCCTAAGCATTTCCCTCAGACAAGGGTTTGAATCTTCCTCCCGTGTAGAAACTCTTCCAGACTGCATGAGTGCCCTTGCAAAACCCCAAGCACTTGCTTTCCAGAGTCATCCATCTGAAACTGATTCATTAGTTTAACTGGACTAGCCACTCATTTTTAATGTCTCACTCTGGACTTCCTCCTCTTTATCTAGAATTTTATAATGGCTTCTCAACAGCAATGACAACCTGCTGCTTATGCTGAAATCAATCACTACCCCCCCCCATGTTGCAGTATTGCTGAGGTTTCCTTTCCAAGTGGCTCCCCCTTGCAATCAGTGTTTCAGATTAAGTTTTCCTCTCAGATGAATTAGTTTCCCCACCATAATGACAGTCATGCTGTAACTCACTTCTCATGTTTTTAGACCTCTCTAGGTTCCTTTGTATTTATTTCATTATCCTTCCAGTCTCTGGAATTAAATAACACATTTACTCTGCTTTCACCACTGATCAAAGAACCCACAGTGACTGTACTTCCCACACACCACCTCTCACCTTGATATGCATCCTAGAAATTCTGAGATCTAATCCCCAGTTACATAACCCCCTTTCTCTCAGGCGTTAATCACTAAGCACCAGAACCACTGAATGGTCTACAGACCTTCCTCTTCCTCCTCCTCCTCTTCATCATCGTCCTCCTCATCAGAGCTGAATGTACCATCAGGGAGACTATAAACACGGATCACTTGCTTGTTGGGGTCTTTGAGGATGAGGTATTTGCCCTCATCCAATTTCATACAGACATCAATGACACAGCGGAGGATGCCCCATGCGTTCTCCATGCTCAGGTTAATCTGGCTGGCAAACTCATTAGGCTTGAACTGCTGTGTGCCCAAAATCACGTGGCGTGCGGAATCCTTTACGTGGTAACGGGACACATACCTGGTGAAGAAAGGCAAAAAAGGTCAGGAGACCCAGCCCAGACATGACATTTTCACTTCTGGGCTCGGATGCAAGAATCAACCTCCCCACTTCAGACAGGAAAATGGACAGGACTCCTGTTGGGGAGCCATTCCTGTAACCGAAGGCTTGTCTATACTACAAAGTAAAGTCGACGTACAGCTACCACAGTAATTAAAGCAGTGTTTCACATCCACACTATGGTCCTTCTGTTGGCAGTGTGTGTCCTCACCAAGAGTGCTTCCAGTGACTTAACTGTGTGGGGCATTGACAGCTGGAGCCCCACCACCACAAGGGCTCACAGCTGGTGCCACCCCATACCCCAGGGCTGACAGCCCACGCTGTCCACCACCAGCAGCGGGGGGGTGGCAGCGCCTCCAGCTGAGAGCTGCAGATGGGGCTGAAAGCCAACAGGCGATGTAAGTAATGCAGTCTACATGGACTGTGGGCCATCCTAATTACATCGTCCTAAGCACTACACCTCTTGTGGAGGGGGAGTTATTAAGTTGATGTAGTGGGCAGCTTACATTGGTGGGAGCTACATTACAGGGTACACGCTTACAGTTAGGTTGAAATAAGCTGCCTTACGTCGATCCAACACTGTAGTGTACACCAGGCCAGAGTTAAACATAGGGTTGCTAAGCGGAAGACAGCAGGGACCACCCTTCCAATGCTCAAGACAGAAGAAGTGATAAATGAGATGAAGATTCCCCAGCCCTCAAATAGGAAAGATAGAGATTTAACAATATACAATCGTTAGCAGGAAGTTCTAATTCCATCAACAGATGAGTCTGTGGTGGCTGCATGTTACATGGACAGAATCCAGAGAGACTGCAAAGATGCTAGATTTGAAACATCAAGCATCTTATTTTAAACACTCAGTCACCAGACATTAAAAAAATGTTAAAGAGAAAGTGTGCCATGCTGGCCAGCAGAGGGGGTTCTAGCTAACAACTGCATTAGCTCTGAGCCAACATTGTGGAAGTAAACAAGGAAAGACACACTTTGCTAAGGTGCTTTGGGGACTGGAAGGAGAGGCTAACATCAGGAATAGATTACTCAGAAGATCAGTAATGGGACATTCACTTTTAAATTGTCAGTTTCAAGTCACAGACGCGCCCCCTCTCCCCCCGGCAATACATCTCTGGAGGATGTGTCAGGGGTCTCAGTCGAGATCTGATTGGGTACCACATTAACCACTTCAATTATCTCCCATGTTCAGCAGAGAAGCCAAGAACTGAATGGGCCATGGAGACTGAACTCCACTCTCACACATACAGGTGGTCTTTCCAGGTCAGTCAGCAGGACATTGTGGGGAAGCAGCGTGCCCCAAACCACAGTCTGCGTTGTACCCCATTCTGCCCCAGTCACCAATACTAAAATATAGTCAAAAGCAGTCTTCTATTTGCCAACTAGAATAAAAATGGAAGGGAATTCTGTGATTGTACAGCTCCTAAATACAGCTCTCTCACACCCAAAACTACCACACAACAGCAAAAGCACTTAGAAGGTACTTGACAGGCAAATAGTATATTGGTCTCACCCAAGTTTAAGATACTCTGATCCAGCCAGCAGTGCACAACATGTCCAACGGGCTAATTTGTAACTGTTGTTTTTCAGCTCCGTGGCAATCACAGCTCCTCTCTGAGAATCTAGCTTCTGACGCCAGTCTACTCCATTGCAATGCTGAAAAGAGAGGTCAAACCCATGGTCAACAAGCCATGGGTGCAAAATCTCTGCAACTATGCAGAGAACACACATGGATCACCTGTGATCTTCCCAAGGATACCACGCAGGAAGAGATGGGAGGCTTAAAAAGACTTGATTCTGGAGGGAGTGATATGTATGGGAGAGCATACAGGGTGCTGGTGGAGGAAAAAAGTCAAGGGAGGGCTTCATGGGACTGGCTATCACATGGAATGCAGGAGCTGGAATAAGGTTCAACAGACTACCCAGCACCTAGGGGATGTGGAGTCAGCTTAGCTGGCATTGCTGGTCCTCCGCAGTCATTCTCCTCTGACAGAATGTAATGACATAGCAGATACATGGGGTAACACTAAAGGCTTGTCTCATGTCTTGCCTGCTGTACCTGGTACATCAGACAGCAGTGGAGGAGCTACAGAGGTTTGGTATCTGGTTCTCCCTCACCCTGGAATCCCATTCGTTCAGTGTTTTGATGTTGATGAATGACACTTCTCCACCAGCTCCTGTCATCACTCCGTCGTGTTCACAGCGGACAATGAGGTCTATGTCATCTCCCAGCTTCCACCTTCGGTACCTGCAAGCAGTCTGTGTTATTCTCCATCTCTAGCCCTGGAACCACTCAAGCACTCACAAAAGCTATTCCCCCCCCCCCCCCATCAGCCCACAGTGAGGATTTCAGCCCTCTCTCACACCCCGTATGAAGGTGAGAGATACCGGCCTGAATCGTAAGTCCCAGAATCTCTCTCATCACAGAGAGTGGCCATGCCCATTGGAAATAAAGCTTTGGTCACACCACCACCAGCATGCTGTTAATAGAAGTCAAAGTCCCACCCCTATCAAGAACCATCCCTCCCCAAACCTATGCACATGCTGGAAGCAAACAACATACCGGTATGCAACAGAGGCCACTTCGTTCTTATCCATGTCATCCTCCACAAATGGGTTTGGGTTGGGAAACTTGTATTTTTCCTTATCCTGCAGAGAAAGCCAGAACAGATCATGAGAAGCCCAACAACTTGAGAGAATTAAAGCAACTGATAAGAAACAAAGAATCCTAGATATCAATCATAAAATCATGGGAACTCAGGCCTGGAAGGGATATCAAAAGGTCACGTAGTCCAGTCCCCGGCTCTCAGACTGGACTAAGTATTATCTAGACCAGTGGTTCTCAACCTTTCCAAACCACTTTATCCCTTTCAGGAATCTGATCTGTCTTGCATACCCCAAATTTCACCTCACTTAAAAACTACGTGCTTATCCGCTTACATTTTGGTGTATAGTATATACAACGGTATAAACAAGTTATTGTCTATATGAAATTTTAGTTTGTACTGACTGATAGTGCTTTTATGTAGCCTGTTGTAAAACTAGACAAATATCTAGAGGAGCTGATGTACCTCCTAAGTCCTCTGTGCATCCCTTGAGAACCACTGGGTGTTTGTCTAACCTGTTCTTAAAAACTTCCAATGACAGAGATTCCACGACCTCCCTAATTTGTTCCGTGCTTAACTTTCCTTACAAATCAGAAAGCTTTTCCTAATGTCTAACCTAAATCTCCCTTGCTGCAATTTAAGACCATTACTTCTTGTCCTGCCTTCTGTGGTTATGGAGAACAATTTATTACCCTCCTTTTTATAATAACCTTTTTGTACTTGAAGACTGTTATGTCCCGTCAGTCTTCTATTTGCCAGAAGAAACACAATTTTTTCCCAATCTTTCCTCATGAATCGTGTTTTTCAGATAATTAATGAATAACTGGGTCTCGAGAGGGACTTGGAATGATTATCTCATTACAAGATGTAATTGTCACTGTTCACACATTCTCACCTAATCAACAGTGGTGAATAGGCCTCATCTACCCTAACTGAATGGACTTTCTTAGCACTTGCCCTCCCCATTGCTATGTTTCTTACCCCAGAATGTATATATATACCTCCTATCTGTGATTTCCACTTCATGCATCTGACAAAGTAGGCTGCAGCCCATGAAAGCTTATGCCCGCAGAAATTTCTTAGTCTTTAAGGTGCTACAGGAGTCTTGTTTTTAATAATTTTTGTTGCTCTACTATGGACTTTCTCCCATTTGTCCACATCACCATCTCCTCTTGGAACTAAAGACTCTCCCACAGGCAATCAGCATCCAGTGTTCCACAGAGTATTTTTAATTTTGATCAATGCTGTCACAATCCTGACTGGTTCAGTGATGGGGTGGGATCTCCTCTTTCTGGAATTCTCCATAAAGATGAAGAAGATGAGGGGTATTCTCTCTACAAAACCCCACCCCCCACACACATATAAAATTAATCCCCACATCCAGAATTGTAATGATTTCTGTGTGAGGTAACTCTGCCAACAGAGGTGCCTCTTGCTCTAATAATAGGCTCCTACAGCACTTATATTGGTAGTAAGTTCTAGACCTGCAGACTCAGTCTTCACAGTACTATCTGCATGACAGACCTTGCTAAGCCCACCTGCCTCTTACCATTTTCAGACACTGCTGGGAGAAGTTGTGGTTGATGTAGGTTGCTTCCATGGCCAGGTTGCGGGGTGAATTGAAGGAATTGCCTTCGTCTTGTGGTGGTTCATTAGCAGTTTCGCTCACTGTCAGCAAGTCTGGGAAAAGAGCCAGGTACAAATAATCATCAGGAGGGTCATTACCCCTCGCAAAAGGGATGCTCAACCCCCACACTGTGCACCAAATCTGTCCAAAGCCCAGGCAGGTACTGCAGCTGTTGGGTTGCTCCGGGCACAGTGTGGACACTGGAGATGTAATAGTGACTTAAAGGGGACGAGGAAAACAAAATGCAAAAAGCAGTCATTTGTCCCATTGCCCAATCTTGATCCTGGCAATTTCCTCACCAAAGTCAGAATTGTCCCTCTTGTCAAAGAAGAGTTTGGACCCAACTCTCTGGACAATGATGTCCCAGGAATACACAGACCGAGTACAGCTCATCAGTGTGGCCAGGATGGCATCTGTGGCAAACACATTCCCCTGCGTCTTTGCCAGCTGCAGATGGAGGGAAGAGCGTGAGTGAAGAGAGCATGCATTCTTCTCCCCACCACCCAAAAGGAAATTTCTGCCTTAGCAAACCAGACAGATTCCCTTCTTCCACACTCTGCAAGCTGGGCCAATGCAAGGCTCTGACACACATCAATGACATCTGGACACAAATGTGTCAAATGAGTTCACTTTCAAATTAGCAAACTGGGCAGCCAAATGCTGCCCAGAAAGTTCTGCCCTGCACAAGCTTGAGCAAGTTGGGGAAAAAAGACAAAACTATAATAGAGCAGAAGGGATACCCGCATCTGCAAGAAAGAGAGTAAGTTCTTCATCCTGTCGTCCCTGATTCCATTCACACACTCAGAGCAATCCTTTGCTCTCAGGATCAGAAATCTTGGGAATCCAATTGCTGACCCTGACATTTCTCTTCTCCCACATCCCTCTTGCCTGTTGATCTGCCTATCTGCCCTTCCAAAACAGAGATTTCCTTTGGCTGATATCTATCCATGCATTAATCAGTTCTTGCCTTGGTCAATGCTGTTCCCTTTGCTACGGAGATCACAAATTTCTGCTCTCTAAACAGCTGGGGCCTGGGATGTTTTTATTAATCTCTTCTCACTCCTGGTAGCAGCACCATCTTGGACTCCTCGGTTTAGGAAAGACTGTGACTTGTCCTAAGAACAATAAGATCTGATAGGCAGGAAGAGGGATTATACCTTGCGAATGACTGGGTCATCAGTAGTGGTGACAGTATGAAAGATGCGCTTGATGCTCCGCAGGAGCCTCTCATTTCTTGTGGTAATGCGGTCAAAGGCTTTGTCATAATATTCCAAGGCTCCACAGCACTCTCTGCAGACATGAGAGGGTAATCATGAGACACCAGCACAAGTAACCCCATCTTAGAGTGCCGGGGGGAACGGTGACTGGCAGGTGTATTTCTCTCTGTGTACCTCCCCCAAAAGGAGAGTTATAAAATTGAATCACTAATCAGTACCTTGAGGAAAAAGGCTCTGGCATTGTATAACACCCAAGCCTTTCCACACACTGATTATGCCAAAGGAAATACCCACAAAGGCCCTCGCTGTCTTGAACTCACATGTCCTGCGGCTCTGACACCTCCAGGTAGCGCATCTTCATCAGCCGAGGAAAATCCATCTCCTCCTTCACCTCCCAGTCACTGCGAACTTCAACAGAGGAGTCACGAGGCTTCTGCTGTGTAGCCAGAGGAAGGGCAGATGGCCAAAGAAAGAAAGACAGACACAGCACATCAGGATTTGTGTGAAAACAGTAGCTGGAGGAGGGGGTTGGAGGAATGCTATCACAGGGAACAGGGCATACACTGAGGGCTCACACTGCAACATAGCAGATTTAGATTAAATCTCAGGAAAAGCTTCCTTTCAGAACAGTAGGACAATGGGAACAGACGGCATAGGGAGGTTGTGGAAGCTCCTTCGCTGGAGGTTTTCAAAAGGAGGCTGGATAGCAACCTGTCTTGGATGGTTTAGACACAACAAATCCTGCACCCTGGCAGGGAGTTAGACTACATGACCCTTACGGTTCCTTTAACCCTATGATTCTATGAGATCTGTATAATAAGAGCAGTCAGAGGAACTGAACAATCAAACAATACAGTTAAAAATCAGTTACTTTACCTGTGATTTTTGGTCCCATTTCTGCCTCACCCCGAACTGCTTCTGAAATTTCTTTTGTAAACGTAGACGGTCTCTGTAAAGAGAGGAATGTGACAACCTCATGAGAAGCAGTCCCAACAGCGTGTCCCCAGCACTCCCAGATTCCTAGTGGACCCCACAGCTGACTGAGGCACTGTAACTAGGAACAATGTTTTCACTGACCCTTTGAAAATGTCAACCTTCAGTGGGATAATGCACCCTTTGAAGACTGCACTACAGCTTTCAGAAGCACATGCTACTTTTAAAATGCTCATTTCTTTCCCTGGACTTGTCTTAGAAAACGCCTTTGGTTCCACAGTTGTCACATGAAACCAGCACTTCAAACCACAGCGTAGCCCAGCCAAAGACCTGCCCTGAAATCTTGGGGTCTTGTTTCTAATGAGGGCTAATGGATTTTCTTACAATAATTCAATTGACAGAAGCCAATTGGCATATCTAAAGACCTGCTCATAGACTCCAACACCAGCAAAGAGTTCAAGTTTGGGGGGCCCTCACCTCTCTTTCTGTTTTGCACTCTTAGGCAGGGTCTGCATGTTGAATTGAAGCATGTTCCGACGGTCTTTGTCTCGACGAAGGTTCCTCTGAGAATGAGGAAGATAAGGGATGTTCAGGTTATAAATGAAATCTTTACAGCAATTCCACTGTTTCACAAAGGTTTTAGGAAACATGCAAGTCACCTGTGCAAATCTCATACGATTCCTTTGGTATGCTGTCTTCTGTGTACGTGCTGTGTCCACAAGCTGAAAGCTGGTCTCATCCTCCTCATGAAAATATGCATACTGGCTTCCCCCGCCAAACTGAGATGAGTACTTATCTGTGGATACAATGACCCAAATTACCATGCTGCCTGTCTGCAAACCACGCCTGATGGGAAGAGCTGTTAGCACTTCTACCTTGCCACTTGGCTCACCCCAACTTGAAACCAGACCTGGGACTTTTCCCTTAGAGGAGACCACTGTGTGCATGCCCCCTGCACTCCCAGACAAATACCATGTCACAAAGTAGCTCCAAGCCAGGAGCAACCCCTAAAGATGGGAAAAATCTCAAGTGCCTCTCTCCCAAGGTAGGGCACACTTCTGAGTTGAAGAAGTTTCTCTCTCTTGAAGGAGATCTGCAGGACACAGGTTTCCCAGACACCATTGGAGGCAATGATGTGGGAGGGAAGCAGGGATGATAGCTGAAGAAACCTCATATGAAATATCTCAGACAAGAGCAGCCATCAGAATAGCACTTACTTGTGTATCTCTTGTCCTGATAAGTGGCTCCTGTCCAGTCTGCAACCTAATAAAAAAGACAACAGGAAACAAAGTTGGTGTGTGCCAGCCAACACTTTATACTCTCTCTCAACAATCTCACACACATAGGATTTCAAGTGAAGTGTCCAGGATCTCCTAATCCAAATGCCACTCAGCGAGAGCAAATAGTACTTTATGTTCCAAAGCCTACCTTACAATCATTACGTAACTATCAATATTCTTTTAAACTCCTTGCTATGCTTACACACACTATCCAGAAGTCACAACATGTGCTATTAGGAAGTGTTCATATACCACTTCTTATAGCACCTGCAGTACGGGATAAGGAAGCTGTAAGGAGCAGAGCACCAATGGTATGTATGTAGGGGCACTACAAGGACTCAGTGAATATGACAAGAATTGCCTAATACATGGGCATTAACAGTTTGCTCCAATGATTCGCTTATCAGCATTAGCACAGGTACCTTTCCCAGACGATCTCCTTTGCTGAAGGGCTGATATGGCATGTCTTTGAACTGCTCCGGAACAGCACACGGGCCCCAGCCTGAGGGGTTGTCCTGGATCACAGGTGTCATGAACTTAGCCATCTTCTACAATCCTTTAAAAAATGGGATGGGGGTGGTCAAGTGTTATGAACATTTTAACTCTACAAGATTGAAGATGAGGCTGCTGGGAAACGTCATCTGACACTGACTGGGCAATCACGCCCATTCAAAAGAGAAGAGTAGGTGGCACCATTTTTAATGAGGCCCCACACACAGAAAAATTCCCAGAGCTAGGGTCATTGCCCAGAACTTTTGGGGTCAAGGAAAAGGTCTCAGGAGCTCTGACAACAGTGTCAGTATGTAAGAACATAACTACTTTCCTGTGTAAGAATCTTAGCATCTGAACTGAACTGTTCAACAGAACTGATCAATGGTCAAGTAATCTGCTTCTGCATGTGACCAATACACAATCCGCTAGAAAAGGTTAATACCTCTCTCTACTGTGCATAATAGGCCAATTCTTTTCCCTGATGGATGCTTCTTCTTGAACACAGCTAGCGATCACTTTGTGCCTTAATGCGTGAGGATCTACCGTCCTTGTCCTATCTCGTGTCAATGAAGCAGCTATTCTTTACAGGAATATCTAGCCCTGTGTTGCTAAGACCCAGATCCTCAAAGGTATTTCGGCACCTAACTCTCACTGAAATCCCAGGGAGTTAAGCGACCTAAGCACATCAGAGGATGTGGGCCTACGTGTCCGGCCATGGCTAGAACAGATCCACTAGGGTCAAGCAGTGACAGTCAGCAGCCCCGCACCACACACGGTCACTCGGCTCAGCTGGCCGGCAGGGCCCGGCTCTGCGTGTGCGGGCCAAGCGCTGCCGGCCGGGAGCCGTCCCGGGGAACCAGGGCCCTGCGGGAGGGGGCGGGCGAGCAGCCACTAGCGGGGAGGGCAGGCCTCTGTCCCAGCTAGGACAGAAGCCGCGCGGTCGGCGGCGCCCCGCGGGCTGAGGCCCAGGCAAGGCCCGGGGAGGCGGAGCGAGGCCTGGGCTCCCCGTGGCGGGGAGAGGGGAGCGGCCTCTGGGCCCGGGATCCCACGTCCGGGGGGATCCGGGCCCGGCAGTCTCGGACTTGCGCCCCAGCCGGAGCCCTGCCCGCTCCCCTCACCTGCGCGGGCCCGGCCGGCGGCAGTCCCGGCTCCGATGGAAGCGGATGCGAGCGGCCCGGGGTGCCGACCAGCGGAGGTGCCGACTGTCAGAGAGAAGGCCGCGCGGCGCACACAGCTGTGCACCCCATACGTCATCACCCCGCGCCACCCCCAACGAACTGTGGTAAAACATAAAGGACTGCTGCTCCGCGGGAGGGTTATCGTAAAGCACACAAGCTTACCCACCTCCGAGATGTCGTAAACGAAAAGAGCACACGTCCTTCTCTGACGTCAGAAAAGGCACGGAGAGCAGCGCGCGCTAGACTGAGCTTAGGAAGACCAGCCTAGTGGCGTGGGGGTTTCCAAGGCGCTGGGGGGTCAGTCCTCCAATTTCCCACAATGCACTGCGAGTCATCCGCATCCCACAATGCACTGAGCACCCCATCATATCCCCTCCCCCAGTATCCCACAATGCCTTGCTTTCATTATAGCTGTGCTTTCTGGCCTGCTAGCTCCAGTCCCAATGTGGGTGAAGCTGGTGTGGGAGCTACTAGGAGGGTGCTTTGGGCCATGGTTCCTTCAAAGACTAAGCCAGGACCCAGGCTAGGGGTGAGGGCCTGGGCTAAGGCCTCCTGAGGGGACCCATACTATGTGGAGCCAGGTCCTGCTGCCATTCTGAAGCATTACTTCAGGGCATTGCCCAGCATAGAAACTGCTGTCCTCCCTCCTGGGCCCTAGGCTGTGGGCGCTGCAGGAGGCACAGAGCGGAGCATGTGAAGAAAAGAAGGGGGAGGCTGTTGTTTGTCTGAAGCTGAACTCCAGCAGTGCATCTTTTCTGCTGGTCCAATGCAGGGATGTACCTGTTGCTACAGGAATTAGTTAATTGAGGTGGGTGAGGCTGGGCAAGGCACTCTGCCTCCCTGGCTCTTCATTTCCTCATCTGTAAAGTGGAGCTGTTGGTATTGGCCATATTGGGTCAGACCATTGGTCCATCTATTCCTTTTTCAACCCAGCTGTATTTTTGGCCTTCACAACATCCCATGACAATAAGTTCCAAAGGTTGACTCTGCATTGTGGGAAGGACTTCCCTATGGTTGTTTTAAATCTGCTGCCTATTAATTTCTTACCCTAGTTGTTGTGTTCTGTGAAGGGTTAGATAACCTCTTTACTGAATTTCTCAATACCATTAATGATTTTATAGATCTCTACCATTTCCCACCTTCGCCAACTCTTCTTAGCTGAACAGTCCCAGTCTTTTAAATCTCTCCACTTATGGAAACTTCTATATTCCTAATAATTTTTATGCACTTCTCTGTATCTTTTTCATTTCTAATGTCTTTTTTGAGATGTGATCAGAACTGAACACGATATTTGAGGTATGTGCTTACCATGGATTTATCTAGTGACATTATGTTGTCTTGTGTTTTATTTTCTGTTCCTTTTGTAATGGTGCCTAGCATTGTTAGCTTTTTTTGACTATCACTGCACATTGAGTAGATGTTTTCAGAGAACTATCCACGATGATTCCAAAAGCTCTTCCTTGAGTGGTAACAGCTAATTTAGAACATATCATTTTCTATGTATAGTTAGGATTATATTTTCCAGTGTGTGTTTATCAGCACTGAATTTTATCTGCCATTGTGTAGCCTAGCCACCCAGTTTAGTGAGATTCTTTTGTAACTCTTTGTAGTGAACTTTGAACTTAACTATCTTGAGTAATTTTGCATCATCTGCAAATTTATGCCACCTCGATGTTCAATATATTTGTAAATGATCTGGAAAAAAGGGTGAACTGCACTGGTCCAAGTACAGATCTTTGGGGGACCCTGCTATTTACCTCACTCCATTCTGAAAACATACCATTTATTCCAACCCTTTGTTTCCTACCTTTTAACCAGTTAGTGATCCATGAGAGAATCTTCCCTTATATTCCATGACTGCTTAGTTTGCTTAACAGCACTTGGTGAGAGACATTATCAAAGTCCAAGTACGCTATCCTTGATTAGCCCTGTGTCCACATGTTTGTTGACACCCTCAGAGAATTCTAATAGATTGGTGAGGCATGCCTTACCTTTAAAAAAGGTTCTGTGGACTCTTCCCCAACATATTGTGTTTATCTATTTGTCTGATAATTCTGTTCTTTGGTTGAAACTATAGTAATCTGCTTGGTACTGAAGTTAGGTTTACTGGTCTGCAATAGCCAGGATTGCTTCTGAAACCCTTTTTTAAAAAAAAAAAAAAAAGTTAACCTTTTAGTCATATAGTACAGAGGCTGATTTAAGCGATAGGTTACATACCACAGTTAGTAGATATTTACCTCCCTTGTAAAATGCTTTGAGATTTACTGATAAGTGCTTAGTAAGAGCTTATTATTAATGACCTTTCCTCTATCATCCGCACAACTTCCTGGAATACCTGCGTTTTTCTTAATTTTCTATTTATTCTTCCCATAACCTATGCTGCTGAAATCTTCCGAGCAGTTCTTTCGGTACTTCAGAGGACGTGTGTGGATTTCCTTTCTCCTCCCAGTCTTACCTGCTGAATGGAGGGGAGAATCCCCTGTTGGTGTAAAAACCTATTGTTTACGTTGTGCAGGTAGTTGGCATTATGCTTTATTTTATTCTGTTATCCTTGTATACCATCTCATAGCAATAAAGTTTATTGAATTGAAATAATTCTTTCCCTCTCCTCTTAGCTATTTGAAGGAAAATATGTGGGCGCCTGGCTTTTTGAGTGGTGTTCTTATAGTAAATTAGTTCCATATGTTCTTTATCTCTAAGGTTCTAGGCATGCTACCTGATCAGCCCTCAGCTTACCCTCTGAGCTCAAGAAGATTGCTTTTTTCACTGAGGCTTTTCTTTATAATACCCAGGACACCATTTTCTCTGTCTAAAATCAAACAACAAAGAATGCTGTTTCACCCTGCTTAATAAAATAAATATTTGCATTTGTATAGTGCTCTCTGTCCAATTATCTCAAAAGAGTTTTACAAATAGGAATTAGGCTTCACAGTGACCCTGCCAGGTAGGTAAATATTATCCCCAATGTTACAAATAAGGAATATCAAGGTAAAGATAGGTTAGAGACCGCACCTCACACAGTAAGTCTGTGGTACAATGAGGAACAGAATACGGCTCTCCTGACTACATGTGTATCATGCAGTGTTGGTGTAGCCGTGTCAGTCGCAGGATATTAGAGAGACAAGGTGGTCTTATATAGAGCTCTTCTTCAGCCCACACCTGAGGAAGACCTCTGTGTAAACGCGAAAGCGTGTCTCTCCAACCAATAGAAGTTGGTTCAATAAAAGATATTACTTCACCCACCTTGTGTTTCTCTATATGTATCAAGCAGGGCAGCATGGAAGGATGGTCTAGTGAAGTTTTTCTCGACCATTTGCGGTTGATGACCTCTTATTTGAAATCAAACATTTCTGTGACCCTCTAACGTTTAGTATAGAAGAGTTTTAAAAAAAAAATCAAGGGTAACTGCTAATCCTATATAGTTTATTTGTGTGTGAGTCTTGAGAGGCTGATAGAATACTTGATTTTGAAGGGTAAGGGTGTGCAAGAAGAAGGGGGAGAAAATTTTCTTTGCTTTAGGTTAAAATTTTGAATGCCCATGCCATGCTGCTTACCTTTCTTGGCCCACTGGCTGAGAAACATTGGTCTAGGGGGTAGGATACTGGACTTAAGAGACCTGGTTTCAATTCATGGTTCAACTATAGAGTTCCTGTGGAACCTGGGGCAAGTCACTTAATCTACCCTGTGACTCAGTTGCCCATTTGTAAAGAGTACTTCTCTATTTTGAGGATAAAAATCTGTTAATGATTGTGAGGTGCTTAGAACAATGATAAGGGCCACAACAACAAACATAGATACATCAGGACCCAGTCCACTCAACCCATATGCTGAGATCCATTTCTTTAGAGATCTCCCATTTTAAGGTCACATTTTGAAGGGATCCTTAACTCAAGAAAAGTCCACACTAACAGCTTTATTCAGCCAGAGGCATGCCAAGTTTATCCCTTACCTAAACCATCACTGCTAAAATCCTTCCAGAGGAGAGGAAACAGAAGCCACATAGAAACCACAATATCCCATCATCAGCCAGCAGCAAGATTACTACAACACCTTCTCAACTGTCAGATAATATGGCTTTAGAAATATACCCTATAAAACACAAGCAATCACTAACTGTACTAATCCAACAATCAAGCAGCCTTCCCAGGACAAATGCAATGGACAGATCCATAACATGTCCGTATGTTAGAAGTAACCCATTAACAGTGGTGGGAGCCTCGCCAAGCCCAATTTCAGCTGTGCCCATGGCAACTTTAATTACATACATTGCCTTGACTCTGCTAATGCACCCAATGAAGTCAATGGGAGTTTTGCCACTGACTTTAGTGGGAGCAGGAGCAGGCCCTAAGGCTCTGTGCAAGTGGCCTGGTAATCATATAGCCCATAACTAAGTTTTTTGTTCCTGTTAAGGAGGATGAATACACTTCACCTAACTTAATACTGTGGGTTCAAGTTGAACGTTATTGTGTTGACGTTCTGCATGAGAGACAGACTGAGGAAAGGAGCAAAGGGACAAGATTCAAAGCAGAAAGATACAGGGTGAAAAACGGATCAGAGATTGAGCAAAGCAAAAACAGAATGTAAAAAAGGAGCAGAGAAGAAACAGCAATATCCTCTGTCTGGTGCTTAGGAAAGTGAAGCAACGATAATGTCTTTCAGGTATGCCAAGTGATTTGTAGATCAGGCCTAACACCACAATATTTATCCAGTCGGGAACAGAGTGGATGGAGAATATAACCCAAATAAGAGAATGTGGAACTGAAAGAGTCCCTTGTATATAATGAATGTCAGCTTCGGACCCGCTACAACCTACGTGTTTCCTGCTGCCAAGTCATCGTGGGTACAGATCTTGCAGTACCAAGGAAATCTAAAGCCTCATCCATTCTTGCAGAGGGTACGACTCCATCCCCATATTTGGTCATCTGTTTACTCAGTACTCCATTTCTCCAGATGACTTGGGAATTCCTGATTGTCAAGATCCTCATTCAGGCCCTTTAGTCCCCTTTCAGGCCATGTCATTGATATGATATCAGTGATATCTCAGGATTACTCAAACTACAGGGTCATTTGAAACTCACACTAAAGCACAGGTTGGAAGAGCTAACATCTTTTGAACTTTGACCCTCAGCTCCAAGTATGGCCCCGTTGTTTCTTTCTAGAAGATAGTTATAAGATCAACAAGAATAAACTGCTAATGGGGTTTGTTTGCTTCCTTGGGGGATGCATCCTATGTGTCTCTGGCTCCCGTTTCTCTATTTTTGAGGGGTTATAATGGTACTGGAAAAGTCAGTGAAAATAAAAGGGATTGCTCCAGTACCCTGGGTACTCCTGTCCAATGATATCCACGTGGCCATAGTCTGTTATTCTCTTTGAAAGGCTCTCATTCCTCCATGTTAATTCCAGAGCTCATACAAGAGCAACCGTTTTGCCAAATTGACTGTACATCAAGAAGGCGTACACCACCAAGCCAGTTGGTCTTGCTGAGCTAAGTAGAATAAGGAACTCAGGCAGTAACCATTAGAAGGTTACTTTGATTTTGTAACCCGTCTCTTGAGGTTGTATGCAACTGTGGAAATGACTGATCCCTTACATCTTTTCAGGATCCTCATCAGCACCCAGTCATCTCTGTTGGGAGGCAAATGTCAGAAAACCTCATTCCAGGAGGTGAACTCTGGACCACAGCAAAGAAACCACTACTGAAATTCATCATCCACAAAACAGGGAACCTGATGTAATTGCTACACCTTGTTTTTTTGCCTACTCCCTTCCCATAAATTTCCGTGGCCTATGACTACCACGTAAGTAGTGTAAAGGCCTGAGCAGACGTATCCCAGCTACCAGAGAAGGACTTCTCCCTTTGTGCCTTTGCTCACTCTGTGGTAGTTTCTCCCACCATTGTGGATGTACATCACTGAAAATCAGGCATGAACGGAGGAAATGGAATTCAACCTCACAGATCAGGCTTAATCCTGCCCTGCTTGTAGGGCTCTTGTATAGAAGAATAATTTCCTTTGACCTGACTGGAGACAACTGGAAAGATTTGGGATAAGGACCTCTTTCAGCATTGAGAGCCACTAGTTCTCCACATCTCTTTCCCTTCGTGGGGAAATGCTGATCTGATAGGTGGGATGGAGTTGGAAGACTAGCCATCACATTACACAATTATGTTCCAACAGGTCCTTCCCCACTTATTTTAAGAACTACATTAATAGCTTCTGATCTAAAAAAAAGTAGACAACCCTCCTTCCTCTTGCCCTGATGATCATTTTCTGCACAGCCATATTATTGTGCCCCTCATGTCCAACCTCCCATTTCTCTGCACTTCTCTACAAGGCCCAGAAACCAAGAAAAATTATCTTAATGCCTCACCTCACCACAACGCACCCCTGAGCTCCATAACCATAGTATTTACAAAGTTATCTAGATCTGTATTTCCTCCCAACTCTCTAAAACCAAAACCCCTGCCTCCCATGCCCCCAGTCCAGCCACTCTCTGCAATATGTTTACATGCCACAGACCATGAACCATTTGGCTGCTCAGTTTCCCACAAGAATTATAGTCCACAAAAAAAACTCTGTATCCACTGCCTCTTCCCTCTGCTCTGCATGGGCCAAAGCTACTCTCCACTGATTTTGCAAACCAGTGCCTTCCCTGCCACATCCCTTGGACTGCAGCCCTTAGCTGGCCACTCAGGATGTTGTTCTCTCTGTGCTATGTGCTTCCACTGCACTCTGATCTCCACTGCTACATGGGACCACCTTTTCCTTCACCATCCCAGAGCTGCCTGGACAGGCTGCTGATCATCCTCCAGTCCCTTGAGCCATCAGCTTCCAGCTCTACAGTTTGGCTCTGCTGGCTGCCTCCCCAGTGCCGCTAGGGTAAGGGATCACCCTTCCTGAGGATGTACAGCCCTGTGCAGTGTACAGAAGCACAACTAGGACAGGTTTCTTCTGCTGCATATCTCACAGACTTGAGTTCCTTCTGCCATCCTAGGTTTAATGTGTCTTCCTTGCCTTGGCCTGCACTACACCCTCCCCCTTCATACCAGCTAGGAAAAGGGGTGGGGAGAAAAGTCCATATAGATATGGTCCAGGCCACATATGGACCAACCCAAGATAAGTTTTCTCCTCCAGAATTAGTGCTCTCTACTTCCCTTGCCTATTTTTTATTTACACTGGAAGACCTCTCACGGGGATCTGTAACTGAAGATGTAGGAGTCCAGACAGGGTATGTTATTGAGACAAAGCTGATCAAGACTCCTTTGTTCCTCAGCTGCTGAACTCCCTAGAGATTTCCAGAGCCTTCATATGGGAACTGGGTCCAAACTCATTCACAATTCCCTGACCACAGACTCCTTGCTAACTACCAGGAGGATCATTACTTTCAATCTGTACTGTGCAGTATATTTTATTTCAGCAACCAACCAGCTAATTATCCAAGTTTACAGCACATGGTTCTATTAGAAAACCAAGACTGAGACCCATGACTGAGACTTAGATGTTGAGACACTGAGCATCATGGTGCCAAACTTTTAGACACCTAGAAAATCAGAGGAAAAACACTGCGATCCACAAAGCCTGAGTTAGGCGCCCAGGCTCCTATCCAATAAATGGGGAGAGACAGACATCTTAGAATGGGATCCACAAAAGCTAGCCACCCAAGGACAAGGTTGTGTGCTAGGCCCCCTTCCCTTTCTTAGAGATAGGTGCATATCTCTGCCTAGCAATCCACGAATGGGAACCAGTCTCTTGGAGCCAGGCATCTTAGATGCCTGAAGGAAGGAGTTAGGCGCCCGCCTCCCTCCACATAAAACAACTGGAGGAGGTGGTGTCCATTTTTAGCCCAGTGGTCAGAGCACTCGTGTGATGTGGGAGACCCAGTCACTGGGCAGGAGAGAGAAAAAGTGTGGGAATGACTGTAGTCCAGTGATTAGGGTACCCACCTGGGAGATGGGAGACCCAGGTCCAGTCCTTATGCTCCATTCATTATTTATCCACACTGGAACAGCTTCAACAGGACAGACTGAGGGAGTCCCACATCAGAATATCCCATAGGGCAGTGGTTACACCACTCGGCTGAGAGGTAGGAGACCCCTGTTCAAATTCTTTCTTCCCCTCTTGCAGAGAGGGGAGAATTGAATCTGGTTCTCCCACATCCCAGACTTACTTAGATAGAATCTCCTGTGCCTAGTGGCACAAGGCAACCCACTTTTCCCACTGCTGTCTGTCCAGACCAAAATATTTGACTTCATTGTAAGCTAAGGATGGCAGCATCCTTTTTGATCATCTTGCGATAGATCATTCTTTGTCCTCTACAATTTCTCTTCCCTCCAGGTGAAATCCAGTCTAAGACATACCTTGTGTTTCTGCCATTGGGTAACCTGAGGACATGGCCAAACCACTATAACTGTCTCTGTCTATTTATTTAGTCTGCAATCTGTTGACCTGTGTGACACTGGCATAGCACTTTCACATTGGTTACACAATCTTTCCAGTAAATTCCCATGAGTCTTAAATGTTAGTGGTGCATCCAGCTTCCTCGTGTATATTTCCACCATTTGCTGTGTTTCTGAGTGTTGGAAGGAGAATAGCATTATACAATATCATTTAAGTGTGTAGATATATTTTCTTGCTCTGCTAGATGTTTGACAAATGGGGAAATAATCCACCGGCTTAGTCTTGCCCTTCTTTCTTCAATGAAAAATAGCAAATATTTTACTTCCAAGGTAGAGGAAGTCACCAACTTTTTTGTACTCTTTTCCTCACACATGTGCCAAGGTTGCCAGCCTTAGTCTTGCAGCTTCTCTTGCCCAAACAACACCAGCATCGTCAGCAGCAGCTGTCGCTCATCTCAGCACAAAGTCTACAGCAATGTAAAAGAGGAGGGGGGATAGTACGTAACCTTGCCTTGTGCCAGTAATAATCTTAAACCAGGGGTTCTTAAACTTTTTTTTGCTGGGACCCTTTTTGGAAATATTGCAGGCTGTGATGCCCCCCCCCCCCCAAATGTGATGACCCCCTCAGGCCATGCCACCCTTACTTCTGCACTGCTGCTAGGCATAGCACTGCCTTCAGAGCACGCAGCCTGTAGCTGCTGTTCTCTGGCCACTCAGCTCTGAAGGACTCTGGCTGTCAGCCATGTACAGGGTTGTTAGCCACAGCCCTGGCATGCATGGGGGCTGACAGCTCACGACCTCCCCATAATAATTACTTGATCCCTTGAGGGGTCCTGACCCTTAGTTTGAGAACCCCTGTCTTAAACCTCTCTGCTGTCTGGCCTGATGCAGCACACAGACTTGTCATACAAGGCTTTTATCAAATTAAAAATATTGCTGGAATTCCATAGTGCCTCAGGATCTTCCAGAGGATTCCTCTGTGGACACTATCAAATACTTGATTAAAATCAAGGAAGTTAAAAGCCATCTGGTATTCTAAGCCTCTCTCCACAAGTCTTCTCAAGGTGAAAATCTGGTCTGAACGCGACCTATCAGATCAAAATCCAGCTTGTTCTTTCCTGAGTACTTTATGAACAGCAGTTTTCATCCTATTCACCATGATAATGCAAAGGTACAGATAGGATGTCACCCCTCCCAGTTATCACAAATAAGATGGTCCCCCTTTTTAGGGATTTTACAGAGGACCTTTCTTCTCCAATCTTTAAGACAAATCTCCTTTTCCCAAATCCTTCTATACAATCTGCACAGGTAATTCGCCATCACTTCCTCTCCAGCTTTTAAAATTTCAGCCTCTATTTTATCATAGCCTGGTGCTTTACTCTTCTTCAGTTGATTGAATGACCTGCGGTACTTCCTTAGTGCTGATTACTTCTAGTGAGATAGGTAGGTCCACTATCTATAGGGTTCAGACGGAGATTTGTGGATCGCAGCAGAGCCAAAACTGGGATTTAGGTACCTAAGTACCTTTGTGGATCTGAGCCCAGGTGCTTGCACTGTTTCTATTGGCTAAGAGCCTCTGAGAAGAGATGAAGGTTGGTGTAGTGGTTAGGGTCCTAGCCTGGGACTCGGGAGACCCAGGTTTAATTCACTGGCTCCACCCAGAGTTCCTGTATGATCCTGGGTAAGTTGACCTCAATGGGTGTTAGGTGCCTAAATATCTTTGAGGATCTGGGCCTTAGCCTCTCTATGCCTCAGTTCCCCATCTGTGAATTGGGGATAATAGCGCTACCCTACCTCCCAGAGGCATGGGGAGGAGAAGTGTACCAAAATTGTGAGGTGCTCTGATACGTGGTTATCTTGCCACCCCTTTACCATAGTAAGAGGCACAAGATAAGTGCTCTAACTAGTGTTCTAACCTGCATTAAGCACGCCGGAGGCAGAGCTGTAGAGATCAACAGCAGGGAGGAGAGTGCTGGAAAGGCTGGCGATGTGGCCCTTACAGCACTTTTCTCTGTTTTAATCAAACTTGGCCCCCTTGTTGTGGGGCTCCAACCAGGTGTTTTTTGGTTCTTCAATACACAAGTTACATCAAGTGATGCCTCGACCCTGCTTAGCTTGTGAGCTGACGGGATCATAGCATGATGCAATTTGTCTGCAGGCAACACATGTAATTCACAAACTCTCCTGACCGAAACACCACTTGTCACAGAAGCACTCAACTGACCACGCACGTTTATTTCCTTTGTACCTTCTTAATCTCAGAAGTATTAACAGTAGCAACTAAAGGCCCCATTGTGCTAGGTGCTATACAAACACAGGCCCTGCCACGAAGAGCTTACTATTTAACCAGATGAGACAGACAACGGGTGAGGAAAAGGGATACCACATCCAAGCAGAAGATTGGAAACTGGAGCAGGAAATAATTTATTCATGGCCACACAGGGAGTTTGGCAAAGCCAGGAATTGAGTCCATATCTCCTGGGTCCCAGGCCAGTGCATGAATCACAAGACCAGTTTTTTGTTTTTCTGTTTTGTTACCTGCTTTTATGCAGCTCTGTCTCCACTGTAATTAAAGAAACACACGTGCAGGCTATAACATTAGTTGCAATACTGAGCATCTGCTGCATGTTCCCAGGTGCTTCAACAATGGTACCTCCTTCTCCGCCCCTCGCTTCGTCCCACCCTCTGAATACCTTCCCTGCTGCTCTCTCTCATCATTCTCCTCAGAGCACCCAGCTGCTGCAGCACTGGCTAAGCCAAAGGTGGTTTCAAGAGTCTGTCTGGGCAGGGAGGAGGGAGGTCCCTCCATTTAACTCTGCCCCTGCCCCTCATTTCTCATCTCAGCTAGGAGAAAAGTGCACAGAAAATGCAGAGAGGGGGCACAGACCCACAGCAGCCAGTGGGGTCCAGAACCCCGCCCTGAGAATTTAGAGGAAGGGGGAGCCTGCTGCATTGAGGGTGGGGGTGTACGAAGGCTTGGATGCATGTGGGTCTCAGGGCCTACAGCGTTCCGAGCCTCAGGGTCCTTTCTCTCCTCTGGAGCAGATTTCAGCACCATCTGCTCAGTTCTGTCTTTGGAGGAGTCACCCAGGAGCTTTTGTGTCCTCTGGCAAAGCATGACTACATATGTCCTCCATCAGGCCTCACACACCCTGAGGAGGCACATTCTCAGCCTTGCTCCGAGGAGTTCTCACTGCCGCAGCCCAAGGCATGGCCCTGTCTGGACTAACGCGCTTCCCAAGGTCGCAGCTGATGCTAGAGGTCAGGTCTGAGCTGTGCCCAGGACTGCACAGGCAGCACCATGCAGGAGAGCGTAGCGGGGGTGTCGATGGGCTTTAATAAAGACGGGATAAATTAGTCCAGGATGATAGAAAGGGGTGCTATCCTGTACTCCCTCACAGCTACAGGGGAACACCACAATTCTGAGACATTGTGAAGGAGCAGCAGAGGTGAGGAAAGGCACATGATCCCACTTAGCTTCTAAAAAGCAGGACTGGTTAGCAGGACTCTTCTATCCGCATACTTGAAATGTAACGTCCCCAGATTGTGCTGTGCTTCCTGAACAAACCCCGCCCTCCTAGCCACCCCCTTTGGCCTAACAATTTCAACATCTGCTGGGGACTGGAGCAGCTACAGCTCTTAGGGGAGGGCAAGCTGTCTTGCTGTTGTGCTTGACTCCAGTCTGCTTCTTCGGCTACCTCTGCCATGCAACAATTCCCCCACCGAGTTTTGGCTAAACGCCTGGTCTCCACTGCTAAAACGGTTCACGCTCACAGGCTGCTTGAATTGTGTTTTGTACAGCAGTGAGCATAACACACGCTTAAATAAATAATATTAATTGTGTTCATGATGAGATCTCTTGCTGAGCGGAAGGGGGAAATGCCTCCGCTGGGTGAATCTGGAAGCGAGAGATCGAGAGAGAGCTAGGAGCTAGGCTGAACTGGAAAATGTTCTTTGCAAATCTGATGGCAAATCCAGGCTTCCCTTCTTCATATGAAGCAGTGTGGTCTAGTCAGTGGACAGAGCGCTGGACTGGGAGTCAAGAGATCTGGGTTTATTCCCAGCTTTGCCACTGACTTGCAGTTTGACACGGGCCAAGTGGCTTTTCCTCCCTGTTCCTCAGTTTCCCTTCCCCCCCCTTTGTCTGTCTTGTCTAGTTAAACTGTAAGTTCTCTAAGGCAAGGACTGTCTCTTTCTGTGCTGGTATTGTTCCTGGCAGGATGGGGGCACTGAACTCAATGGGTGTCTCTAGGTGCTACTCTAATAATACTTCTAAAAAAAACCCCAGTTTCTTGCATTTCAGTTATTTAGCTTCTCCTCTGTACGACATAAGGCTCGTCTTGGACTGGATGCTCTTTCAGGCTGTCTGGCCAGCACCTGGCACATGGTGGGTACTACTGGAACACCGGGATGGGCATCAGGAGACCTGGGTTCCATTCGCAGCTGTACCACAGGCCTGCTGCGTGACCTTGGGTAAGTTGTGAACCCTCTCCGTGCCTCAGTTTCCCCATCTGTAAAATGGGGATGATGATGCTGCCCTCCTGGGTAAAGTGCTTTTAGATCTACTGTTGAAGCGCGTGTTGTCAAAGCTAGGTGTTACTGTGAGATTCCTGTAAGATAAGGTTTAGAAGAAGGGGAGCCTCTGCCTGCTACGCTGAGTTATTCCACTGGATGGCACTGCCTCCTAAGGAACGAAAAGACCTAGATCCCCCCCCCACACTCTTTCAATCAATCAATAAATACGTCTAGAGAAATAAAAAAGAATTAAGAGAATTAAATGGTCATGAAAGTGCTGCTTGACAAGTCCCTGGAGAGCAAAGTCCTGTACTTTATTTCCAGGACAGGTACAGAAGGGGCAGGACCAGCCGCAGTGCAAACGTCCTACACGCTGTCCCCCTTGCCAGCTCCTAGATAATGTCCTTGACTCAGGATCTACCTCTAGGGGTTAGCTCATCTCCACAGCCACCTTAATTCTTAGCCTCCGTTCTGAGGCTGAAACTACCAGTGCTAGGGCTAGTTAGGGCCAGGGGCCATAGGACTTTCCACACCGCCAACACCCAATCAATACAGAGTGCACTGAAACTTCCCCACCCTCATTTTACATGACAATGCGGGATCACAGTGGTGGCAGCTGTTACTACAACCCCTGGGCCTCACTGGAAGCGGGGATTTAGGCTCTGCACCCTGCTCCCACTCCTCGGTCACCCTAGCACTGTTGGGCCCGGCCTATGCATTAATAAAAAGCAGCAGGGTCAGTCTGGGGTCATGCACTCTTTGGTACCCAGGAAACAGACCAGCTCGTCCTGCAGGTGGGAGAACGAGTCCTGCCAGCAGCATGACAGATCTCTGCCAAAAAATTAACCAGTATCAACTCTGATAATACCAGGAAATAGCTGGGCTCCACTGTAAAGCACAGGTTTGCCGAGAGTGCTGACCCTGTGATTGGAGGACCTCAATTCAAGCTGATACAGATGCGACTTCAAAAACAGAGTTAGCCCTGATAAGCGGGCAATGAGCATGTGCTGCAGACATACAGACATCATGATCTGCAGCGGGACAGATTCCAGACCCATTCTTTTACTTCAAAACCAGAGTTCACTGTCCCTTGATGAAAGGGAATCCAGTTTCCATTCATCGACAACAGGAGCGGAGCTCTTCCGAGGCTACATGAAGCAGTCACTAGAGGGCAACGTGACCACGTCTTTAGCCAGCAGATTATAAATGGACTGCCTGAAGCCGCATCATAACAGGATTTAGGAGCTACTGCCGCAATAGCTGTGGGGCTGGCCTTTGTTGCTTACCTCTGTGAGCATGAGTTCCCTCTCTCTGTGATCTACCATCAGACAGACTCATACCCAGCGCAGTGGTGTTTAATGCCCCGGAATATTTTAATATCCAACTACCTCGGTCTCCCACATGCACGGCTGTTAGTGTAGATCACACAGAAAGGGGAACAAACACAGACCCAGGGTCACAGGCCCACACCATGGAACATTTACAGAGAGGGATATCTGAGGACTGAGGAGAGTTAACACTAACACCCAACCCTTTGTAGCTAGAAACAAATTCAGGCACCACCCACGGGCAGTTCTACAGCAGCACACGTCAACTTGCCTTAGTTGTGGATGCTCATCCTTGATCCTCAGCTGCAGTGGCCTGGATATTCTAGGAAGCCTGTTGCTGCTGCTTCTGCCATTTGTGCCCCCTACTAGAACTTGCCCTATATAACTTGGAGCACTGGAGTGGCTGCCTTTACGCGAGTCCTTCATGTGGAAGGGCCGTCCTGTTCCATAACCAGCAAGGAATGGTACACTGCACTGGGATGAGTGCATATTCCTTTTCCTGGATTTTGTTTTCTCATGGTTCTGAGTGGGACAGGGCCCCAATGGCACAGCTCCAGCTCCTCTTCCCTTCCCCTGTTTAGGAGTCCTTCCCACTTCCTCAAATTCCTCTGCAACCTGATTGCACTGGGCAAGTGGGGCCTGGATGCACTCATGTGGTTCCCAGAGTTCCTCCTGTTAAAGAGCCTGTATGCCCCATGGCACCTAAAACCAAGGAAAAGAAAGCTCTCCCTCCAGACAAATCTTTCATATTGCAATGCTGGGAGGGGCGGGGGCAGGGTGGAAGGGGAGCTCCTCCTGGTTACATTCCTCCTCTTGGGGTCAGGTTCAGCATCCCACAGCTCCACTCCTCCTGGGTTCCGAATGGTCTGTCAGCTGACCCAACCCTCTTGACTCCCTGCGTGGGGGTGGGTCTTGAAAGCCGCTGGGCTCACCAGATTATACTACACAAATAGATCTCATAGTAATGAGCCAGGCAGATTAACCCCTGCCCTGCTAGGCTGTGTCCCCCCAGAAGGGACTGCAGCCAGCTTGCAGATGAAAGCTGCCATGGGAAGCGATGAGGAAAGCAGGGCGATGAGGCCAATGCTTCAACAGAAATATACAGAGGAGAAATAAGGCTAGGGACTTCCAGACCTACATGAGCAGCCATGAGTCATCTCCCACAGGGAAGTGCTGGCCTCTCAGCCTGGGCACCACGGACCCTTCGGGACGGGCTGCAGGATTCCTGACACAGAAGTGAGTCAGTGAGCAGCAGACAGGATGAAACACAGCTGATTGCTGCCAGCTGGTCATCTTCTGCCAGCACAGGACCCAGAGAGGAGATGCTTCCTAAATCCATGGTGCCGCCCCTCCCACCCTCTCAGTACTGCTCCGACCACATCACAACATAACCTGAGGGAAAGCAGGGACAGGCAGGCGGCATCTGGGACTCTGATAGGTAGCACACAATGCCAGCGACCCAGGGATGTGGTGGTAGGGCTGGGGAGGGCGCTTTTGAGGGATCAAGCTCAATATAGTCTTAATCCATCCCTGGAGACAGGGGAAATGTGGCTCACATCCACTCACGAGCCATTTGCTTTCAGCTCCGTCCTTTTAAACATTAACTAATTCCTCTGTCCTGGTAAGTAAAGTTTGGAAAGTGCTTTGAACATGAACCGTGCTGTGTAATGCTCAATATTAGGATGAATTATTATTATACAGAGCCCGCCCGTCTGCACCCGTGGAGGCCTGAACTAAATTCACAACGTTTGGCCCCGGGACCTTACCTCTTCCCTGTCTCTCATGCTCAAGCCCCTGTACCTTAAAAACACCCCTGAGGGCTGAGTAGAATAAGCATCTCACTCCATAGTCCTAGGAGGGAACCACTGATCCATGGACCCCATGCAGGGAGATCTGATCCCTGCTGGACTGGCACAGCCCCAGGAGGAATCACTTTCTCCACAGCTCGGTATTGACATGATTACTCCCCTCTATTCGGCACCGGTGAGGCCGCATTTGGAGTAGTGTGTCCGGTTTTGGGCTCCCCACTACAAAAAGGATGTGGACAAGTTGGAGAGAGTCCAGTGGAGGGCAACAAAAATGATTAGGGGGCTGGAACACAAGACTTATGAGGAGAGGCTGAGGGAACTAGGCCTGTTTAGTCTGCAGAAGAGAAGAATGAGGGGGGATTTGATAGCAGCCTTTAACTACCTGAAAGGGGGTTCCAGGGAGGACGGAGCGAGGCTGTTTTCAGTGGTGGCAGATGACAGAACAAGGAGCAACGGTCTCAAGTTGCGGTGGGGGAGGTCTAGGTTGGACATTAGGAAAAAGTTTTTCACTAGGAGAGTGGTGAAGCATTGGAATGGGTTACCTAGGGAGGTGGTGGCATCTCTATCTTTAGAGGTTTTTAAGCTGAGGCTTGACAAAACCCTTGCCGGGATGATTTAGCTGAGGATAGTCCTGCTTTGAGCAGGGGGTAGGACTAGATGACCTCCTGAGGTTCCTTCCAACTCTAACATTCTATGATTCTATGACGTGGTCCCTCACCAACGTAACACAAGTGCATCACGCTCAGGAATGGATTTTAGCCTCCCAACACCCAGGGAGGTAGGGAAGGATTATCCCCTATTTTAGAGCTCAGGAGCTGCGGTGCAGGGTAGGTTGGTCTGCCCAAGGGCTACACAAGGGGTCTGTGGCTGGGCTGAGCCAGCCCAGCTGAACATGCAGGTCTCCTGGGTTCCCATCCAGAGCCCTAGTTGCTGATCCCTTGCAATGATTGGCCCATCTGGGAGCTGGTCCAGGGGCTATTTCACTCCTGACTCTACTTTTGCATGACCCATTAGTAATACTTAGCTCCTCTATAGAGCTTTGCATTCTCACTGCCTTCTGTTTTCTTGCTCCAGGAGTGTTGCATGGCGCTCCTCTGCTCTGGTGAGGGGGACCTTATAAATCGCTAGCTCAGATGATTGCTTTTCCAGCCAGGGAGAATTCACTCCATTCTTCTCCCCCCCCGTCTCAGGCCAGGCCATGCACAGCCCTGAAGGAGAGGCCAGCAACCTCTGAGAGCTGCCAATGGACGGGGCAACAATGCAGTGGGGATGGGGAGGCCGCTGGCTCCTTTGGCACATCCCAGTCCCATTCTTCAGTAGTGGACAGCTCAGGCCACTCTGTCCCAGTGAGGGACGTGCCAGGGCTGGCAGGAACCAGGAGAGGGAGGGGCCAATGTCTCCCCGTAGAGGAGAAGCAGGTGCAGGGGAGAGTAAAATGGGAGGATAGTTACGCCCCAGAGGAGTACGCCGGTGCTCAGACGTGACTTGCTCCCAATAGGTGTGTGTGTGTGTGATGCCCATTGTCGGTGACGGGGCCCTTAACTCTGCTGTTCTCTGCCCAGCGGGCTCCAGCCCTGCCCTGGAGTTCCGTCCCTTCCTTGTGCCCTGGTTCTCCATGCAGGTCCATTGCCGCTGCCTGTGGAAGGGGGTCCCCGGAGGATGAGTGGAAATGGAACACCAGGCGTCTGCAATCATCTCTGTGACGAGGCGTCCTGCTGGCTTGTTCTGGCAGCTGGAAACACGCAAATCAAAGGGCCAGTGCAGGCTTCCCCTGAGCTTTGCTGCCAGCCTGCAGGAGGCAGCAGTGCCCGCTGTGCACCAAGCCGGCGTGAGGGGAAAAGGTGAGAAGAGCAGTGGCCGAGAGGGAGTGGAAGAAAAAGGGAGGGAGGAGGGATGATGTCCGGGTGCCCTGCAATCAGCTCACTACACTGCCAGGCCATTTCAGATCCCAGGCCCCATCCTGCTGCCTGGCTCCAACAAGAGCTGAATGAGCTGTGAGATGAATGCCCCAGCCCTGCTGTGTGAGACTTGAGACACCTAGGTTTGGATCTCCAGACCCAGCCTCTTGTCCTCCGGGTGGGTGGAGACCGGGAGCATTATGGGGACAGCAGGGGGTGCAGAAGGAAGTGAGCACCTATCTCCCATTGCTGACTAAGGAATAGATAGACTTGACTCCCCCAGACAACTGCATCTGCTGGCTCTGTCCCCAGCACTAGGAACCAAGCAATAAACTCTCTGCTATTCCAGCAGCGTCCTCTGCTCAGGGCATGGAGTGAGGAGCAGCACTCTGCCATTCATTCAAAAAAATTTAGCCCTGTCAGCAGGACGGGATTTATACTCCCCAGCCTCCAGCAGCCGGCTCAGCCATGTCCTGCTCCATGGGCTGCCATTTCCACCTGTAGCTCAGTGAATACCATTGGGCCTCAGTAGCCCCTTACACAGAAATGCCTGCTTAAGATGCACGGCACTGGAGAGTCAGGCCCTGGAAACCTGGAGGCTAGTTCTTTAGCGGAAGGATCCTTGCTGGGATGAAAGGACAGGTCAAGTGGGAAGAGACAATAGCTAGGTGGAGAACTTTGAGCAGACGGGAGGAGGTGGAAAGATGGGAGGAGGAATGAGGGGACCCCCGGATGGAGTGACGTCCAGAAGGAGAAGGAAAGCAAAAAGCGTTAAAGGGGAAAGAGTCAGGGAGTGGGGACAGATCTCACTGCCCTTGTGATGAATCCAGAAGAATGGCAAAAGAAGCTCGGCAGCCCCTGGGGTATCAACCGTGAGCAACATCTGTGTCTCAGTATTGAACGAAAGGCCGTATTAGAGAGCCTGCTCGTGTTCAGTCGCCCGGTCCCCCAATGCGGCAAGAGGGGGAAGGCACGGGGTTGCGGTGTTGAGTCCTTTCTGACACAGCCGTGCTCCATCACACCACGGCTTTGAGTACGTGTGCGGCATGCTCCCCAGTGAGCCGCAAGCCAGGCCCTTTTTAGTTAATGGGAGAAGTTATGCAGCAGGCTGGAGGAGTGCTTGGCCCCAGGAATGGGAAGTGGCTGCTAATTAGGAAAGACCGTGGAGGAGGAAAGAAAAAGAGTGTAAGAGAACTGTGGGAGGGAGACAGCTCCTAGGAAAGGGAGGAGAGGAGCGCGCGCTGGGGCAGAGAGGGTGTTTACAAGTGACCAGGGGAGAGAGCTGTGGAATTTTAATGCAAGGCCCCAGTATTGATCTATGCAAGATGGAGCAGGCGGTGCGGGAGTCAGAGGAGAGAACCGCAGTGCTATTAATACAGAGGACATACTGTAATCCATCAGTGTCAGCCCAGGGACAGCCAACCTGCTGCTTCAACCCTTTCAGTCCCAGAGAACCGTTCAGCCTTTGGCCCAGTCGCACAGCAGAGCTAACCTCTCTGGTCCCACACATTAATTCACCCTCCCGCCCCCCATCTCGGTCTGCAGAGGAGGAGTGGGATCCTAGCCTATCTGAAGTGGAAGGTTCCAAGCTAACCTGCTGGCTAACCTGCCCCACAAGCCAGCCAGGTTTTCCTGCCCAGACTGTGGGACCAGGAGGGTGAGGCGTGCCAGTGGTTCGTGCCAATGCAGGAGACCTGGGAGCCGTCCCAATCTGTCTCCTCTGTGCTGGGCTAGCTGCTGAGGCTGTTCGCTCAGGCTGGGGAGGAGCAATGGCTTTTGCTGCTCTGCTGCAACCTTTGCAACAGCTTTGAAGACTGTTGGTTACCAGCTCCCCGTCCAGTGCAGAACGTGCCAGCTACAGACTAGAAGTAGTAGAGGAGCAAGTGTCTATGTTTGGGGGGGAGGTACACTTTACTGGGGCCTGGAGGCCCAGCCAGGCTGCAACCCCCATTATGTGTGTGGGAGGGGGCCCGTGTTACAAGTTTGTTCTGGGCTGGAAAAAATTATGCCTGGGTCCTGTTTTGGGGGGGGGGGGGAGGGGACGGAAGTGTAATATTCCCTGCAGAAACCAAGAATTAGTCACTCGGGTGGCACCCGCACCGTCAGTCATGGCGCAGCAGCGAGACAGAAAACTCACACACACTAACTCCTCGGCCACCAGGTTGCGGGCACAGAAGCTCTGTAGTGTCATGGCCCCCCAGCCCCTAATCCATGAGTCTCCAGGTAGGAGCCATGCCAAGTCCCCTCCACTGCCTGTGTCAAGGCTGGGAGCAAATCTTCTAATCTTCCTCTCCCCCATGAGAGCGTCTCTGGGATTTTCTTACTGCCACTTTCTCTGCCAGTTCCCCAGCCTGCCTTGGCACCCTCCCACCCCACAAGTCACCCATGCTGCTGGCAGGATCTGTACCTCCAACAGGACTGCGCCTTGCCCCTCCCTCCACAAGGGTCTGCAGCCCCACCATGCTTGCTTTGGCTCCTCCTGTCAAACTCATTTTCGACTCCCCCTCCCTCCTCCCTGTGGGATTCTGAACCCCTGCAAAGGCTTCCTCTTCCTTCATGTGCTCGTCATCCTGTGTCTGTGAGACAGAGGTTCCGTTCCTCTCCCGCTGGTTGGGGTCTCCTGCACGGTATGGCCTAGTGATTCGAGCAGGGGAATGAGGCTCAGGAGAGCTAGACTCACGTTCAGGGTCTGCCACTGCCTTATTGCGAGAGCTTGAGCAGGTCACTTTCCTCGTGTGTTTCTGTTTCCTTATCTGATGAGGAGACCTACAGAGATTATGAGGGGCGGGAGGAGAAGGAAGGCTAGGAGCCCACAGGTGTTAGTGTTAGCAAAGTGTTTTGATGTCTTCAGGTGGAAGGGGCCAAAGAAATAGAAAGCCTTCTTAACAATCATCACCAATTTAATATTAGCAGGGTTCTGGAAACTCCCTCCCTCCCCTCCCCATTGGTGCTTTTCATGTACCTGAGAGGTTTGCACTGTCGCTCCTTCTGAGCCCCCAGCATCATCCTTACCCCTGGAGCAGCAAACAGCAGGGATGCCAGCTTGCCCCAGCCTGCATGGCCTCCAAAGCCAGCGTCTCTTTCACACAACAGTCCCTTTTTCTTGCAGATGGATGTGCTGGATCAGCCCTTTGCTGACTCTGCTTTCTCTAGGCTGCCCTTTGTGTCTGAAGTGTATATCTCCGCCTCACGCTTCTCATCACGGTCTATTTCATTTCTGTTGCTGGGCTCTACAGCCCCTGCCCTTTACAGGGTTTTCTTCCCAGTGCCGATATAATCAGGAGCTGTCTCCCCACTACCTTTTGCTTCCATCCAGCTGCTCTCTATTTGCTTATTGCAAGGATTCTTCCTTTCTCTTTCAGCTGTGTGCCACCTAGTTCCCCTCCCACCCGTACTCAGTGTCATACAAAGCTCCAGCTCCTGGCTATATCAAGTCTGGAGACTTCTTGCCAGAACTTCTCCCCTCTCCGGTACTTCTTGGTTCCAGCCAGGCCCAAGCTCCAGAGACAACACCCTTTTTTTGCAGGGTTTTTGCACTGATGCTTTCGGTTGGCACCAGGAAGCAAACAGCCTGCCAAAGTGAAATTGGAAACAAAATGACAACTAACCAACCCCATAAAAGTTGTGTGTGTGTTTGGGGGAGGTGGAGAAATGCTGGTGATTTGGGAGATTCCTTGGAGTTTAGGACAAAAGTTTGAGGAGCTGATTTGAGTTCTGGCTGCACATCAGGGCATGCAGTGGGGTGAGTGAGAGTTACGGGTAAATCAGTTTAAATTTCTTGTGAGCCAGTTCACCCCCATCCCTGTTCCTCTCTCTTACTCCTCTCCAGCTCAGAATTTCTTCTGTATAGACAATGACTGCCAAAGGCAGCTGATTTCACTCTCAGAAACAACCCACCTTCCCAAATTGCCCACAAATAGATATCCCCATCGTTGCCCCAAATTTTCCAGACATGCTTTGGACTTCCAAAGGTGCCAGGATGTAATAGACCCGGAGAATTCATACAAAGGGTATATATCTGAGGGGGAGTCCTTTTGGGTTTTGGGCCCAGCCCCACTTCCTAATTCCTTGGGCCTGCTTGCCAAAGCTTTAACTTTACTGCCTCTCTGCCAGACAAGTATGGCCAGCTTCAAGCTCTCAAAGATCATGAGTCAAGCACCCTAAAATAATTAGTGGCTTAAAATATATAAGATTTTAAAAAGAGTTGGGTTTTTTTTAGTTGCCTTCTGGTTTTTGAGTTTTTAGGGTGCATTAGCTTCATATTTTCAGGCTTTTATCCGTAGCTACAAGGACTAGAAACTTTTTATTGTTAAATAAAAACTGAGATTCTCAGGTAATCACTGGTCTTCAGGAGCTAGGGCTTTGAAAAAACGAGCAGCCTTTGTGAGAGTTGGCAACGCTGCAAAATGGAATGTTTCAGAAGAGGAAGGAAAAGCCTCATAACTGCTATTTCAGAAAACAAACAAACCGACATGTCCAGTTTAATGGCATTTACTTCAAGTATAAGATGGCAAAACCCATTCCCCTCGTCGTCCGTCTTTCCTTCCAGAGTTGCAAACATGTGGAAAGAACAGACAAAGTGGCGACATCAGCCAGAACTCCTAATGGGACCAGCACTTCCATACACACGCTTCTGTTACTGTTCCCCCAAGGGACTTGTCTGGCAGGCCAAGAATTCTTTTCTTCAAGCGTTCCCAATAAATTCACATAAACCAGGACCAAGTTATATAAAAAAAAAAAAAACTTTATTTCATGTACCAGGATTTATTATTTCTTTTTTTTTTTTTTTTGTAATTTTCTGTTTTTAAATTTTTTTTCTTTTTAACAGTCTGAAAAAACCCCACAAAATAAAGAAAATGGAGGTTGGTTTCTTGAACTGGTTTGAGCTGGACATGAGCAATATCCTTGGAAAAAGCTTCCCCACCGGTCCTGGTCCTCCCCCTTCTCTCTCCCTCTCTGACAGTCACTCTCACACCCAGGCGCTCACTCATCTTCTCATTTCACTCTGTGAATGCTCAAGAACTCTGTGGGCATCAAGTTCTTGAAAGCAGCTTTGGATTTAAACCAAAATACCATACACTGGCTACGGCAGAGTTTGGGAAACCAATTTTAACTCAGTTCTTGGGGCAGGAGGGGGATTATATTTAGGCTAGGCGTTTACCTTTTAAAAGGCCTGGAGACCAGGTGAGGAGGGGATGGAATTCAGGAGGAATCCCAGACTCCAGATACAGATTGAGGCATGCCACTTAGATTATTAGTTTAATCTAAGCTTTCGCTATGCTTCTCCACCAGTGCCAGACCTTCCCCTTGAGACCTAGAGAGAATTCTTTTAACTAGAGACTTAGATTTCCCACATGCCGCTCCCCAACCTGGCCCTGAAAGGGACCCCCACTTTCCTGTGCTGAGAGGGAAAGTGGGATGAAGCAGCAATATCTGGGGCCAGGAATTGTTTTAGGAAGAGTGTCGGAACTCCGGTGGGAGCTGAACTGTGGGACTTAAAGACTCTTAACATTGAAGCAGCAGGAATTGGAACAGAGTCAAGGGTCGGTCTGAGCAGCCGAGTCTGACCCGCTCAATAAGCCGTCAGCCCTGGAGCTGCCCCTGTTTGCAACAGAAGGGCTTCTGTTGTGTGTACGTCCATGGAGAATTCTCGCACTCTGTGCAGGCCCTGAGCTAGTCTGCAGCTGACTGAGTGACACGCAGAGACATATTGATAACGCCTTGCCCATGCTCCTCAACATCCCTCTCTGTGTCCTGATAGCAGCATTAAAAAGGAGCTGAATTACATGTGGTTTCTGGACCTCCGGCACATTGGTTCTGCTCAGCACAAAGCCTTCTTACTAAATGTCAGGCCAAGTCCCGGGCGTATGTGAAGTCCCTGGGATGGGTGCTGTGGGCAGGGGGAGGCAGTTTGCAGGATTAACAATCGCGAAGGCATTGGGGAAGGGTGGGCAGATGTCTGCAACGGTGTGGTGAGACGTGTGTGAATGAGTGGGAGGCTATATGCCTGAGTCTCCTCTCATGCTCACTGGGTAAACCAGGAGTAAACTACTCTGCCATCGGTGGAGTTATCTGGGGGTCAAACCAGCAGGAGCGGAGAATCAGGCCCAGCATGTGTATGAGCTGGAGGAGAAGTGCATGTGTATAGGAGTCCAAGGGCCTCACGGTCTTGCAGCGCTTTGAGTCATTGCTCCAGGGCAGAATGAGTATAAAACATTGCCACTGGGGCAAGCGACTGAGGCCTTCTGATCTGGTAGCACTTTGCACCCATCCCGCGGGGTGTCAACGACTACGCAGGGGCAAGGCAGCAAGGAATCAGGGCTTGTATGTGAGGAGGTCGGTTCAAGACTCCTTGGTTTCAGCGGGGGTGAGGTCAGGCCCTTGGTGTGTGTCTGGCTCTGGTGGAGGCTGGCAAAACCTGAAAGTGATGAGGCAAAATGGACATTTGAAGGTATATACCAGAGAAGACAGCCCATATCTGCCTACCGCGGGGCACGTCAACAGCATGCATGGTGGGCATGAGTGTGTGGGTGCTAGTCTCCTTATCAGCAAATAGTCTTTATGCTGCCTCCCATCCCCACAATAGCAGCATCTTCCTATCCCTAGGAAGAGATGTGTGTCTAACGCAAAGCTCCTGTGGCCAATGGGGAGCCTCTCTCCTCCTGCCAGCCAGGTGAGCTCTGGCTTCTCAGGGATTTTCCTTTTGTTAAAGGGATTCAATTTCTGTTTTCTCTTTACAAGCCCCTCCTGCTAATTTATGCTTCCCTCCCTTCCTCTCTCCACCCTCCCCAATTCCCACATGTTCACAGTTTAAAGCTGGAGAAAACAAAAATGAAAAGAAAAATACTATCTGGTTTTCTTGCAAGTAAATCCACTTATTGTATTTACATTTATTTATAGTTGGTTTTGTTTTATTAAAAAATTGCCACTTGTTTTTTAGAAACTTTTTTTTTTTTTTGCAGTGTTGCTGTTAACCACAGGGTGCCCAGGGACTAGTGAGTCCAGGTAGGCCACCATTAACTCCCTGGGAGCCCTGGGGACCAGGGAATCAGCATTAAGCCCTGGATTCACAAGAACAAGAAAAGTCAGTATTAACCCTCAAGGTCCCACAAGAGACACATGAATCACCTTTGATCCCAGGGTCTTGGCAAGTCTGAGCAGGTTACAAGTAACCCCAAAATCCCTACGGTCATCATTAACCCCTAGAACTCCCACACAGCACTGCTAATTCACCCCCCACACTTCCTGGAGACCCTCTCTCCCCTGAGCTTGTGAGAGTCCGTGCTGGGTTAAAACTGAACAGAAAACAAAAAAGTTAAAGAATAAAACTTGAAAAATCCAAAGAGCTGCCTCGTCCTCCTCCCACTTTGTTGTTGGGGTTTTTTTGTTTGTTATTTCTTGGTACCCTTTTTTAAATTTGTTTTTATTAAATGTTAAAATAATGGTACATGGGAAATCATGCATTCTTTTAAATTTATTTTCTATTTTTTTAAATCTCTCGGTTTTTAAAGTTTTTCTTTTTTTTTCCTTTTTCTTTTTTTTTTATACTTTTTTGTCAGTGTCATTTCTTTTCTTTTGTTTCTTTTCTTGTTAGTTTTTTTTGTTTGTTTGTTTGTTGTTGTTTTTTTTGTTTTTTGCTTTTTGCTTTTGGAAGGTTTCCCCATGGTTGCTTTCTCTTCTCCCTCCCATGCCCTCCCTGTTGCCCCCCCAGCTCCTCCTCTTCTGTTTCCTCCCCACCTCCCGCCTGTTCCTTCCCCATTTTCAGCTCCTGGCAGCGGCTTCATACTGGGGTGGTCCGGCGGTTGGCTGTGTTAGTGTGGATAGAGTCCTTGTTCTCTTTCTGGATACAGTTGTGAACCTGGAGGAAACTGTTATCCCTGTCGGAATTGTAGGTGGCGGTGGGGGTGGTGGCAGCCTTCAGGGGGTCCCTGGTCAGGGTGTACATCGAGATCTCCGTTGATGGGAGGGTATTGAACCCTTTGATCCCGACGGGCGAGGCATCCCTGGAGTGTGAAGGCTCAGTGGAACGGGAGCTGGAGCGACTGCGTCTCTGATAGCGGTAGCGATAGCTGGGGATACGGGTGATGGCGGAGGACTGGAGGTAGTCCGTGGCACGAGCGTTGGCACGCAGCTGTTTGTGCCGGTCAATAAACATGTGAACGGCCAGAACTCCCACCATCTCAGCTATAATGAAGGACAGGGCCCCAAAGTAGAAGGACCAACCATAGGAGTAACTGTTCTTCTTGGAGTCACTCTTTGAGGGGTCTCCAGCGTTGGCTGATATGTACACAATGATGCCAATTATATTACTCAGACCTGCGGGCAAGGGTAAGCGAGAGAGGAAAACATTAGACTGTCCTAGAGGGAAAGGACAGCAGTAGGTGCAGAGTTAAAGCCTAGGATCCCATCGGTCTTCCCAAGAGTAACCTAGTGCTCGTGACTGCCAGGCTGTCTGTCTGCTCACGGCTCCCCAAATGGGCCTCCAACCCTTCCCGGCTTGAAGTCCTCTCTAGGGATTCCCAGGTGAGAGAGCAATTCATTCCATATGTTCGCTGAACCCTAAACTTCACCCTGCTACTGGTACCCCAGTCCTGGCTGTCTCAGTGAGACCCTCTCCCCCAGCAGATGTAGAGAGGAGCTCAGTCTCCATATACATCCACTTCTGAGATCCTGCCTCCCCTGCACTGCACCCCAACACCTTGCTCTGGAGAAATTTATTTCTCATATTTCTTCCACCCAGGGTGGTTGCACCCTGTTGACAAGTGGTCAGGGGCTTCTGGGCTCCATCTGCCTGATGTCAGAGTCTGTCCAGCGGTGGAGGTAGCCATGTAACTGAAAGGAGATGGGGCCATTCTGGTTTCTGCGTACTGCATTTGCACACATAGAGGACTCTCTCTGCAGGGAGCAGCTGCCATTTTGTGTTTCAGTTCAGATGCAGAATGTCAGAGTGAGTCACTGTGCACTCTCTCTCTCTTCCTCTCTCAGGGAGACTTTACATTTACTCTTTCTTGTTGAATGTTTTCTTTCATCTGAAGTAAAACTCAACTAGACTAAAAAATTACGTGTTGGCCTTTTTGCCTGTGCAAACAAGCCACTTCCTTTCCCTTCTGCTCCTGCATCGCCTGGACAGCCTGTCACTCTCTTTCCCTGATGGCATCTTCCTCACTATTGCTCTTAGTCTTCCATCCCCCCAGCCCATTTGTCCCTCATCCCTTTACCTGCAGACACGAAGAAGATGCCAGCACTAAGGATGATGTTGTGTCGGGTTTTGTAGAACTCGCTGGCTGCAATGCAGAGTCCACCCATGAACAGCAGAATCACACTCAGGATCGGGAAAATACTAGAGGCCCTTACAGCCCCTGTGAAAAAGAGAGGGAGAGGGGGAGAAATAACAGCACAGGTAGGAGATAGAGGAAGGGGGGGAGAAAAACAATACAGGAGACAAAGAGATGGGGAGAGGAGGGAACAGATACGGAGGGAAAACAATCGCATGATTGGTGCGAGGGAGAAGGAGCGGAAACGGAGAAGGAAGAGAAACAGAGAGAAGGCAGAGCGATTCAGGGAGGAATAAAGAGACAGAAGGGGATGGAGAGAAGGAGAGAGAAACAAAGAGTGTCAGCAGAAGGAGGGAGTGATCACAAATGGATTGTTCGTTTGTTGGATTGTCACTGAGACTATCAGAAGCCAGTGGCCTAGTTGGGGCCTGGTGGCAGAAGTTTACCTAGGACTCTTTCATAACCTGACCTCCACAGGCCCCTCACCCCTGCTTTTGTTCACACCAGGCGGGTCCTTCCTCTATTGTCCCCCCCATAGTGCGACGCAGTTTGGCTGTTAAAGAGCAGTGCCGGGGTCCCAAACGCTCCACTCAGAGACTCAGTCAATGGCACGTCATTTGGAACGTGAACTAGCCCCCGAAGGAGAGATTGGGGGAGAGCTGGAAAGCCACCACCGGTGCAGTGTGACAACCTGTGGCTATAGGCAGAGGCTGCAGCCATCACGGGCTCTGGGAAGTAAAACTCGCAGCCCAATCCTCCAGAACACAGGGCTCCCAATGGCGAGCTCAAAGAGCAGCTCCGCAACCTCGTGCATGCTCCATCCAGCAGAGGGCAGCAGTGCGCACTCATGTGCAAAGGCACACAGACAGACAGACAGCCGTTCCTGGAGTAGGTCTCGCTTATTTCAGCTAGCAGAAGGGGGTGGTGTGCACGTGTGCGCCCTTCCACACCCCCCCCCAGTATCCTGTCCAGCCGAGAGCCGTGGTGAGGGCTGGCCCATGCTGCACCGTACATCACAGCACGTTTATGAGAGAGGCCTCTCCTCTCTTCCCAGCAGAAAGACGAGGACGACGTTACAGGGGGAAATAAACGTATGACAGAAAGAACGTGAATCCGACAGCCCAATGCAAATCTTCTGTCAGGAGAAGCAACCTGAATACAGCAAACAAAGGGGGTTTCCGTAGAGTGCAGGGGCATTTGGTTCACAGGACCTGCTGGAGAGTCTCTCCATCCTAACAGACAGGCAGAGTCCTGGCTGGTGCCGACTTTCGCACAGCCCCTGCCTCCTATAAACACAAAGGGCTGTGAGGAGCCTCTTGCTTGCTCTCCAGGAGTGCCTGGCGCTATTTCAGGAAATGGGATGGGAATAACGGTGCTAATAACTTTTGGAAGGCAGGGGAAGATTGAACAGTGGGGAGCCACGTGACCGTCGGCAAATGGCAAGTGGCTGCCCTCTCTTGGGAGGGGCCTTGTGGAGATTCTTAGCCTCACGTGCTGGGGAGAACACAAGGTCCCGGTGTGAAATTGGAAGCAGGGGACGCTGTGCAAGGGGTGAAAGCAGGATTCTCTGCCCTTATTCTCAGCTCTGTTGCCTCATATTCTCTCCAGACATTCCACAGAGTCAAATTGCCATGGACGAGAGGGGTTGTCACTGAACCAATGTACCTTTCCGGAGTCCAGTGCAGACCCTGCAGCCTGCCGGGGAGGAGAGCCGATAATGTGTTCAGCGGGTCTGTGTCAGTCTGGCTTCTACCCAGGAGAGTCTTCTGGCAAAGAAACATACTGACCCTCTCCCCCTTCCTCCTGACACCAGCCATTCGAGGAACCTGAGCCATCTTATCTGAATGGTCAGCAAAAACAAACGGAGTCCTACTCAGGTCCCCTGCCATCCCAATCTCCTGGCCATTCTGACCCAGGCAACGACCTCAGCTAAAGATCAGAAGCAGCCGACTAGACAGGCCTGCCAACACTACCAAGCATAGCCCCGGTGAAGCCACAACCAGCTCCAATTCGGCAGACGTCCTGGGAAGAACCTTTGTCCGAGTCAGGCCATCTCACGTCAGGCCTAGCTCAGCTTGAGGCCCCTGCTACCAGACGTGATCCACCAAGTACCTCATTAACTCTGGCCAGGCCCAGCGTCCTGCTTCACAGGATGCTGCTCTTTCCTAAGGATTCTGCCCTGGGGCTTTGCTTTAAAGGGGACATCATTAAGTTAACAGGCCTGCTACCATTTGACCTACACTTGTCTTTTCTTTGCGGAGACAGAGATCTGTGGTTCTCTGGGTGCTCCTCTCCCAAAACAAATGCTCCAAGGCTCCATTCGCTAAAAAGTGATCAATGCCAACTGCCGCCATGCTCATAAGCGATTCTTCAATAGCAAAGCTGTGTTCAGGGGCAACCCTACAGCAGTAAACCAGCGTGCCCACCCTCTGCTGATGAGTGTCACCCACATGTGCAGTGCTGGCACTCAAGCAGTCTGGTAAGCAATGCAAGAGGAATACACTTTAAGGAAACATTCTCCATGGGGTTATTTAGAACAACGGTGGGTGAGCAAATATTTTAGAACTGATGAGAAAAGCTGGTCACCATCTCCCTGTTTCGTCCGTATACATGATCTTTAAAGAATCCCAAGTCTTTCTAACTCCATGGTGCTGCTAGGCCCCCAGCACGCTCCAGACACACACGAGTCACAGTTGGCCACTCCTAGAGATCCCAGCCCTAGCAGGTCCCTGATGCGTAGCCCACACAATTAAAAGCCACTTCTTTTGGACTCCATTAGGCCAAAGATCTTGATGTCAACAGGAACTGTGCTCATGGAAGGACAGCGGGACATAGAGGTTGAGATTAGCTCTCGGGGCCGGCGAGAAGACGATCCTGTGTATCCGTTGTAAAGAAAGACACAGCCTCTGCTTTTGCAGTGAAGAAGAGCGATCTCTTTTCATCAGTGAAGGTTTTACAGCCCATACAGAACTGCACAGCTTTCCAGGCCGGTGCCATCTACCTGCACATGGGAGGTGTGAGCTCTGCCCAGGTTGACTTCTGATCTCTGCTTTCCTCTTGTGCGACCTTCCAGAGATGCACCACGCTCTAAGTGCAGCATTTCTCTCAGTGGCCCTGGGACACGCTCTTCAGTCTCTTCTGTGCCCCAGAGAGACGTGTTAGCTCCAACAGTCTCTGTTCTCACCCTGCTGTTCCTTGGCCCACCTGCTCTGCGGCTCTTATCCACAGCCCACTTAAGTGGATGTTCTGTCAGTGAAAGGTGACTGACTTATCAACAGGTCTGCTGACAGAAGCAGGTGCTCCTCAGAGCTTTCCCATCTAAGTACTGACCAGCACAAGTCTACTTTCCTTTTCAAATCTGATGTGATCGCAGTAGAAGAACTCAGCATATGAATCTCTACCAAGAGGGCTAGCGTAAGCAACAGCAGTGTACGTTTTTGCCCCTCCCCGGAATACACATGCTCTGTCACACTCACACACGCACTGTCCCAGCCTCCCTACTAGTGTGCCTGCCTCACCTCATGGAGAGGCTACTACATCTAAGGGAGTGCAGTCTTTATGGCCCATTCAATCCTTGGCTGCTCCGCTGAGACTGCTAACAAGGCTGCTATTTAGTGTTACTCGTGGTAAGTGAAGTGACTACCTGGCTCCAGAAATAAACTAAATCCACTGACTCATTTTATATGGATCAACAATGATCAGAGGGCAGTGACTCCTGGTCGCAAATGACCCTGGCATGCATTAGATGCAGTGACTCAGAAGTGAAAGGCTTGGACCCCATGCCCATACCCTCTAATCTCCTTGCTTGGGGTCCAGATGGAACAAGTGACCTACACTTTATGTGCAAGTCTCTGTAACCTATCCTTAATCCCCTGGGGTACTCAGCCCTTCCCACCTAGAGAGAGGATTGCAACTGGGGACACAGTCAGTGCTTCTGTCATTTCCCCTTCTCCTCAGAGTCATTTTCACTGGAAGCCCGTTAGCTGTTTTGCTTTTCCGAGCTAATAGGTTACTCTCTTTGGATCTTGGAGATGCTGCCTTCTCACTGTCAATATTTCCCCAATGTATTTAGAGTTCGGGTGAGGTGAGAGGCTACAGGGTTTTATCATAATTCAACACCTTTCATTAAAAAACCCTTTGATTGCTGGTGCAAGTTGGAATCTAGCACCATCCAGCAGATTTGGTCTTGTGGAGGTGGGAGTGGGCTCGTTAGTGGGAGGCAGGGAACCCTCTGAGACAAATATTCAGAAGGTCTTAGGGATGCCCCCAGTCTATTCGTCCAGATTTTGCCTCATCTGGCATGTTAATCCCCAAGGGAACCAGGTTTTGAACAGTGTCATCTACAGGAAGCAAAGGGCACCCAAGCACTAGTACCCACAATCAGCTCCAAGGAAAAGAGCCTGCAGACTTACGGAGGAAATATTCTGCTGTGTCGGCTTCATAATCTGTATCCTCAGGGAAGTGATCGATTTGCTTACACAGACCTTTAAAATTCCCTGCAAAACAAGAGAAGAACGAAAAAATGAGACCATCAGAAATCAGCCACGGTAAACAACTCCTCTCTGGGTCATTTTTTATGCCCTCTCTACCTCCTTCCCAGGTGACACGCACTCCCCCACACCTCCCCCCGCACGCACGCACATTCAGCTCTTGGGCATTCGCTACTATACACACACCCCCCTTCACATCCCCGTATGCACATGGGAACATAGGAATTGCTCTGCTAGATCAGACCCCAGATCCTGTCTCCGGCAGTGGCCAGCACCAGATGCTTCAGAGGGTTAGAATGCTGAAGTGGGCAGGTGTGGGATAATCTGACCCCCACATTAGGTCTCATCCTGGTCCCTTACAGAGACTGGCTGAAACTTTGAAGCATGAGGTTTTAGATCCCTTCAAAAATGTTATTAGTATTAACTATGATAACTCTGGATATTCTTGGTACCCTCTAAATGTCCACTCCCTTTTTGAATCTTGCTAAGTTTTTGGCCTCAATGGCGTCCTGTGACAGTGAGAGCTACAGTCTGTTTGCACATTGTGAGAAAAAGTATTTCCTGTTATCGGTTTTTGAGTTTGCTATTTTAAAATTTCATTTCATGTCCCCTTATTCGTGTGTTATGAGACATGGGAGAACAGATGCTCCTGATCCACCTTCCCTAAGTCGTATATTATTTTGTGTGTTTCTATCATGTCTGCTTTCATTTGTCCCCTTTTTAAATCTTTTCAATCTCTCTCCAGAGAAGCACTTTTCCAGGCCTTTAATCATTCTTGTCAATCTTCTCTGAAGCCTCCATTTCTTCAGTCGCACCCCCAATTACACATAAATGGTAAGGAATCCAGATCTCATGGGCATTGGTTAAACTGCACAAATGCAGCTTTGGAGTGCACAACATGTGACCTTCAGCTTCAGAAACCTCACGGTTTTAGCACTTGAGCTAAAGGAGAATCACCTTTAACTGTCAGTAATATTAGGGCTCTTACACTCACTAGGTCAGACACGAGGCAGCAGTGGTACAAGTAAGCACTAGCCAATACATTACAACATGCACATGCTCATGCAGCTATCAACATGTCCCCATACTTCCAACCCCACACTGCACATGTTGGTGGGAAGGGGCATGGCAGTACAGCTCTCAGACCCCTGCTGACACACGGGAACTGAGTGAAAGCGGGGACAGGCCAGCAGAACTGGGGTTACACAGCACGCTGATCACTCAGCCCCTACCTCATGGTATCAGGACATTTCCCGCCCTATTGCAAAAGGCAACCATGCAGAAGACAATCTTGTTAATCTCCAGGGGCTCCCGTCCCCATAAGCAGTGTCCCTCTCTTTTCCCGGGATTTCTCTCTGGGCCCTTATAGTGGTATCATTCATATAAAACTAACTGCCCTTGACTAGCCAAGAAGGGGAAGTTGCTGTGTCTGCACAGGGGACTGAGGCATTGGGCCCGAGGATACCTGTCCTTTAGGCTCCAGAGCAGGAGTTGAACCAGAGCAGAGGCATTAGTGCAGAAGGCCTGGGACCGGATGCTTTGGCTTTATGGAGTGGATGCACTTGGGGTTACACTTCCGGCATTGCCCCTCCTCCGCCCCTTCAAAACCAGGCTGGGATGAAGGGAGGCGCTTTCACACTGATTGCGGAGAGTGAGGAATCCTGGGAGAAGTGAGGGAACCACACTGCCTTACAAGGCACAATCTGAACAGTGCCCAGAGCACGACCTGGGACAGACAGGAATGGAGGATGCGGGATCCCTACAGCCACCGCAGTCCTAGCTGTTGCACAGAGGGGCGGTGTTGGCTGGGAGGAGCTGGCCTTTCCCAGCAGGAGGCCATGCAAAGGACAAAGCAAGTGTCCTAGTTAGAGGAATGGCCTGGGAAAATTCTCTGCACATTCCTGGGCAGGACTTTGGGACATTTGAAGAAGAGACCAGGCACAAATAATCCACTGCAGTTTTTACTCTGAGCCCAGACCCTGAAGGAGCAGGACTTTGGGAATTCAGTGCAGGTCCTTACTGAGTAGCTGTCCATGCAGTAGGGATAGGTACACTCCTCAGTACCAGCTCTCCATGCTTTGACCCTAGCTGTCTGCTCTGTTTATCCATGGTGTTTTTAAGGCACCATGGTATCTAAGAACCAATTCAGGGAGCTCCCATCAAGGAGCTGGGGGGGCACAGCCGAGATGCGGCTAAGATCTGAGTATATTAGGTGCTAGGAACAAAATGTCTTCGAGTGCCTCCGAAGTTTTCGATCCTCACTAATCCATATTCAGAGTAGATGATTCCCTTCTGCCCCACTTCTTCCTGTGGGATGCAGGAGCGACTCGCTAAGCCCTTCTCACCACGCCGAGCCCCTCGTTCAGGAAGTACCTGCTCTGCCGCCATGAGTTCTCCTTCACAGCCAAGGAAATCTGCTGGACCTCCCTCCCACGCCACGACCTGCACACACATTGCCTCCGTGGGAGGCAGGGAAAGCATGAGGCTCTTGAGATGCCTTTGCCCAGGTGTGTGGCACAAACCCTTCCCGCTTACTTTTATGGATGCCTGGATGCAGTCCGTGAATGGCCAGGTTCTGAGGACTCACCCTGTACATCTCACTGCGTGATGTGCTCCCATTTGTCATGGGAGGGGTGGCCTTTCCCCTCCTTGCTCCTGACTGCTTGAGATGGAGCCAGAACCTGTCTTCTGGGTCCCTGGCTAGGGCTGACTTACTCTGCAGTCCCAACCTCACTTGTTTTTCCAAACTCCAGAAAAGCGACTCTCACCCACCACAAGTGGATAATTCTGCTCCCAGAGTTGCAGGGGACGATGTTGCTCCCACTCTAGTTATATCTCTACCTCCTTACCTTTCCCTGGGTCTCAAACTGCCCACTTTCCACCTCTCATTAGCTTGCTGCTCTAAACCCTTTAATGTTGCCATGCGCTGTGGCATCTCAGCTTGCAGTCCCCTTTCACTTTGTGGCATCAGAAAAGCCTCCAGTTGTAAATTTCACTTTTCTACTCAGCATATACTAACCACCCCACTCCACACGGAATGCCCCCTTCCAACACATGCTGTGGGGACAGCAGAGAGAGTCAACACCCTAGCAAATATGGAAAAAGGGACAAACAGAGCTTTTTGGGAGGTGGTGATGGCCAGGAATGATCCTGAGACACTGTGTGCATGTGTGGGTGTGGGGTTGTGGGGACGGGTGGTAGGGAGGGGCAATTATGATTCCCTGCCCCACCTCCCCACCCTGTAACTCCTGCCTGTATTTTAGCTTGGCTAACCCTTGTGTGAAAATCAGGCTGCTTATGAATGATGCTGCATCTTGTGCATGATAGTTTACACAAAGCCTCCTTTGGGTACTCTGCAAGGGATCTGGGCACCCAGAGTATGTCTATACCATAATTAGACACCTGTGGCTGGCCCGTGCTAGCTGCCTCTTGCTCGCATGGCTCAGGCTGTTCAAATGTGGTGTAGACGTTCAGGTTCGGGCTACCTCACCTTGCAGGGTCCCAGATCGCGGGCTCCAGCCAGAGCCCAAATGTCTCTTCCACAATTAAACAGCCCCTTAGCCCCAGTCCTACGAGCCAGAGTCAGCTGGCACAGGCTTGCCACGGGTTTTTAATTGCAGTGTAGACAGACCCTCTGACAACAAGGGGAAACGTCCGTGCACAGCATGGGACAAGGGCAGGGGCAGTGCTTATTCTTTGGCCAGGGCGTCTGGGTGCTCAGGGTCAGGTGCCCTGCAGTTTCCAAACCCTCACGTCTGGATGACACTATGCCCCCTCAAGGCACTGCTGTTCATTCTGGGCTAGGCCAAGCTTCAGTGTGAAAAAGGCCTCTGTCTGCTACCGTAGGGTTAGCTCCACCTGTGGCAGCAAAGCTGGGAGTCCTAGGGCGGACAGGGCTCCAGGTGTCTGCTGTCCTTTTAACCACTGTGTCTGACCCTTCTCAGAGCAGATCCACATTCCACGATAGTAAGAACCCTGCTGGACCCACAGCTTTGTCTCTGCTAGTGCCCCAGCTGCTAACACATCTGGAGCCCAGCTAGAAGAGAGGAAGGATATTGCAGTGGTTAGGGCACAAACCTGAGACTCAGGAAACCTAGGTTCAATTTCCTGTTCTGCTCCAGCCTTCCTGTGCGACTAGGCCACTTAGGATTTGTCTCCACTGCAGTAAAACACCTGTGGCTGGCCCGTGCCAGCTGGCTCAGGCTACGGGGCTATATATGTTCAGGCTTGGGCCGAAGCCTGGGCTCTAATATCCCCACCACCACAGAGGGGACATACCCCTAGGAAATACAAAATGCACAGAGAATTGGCTAGAGCAAAGGGCTCAACGAGTAGTGATCAATGGCTCCATGTCTAGCTGGCAGCCGGTCACAAGTGGAGTGCCCCAGGGGTCTGTCCTGGGGCTGGTTTTGTTCAACATCTTCATTAATGATCTGGAGGATGGGTTAGATTGCACCCTCAGCAAGTTTGCAGATGACACTAAGCTGGGGGGAATGTTAGATACCCTGGAAGGGATGGATAGGATACAGAAGGACCTAAACAAATTGGAGGATTGGGCCAAAAGATATCTGATGAGGTTCAACAAGGACAAGTGCAGAGTCCTGCACTTAGGACGGAAGAATCCTGTGCATAGCTACAGACTGGGGACCGAAGAGCTAGGCAGCAGTTTTGCAGAAAAGGATCTGGGCGTTATAGTGGATAAGAAGCTGGATATGAGTCAGCAGTGTGCCCTGGTTACCAAGAAGGCTAATGGCATATTGGGCTGCATTAGTAAGAGCATTGCCAGCAGATTGCGGGAAGTGACCCTCTATTCAGCATTGGTGAGGCCGCATTTGGAGTATTGTGTCCAGTTTTGGGCCCCCCACCACAAAAAGGATGTGGGCAAGTTGGAGAGAGTCCAGCGGAGGGCAACAAAAATGATTGGGGGCTGGAGCACAAGACTTATGAGGAGAGGCTGAGGGAACTAGGCCCGTTTAGTCTGCAGAAGAGAAGAATGGGGGGAGATTTGACAGCAGCCTTTAACTACCTGAAAGGGGGTTCCAGGGAGATGGAGCTAGGCTGTTGTCAGTGATGGCAGATGACAGAACAAGGGGCAATGGTCTCAAGTTGCAGTGGGGGAGGTCTAGGTTGGACATTAGGAAAAAGTTTTTCACTAGGAGGGTGGTGAAGCATTGGAATGGGTTACCTAGGGAGGTGGTGGCATCTCCATCTTTAGAGGTTTTTAAGCTGAGGCTTGACAAAACCCTCACCGGGATGATTTAGCTGAGGATAGTCCTGCTTTGAGCAGGGGGTAGGACTGGATGACCTCCTGAGGTCCCTTCCAACTCTAATATTCTATGATTCTATGTCTACACTACAGTGTAAACCCAGGGTTCGAACTCAGGCTCCAGCCTAACCCCGCTTCCGTCTACACACAAACTGTGCTAACCCATAGCTTGAACTCAGGATCTCAAGACTCCACAGGAGTGGAGGGTTCAAACCTGAGTCAAGCTGTAATCCAGGGTTCAAGCCCTATTGCTTTGCAGTGTAGATGAGTCCCACTGGGTTCATGCTCCAGGAGTCCACCAAAAGCATCCCAACAATCTCACGGCCCAGCTTTCTTTGTTCTCTGGGCAGCCAAGCTTTTCCACACTGCACCACACATTACTAAAGCAGCCACATTTTGGGAAGGCGCTAGGAAACCTGGACCACTGCTAGAGGGTTGATCGGAGCCCAGTCCTGCTGTGAATCAGGTCCCAGCCCTGTCATTTTGCAGCAGGGACACACACAGCTCAAGCCACAGATCCGAGTCAGAAGGTCTGTGTAGTGCAGCAGGGACGTGTTAGCGCGGCTGTGAGACCCGGGTCCAGCAATTGTAAGCTCAGGTTTACAATGCAGTTTGGATGCTCAAGCGTGGGCTTGGAAACACCCAGTCCACAAGCCTGTATCCCACAGACCTGGGTTTACACACAAATGTAGACATACCCTCAGGGTGGGATTCACAAAGATACCTAGGGCCTAACTCCCATTGGTTTCAATAGGCATGAGGTGCTGAAATACCTGTGCGAATCCCTTGCTTAGTTCCTCTGTGCCTCAGTTCCCATCAGTAAAATGGGGATAACATCTCTGCTCTACCTCACAAGGATATTGTAAGGATCAGTACATTACAGACTGTGAGGTGCTCAGGACTGTCGGAATGGATTGGCAATGGTGCGAAATCTTTCAGAAAAAAGCCTGGTGTTGAGAAGGCCTATCTGTCACCTCCATTGCTCCAAGGTCATTCAGCAATTCTCTAATGGGGCACCTGTGGCCTGCTGAGACAGGAGAATGATCTCCACTGCACCTGCATTGATAGCAAAGCCTCCAGTACACGTGGGGTGGGGGAGGGAATTGTTCACCAGGCTTCCCAAGTGCTGTTAAAAGAGCCTTCCGCATCCCGCTCTCAGATGCCGCAGGAGCAGAATGCAAAGCAGCGAAGGTTTCTACACAAATGCAAAGCTGTTTCTACACATTGTGGCCAACACGGTCAGAAGCTTGAGCAGGCGCAAACAGTCATTTGGGTGCCCATCTAGGGGCCCAAGACCCCGTTAGAAGGTCAAGGGCAGCTTCTCTTCTGAGCCTTGCCGGCCATCTCCCTTCCCTGAGTTGTTTCATGAGAAGCAACCCAAATGTGGGAAGGTTCTGTCTTGCCTCCTCTCCTCGCAGGTGCCTCCCTGTTCCTCAACCCCCCTGTGACCTGCCCCTTCTGAAACCTGACCGTGTGAGCCCCGACACTTTCCCTGCCTCCCCCGCCCCCCACTACTACTGGCCCTGTCGCAAACCTGTCTCTCTCTTTCCTTTCTAATGCGAACCCTGTAAACCCTCAATATGCTCTGTCTCTCTTCTTCCAGCCACAGCCTTGTCTTTGAGATGTAAGAGTGGGGATCTTTACTCTGCCCTGTCCGCCTTCAGGTGCACAGGTGACAGCACAGCCAATGAGGGGCTGCTTCATCACCTAAATCTGCCCATCCTGGAGTTGCCATGCTTCTGATTTGACTTACTCCGGAGCCCCTGGAGCAGGCCTCGGTTGCTCCTGGGCCCGTCTGTAAATGCTGTTAGGCTCAGACCATGTCCCTGTCCCTGTCCCCACTCTGCCCCCATAGAGGGTTCAAGCAACTGGGCTCTCAGACAACTTGGGCACAACCAAAAACCTTGGGTTCCCCCAGCAGCACAAATGTCTACTTTGTACCTGCTCAAGCTTTTGAAGATGTTGACCTGAATAACTGAGACTAGCAACACAGGGCACCCTTCAAATGCACAGACCAAAGGGATAGTATTTTCTGGTTGGGGCAGGAAGGGTGGAGATGCCACATTAGGCTGAGATTGTCAATGTTGCCTAAAGATTTTGGATGTCCAGTGACATCAGAATTAATGGGAACTGGGTAGTCAACACCCCCGCCGTCCACATGGTTTTAAATATCCCAGCCTTATTATGTGGTTCGCATACAGTTTGGCTGCATATAGGACTCAGCTGGTGTAAATCAGCAGTGCCATTTGAACTCAGTGGAGCTACCCTGGTTTAAACAACTGAGAAGTTGGCCCTTTGTTGTTAGTAATGCGGTTTACTTCTGTACCACTTTGTGTGACCTTGTCTCTTGAAAAATCCTCTGTCTGCAGGGTGACATCCATTGAATAAAGTGAGTTCCTCTACCAAAGAAGCCCCCTTCCAGCAGAGGAGGAGGAATTTTGAGTGGCCAAGATGGTACCTCTGGAGACAGAGGGCCTGAGGTAGAGGGAAAGACATCTGAGAGCAACAAGCAGACAGAGGTGGAGCCAGGGACAAAAAGCCTCCTTTCTCAGAATGCTTTTTGATATTTCCTTTTCAGGAAGAGGCTTGTGCATTGAAAGCTCTCCTTTAGTTTCACTTTCTACTTTAGCAGAAGTTTTGGGGAAGAGGACTTCTGGGGAGATATACAAAACCAACTGGATGAGACTACTCTCTTCAGTGGCAAGGAAGGATGATCCAGTGGTTAGGGTGCCAGTCTGGGACAGGGAAGACCATAATTCAATTCCCTGATCTGCAACAGACTCTGTGGATGTTGGGCAAGTCCTCATCTGTAAAATGGGGATAATAGCACTGTCCCACCTCACAGAGGTGTTGTGAGGATAAATACATTATGGATTGTGAGATGCTCAGATGCTATGGTAGCAGAGGACATAGAGGCAAAATAAGTAAAACCAACCAGGTTTAGGCTTCCTGTTTTATTAGTAATCCTGATCTCTGATGAAACTGGTATTTAATATTTACCCATGAGAAAGCTGCCAGAAACAAAGTGTGAAAGGGGGAGGTAAATCATGTTGTGAGAGAGAGAGACGTACACATTTCTTTCTGTTCCAAGTCCCCATCTCGGAGCTGAGTCTGTTTGATACCAGCTGGCAAAGTGAGGCTCAGAGCCAAAGTCTGTACACAGATCAAAAATAACAGACAGCGCCATGGGAAACTAAGTTTGGATTTCACATTTATACACATCAGTAGAGACCTTAAAAAGCCAGAGACTTCTGTTAGCCATCGCTGCCAAAAAGGGCTAATGTGTTTGGATGTCTCCTCTTAGACTGCCCAGCCCGAGACTCCTGAGGAGCAGAAGTGCTGAGCACCCTGCTTTCTGAAAACCAGGCCCTTTGGGCAGCCCAAAATGAGGCACCCAAAGCCACTGGCCACTTTTGAAAATCTTGGCTTCAGTTCCAAAATTAATATTTAGCCACCCGAATGAGTGGCTGGATTTTCAAGTGCTGATTGTCCATTAGCTCACCTCTCATGGACCACTATGGGAGCTGTTGGGTGCTCCGCACTTTAGAAAATCAGGCCACTTATGTGGATGTTCCGATATGGCTTTAAAAGCTTAACTTTAGGCTCCTATTTTTGAAGGTCTTGGCCATAGTGCTAGAGGGAGCTGTGCTGCAAGAAGGAGTGTTGTGGATTCATCAAATAATGCTGGAACATGAATGAGAACCAATGCCCCAGCACCATGTAAAGGGATGCTGTGCTGGTGGAGGTACCACCTGTTAGGTGAATAGTAAGTGAGGTGCTGTCCATGTACTCCACAGCTCTGCTCCTCCGGCACCATGGAACTTTCTATCATAAGGCTCATCTGGATAGGACGTAGAGCATTTCTGTGGGACTGATCCAAGACTGGGAAACAGATTCTGACAGGAACCAAAGCCTTCCACAAATCTCCCCACCTTCCACTTCAAGTGCAAGGTGCACTTCTTCAGCCTTGCCTTCTCTAATCTAAACACATAGCAGCGTGTACATTAAAAACAAAACAAAACCCTACCAAACCAGGCAATACACTGTACACATAATGTTTTCTGCAGGGATAGGAAGAAAAAACGAATGAACCCAACATGACAGATGTTAGTCACATTGCTAAATGCCCTATTGGAAGGGGCTCAAATACTACAGTGGTGAGGGCAGTACAAGAACCTATATAGAATAGAGATAGAATTTGTGATTATTAAATGTCCTTCCTCCGGAAGGACTGTTAGCCTGATTCTCTTTGCCACATTACAGCTGGACTAATAACATTCTGTCAGCCTAAAATTAATTAATTTATTGATTGGAAATGATATTCTTCTTTACTTTTTATCCTAAACTGCAGAGCAATGTTTCTGTGAGTTGCTAATAGCTGATGCATTTTTACCTCAGAATTGGCTACAGTTCTTCCTGTACGTACAAGTAGAGCATAACATATAAATGAAAGTTTTCACATAAAGCACTGTGGCAAACTGCCAACTCCCCCACCCCCAGTGGGTCTCATGCTTTACCCCTGCTGTTTGTTTGTGGTTAGGATGCCCCCAACTACCTCGTCTCCCCTGACGGTAGCGGAGCTCTGTCTCCTGACTGGGAGAGAACCTTCTGCAGCTGCCCCAGACCTTCTGGAAGCTTTTCCTGTATGTGTTCCCTCCCCCTCCTTCAGGGAAGGCAGAGCTTAAATACCCCTGGCCTGGCCTTTCATTGGGTCCCGGTGCCATTAATTGCCCTGCTGTGCTCTTCCCTCTGGCTGCCCGGCAGAGGGTTTTTACCCCTTTCGGGCCGTCATACTGGCCCAGGTATACTCTTTTGTAGCCATCTGGCCTAACTTTACCACAGCACCCTCTTTCGTAGGGTCATAACTTCCTAAAACAAACACGTCTTTGCTTGAATATCTCATAATTTGTCTCAGCCAACAGATGAATTTGTCTGAGCAAAATTTGTACACCTATTTTTGAGTTTTTAACTGTAAAAATAATGTAACTCAAAGATGTGTGAACTTTACAAGTGCTAGTCTTCAGATTTGAAATGTTAAAACAAAAAACAAAAAACATAGCACGACAATAGAAGTAACAGAAAAATCCATGTTACCCATGCATAGGACAAAGTTCCCACTCAGTTTAGGGTTGTGTGACACCATTTTCTGGGCTATAGCATAACGTATCAAGCATGGAGATGAATTTCATTTGAGAAAGCAGTGCAGAACAAAAAGTAGTAGGTTTCACCAAAAGACATAGAGGAGTGTTGCTCTTCATTCTATACATGATGTATTGACACAACCGTGACGGGCACACTGGAGTTGGGCTAGATCTCAAAGAAGGAGAGAAGAGATATCATTTATGTAGGTGTGGTCTTCTGCTGCTATTTCACTATGAAATGCAGAAGCTGAGACTATGCAGTTGTGGAGGTACACAGAGAAAACCAGCAGAGAACTTAGTTGTTATTTCTACCGCATTATAATGTTCTTGGCTCTTTACAGGCACAACCGGGCAAGTCCTAGAATGGTTTGTGAGAAGACAAGACAAACAGAACATCAAGCTGTGTTTCTAAAGGATAGGGCACATGGGATAAAATGCGGGCAGCTAGAGAGGAGATGTAAGCAGAGGCAGAACTATGCAGGACCTTGAAGGTGAGACTGGAACCAGGGCAAGTATTCAAGAAGTGGGGTGGCATAGCTAGATGGCGTGTAAGGAGGAGGATTTTAGCATCAGCGTGTTGAATAGACTCCTGGGACACAACATGAGAGCTGGGAAGGCCAGGGAACAGATTGCAGTAGTTAAAGCAAAAGATGACCAGGCCATGGAGAAAAGTTTCAGCAGTATCAATAGAGGGAATGAAGAATTTCAGAGATATTACAGAGGAAGTACATGCAAGATTTAACAACAGCCTTTTTATGTGTGGGAGGGGAATCAAATGTGACACCAAAACTGTGAGGCTAGTAACTGGAAGGGTGGTGTAATTATCTATAGTGAGATAAATGAAGTGGGAAGGGTGTGGGGAGGAGATAAGCAGTGCTATTTCCACCATGTGGGGTTTGTGTTGGTGGCTGGACTTCCAGGAGCAGACGTCAGAGGGAGAGCGATGCAGATAGCAGACTGAAGGGAAAGAGTATTTAAACTATTCTTTTTTCTTCTTTTTTAATTAATAATAATAAAATCAAGGAAACTGCCTTCAAAACCTGACATGACTATAATGTTAAGGTTATGCTGTTCAACCCACAAAAATTAGGAAATGTAAAAAATCTCATATGCCAAAGCCCCCATGACAGGGCGGTGCTAGGCCCTGGGCAAATGCTAGTTACAGACAGTCCTTACCATGATGTTTTTACACCTTAACTCACCACATTGGGCTAAATTTTCTCCTCAGATCTATCTGTGCAGCTCCTCTGGGGTTGTAGATGTATATTTGAGGACAGAATTGGGCCCACTCAATATAGCAGGGAGGATTTTGGAGGACTTCATGTTGCTGTTGGTGACGGAAGGTTACTAATAGATCTTTAGTGTTCGTATTTCCCAACTTTTCAGGGATTAACCTTGCTACCCTAACATTATGTACTTGTCATTTTTCATATGAAATCTCCTTGATTGTTCTTTAGATTAGACAGGTAAAAGGAGATTCAAATACTCATCTCCTCCATCCAGTCCCACATCGGCATCTCTCTCTCTCATGTATCCTTCTGGATCTAGAGAGAGATTCTGGCATCAGTTCTACTAGCGTGATTCTGGTGTAACTTGAATGTCGTTGGTGAAGTCCCTTTGGATTTACACCAGGGTAACCGAGAGCAGAATTGAGTTCATGGTAATTAGCTTATAAATGATATAAAGTGCTTTAGGGTCCCTCAGGGTGGAGGGTGCTATATAAAAGTTATTTGTTGTTAATAATTTTTAAAATACCTCAGAGCCCTTGGGAAATAATCCAGAGAATGTAGCAAGCCAATTATACAAGCATCGTTCAATCCAGTCCTCACATCCTCTTCTTAGCCACCTTACCCCTCCCTCCACCCACCTATAGGAGGAAGAGATCCTGTTCAATGGTGTCTACTGATCTTGGATGCACAATCTGTGATTCTTCTGTGTTCCAGGAAACACAGGGCTGTCAGCACAATGGTGGGATTGTCACAATTTGGGTACATCAGGGCATTTGAATTCCCTAATTTCCTCCCCCTTTTTCCCAAGACAACTTTTCTTACAGCAGATGCTGGCCCCTTTCATCTCATTACCCTCGCATCCTGGGAAAAAGGATAAAGCAGCTAGGGATTGCCTGGCTTCCCTAATGTTTTCTGGGTGGGTGTCGCAGGAGTGGATGCAGGTAAGGGGCAGCATGAGATGAGGTGACTCTCCTCGCAGAGCCTATGAAGCTATCCCAGTACAGCACTTTCTTGAGCACTTTTCATACCCCCAGAAACTCAAAGTCCTTCATGCTACACTAAGAAAGGTCCCCTGATGCAGCAACTGTACAGACAAACATGGCAGCCATTATGCGCTCAGTGATCACTCACACTCATATCCTCTGAGAGCAGAGTCAGGTTTACCGAGACAGGGAATGTTGGTTATTCCTTATTCTGTTCAAAAAGTGCTCTGGGAGCTTTAACATCCCCTGAGGCAGCCCCCCAGAGATGGCCGGAAGGGAACTCGGTTTAGTATTTCTTTGACAGCATGTCTCAGCCAGAGTGCAGCATTGTGGATGAGCAAAACTTGTGGGGTTGAACTTTAATCTGCAGTGCAGTGGCTCAGCGACAAGAATGTTGCTTGCTAAACTTCTCTCTCTTAGTGGTCACTGCATTCCGAGCTGGACCACAAGGAATGGAATACGCACAATAACATTATTTCAAATGAAATTATATGGATTTATGTCTTTACTTTTGCCGTTACATCTAGCAACGTCTCATTCTGTGTCATGACCATGCTCAGCAAGAACCCTACACGAGACCAGCGCTCAAGAGCTAGATTACACTAACACACTGAACAAGCCCAGGACTCCTGAATGTCCCTATAATACAGACAGCATGCCACACTGGGCCCTCAGGAGAGACCCTAGGACAGTGGGTCCCACACTTTTTTGGTCATGCCCTGCTTTACCCATGTCTGTGCTCCCCCAGCTAGGGCTGGGAGTGGGACCACAGCTGGGACTGTGGTGTCCGGGCTGGGAACAGTGGCTGGGATCTGGAGGCAGAGGCAAGGAGTGAGCTGTAGCAGCAGAGGCTGGGGGCCAAGCTGGGGAACTGCGGCCGGCAGCCAGGGCCAGGAGCTGAGGCCAGAGCCACGGTTGAGGGGTGGGGCTGGACAAAGCAGGATGGGGTGGCGCTCCCTCCCCACCCCTCATGGGGGTTGTCCTGGGCCCTGCTGTGCCCCCCACAATGTTCCTCCACCCTCCCAGGGGGATGTGCCCCACAGTTTGAAGGCCTCTGCCCTCAAATAATGAACTGTGGGTACAGACCCACTGTTCAGCAAATCAGTGCATGCTGCCACAGCGTTCACAAGCAATTTGACTGTCGCAAGCTTTTGTCCACGGCCCAGGGCCAAAGAACAGTGTACGCTGTGTATGGAATAGCATTGCTAAGGTAACAGCTGTTTCTGGTGGCAGTGTTTGGGTTGGTGGATGGCGCCTACAAGAAGAGCCCAGCTGAGATCAGTGTTGGAAGGCTGGCCAAAAGGAATGAGATTTGGAGGATGGCGTTGAAGATGGGGTCTGAGGTTTCCAGGTGCACAGGAGGAGGAAGGATATTTCTTGACACATCCATTTTCCATCCATTGAGCACCCTGGTTTGATATCATAGGGTTGGTCCAGAAGCTTGCACTATGCATAAAGGCTAATCACCACAGGGTTGTTTGCTGCTCTGTGCACTGGTTTGTTACTGTAGGGTCATTCATGGGGATGAAGCTGCACATACTGGGATGAAGTTTAGACTAGGGCATAGTTTTCCTCACATGGTTTGGTCCATCCTTTTGTAGGCCTGCCAACACCAAGTTGTGGTGGCTAAGCACATAGCTGGCTCGCTGCTCCTTAGGGACTTCTTCGCTCAGCTCTCTCAGCTGTTGCTGCTTCTCTATCTACCTGTCTGTTAGCCTCTTCAAAATGGAGCCCCTAGAATCACTCCACCCCATGGACCTCTTGGCCAACACAGCCTTGGCCACTGCAGGGTTTGGCTTTGGACAGCAAAACTAGACACAGTCTCAAACCAAACCCCCAGATTCAATCTTTGGGGCTGTTTGAATCCAGCACCAAACTTTGCATCTTTGGCCCGTCTCTTGTAAAAAACCAAGTGAGATTTTGCAAAACTCAAACCAAAACCACCCTGGGCTTTGTTCAGCTCCCTTCCCACCTGCCATGACGGATACGTGGTGCAAATGAATCCAGGGCTGGTTCCTATCCCTACTGGAGTGCTCCTGTGTCAGTGAAATGCCATAACAGAGGCAGTTAAACACCTCGGCAGAACAATGCGAGACTATGCTTAAACCACAGGGATTCTGTAAAAAAAACCAGCCCTGGAATATCTCCTGCAGGGGGCAGAGGAGGGAGCATTTGTTGCTCGGCTGGAAGTGCTGTGTATAGAATACCTGCCGAGACAGGCAGAGAGAGACAGAGAGCAGAGACTGGATACATTCCAAAGTGTCAAAGCAAAACCGAGCTGCACTGTGGAGAATGCTAAATTTTGACAATGGGAGAGAGGCAGATACACAAAGGGAGAGCGGGAGAGACTTTCCCTGCTAATGCTGTCTCCTCAGAAAGTTAAGCATCAATATGTATTTCTACAATGACAGGTGTATGCACTTTAAAGGCAGTTACAAAGATGGGAGCTTGCCACAGGGATCTTACAACATGAGGACCACAAACGGCAAGATTCTGAGTCCTTGGAACTCAGGAAGAATGGATCCAGAGGGGTAGCTGTGTTAGTTTGTATACAGCAAAAACATTTCACGTGAGGCACTCAGCCTCTTGCAGAATCAGGCCTTTAATTAGACCTAGGACAACAAATGATGAGAAATGGCAGATCTTGCTGCTATTAAAGTCAGTGGGAAAACACCAATTAACTTTAAGAGGAGCAGGATTGAGACCAAAAGGTTGGGGGCCAGGGTAAGGAAAGGATGGAAGTTGTGACTGAAAAACATCTTGAGAGAGCTATTGTGTACATTCACATCTTGTTTGTCCCTGGTTTGAGTTGTGTATCTTTTCTGGTTTTGCTTCTCATTCTGAAAATACAATATATTAAATTCACTTGTTAGTCTGAAGGAGCAAAGTCTGTCAAGAAGACAAGAGTGGCAGAGGAAAATTAGTCTAGGAAGGCTAACTGAAATAAGTGAGTCCTGAAGTGGGGGTCTGAAAGAAGTGAATGATGTTGCATGGTGCACATGGAGGGCATTCCAGAGATAGAGGGCAGCATGGGACATCGTGCAAAGTCACGGCTGCAGGTAGGAGGAGATCAGGGGAGGGCTGAGGCATGCTGAGTATAGGAGCGGAGAGAAGAGCTGTTGGGACTCACAGAGCAGTGCAGGGCCTTGAAGATGAAAATGAGGAGTTGGGCTTTGATGTGGAAGGAGATCGGAAGCCAGTGCAGGGATTCAAGGAGAGACGATGACACAAGTGGAACAGCAGGCAAGAAAGATAATTTAGCTGCTGCGTGTTGGATATATTCATGCAAGCATTAAGCATACTTCAGGGTCCCGCTGGGCTTCTCTGTTGCTGAGCATCGGGTGGGTTTGCTTGTGTGATCTAGTCTATACTGCAAAAAATCAGTAACACAATGAGGAGACTTAGTTTTATACAAGAGGGTCCTGCCCCACCCTACCACTCAGTGACTTGAGGTACAGGTTCCACTGTCATAGGTACAGGAACGCCATACTGCGAGGGTGAGGGCTTCTCATGCTCCTAGACATAGGCGCTCTGTCACAGAACCTCCTTACTGGAGGGGCAAAGGGTGGTGGAGCCCTCGCCGTTGCAATGTCTCCCCACAAAGGCAGCAAGGAAGGGTTCTCACCGTCACAGAAACAGGTTCTCTCTCACACTCTGCAGATTGTTGCTCAGGTTATGCTACTCTCTGTAGTGTTACTGGAGCTATGTCCTTCCAAAGGAACCCTTCTGTAGCCTGGGGCTAGTGCTGGCTGCCAAGCTGAGAAAGAAACACAGCTATCTTGATGATCTATTTCCCACAAGGAACCTTCCTCACCCTTCCTTCCTCACCCTCATCCTTCCTTCCTCACCCTCTGCCACTGGGAGAAAGTGCTAGACCTGCTGCCTGGATAAACAGCACTGAACAACTCACAGCTGTTTTTAGATATGGCAACAGCCGAAATTACAGATCTAATGCCTGAACCAACAAAGAGTCTCTCCCTGGCGCAGAGAAAGCGACAGCCAGCTGTAGGAATGACTCCAGGGAAGGAGGAGGAAGGAATGAAGATTGTAGTCACATGTATGGGATAAGTCTGACTCGGACATATATGTTTGAAGTTTATTTCTATGTACAATTATCTCATTGTTCGAGGGAGGGTATTTTCTCGCGGTGGCAACAGAGCCCTTAGGATATGAAACAAGATGGACCCAGATACTAGAATTGTGACCAGATCCGTCTTTCAAATTCTCTTCTCTCTCTTTGGAGTACATCGAAATCTCCTTCCTCACCTCCCCTGTTCTATCAGTCTTTTACATTCTGTGGTTTTTTCCCACTTCTTCACTTCGAGTGTGACTCTTCCCTGAATAGTCTCTTCTCCAACTTCATTGTGCATCTTGATGTCCTTAACTTTGTCTGCTTTCACTTCCTTGACTCCTATAACCCTATCTAATGTTCCTCCTATCTCATCTACCCCATAGCTACCCCACTTGATTTTATAATCCCCCTTTCCTGTTACCCATGATCTCACCTACATGATGACTCTTCAGTTATCTGACATTCTCTCTACCACCCCATCCATTACTCTTACTAGTGCTGGATTCCGTCTTGACTTGCTTTCTCTATCCCATCTTGCTAACCTATACGTCCAACAGTCTCTTGTGCTGGTACCCACAATGCTATTTATTGTCTACTCTTAACCAAGTTCCTATATTCTCCCACATGAAAATCTACTCTATTTTCATAATTTCAAGATTTTCTTGGTATACAGACCAGCTACAGATCCTCATTCACAGAGGTTAGCACTTTTTAATGGTGATTTAAACCATCAAGCACAGAAACCCTTGATTTAAATAACGGATTATGATCAAGTTTTACATTTGTGTTTTTTAGTTCTTTTTCTAAAAAAAAAGGTTGATTCTCATTGGTTGGCAACCATTAAAACTTGTTGATTTGAAACTAAATACAGCTTTTACACTAAATGTAATGCTTCTTTGTACTAAGCAAGGATATACACTATGTCTATACCATTTATTTAAGCAATTATATCACTTACTTTACATTTGTTCAGATCCTTAATTTTTCCATTTTAAAATATTTTAGAAAATGGTGCATAATGCATTTATTTACTAGATAATTAATTTTTTACTTATGATTTCTGTCAAGTTCTTTTTGGACAGAAATTCAAATTTAATTTAAAATGCACAAAACCAGCATTTTTTAAATTAAGTAAACTCCCTTAAATGTGCTGGAAACAGAGGAAGTATTATCTGTAATTAGTGACGTGAACTGATTGTTTCAGGTAACCATGTCCTTCAAGTTTAAACTAGTAGATCTCATGCTCTCACACCTCATTTTTATTCAGAGATTGGAAGAGGAAAACAAGCTTTCCGGCTTTTTCAATTTCCAGCTGGTTTTTTAACTTTGAATGAACCATTGATTGAACTGAACTAACTGAATAAACTGAAGTGAAAAAATAGTTTCTCTGTTTCTGTAAAAAAAATACCACTGTCAAAATCTGGTTGAGCACAACCACCGACTTTGGTTCCAGGTGCTTAGTCAGCAATGTCCAGCAGTTCAGTGGTCTGACTTCCTTTAAAATTTGGTAGCAAATGCGTAGCACTTAATATTCTTTTTGTATTTAAGTGAAATGACTAATAGATTTTAATAAGTTTAGGTTTTAACATAGATTGCCAATTTCAAATTTAATTTTAAATGGGTTTATTTTTAAGAAATAAATCTGTATTTAATATAAAAAAAACAAACAATATTTTTAAAGCCATCCATTTTTATCCAGCCTACTCACAAATGTTATCTTTGCCCTTTTTGAATCTGGGTTCATCCTGACCATAGCACTGACATCTCAGAATCTCCAAGCGTGCAGGGTTACTGGCCTTGGGGATGGAAGGGAGGCAATAGATGTGACATACGTTGATTTTAATAAGGCTTTTGACACAGTTCCACATGACATTCTCATCAACAAACTGGGGAAATGTGGTTTAGATGAAATTATTATAAAATGATGCACAACCGGTGCAAGAATGGTGAAAAACCATACTCAGAGAATAGTGACCAATGATTTGCTGTCAAACTGGGAGGATGTATTTAGTGGGCTCCTGCAGGAGTCACTCCTGGGTCTGGTGCTATTCAATATTTTCATTAATGACTTGAATAATGAGGTGGAGAGTAGTCTTATAATATTTGCAGGTGACACCAAACTGGGAGGGGTTGCAAATACTTTGGAAGGCAGGATTAGAATTCATGATAAATTGGAGAATTGGTCTGAAATCAACAAAATGAAATTAAATAAAGACAAGTGCAAAGTGCTACACATAGGAAGTAAAAAAAAAAAATCAAATGCACAGATACAGGTGGAGAATAACTGGCAAGGTGGTAGTACTGCTGGAAAGGATCTGGGGCTTGTAGTGGGGCACAAATTGAATATGAGTCAACAATATGATCCAGGTGTTAAAAAGGCTAATATTCTGGTGTGTATTAACAGAATTGTCTTATGTAAGACACGGAAGGTAATTGTCCCACTGTACTTGGCACTGGTGGGGCCTCAGCTGGGCTACTGTGTCCAGTTTTGTGCACCACACTTTGAGACAGATGTGAACAAATTGTGGAGAATCCAGAGGAGGGTGACAAAAATGACAAAAGGTTTAGAACACCTCACCGCTGAGGCGTAAAGATCTCTGTGTCTAGAACCTGGACTGAGGGGGGTCCTGAGAGACCCATGCCTCCACATCGCTACTCAGGAACCAGCACTCAACAGCCGCTGAAGTGTCAGGCATGACAGGAAGTACCGCCTGAAGACGCCAGAGTGACAGAACTCTGTGGCCACCTGAGTGGTCCTCAGTAACTATTAAACCAGGAAGTTACTCCAGGGAGCTATCAGGGCAACAGTGCTGCTCCTGGCTCATACCTTGTCTTGCTCCTGATTCTTGCCTTTGACCCTGGTCCGTCTTGACCTTGATACCTGTTTTCTGACTTGGTTTGCTCACTAGTCTTGACTACTGCCTTTGACCCCTGCCCAGGGGACATTACTGGTCTGGCTCTTTATGCTCTAGCTAATACAAGAGGAAAGGATTAAAAGAAAAAAATGGATGTGTTTAGTCTGGAGAACAGGAGACTGAGGGGGAACTTGATAACAGTCTTCAAATCTGTTAAGGACTGTTATACAGAGGATGGTGATCAGATGTTCTCCATCTCCGCTGAAGGCAGGACAAGAGGTAATCAGCTCATTTTTCATCAAGGGAGATTTAAGTTAGATATCAGGAAAAACTTTCTAACTATGAGGGAGATTGAGGAATCCCCATCACTGGAGGTTTTTAAGAACAGGGTGGACATACACCTGTCAGGGATGGTCTAGGTTTACATGGTTCTGCTTCAGCACAGGGGGCTGGATGAGATGACTTCTCGGGATCCCTTCCAGCCCTTCATTTCTATGATTCTATGATTAAAGAAGTTGTATTCAGAACTACTCCAAAATTCAACCCTGACAGATTTCACACCAAAAAAGTGCAAAAATTCTGCATTAGTTTGATGGCAACCACGGAATGTTTCCCTGGTGAAACAACCCTTTCAACCTAGAAAATAAGAATCTGGAGAATCATTACAGAAGGATACCAGAGGCTGGAGGGTATGAATCGCTGCCCTCTACTGGAGGGAATATATCAGCTCTCTCACTTCTCGGTGTGTATGAGTTTCCTCTCCTGGTTGACCTAGCCACACTTTTATGTATGGGGTGATCTTGTGTGTGTGCTGTATCTGAGCATATGCACCACTATCCTCTACTGGAGAGCATGGACCAAATTTAGATTGGAGTTTAAGTTCATCTGATGTGCGTTGCATGCTGACAGAGTAGAGGACGGTGCAAGTGACATCTGCTCAGGTTGCCTTTGAGTCGTTTAGACATATCTTCTAATTCAGCCTGATTTCTAAGACCAGCTGATATTAACATCAAGTACCAAGTTTCCTCTCCCCTGTCTGAGCCAGTGAAGCTGCACCTTTATCTCATCAGCTAAAGGCCTGGCTTTCTAGAGGAGAAGAGGCTGAAGTTGGATTCAGGATGACGTGTATAATAAACATGAACACTGTGTAGAGACATGGCCTGGGATAATTACAGTGGTAATAAAGCCTATCTTGCAAACTTCCTTTTAACAGAAAGAGAAGACATGGTCATCACAACTAGCTACAGGTCAATCAAGCTACCGTATGCAATGAGTACTTGGATCAGAAACCAGCCATGAAATGGGGGAAGCCCTGAGGACCAGTAACGAACCCTGAGGATCCTACACACACTTAAAATCATATTAAATCCATAAATGTTACATAATCTACCATATGTAACAAAGCAACTATATCCTGCCAGAGGGTATAATAGAGAATATGAAAGCACTGTTTAGCTGCCCAGTGTGCATTGAACTGGGGCTGGTTCAAGCAACTTTGGGGCCATCTGCAAAACCATTTGACTGGGCTCCATAGCCGCAAAGTTCAAGCTTCCGAGTACAGTAGTTCCCTCCTTCAGCAAGCCCCAGATTCTTATGCCATGTCCGCTGGAGCAGGTACTCAGCTCCATGAGAGTGGAAGAAATTAATAGGGAACTGACGTATGTTTGTGGAGGGAGTATGGGGAACAGTGATGTGTCTAGACAGGGCTACAATAAAGAGGAAGACATCTTGATTCTACAGGAAACCCTAGCTACCACCAGAGAGCATGGAGCCATTTGCACTCTACAACACATGGCTCGGGAGCATCAGCTGTAAAGCTCACACTAGAAGTTCAGCCTGTCCCTAGAGAAGGGGGGGACCAATGACCAAGAGACTTCCTGCAGCTGCAGGTTTGGCACCCTTGTGTGAACTGGCCCCGTGGCCTGAGCAGTGTTTCTGTGTTTGCCTAACACAAGCCCCTATGGGAGATAGTACTTTATGAAATAGTTATTGTCTGTAACGACACCCATCCATCACCCAGCACAATCCAGTTGGTTGAAATAGGATCATGTGACTTCAAATCATTTTGAACTATTGCTATCGCCCCCCTCGCTGGCCAACAGACTGTTGAACTATTGACCGGTATTGGCTGAGACAGGCACATGTCTCTACGACTTACAACAACAGATCCCTAGCACATGGCAACTCTGATGCCCTAGCATACATAGGGCACAAAGATCCTTTTATCTGTGATTGCTAAGTATGTTGTTGTTGTTAACCCTTTCTAGCTCAGTAACAGTTAACATTTAAACGTATACCTTTTTTATCACTTTCCCCCAGCCCGCACAGCCTGCACTCTCTTGATCTGGAAACTGAGTGCAGATATACATTGCATGATGGGACTGACAATTTCCAATCCCTGCTGTCCAATGGAGGAACCAATCACATCTGACAGCATAAATCTTTCTCTCAGATCACCAAGGAAGTGCATTATGATGCAGTAATTCCAAACCAATATTATCTGAGCTGACCTCATCAGATCTCTCTGTATTAATAAAAACAACTGTAGCCTCCTAGCAAAGTAACTCCTCTCTCTTCAACATGGTTTGGAACGCAGGGAGTTATGCAGATACTCCACCTGTGTAAGCATATCTAGGGACAATGGGCTTTCTCCTATGAGCTGTGACATGCACACACCTTTTGTGAGTTCATGCTTCTCTCAGGACCCAGCTTGCATTTAGCTTCTCAGATTGCTGAAGGCCATCATTTGAAAACCAGCAAGCCCATGTTACTGGAATCTGCTGTGTACTGGACGAGAACATAAAAGCACTGACACAGATCTTGTCCTCAGGCAGCAAGGAAGCCAGAGAAGTGGAAGGGAAATTCAGGTCACTAGCTCTAATCACATGCACCTATTCTAACCAAGTCACCAGCGAGTCACAGAGAGTGGGATAGACACAGAAATTCCCACAATGGGATAAACTGCCTAGTCCAGAGGAAGGTATCAGGAAAATCCTGGGGAAAGTTCTTCCCAAATCGTTAAAACAGGTCACACTAAATAAACAGCACCCTAGAGTTTACTAATCTCCATTAGACACTGCCTACTTCTCTCCCTTGGGGCATAGCTCTCTTTATTTATTATATCCCATGTGCCCCTTGTTCCACTGCAGAGCAGAAAGGAGGTGCACTGTCAGAGCTGTGTAGGTGTTCTGGAACCGGGCTAGCAGGGGACACTCTGCCTAGCCAAAATTTTTCAGCTGAAACTTTTTTCCCCACCAAAAAATAGATTTGGATTGACTGAAACGTTTTGTGAATTTGTGATGATTTTGGCAAATTGTTTTGGTTTAAATAAAAAAAAAGTGGAAAAATTTAAACAAATCATTTTGACGTTTCCAAAATGTTTCATTTTGCTTTTTCAGGCTAAATGCAAATCCCAAAACAGGGAGGAGGAGGAGGAGGAGATGACTATGTCCCCCCATATAACATTTAGCCCCACGGTTAGGGCACTTAGATGCGATGTAGGAGAGCCTAGTTTGAATCCCTGCCTGGAGACTATTAAAGTATTTCATACAAAGTGGAACAGCTTCAATGGGAAAGATTGAGAGAGGCCCATGCCGGAATACCTACTAGCTTGGGGGGTTAAGGTACTTGTGTTGAACGGGGGTAGGGAAGGAGAGACCTGTATTCTAGAGCACTGATATGAACTGCTAGGCCTCCCACATCACAGGGGAGCACCCCAACCACTGGGCTAAAGGGTAAAAAGGAAGCTTCTCTTCCTCCTCCATTTTGTGACTCTAGCCCTTTGCTCCATTTGCTTTTATTAAAGAGAGCTGAAACAAAATGTTGACCAGAAATGAAAGATTCTAACTTTTTCAATTGAATGAAAATTCTGAAAAATGTGGGTTCTGGAAGTTAAAAACAAAAAGAGGACAATGCTCAGTGGTGGGGGAGGATGCAGGAATCGGAAATTAAGCAAATGAGGAAACAGCTGAGGAAAGAGCAGCTATAGCCTGTGGATCTGTTCCTCATTAGCCAGATGCCTCCCACTCACCCCATGAAGTGCCATTGACTAGACACTGTCCTAACAAGAAAGAGGGGGGAAATGCCACCATGCAGCTGACATCCATCTAGCAATAAAAGTCCTGCCACACAGCCTTCCCTCCATTTCCCTGCCAAACTTAAACACCTCCCCTTCTCCTAAGCAGATTTTAAACAGTTACATCTTCACAGAACCTCTTACTATATAATCACCATGTGCTTGACTCAGCTCTATAAATGACAGATCATTACAGCCTTATACACCACAGTGCCGTGTTTACTTCCTGTTATTGTGTCATCACTTCCTGGACAATGCAATTTTAATTAGGGGAGCTTCAATTTTTGGTTGAGTTATTTTTCACTTGCTAAACTTCACCATATTAAGAGCCGGAACACTCTTGGATTCACACCAGTACACCAAGATCAGAGGGGAGGACTTTACAGAGGGGTCAACCCATTCACAGTTATTCAGAAGGGCAGGAAAAGTCACAAATTCTTTAATCGTCATTGCTAGCCAAGGATTGTTTATCATAAAACCACGCCCAAGCTATCCATCTTCCAAGAGTGTATTTCATGTCTATGTTTGTGCGGTGGGGTTTTGTCTGGTAGCTTAAGTGTGCCGTTGCGTCCTATGTCTCTGATAGACCCCGAGCCCTCAATTCTCAGGAACCTAAGTCAAGCTTTCACAGTGCCTCAGAAACTGGAGTAAGCAAATGGAACATTCACTAAGCCACAACATCTGCTGACAATATATTCCTCATATCTCCTGTCTTTAAATTTTTGGGTTACACTGTCCTCCAGGTTCCTATACCACCCTTGTTTCCTTGCCGCTTTGCCAGAATAGAATCCAGTCTGTGTCCCCTTTCCACCGCTCTGCACTCCCAACAGCACTTCAGGAGGGTTGGAGCTGGTAGAAGAGTTTCAGGCAGAAACTCTAGCTAGCCTCTAAAAGTAGCACAAGTACCAGTGGGCACTGCTAGCCAGGTAGCCAACAGCACTGATCAGTGGTGCTAGTGTAGTAATGGGGTGGTCTTAAGCACGGGCTAAGTAGGTAATTCTCAGGGCATTCTAGCTGTTAGAGCTAGATTATGACTAGAATAGTGTTGGCCCTGGCATGGTGCCATAGGCCAGTCCTATATGGCTCATTTCCAGGTGTGGCGCTTTTGGTCCTGACCCTGTTCAGTCATGTTCTGCTCAATCATATTCAGTAGATGCCTTTTTAGCTCTACAGCTGACAGTGGAAAAGATCTGGGACAAGCTTGGGAACTAAGGGCACCCACTATGCACGAATGAGTAGAAAGAGAAGACACACAGACAGACAGAGAAATGACATAGACAAGGGACCAGGTGGGTTGTTCATTCAGCGTATGGGAGAAAGAGAGCAGGTGATGGGAGATGCCAAATTCTGCCTTCACCAAAGATGCGCAATGAACCCAGAGCCAGACTTTTGTGGCAGGATGATCCTGATGCACTTTCCCGTTTTGCTGGTGCCGCAGAAGAGCGCATGCGGCAGCCTCCCCATGAATTTTCACTACTCCTGTGGGGAGGGCAAGGTGGACAATCAGGCCTAACGCCTGACAGAAAGGAACTCCTCTGGGAACTTGTTCTTACCACATGCTGTATAAGCGAGTCAAGCTGAGTGGCTGAAGAGTGGTGTAATTTTGAGTTGCCAGTCAAGCCAAACCCCACAAGTGCACCCTGGCATTATTAACCATCTACCCTGAAAATCCCTGAGAGCCAAATCCTGCTCACATCACAAAGACCAAATGAGAGCTACTAGATCAGATCCCCAACTAGTGTAAATAGGAGTAGCTCCAATAAAATTCACAACATTACACTCATTTATGCTAGCTGAGGATCTGACCTATTCTGTCAATGGCAGGCCTAACTTCTCTGCTAGTGCTAGAAAACCCCACTATGCTAGAATTCAAGGGGCTGGATTCTCTCTCTCTCTCTTTTCTTTTTGGCTTCTTCTAATGTGAAACGTTTGGCATTTTTGTTACAAAACATAAAATGTTTTTCCAGCACCAAATGTGTCTGAATTTGCAGCAAGAACAATACCCCAGTGTCCTCTCCTCCCCCTTTGGTTCTAACAACCTCTGGGTATCAAACAGTTTTTGCTTTGGAGAGCAGAAAGATAATGAATGACTTAAAATAGCTCTGCTGAAGAAAATGTGGGTTTGATTTGGATTGCAGAGGGAATAACTTCTTTCCGGCTCACTCACTGTTTCCAAGAGAAGGCCAGCAGTATCCGGTGCGGCTCCTACTGAGTCCTTCCATGTTGAGAGAATCTAGGAGCTTGCAAGAAGTACTGTAAAGGCAGATTAGATGTAATGTGCGAATGACGGTGATCAATGACATTCCTGTAGCACTTTATAGTCCATCTATATACTTCTCATATCGCATATGGATAGGCAGGCAATAACTGCAATCGCTTGATAAACTGCAGAACCAGGTGACGTAATGGCATGGCATAGTATGTAAGGAAGGATGGGGCACTGATCAAGATGCTAGCCTGGGATTTGGGCAACCTGAGTTCAAGTCCCTGCTCTACCACAAGTTTCCTCTGTGACCCTGTGCAAGTCACTTTAGTCTCTCCATGATATCTCTTTAAGATGAGGATGAAAGAATTTCTGTGCCCCAGAGAAGTGGTGTGAGGGTAAATTAACTAAAAATCACGAGGTGCTCAGATACCCTGGTAAGAAGGGCCATATAGAAAGATAGCTTTATGGGCATGAATTGAAGGCAGCTGTGGTATTCATAGAGATAATTAGCTAAAACATTTTCAGTGACATTTTGGATGAAAAATGGGCCATTTATTTCAGAAAACCGTATTTTAATCTGTGTTTTTCCTTTTCCTGACCACGTGTTAGGTGGATCATCCTGATTCGTGCCAGTGATACCTTTCTATCACTCCATGCCATTCTCTATTCTGTAGATGCCACATGCATTTTGCAGAAAAAAACTGTTCTATCAGAGTTTTTAAAATGTTATTGGAACTCATTCTGTATCTCTCCAGCAGTAAAACTAGTTCCTTTGAATCCAAACATACAGGCTCAGAGGAAGCCATAACATTCGCTAAAAGTGACTTAACCTAGCTTTTCTATACATAAAAATGTCACAATTATAAATTCCATCATCTTAAGTGGGTGCAGGGTCCCACGAGGACGCTGGGAACGTCCAGCACCTGGCCCTATTTCTCAAGTCTGGCTGAGCTGTACTTGGAACAGGACTGCTGGTGCAGCGTAGAGCTCTGCAGTGGGACCTGGAACTGCAGGGCCTGCTCCCTTAATAGCGAGAGCGGGACAGGAGCAGGATTAAAAATAGTCCCTCGCAGGGCTCTAGTGTAGTGGTTTAAAGGTGGCTTAATGCTGCCTTTGTGCTTTTCTGATCATTGGGAAAGCAAGGGCTAGTTTGGTGGCTGGTGCAACATAGAGTAACCACAGGGCTGCTCTAAATTACACCCAGCTACTCATGGTCCAAACAAACTGTTGCAACAGCTGGCGATCGCTGTAGGATTATGGCACTCTGGCAACACTCTTCCCTTGCTTGTGTCTCCTAAACAAGGGGAAGCTGGGTGGCAGTGGTTATGCAGCTCTATGCCACCCAGTAACTCCCCTACACCAAGGCAAATCTCCAGGTTGCCAGTTAAACCAGCCATGTGAAGCAGCCTTAGCAAGGGACAGATTCTGGGCCTCTGTTTCTAACTCTGTGGAGTCATGAGGCAATGCAATGAACTTTAAACTCATGACATTTTTAGTTATCCAAAGAAGGTCACTGACCCGGGACTGTATCTTAATCGTCCTGGGCCTTGAGCAAGTTTAATATGGGAGGACAAATTTACTCTTTGAAGGGGAAGGAGAAAATATTTCTTTAGCTGGATGGTGTTTTTTTAAATGGTGGCTATTTGAAGTTGCCCAGGGGTTTAAAGTGTTAGAATGAGAGAGGAAGTGAGGGAGGGAGCAGGCAGAGGCCAGAAGAGATATTCAAAGGTGCATGATAACTTCATTTATCACATGGCTTTTCAATCAGCACGCTGCTACATAATGTCTCTCACATGGATGCCATCTTCATGTGTGTGGTGCACACCCCGTGGGGACCGCAGGAACATGCTGTTTCTGACATTTGCCATTATGTATAGTATCGATAGGACTTGCTATGTGTAGAATAGAGAATTATCACAAAAACCGCAGAAGCCGTTTAAACGATTAAATGAGGTAAATGCACATTTTGAAGGGTACGCGATATACATGGATCCACCCAGCCCTGAAAAAGCTACCTCCTCCAGGGTAAGAAGCAGCCTCTGGTTTGTGCTAAAGATGCTACACAACATATCATCATCATTATCTCCTTGAGATTGTCCAACAAAATTCCTGACAATTTCCAATCAGGAGAACTCTGAAGAAATAGTATCTTGGGGAAAATGAACAGACAATCTAGATAACCTAGCATGACCATATGACCCAGCATAAACCAAGAGACACAACAGATCCTGATCTCTGCAAGGGGTTAGAGTAGATGACCCTCGCGGTCCCTTTTAACCCTATGACTCTATGCTAGGACACATCAGTACCTGATATAATCAATGCAAAAATCACCAGCGTAACCCAGCACGACCCATTAGAATGTGACAGTGATTATTGCATATGATATAGAGTTACTCATTCTCACTGGAGGATGCGGAATGACGCAGCATAGTGTTGCTTACTTTTGCTTTACTGAACTGCAACCGCTGCGATTGGCTTCTAGAAGACACCTATTAAGTGATTCAGCCAATTAAAGAGCAGCTAATCCACCAAAGTGTGATTAAATAATCTCTTTTTTATTGTAGCATTTTCTATCTATCAATCAATTTACATTTTTCCGCTGCACTCCTTACCCTGGTGTATGAGCACATTATTCCTGGTAGATTGGCTGCTCTTTGATTGGCTGTAGTGTTATTAGAAAATAGCTTTTTCCTGATTCCGTGATGTTTTTTAATCAGGATATAAATGATCAGTCATCCAGTGACTGGACTGGCTGAGCACAGGTTGGGTGTCCCCAGTTCTAATTTAAGTTGACGCTTTTAGGAGAGCTGTCTGTTAAGACAACCATTGCAACAGAATAGGGTGAGATTAGACAGATCTTCTTTTTAATGTTCTTCAGAACAAAAGACAGACACACCCTACCCCAAAAATTGTGAGACAATCTGGCAACCCCCCACTAGAATTCCACAGATATTAATGTAAACCAGCTTATGCTCAAATTTACAGCCAAATCCTCTGCTTCACTCCAGACCACTTGGTGGCACAAAGCAGCCATAAAACTGATTTAACTGGCTGCCTGAGGATTCCTTCAGTATGGGGGAATCCCTAACTGGCATAAGCCATCCTAGCAGTTCCTATGCCACCCCCAGTGCAGAGGAAGTGGTCAAGGAAAAGTGAAAAACAATGATCCCCTGGTGATCAGAATGGTCTCTCGGTGTCCATAGACAGCTAGGTGAGCCCCCAGCCAACTTCAGGATCAAAGGAACATAAAGGTAGCTTAAAGCCATTTTTGCTCCCCCTCTTTGGTCCTGGATCAAGTGCAACTGTGCTAGACCAGAGTCCACACTGTGAAGGGACTCAGCAAACGAATGGGATCTGCTGTGAGCAAACTGGATTCAATCCCACAGTTCCAACCCATACAACTGATCTAGTTACTCCTCCTCCAGCCACTCCTGATGCTCCATATTTTTCTACCTTCCCTTCCATGTCCCACAACTGAATATCCAATTCCCTGCTCATACTTCCTCTCACCGATAGCCTAAATCTCCCTTTATCCCCATGACCCCGCCCATTTTCTCCCCTGGTTCTTTCTTCAACCCAGTCCTAATCCCCCAGCGTTCTTGCTCCTACATAATCTAATCCTAGTTTCCCCAGCGTTCCTGTCACACACCTAAACTAATTCCCTCCTTTATTCTCATCTCCCACACACGTATCTGAACCAATTCCCCTCTGATCTCACCCTCTTCTCCTATAGACCCAACCCAGTTCTTAAGACCTAGCTTAGTGTGACCTTAGCCACTAATGTGTGAAAAGTTGATGCGTGGTTGAGGAACTGTCAATTAGTAGTCTGGGAAAAGAAGATACTACAGTATTATTAAATTAGGTCCTGAAAAGCACAGGACATCCCATCCTGTTAACAAATGGGATATCCAGGGTAGTTCCAGAGAGCGCTGGCAGATAGAAAAAGTCACAGCAGTGAAAACAAAGTTCACTTTTGATCACCTATCAAGTGTTTATCAATATCCCAGTGACTACAAACCAAGACATTGTCATGTCATATTTCAGTTCATAAAACACAGTCAGTGCCTTTTGCTGTCCATTCCAAATTGGCTGACCTGATGTTCCACTGCGGCCTATTTTTTTAGTATTTCTGATCAGTACATTTTTTGGGAAAAGCTATGGCTGTGGAAGCCCAGTTCCTCACTCAGAGCCCAGAGGAAGAGCAAGACTTAGGGCTGAAACCCACACCCCATTCTCTGGGTGAGGGCAGCATGATGTGGTGGAATCTCTGTGGTGGAATCTCTGCCATGGAGATGTCCTCTCCTTGAGCCCCTTCCAAGGGGTTTACCACTGGAGAGGGTCCATCCAGCTCATGAGTCTAAATCCACCCTTTGCTCAAGGAAACAATGATGTCAGTGCTGTGAGATCCAGCATTCTGAATTAGAATGAGCAAGGAGACTTAGACTAACCAACATCACGAACATCTGAATAGAAGGCTATGTCCAGATCAGATTTTGGTTTATTTGCACAGAAAAGCATTTCTTTGCTAGTAAATTCCACAGTGTTTAGTTTCCATAAATGGGATGAGTTTACGCTGATAAATCGTGCTGTACTGACAACCAGAGAGACTGAAGTTCTCTGTTAATCCCCAAAGCAGCGACGGCCTGGGCAGAGGCACTGCAGCACTGCCTTAGCTCCGACCTGAAGGAATAACATCTGGAGGTGATATGGGAGTCTGGTCTCTATGGCTCATTCAGTCCTGGGCTTCTCTGCTGAGGCTGCAAATGAGAGATCCAGTTGTGACAGCGGATTAACCTTACATGGGGCCCAATTTTCCAAGTGCCCAGCACTCACAAGTGGGGACAGATTTTCAAAAGTGCTCCGCTCCCTTTTAATCTCCTAACTAAGAGACCTGTCTGTTAGGAACGAAAATGAAATCAGTCAATTCATTTCATACAGGGTACTCAGCAGCTGTTACATGAGGACAACCTGAAACACAATCAATCTGGGGACAGGGATCAGAGTATAACTAGTGACCTATTATTATTTTCTCAGACTTAAAGTAGAAAAAGAGTCTTCATCCCTTTCTCTACTACCCCATAGGAGGCAGGGTAGTCAGTTGTAATTGAAATACTTTTTATTTATGTGGAAAACAACAGTGTATATAAATATGTATATAGTGTCTATAGTAGTGGTAGAGATGTTGGTTGCATCCTGCTTTGACATCCTTGGTATGATGCTTGTCTTCTTAGATTGTAACCTCTTTGGGGCAGAGTCCATGTCTCCCTGTATGTTTGTACAACACCTTGTACAAATGTGTTCCAACCGCAACTAGGGCATGATGGCACTACCGCGATCGAAATAAAAGTAATAACAACGATCCTATAATAAAAATAATGAGCCCTCTGGTCCTTAAGAAGCAGCACATGAAGGGGAGCATCACGCTTTATTTCCCCTGTTTAATTGACACTGAATGATCGAAGTCTTAAGTAGCTGCCACTGAAGTTGCATCCCAGTCTTCCAGCATAAAAAAATACAGAATTGTATTTCAGTGTCAACCGTGAGGCCAGAAAGAATCAGGGGAGAGCCACGGCCAGAAGTAGCTATGTTTTTATGAAGTTTGCTTACATGGACATGTCTGCTCTAGGAATTACTTTGGGGAAGGTCTATGGCTGGTGTTATACGGGAGGTCAGACTACATGATCAAAAGGGTCCCTTCTGTCCTTGGAATCTATGAAGCCTAAAAAATGCCCCTTTTGCTCTCTCCTCCAATCCTATCTTCTGTTTCCTCATCCTTCCTGCTCTCCCTCCCCACTTAGAGATTTCTTCTTTACAAAATGGAAGGGACGAGCAATAAAGAGTTTACCCCTTTATATTCCAGGTTCTGAGGCTGGGGATATGTCTGGTAAATGTCTTCTAGGAATAAGCTAGGACATAAATATTCTAACTTCAACTCCTTTGACTTACTTTTGCTCTCTCCAACTCTCTCCTCCTTTCTGTTCTTGCAACAGGTATCTCGGGGCAGTGACAACCCCGCCCACTGGAGCACAGCCTCCAAAATCTTCTTGCCCATGGGGGTCTCTGGCAGACTCCAGCAAGGGGCATATCTTTCTGTCTCTGGCATATTTTATGTGCCTAAATGAGGTGCCTCCCCTCTCCTCCACTGTGAGTTGGACAACCCCTTCCCACTGTTTCTCTCTTGTCCTGGAATCTTCCAGTCCTATCATATCACGGCCTGCTAAAGAGGCAGACATCTGCCAAGGTTTCCTTCTGGCTGTTTCAGTCAATCTAGTTCTAGAAAAGTCTGGTCCGCTCAGTTTGTGGGGGAAGGGGGTAAATTTCTCTATCTCTGGGCTTCTCCAGACGCAGAGTGTTCCCTGAAGTTTTGGTTCTCTCGTAACTTTTTCCCCTTGCTGTCCTTGAAATGTGCACCTATTTATAATCATGCTGCATGAAGAAAAACACCTGTTCTGTGATCACACTTCAGCCCCTGAGATTAACTCCTGGAAAACCACATCTGTCCTGCCACAATTACATATTCCTTTTGTACAGTAACAAAGTGGCAGTTTATAAGCAGAACAGAGAGGGTGCCATGGTCAGGGCATGAGGCCCTGACTTAGAAGTCCTGAGTTGAAGTCCCTGCTCCACCACAGACTTCCTAGGTGACCTTGGGCAAGTCATTCAGTCTCTCTGTGCCTCAGTTCCCCATCTGTACAATGGGGACAGTAGCACCACCCTACCTCACAGGGGTGTTGGGAGGATAAATACATTAAATATTGTGCGGTGCTCAGATACTACCATATTGGAGACCTTAGTAATACTTCAGGTACATAAAACAAGTGGCCCTACTTTCAGATTCTCTCATCTCCAGATCCAAACTGGTCCATTACATGACCCCAAGCACTTGCTCTCCCAGACACATACCATCATTGTCTTTGCTTTCCCTCAGTTCAATTGTGGTCTTTACCTTGAACTCTCACTGATCCTGCCTGTGAAATTCCTCTTCATTTAAAGGGATAAGAGCCTCCCTCTCCAGAAGACACTGGAGACATGAGAGGGGCTTTTGGGGGACAGGGTTGATGTTAAACCCATTTGTGTCTGGCAGACATACAGGTGGCTGGCTCTGGTAGGTTCCTGGCAGGACGAGGTACATCTCTCCATCTTGGATAGTCTAGGGCTCAGCTTCACAATTGCCCTATGACCGGCTCTCTTGTGCTAATTATGCAGACATAGCCGGGCACCGGACAGGCATAGCGATCCGCTCCAGAAGCACTAGGCACTGGGGTCTTCTGAGGCCAGCTGGAAGAGGCTGGGGTGCGTCAAAGACATGGTAGGGACAGTCCTGTGATCAAAGCCCCTTGGTCTCTCCTGAATTTCCCCCTCTCTCAGGCTGTGCTTCTAGAACAGGTGGGAGAGGGGGGGTGTCTTTCCTTCACTCAGCTGCCTTGCCTCCCCACCCCGTGGGCTGAGCGTCAGGCACAGTCCTTGCCCCACTCCTCCCATTTAGCTGCTTCTGTTGAAACAAACAGTCCCTTCCCAAATGTAAGGGAACTTTCCAGTCCCACCATTGCATCTGCCTCTTAAGGGAGACAGCACCTAATGAGGCTTTGCCAGGCTGTTTTTGCCAGTTCCCATTACAATATATCCTCTCTCTAAAACCATTCACCCCGTCCCCAGCTTCTTGTATTTCTGCCTTACCTTCTTCTTTCCCCCTTCTCTCTCTCTCTTTGCTCAAGAGGACCATTATTTATACATTCTTTTTTGCTTAGGTCCCCTTGCCTCCAGTATCCCCATTTCTACACCTTTCTTTGTGCGGTGTAGGTGACACCTGAAGGGAAAGAGACAGCTGCCCATAGAGTACCTCTGCCTCTGTTTTCTCTCCCACTTTTCCACGCAGCTCTAGCTAAGTGTAGAACATTTATCATGCTCCATTCACTCTCCCACTCAGAAATAGGCATGGAGGAAAAATGTCTCCCACCCATACTCTACTATTGATCTTCAAAAAGCCATGACAATACGAAGGAAGTATTTCCTTTTGGACTAAGGGAGAAGGTAACGCGTGGGATCTAAATGAAGCAGCAGTAACTATTTCTGCCTGGTTTCTTAGTAGCCATACATTTTGGGTGCAGTTCTGGAGGGGGACTATGCACTAGGAAAGGAGTGCCATGCTCAGACCCCAAGCCCTCCACCTTCATAGCAGGACAGTCAACTCATTTGCAATTTGGAAGAGGATACCCCCAAATTTATGCTGTCACCCACTCATTCTCATCAGTGCCATTTGGAGGGTGAAAAAGGCCCTAGCTGACCCCCACTCCATGAGGATCAAAGGATTAGAAATGTTGGGTCAAGAGGACCAAGGTTTTGTGCGTGTGCGTGTATGTATTATGTTTGGGGAGGGTAGGTGTCAGAGATGAGGCCAGGGAGAGAGTGGGACAGAAAAAACAAACAGCTAAATTAAAATTAGAGTGGATTGGGGGTTGTGGTGGTGGGAGTAGAGAAAAGTTGATTCAGAAAAGAAAAAGTCTCAGGATACTGTCTTCAGTAGGAAATAGAACTGTTTCAGCAGTTGGTCCTCAACAGTTGGTTTAGCTGCACTGGGACAAGCCGCAATTTAGCTGTGAGTGTAGACAGTAACAATCCGTGATCAACAACGGCTCAGCTAAGTGTGTTTTATCAGTGGTTTAACCGTGGTCAGCTGAACTGGTGCTGCCCATGATGTGTCCTTGTCTACACTTCCAGTGAAACTGTGATCAATCCCAGTGTGGCTAAACTGATAGTGTAAACAAGGCCTTAGAAGGAGAAAAAATCTCAGAGAAAAAGGGAGTTTAAGAAGAATGAAAATGCGGAGATGAATTAGTGGGAAGGAAACACAGACACTGAAAAAAGCCACATTGGTACGGAGAAGAGAAAGTGGGGAATGGGAAGAGAAAAATGAAAGGATAGAAACCACCAAGGGAGATAGATGGATAGTGTTAGACTTTATCTGACAGAAAGTTTGCTTTCTACAACATTTTGAATCTTTGATTTATTAGTGGTTTGGCTGCTTATAGCAAAAACAGGCATCTGAAAAAATCCCTAGCTTTGGACAGGAAAAAGGTGACAGTGTGGGCCCAGATCTAATCTCTTTTGGATGCTACAGATCATCCTCATTTTCTGTTTTGAAAAGCTGTCAGGGATCTGTAGAAAGCCTCTGGGACAGGAGATTCAGGATAAAGCCCACAATTCTGAGGGATGTTTGCTTAAAGATGTGGTAGGAGACTGGGGTACAAACTTCAGATATATATTCTACTGAAATGGATTCAGACTCTTTCCTATGCAGTGCCTTTTTGAGAAAACCTGATGTGTGAGGGCTCTGTCTGCCTGGGGTGGAAAATGAGGGGAGATTCCGCTTTTAAGAGAAAGAGAATAAGAGGAGATGGGAAGAGATGTCAGTGAAGAAGGGAGAATGAAAGACAGAAGGCTCAGAAGGAGACAGGCAGAATGGTGGAGCGTTTGTGGTCATAAACTCAAAGCCAGTCTCATCTGCCATTTTGCATATTCTCAAAACCAAGCTGCTGATCTAGTAAATGAATCTGTGCCTGGGAGGAGCTAGTTTGTTCTAGTCTCCTTCAGAATTCTCTAGACAGGGTTCTGGGGATGAAAATAGAAGTATCTCCCAAAAAGCGGTAGTGAGGATCCAATTTACTGCTGGGCATAAGTGGGTGTGCAACTCCAGTGAAGTCAATGACTTTACTGGAGTTGCAGCCACTTACACCAGCACTGAACTTAGACCTGAGTCTGTAAGGGGTGTTGGAGAGGGAAGGGCACAGAAAGACAGTGGGGGAGGTCCTTGTTCTATTCACTGAACACAGATACTGCACTGTAGGGGCCTGATTCTCCTCTCACTAGCATCTGGTGTAAAGAGCAATACAACGTCGCTGGTTTCGGTGGCGTTACTCCAGAGTTACATCCATGCAAGTGAGAGGAGAAGCAGGCCCTTCGCTGTTGTGCATGAAAACAGTAGAGCATTGTACACCATCAAATGCCAGTGCAGTAATCATTCCCACAGATGCCGGAGAAAGGAGACAACCTCATTTCTAATTCAGTCATGATGGCATCAAAGAGGCCCAAAGCCTATTGCTTTCTCTGCAGCCAGGAGTCTGATAGTAATAATTCTTTGCACATCTCTAGCACCTTTGTTGCTGACTACTCATTTTATACAATAGGGCACAAAAGAAAAGATTCTCTTTAATTCCATATGCTCCCAATTGCCCTATATTCTTGGATCCTTCCCAGGGAAGTCTGATAAAAATGGCCTAGTCTTACTGTCAGTTTGTCAAATTAAGGCAATCATTGACACCAGCAGAAATACAGACTCCTTCAAAGCCTATGGGTGCAATTGAGCAGGGCTAGCATTTAGAAACATAGGAATTTCCAGACTGGAACAGACCTGTGACCCACCTAATCTAGTATCCTGTCTCTGATAGCAAGCAGCACCGATGTGTCAGAGGAAGGTGTAAGAACACCACGGCAGGAAAATGTGCGATCATCTATCCTCATAACAGTCTCATTCTGGTTTCTAACAGTGAGAGACTGGCTCAAGACCTGAAGCCAGAGGTTTTAGACCCCTTGCAAAATGTTTATCAACATTAATTATGAGAACTCTGGTTATTCCTGTAATCTGCATAAATGTCCACACATTCATTGAATTTTACTAGGTTCGTGGCCACAACAACTTCCTGTGGTAGAGAGTTCCACAGTCTAATTACTCATTGAGTGAAGTATTTCCTTTTATTGGTATTCATTTTGCTACCTTTCAGTTTCATTGCATGGCCCCTCCTTGTGCCATGAGAGAGACCAGATGCTTCTGATCTATCTTATCTAGACAAATCATTATTTCATGTACTTTAATCATGTCCCCTCTCATTCATCTCCTTTCTAAGGTGAACAATCCCCATCTTTTCAATCTCTCTTCATTTGAGAGTTTTTTCATGCCCCTAATCATTTTTCTCACCCTTCTCTAAATCCCTTCAAGTTCTGCAATGACCTTAATGAGATGAGGTGACCAGCACTACATAGTATTCCGGAGAAGGCTGCAAAATTGATTTGTATAAAAGCATTAACATTTCTGTATTATTCTCCAGCCTGTAATTTATGCATCCTAACATCTTGTTTGGTTTCTTGCCTGCAGCTGTGCACTGACTCCCTTTCCTGAGCTGATACGGTTAATTTAGAACCTGCAAAGGTGTACAAGTTTCCCCCCCAAAATGTGCACTACTTTGCATTTATCAACATTGAACTTCATCTGTCATCATGTCCTTTCATCTAGCTATTCATTTGAGGCTCAAGCAGCCTGCAGACAGTGCCCCAGCCCCCAAATCCTTTAAATATCAGTGCTAGTCTCAGCTTCTGTTTCCTTTCTTGCAAAGAAAGCCTTTCCCAATATAAACAGATTGCTGGGAATGAATGTTTGCCATGGCACTTTCTCCTGATAGTCATCGATAATTCATAGCACAACAGTTGCCCATGGAGCCCCTTAGTTTTTGGTAGGACCCTGGACTGACTCATCTCCACGGGCTGCCAGTGAGGGTGCTTAGTGAGTGCCCCTGTGAGATGCTTCTGGCCCAGCTGAGCTGCTAATGAGGCCTCCAGTCACAAAAGGTGGGATGGGAGGCAGAAAAGTGGAGGGATTGGCTCCACTATAGGCAGCTAGCACAAGGGAAGAGAAGAACAGGGGATTCAGCTTTCCCACTTTCTCAGTGGAGGCAGTATTCCCCCTGAGGGAAGAAGAGGAGGTAATGGGGGAAGGAGGGCAGGGAAGTGTGGAATCTGGCTTCCCCTTCACAACAGCAACAGCTGTCAAATTTCCTTGGAGGAGGAAGAAAGAACAGCCCCTGAGGATGGTGAAAGGAAGAGGGAGGGAAGAGGGATAAAAAGAGACATTATTATATAAAGGTGGGGTAAGCTGGGAGAACTAAGTGGAAGAGGAGGAACAGATTTCAAGGAGGTTGGGACCCTTCAATGAGGGGAGATCGAGGAGAGACAGAAATGGGGGAGGACCAGGAATAGAAATGGAACAGGAGAGGAAAGAAGACTGAAAGAAGAGAATGCAGGAGCAAAGGGGATGAAGAACAGAGCAAGGAAAGCAGAAGACACGATAATGTAACAAGAAAGGGCAAGGAAGATAGACAATAAAGAATCTGGAGTGAATATGAGAGAAACAATGAAGGGAAAGGTGAACTGCTTTTGAAGGAAAGAACAGACGGGAGATGAAGATGAAAAAGAAAATTAAAAGGGAAAACAATAGAGAGAAAAGAGGAAAAAAATAAAATGGAGATGGCTAGAATGAATCAAAGATGGACGGAGAGGAAAAAGCTGGGAATAGAAAAGCGGAAGTAAGATCACATAAGCAAGGAAAAAACCCTAACTTTTAGGTGAATTTTATTTAATGTCTATTCTATGTTTCCCCTGACATACACCCTAAATCACTGAACATTTGGGGAAAAGACAAGAGAGGTAGCATCTTATTTCTTTAGTGAAACACACTGTCCTCTGTGAACCCTTTGGATGGGCAGGACCTCGTGTGATGTGCGGGAACACAGTCCTTGTCAACTAGTGCAATCTGGAGGGCAGAAACAGCACAGAATGGAGGAGTGAGGGCTTCTCCCTGGGATAAAAAGGGCATGTTAAATTGGGAATCTGTTCTTCAAAATGGGGCAGTGATTGGAGTTCCCTGCTCCTAGGCTTAGCATTGCTTTTTGTTTTTAAATATGGTGGTGCTGATGTAAAACCTCACCAACCTCCAACCCCCACCCCACTGAAGACCTCTGGATTAGACCATACCAAACTGGAATGGGTAAAGGGGTGCACAGAGAAATGGATGGGTTAAAATGGAACAGCTTCCATATCCCTGGAAAAGAGAACATTTCTCTTATCCTCATGTAATTTCTTTATGTGTTACTGCTGCCATGCTACATCTTTGTATCCCTCCCACTACATTTCCTACCCACTCCCTTCAATAAGGCAATTCCTGGTGCATTTCAGGACAATATTAACTCCTTGCTCCCTCTCTCTGTAGGAGGATTCATTTCTGCTCTTTTAAAGCTATTTAAAAGTCAGTTCCTAGCCGTTCACCATTCCAGATGAGCACCAACCTGACGTAGCTCACAAATGAAATGAGCTTGCTGGTCTCAGCCTGTTGGATATTTGCCCACATCATAAAAGCTCTGCACACATTGCCACGATTTACAGTCAGCTGTGAATTAAGTCTAGAGGAGGAGCAAAACCACCAAACCTTCACGGACCCCTAGGCAAATGTCCTGTCCGTTGGCCCTCACCCTAACGAAACATGATATTTCCCCCACTTTTGAGTCCTCGATCTTTTTCGCAAATGAAGCAGCAGCCAGCCAGCCCAGACCCTCCCTTCCTCCCTCTCTCTAGCAGGTGGAAAGCTAGCAGCAATCAGCTCTGTGCTTGGCCATTGCAGTGCTGAATTTGAGTCAGAGCAGCAGGCATCTAGGCCTCCTGTGATCCTGGACCTCAAAGATACAAGGACCCTGACTTAATTTGCTGCTGTTTACAGCGTGTGCTCAGAGGAGGTCCAGGACTAGAGCAGCAAGGGGCACTATTAGTAGGACTGCGAGGCACTGGCAAGGCTGTGTGAGCCAAGTACTAGAATAACAGGCAGTTCTTCCCAGCTGAACTGAGCTGCATTGGCGGAGCTGAGGGGAGGGATACTGGGACCCGGACTAGAACAGGAGACCGAGGAGCAGGTTATGATTAAAGTGCAATGACAAAGCTGTGAGGTGGCCCAGGACTGAAACAGGGGGCCGATGCAGACTGAAGATGAGGTACGTTGCCAGAACTACACGGAGAAAGCTTACCCGATGTCTGCCTGCACCCTGTTTTACTTTGCTGTCAACCCTTCCTTTTCATGAACGCTGAAATTGCACTAAAATCCTATGCACTGTTCAGATATAACAAGCTGCAAAGAGAAACAGATCAGCTCATTAAATTTTCCTCAGAAAGGGTCTCTAGGCAGGAATTATTTTTTGCACCAATATCCATGCAATTACTTGTCTTCACACCTGTGAGATCTACAGGGATGTCTAACCCTGTGTGGATCACTCATGCCTTCTCTCCCTGGACTATTTTCTCCCTTCTCTCCAGTATAAAAGCCCCCAAGTATTGTCCCTTTTCTAACAACAATGACATGACAAAGCCAATAACAATACAGAAATACAAAATACGGTTCATTTCTATTTAAGAACATAAGAGCTGTCATACTAGGTCAGACCATGGTCCATCTTTCCCAGGATCCTGTCTCTGACGGTGGCCTATACCAGAGCTTCAGTGGGACTGTACAGAACAGGGCAATTATGGAGTCATCCACCCTTGTCTTCCACTTCTGGTGGTCAGAGGCTATGGGTCATCCCAAGCATGGGATTACATTCCTCACCATTTAGCAAACAGCCATTGATGGACCAATTTGCCATGTATTTATGCAGCTCTTTTTTAAACCCAGTTATACTTTTAGCTATCACAACATCCTATGGCAATGAGTTCCACAGATGAGTTGTGTGAAAAAGTACTTTCTCTTGTTTGTATTAAACCTGCTACCTGTTAATTTCACCAGGTGACCTCTTGTTTTTGTATTGTATGAAAGGATAAATAACACTTCTTTATTCATTTTTTCCACACCACTCATGACTGTATTGGCCTCTTTTATATCCCACTCTCCAGTTGTCTCTTTTCTAAGTTGAACAACCCTGTTTTTTTAAGTCTCTCCTCATATGGAAGCTATTCCACATCCTGGATCATCTTTATAGCCCTTATCTGAACCTTTTCCAGTTCCACTGTATCCTTTTTGAGATGGGGCAATCAGACCTGCACGCAGTATTCAAGGTTGCAGCCTGGATTTATACAGTGGCATTGTGATATTTCTGTCTTATTGTCTAACCCTTCCCTAATAATTCCTAACATACTGTTAGCCTTCATAAGGCACCAAGAAGCTACTGTCTTTGAGTTTTTAAGATTCTGTAAGAGGAGGGTCAAATTAGTCCCTATTTATGGAAATCTAAAATTCAACCAGAAGTAACATTCATAATAATAAATATACCAAAGGTTCCATACAAAGAGGAAATGGTTGGGAGGATCAGCAACTTTCTTAAAGGCAGAAAAGGTGTAGTGTAGCAGATCCATGGGTGCAGTGAGTTTGCAGATTTCAGCTGTTTGGTGGGTGGGTGAGCAATTAAAAACCTGCAAGAGTGTGGTTTTTATCTTAGAAGAGCCAATCACTGTACCGTTTTTCTTAAAAGGGCAAAGATTCTTGAGTGACATGGGAAATCACTAGACAGTGCAGATCTGTGAGAGAAAGGTGTCTGAAGGAAGATCAAAAAGCATCGGTAGTGTGGTACTTAACATGAGCAGAGACTACCTTTCTCCTCTTACCCTAGTGAAGGACGGGAGCTCATTGGTGGGATAGAGGAAGTGGGGAAAGGACTCCCTGCCATGCAGGAACATTGAAATTGGAATCCTTATTCACTCCAGCAAAGAAGGTCCCCCAGGAGAAGACTGGAAGTCCATTGTGGACTACTGTGTGAAGGAAGTGGAACCCTCACATAGAAGTAACATGGGCCAAGATTTCCAAAAGGGACTATTGATTTTGTGTGCCTGGGTGTTTGTGTGCCTAACCTGAGACACCTCAAAGGGACTTGATTTTCAGAAAGTGCCCCTGAAAAACATGTTTCCCCTACCCCCAAATAACTAATCACTTTTGGAAATCTTGGCCAGAGATACTAAATTTCCCTCTTACCGCAGGATGAGGACTGGGGAGGTGGATCACTGCAGGGAGCAGAATGGGTGGAGAGAGCCAAAAGCAGAATGAACATAAAGGCTGATATGGTGTTAACTGGGGCCATATAAGAACCTGAGAGATAGCTAGGGGCCAGGGAAAGGAGGGAGCTGTAGGTGATAATGGGGAGTGACTGGTGAAATGGAAACCAAAATAGAGGCATCTATAAAGGTGCCTAGCCACACCTGCCCCGTCTAAAGGCAAATAACTACAAGAATATTTCTAAAAGAAAAACCCATGCTCAGATTATTAACTGCATTACTTCTCCACCACTCTCCAGCCCCAGCCCAGACTTCAATGAAACCTTGGATGACCAGGCAACCCCCTATGCTAGTGGCCTGGACAGGGTCTTCCCGCCAGTAGGCAGAGAACAAATACTGACAACTTCCTCAGATCTTTTCCACCAGTATAGCTTCTTATGCCCACCAGTGGCCCCTTTTCACCCTGCAGGCCTGACCCAAAGCCCACTGAAATGAATGGAAAAACTCCTACCCTATGGCGAGTGCCTCTCACTACAGCACACAGACACCCAGTAGGTGTGGGGGATTCTAGGGATTGGGCCATGTTTGCAGTTTCCACTCATTGTGCACTTCATAAAAGGGACCCCAAGGGTCATCTACTCTAACCCCAGGGTGAGATCTCAGCCGGCCTTCCTCCTACGTGCCATGTCACCAGTGAACTCTGCAGGGAAGGGAGGAACAGGTCCTGTCCCCAGGCAACCAGCTTTTAAATATTGTGAGGCAGGGAAGGGTTTCAGTTTCTCTCTTCAGAAAGGGAAGAGTGGAGATTGGGGGAAATACTCTGAAGAAGCCAACCTTATTAATAAAAACCCCAGGGAGCAGAAGCAAACACAAAGTTGCTTTTCATTTGTGGCCATTAGACAGCAGCTTGACAAGGCGATTTTAAATAGTCAGCTAGGGAGGGGAATGAAAAGACAGCTGTACCCTCTCCAAATCCCTGCTGGGAGGAAGGCCCCTCCTATGGAAAGCAAGAGGCACTTCTGACTTGTCCCAGCAAAGACCAATTTCACTTAGCCCCCAATCTTGGTCAGCAAACTGAAATAAATCCTTCACCAGTCCCTTGTCAAAGTTTTAGCGCCGACTCTACCTGGCCTTGCAGCTTCGGGCAGGCCAATTTCAGCAGCTGGGCGAGTGAATTAGCAGCAGCCTAGAGCCGTGGCGGTGCACTCCACCCTCCCGCCTCGCCTCCGCATTCCCCCGTAGCGGGGTGGGAGGCCTCCTCGCCCGCTGAGCGTTCACATGGCTTCGCGGCAGAGCAATTAAACAAATGGGAGTGGGGGGAGCTGATTACTGCCGCCGGGGAGGGGGGCGCTGAGCCCTACCCGGCGGAGGGCCCTACAGGGACAAACCAGCAGTCTGTCTGTCTGTCCCCCTCCCCAGTTACAGGGCTGCAATTTCAAAGCCTTGCAGCTCATTCCCTGAGCGAGGGTGAGAAACCCAGAGAGGGTTAGCGAGGGAGTGGAGGGAGCTGATGGCTGGCACCTTTGGGGACAGGGGTAGGGTGAGCAGATAGCGAGTGTGAAAACCCGGGACACTTTTTTCGGGGGTGTAGTTGCTTATATAAGACAAAGCTCCTAATAGGGGGACGGTCCGGCTAATAACGGGCTGTCTGGCCACCCTAGATGGGGGCAATTCGGATCAAATAGCCCAGCCCTTGTGATCTAGGGGCGGTCACAGGTCAGGACAGTGCCTGTGCCTTTGGGGTCCGCTCAAAGGTGGGGAAGCGGGGTTTTCCCCCCCCCCCAATTATAGCAATAGATACGCATCTGCGGGGAGATACACGCCCTGGGAATGCACAATATTTCCTACACCGGTGTCGGTTCTTTCCTCTTCTCTCTCGCCTCCATCTCCCCCGGCGCCCATCTAGCTCTCCCATCCTAGGGACAACAGGCCAGCAAGAGGATGTTTGCCCCAGAGCCACCCCTTCTCCTGTAGCGTTTCTCTTTCTTTGAAGGGCTCTTATAAATGTTTAATGAAGTAGACGTCTCTTGCTCCGCTTTGGATGAAGGCTGCCTGAGAGGCTCTTAATTTGTGTGTGTGCGAGAGAGAGATGTGTGCTTAAAGCCTCCCCGATTAATTGACTGCTATTGATTTTCGGGCTTGGAGCTAGCATATAGTATTCAGCACAGAGCTTCTCTGCAGACTGTGTGAACAGGCAGCGGTTTGGATTGAGAAAGGGCACCAAATGCAGTATGCGTCAAACCGACCATCGCTCAATGAAGTCACTTAGCGATTCAAAACATGTTCAGCCATCACTCAACCGTTTGCACCAAGAACTGGGGGGGCCGATTCGCGCTTCTTCCCGGGCACAACCGTTTCCAAACAGCGGCTTAAGCCTGGTTTGGTGAGAGGCGTTAGGACATACACAGTTTATTCCTGCCCCCCCCCCCCCCATTCCCTCCCTCCCAAACCTCCGGGACTGGAATTTAGGAAACCAGTTCTGCGGTATCCGCTTCCCTTCCCCCTCGGCAGGGCGATCCACGCTAATTCGGTTAAGGCGGATACATGGACATACATGCATGCACATTATCGATGCATGACCCCCCCCATCGACCCTCCTGCACAGAGTCTAGCCTTAAACCCAGCTTTTACGAGCCGTTGAAATGCTGTGTGTGTCTCTCCATAAAGCACCCATTTGCATCGGAGCCCTTTCTCCTTCCAGGGCTCAATTTGAAGACCACCCCTCCCCCAATGCACACCTACACCAGCAGCAATGCTAAATCACACAGCTTTAAAAGCGAATTGCTGGCCTCCTCGCCACCTTCCCCTCCCCCGGCCGTCTGAGTCCAGGGACTGGCTGCATTGCTGGCTCTCAGTTGCCATTAGACATGTCACTCTGGGCGGGAGCTGATTTGCTGCTCGGTTCACCAAATTATACTTCGGCTGCTTTTCTGTTCAAAGCCTTTTTTATTTTTAGACTTTGCAGTAACCCTTTAAACAGAACAAACAAGCAGGGGGAGGGGAAATCCCGCAAAAACAAAACCCACCCCAGCAGCGTGTGGCTGCTCGGAGACATTACGAAATGCTCCTGAACTCCGCTTGAGCTGACTGAAAGCATTAGGATTTTCCAAATAAGGCTGCTTAGACATAACAAGATTAGGGGTTAGGTGTGTGGGTTTTCCCCCCCACAAAGAGAGCTGATATTTACATACGAGGTGCTTTGCATGCGTCTGAGTTCCCAGATTTATGTTCATCAAAGCAATTTGCAAAGAGAGCAATTATTTGACTCTGTTATTATAGCCAACAGTGCACTAGTAATGTAGCATTTTGCTTGCTTTCTTAGGCAATAATGATCCGGAAAGAGGCGGATCACACAGTTGCTTTTAGCAGGGTCTCTTGGTGTTTGCACAATTCATAGATTACTCCAATTAGTACGGGGGTTTGGGAAGGTGAGGGAGAGGAAAGGAGAAAAGAACAGAGTAGAGAGCATGTTTGAGCCCTCTTCTTGCCTTTTCTTTCCTCAGCAACTAATCCAGCCACCCTTGTTCCATGGTGGAAGGAATGAAGTGAGAAAATGGTGGAATGTGGAAAGATTTTTTTTTGGGGGGGGGAGGGAGGGAAGGGGAAGATCCGGAATCAAATACCTTCT
>ML675616.1:84581710-84606447 GCA_007922155.1 Mesoclemmys tuberculata | reverse complement strand
GGGGGGGGGAGGGAGGGAAGGGGAAGATCCGGAATCAAATACCTTCTAGGCAGCAGGTTCTCCATAATCCAGAATGGGTCATGACTTCCTCGTTCTTTTTGCTGGTTTCGTTCTCACTGACACTTTTAGTCTTGCAAACCCCTCTGGAGTAAAGCCAGTAGTCGGTCCCCACAGCTATGGTCATCAGGCTGAAGGCAGCGAAAGCACCAACGGTGGTTAAAAGCATCTGAACACCTCTGTCAAAGAGCCCCATAATTCTTCATTATACAAATACCCAACCGCCTTCTGATTCTTGGGGTGTGTGTGTTAATAAAGTAAAAGAGTAACAATTCCACTACTAATATAATGGGTATAGAGAGAGAGAGATATCAAAAAGGGAGGTAAGAAAGCCCACGGAAAACAGTGTAAATTATAAAGACCACACGGGAAGAGGCTTGCCTTTTAAATCAGAAACGTTCCGGCTGTGATATAAAAAAAGAAAGAAAGAAAAAGCAAAGAAGAAGAAGAACAAAACTAAAATAAAGAGAGAAACCCCCCCCAAAATGAGGTGCCTTAATCCCTTTTTCTAAAATTCTGGTCTCCAGTTTCCATATGTAATGGCTAATTTGGAGATGGCTTCCACAGTGAACAGGGGACCAGCCGCAGCAGCATCCTCAACACAATCTCTCATTCTCTGGACCTAGACAGTTAGAGATGGTAAGAGCAGAGATGCAACCTTCAGGCTTCTTGCTTAGCTCTGCAGCCTGCGCCATGAAAATCCTTGTTCTTCTCAGTTAGCTTCCTTGGCTTTTTGTGGTTGGCTTTCTGTTTGGGTTCAATTCCCTCCTTCCTTTCCGTCCTTTCTGTTTTGTCCCCTACCACCAGACCAGGCTCCCCAGCATACTGTGAGCCCTGGATCGCAGCTGTGCGGATGCTGAGGTCTTGCCTTCCATGGCTTTCCCCACGGCGGCGGCTGTTGTTGTTGGGCGAGTGGGCAAGGGAGGGGGGGTTTCTCCCACAGAACCGAGACACGGATTTCCCTCCTCCTCTTGGCGAGGCGTCTGCAAACGAGGGGACCAGGGCTTCGCTGCGCGATCTGCTGCCTCCGTCCCTCTGCCCTGCTCCGCGCCTTTCCCACCCCCCGCGGGAGCGTGGCCGTGCTGAACTGGACAGCTCCCGGGCGCCGCTTTCTGCGCGGTGCTGAAGAACAGCTCCTGTGCCTCCGGCCCGGCGGCTGGTGGGAGCGTCCCCGTCCTACAGCCTGTCCCCCAGCATCTGCAACCGCGGCGCCCCTGCTCTACTCGGCGCAGCAGGAAGGGAGGGGAGCAGGGGCGATCGACCCGCTCACTCGTCCTCTCCCGTCCCCCTGCTTCCCAGCCCTGAAGTGAGAACTCCCCGCGGCTCCAGGCGCTCCGAGAAAGGCGTCGCCGGATCTCGCTGGCTCGCTCTCAAGCGCTGCTCTCAGCCCAGCCTCCTTCGCATTCCAGCTCTACGTGCCCCGAGCTCCAACTACAACCCTCACAGCACAATTAGCCGAGCGCACAACTTCAATCAGCCGGTTCTATGCCCAGGAGCCGGGGGAAATGTAGCGCGGACGGGTAATTCAACGCTAACCACCAAGGCTTCGAAACACGTTTGGTAAAGCACTTGATCGCCATTAGTGGCGGGCTGGCTACAAGTTAGAGAGTGGGCTTGCTCCCCCCTCGTTCCTTTGTCTCTTCCTAGCCCATAGTGTATGACAATCCGCTGTCTTTCTCTCTCTTTGAAGCTTTCGGTGAAATCCTAAATGCTGCTTCAACAAGCAGACATTTTGAAACAGATTAGTAACGAACAGAAACGTGTTTGAAAAAAAAAGTTGCTGCCCATTGAATTCCCTCCTCTCAAAATGTAACGCTCCTTTCCTGTCTTCATCTGAAACAGAAAGGGGCGTTGATTGAAGCCTTTCGAATCAAAGCCTAGCATAGCTCATTGTGTTTAAGTGTCCTGGGTCAGACAGAACCCGTTAGCGCCGCATCCGAGAACATAGATATAGAATTGTACAATACCGGCATCAAAGCATGTCATAACCCTCTCCCCCATCCTGAGCAGTGGCATTATGCGAGGTTAATTACATTATTCACCTAGTCATTTTATATGGGTAGCTGTGCTTTAATCGAACGAGAGTAAAGAAAAATGACTTCATCTAATTCCTGATGCTACAGATTTAATTGCTCTCTGATCAGTTTCATAGTTCAGAGAACAAGAGACCAGAAGGGCTGCTTTAGGTTCTGTTTTTCTGCCAGAGGGGGGTGCAGGGAAGTTGAATCAGTTGGAGGGTTTGAGACACGTTGCAATTTCATAACACACTCTCTCTCTCCCGGCTGAGATCATGCTTATAAGACAAGCTCTCAGAGGTCTGCTGAACGCTAAAGAGTGTGTGAAAAAAAGAATGACTTACAAAGCAGCTTGCTCTAGGTATAAATTAATCTCTAAAGGTTGCCTTCACTTTCTGCTATCGAATTGATTGACCTACACCCGTTTATCAGCTTTGCACGTAAATTACCAAATTACCTAGGTTTTTAGCCTAATTTTCTAGAATAACCGTCCACGCTGACCCAGGCAATGACTGGCATGCTGTGGTGTGAAGATTACACATTCTCCTAGCCTTTGTCTCCCGCCCCTCCCCTTTTTTCCTCTTAATAGTGTGGCTCCATTGACAAAGACACCAGGTTGTCTTCTTTGTCCCCATAAACACATCGAAGACCGGGAAAGTCTACAAAGGACTCCAGCGCAGTAATCAGCCTGGCCAAGCAAGGGAAGAAAGTGGATTGATGGGGGAACCACGTGGCTGCATTGGGGGCTGGGTGGGACAAGGAGCCGATCCCTTAGCCTCTCAAGCCTAGTGTCTCACAGCGCCCACACGTGTGCGGGGCCAGGGCCAGCTCCTTCGGGCTCGGCAGGAATGGCCAAACCTCTGCTCTCCCCAAGTGTCCCGACGGCCACAGCCCGCCCGCCCCGAATCCCATGTGTTCCTTTACATTGCTAATCCAGCCCCCCTGGCCCTGGCCCCGCACCCCCGGCCCTGCCCCTCCTCGCGGGAACCGAAGCGGAGAAATGGGAACCGCGCGGAATAAAGCGGCAAGCAGCCCCCGGGGCCCCTCTTTGTCAGCAAATGAGTGCCGGCTGATTTCTGGCTCGGCTGGGAACCCGGGCCAGATCCGCAGCTGCTAGTCTCTTCCGCAGCCGCCGCTCCCGGGGGCGAGAGGAAGGATCGGCGCTGAGGACCCAGCGTGGTTTCATGGGTCAGTTTCGGACCCCTTCGCCAGGGTGCCGCGGGACTCCCCCCCAGTCCCGCCGGAGCCGGCTCGGATCAGCCCCCTTCCTGCCCCGCGGCAAGCGCGCACAGCTGGGCGCAGCGCGCATCCACACGGCAGCAGCCCCTGTCCGGCACACACGTGCTTGATGTGGGCCGTGTTAACCAGGATGTGGTTTGTTTGCATGCTGGGGGGATGAAAATAAACGAGGGTCGTGACACCTTAAAGCGAAGTAGAGAGAATATTATCGCCTCCCTATCAGCCATAATCCTTAGTCTCATGGAACTGGTGACCCTGGACTCCTCCCAGCTGGGGGGTAGGGGGAGAATTGAGGTTCTGTTCCTGCATAAAAGGGGGTTCCACTGAGCAAAGGGCGCGTTTTGCTGGCTACAAGTGGTACCACCATAGCTCCCTAGCTGCTTCTTCAGCAGGGGATGGGGCTGTTTTCCCCAGCTTCGTGCTCTCGTTGTACTCTTACCAAGATACCGAAACGCCAGCAGCAGCAGAGCCCCCTTCCTCCAACCTCCAGTCCAGGGGAGTGACTAGAACCAGACAGGAGAGGGAGCCCTTGAGAGAGGCTACTAGGTCTGCCAGAAAGGGATCGTTGGAGAAGGGCGATAATTGTGAGGGAAGTCAGGGGGGAAGGGGCTTGAAACTCAGCGACTAAAGTTACCAGGGAGCCAGTGGGATTATCAAAGAGGTCCCCCCCAATGGTTCCATAACTGTGACAGGGAGAGGTTCTAGAAAGGGGAGGTGATGGCTCTGACTCATTTCCTCTCTTTCTGTGCCTTCGTTTTTCATTCCTTTCTCCTCTGTGGATCTCAGCCCATCATGGAATGGTCAGTTGCACCCAGAATGCAAAATCTCTCTTGACAAAGAGGAAGGAGAGAACAGAGAGCAGCCAGCAGGATAAATGGCTCTGTGGCCAGGATAAATGGCCATTGACCCTGTGGCCATTTATCAAGAGCTCTGATGAAGCAAGATTACTAGAATTAAACGTGTAGCATAACATGGAATCCATGGTACAGTCATACACTGAACACTGCCTTCACCAAACCAGGACACTCCATCAGAGTAGATTGCATCATGGACCAGGCCATGCAGATACCCTGAGAGAACCTGCTTCAATACAGGGGGGAACCCCTCCTCCACAGATCACACACCCTGTCACGCTGGAGCCCACTACAGAGTATCATCAAACAGCTCCAAGCCATACTTGATGGGGACCACATCCTGAAATAAATCTTTCCTGAACCCCCTCTTCTGGCCTTCAAACAACTTCCCAAACTCACCTTCAGAAGCAAACTCCACAGAGCAGGACACTCCAATTCAAGCAGCATCAGTGTCTGCCAGAACAACAGATGCAATACCTGCAGACATATCTCCACTGCTACAGTGATCAACACCCCCCCAACACACCTTTCAAGCTCTCTGGCTCCTACACACGCCTATCATAACATGTGTGTACCTCATTCAGTGTGTCAAATGCCCCAACAACCAGACAATCACTACGCTCTGGAATGAACTCACACAGAAAAAGGATAAAAGACAAAAATCACCCTGTCACATGTGGGTGAACACTTTTCACAAAGCAATCACTCTATATTTGTCCTATCAGTCCTCATTCTCAAAGGAAATCCAGCCACTTTCAAAAGAGAAGCTTGGGAATTTAAATTCATAACTCTGCTAGACACTGCAAATCATGGTTGCCACACAGACACTGGTTTTTATGGCTTATTACAACATTTTGTAACCCACTAAACTTACTTTGTCCTATAACTGCAGAGGTGTTAATTGCCCACTTCATTTTAAGTGGTTTCTTGCAACCTCTTATGCTTAACAATCCATCCTACATTGTATTCAGCTGTGTCAATTTGGCTACCTTTTCCAGATCTGAAGAAGGGTTCTGTGAAGCTTGAAAGTTCATCTCTTCCATCAAGAGAAGCTGGTCTAATAAGAGACATTACCTCACCCACCTTGTCTCTCTCATACCCAGAGACCAGCTTGGCTACAAAACCACTGAAAATCCTTGGGGATATGATTCTGGAATATTAAGGGCCTAAGGTAAAATTTCAAATGGATGGAAAGTCACTTTGCATCCTAAGTCATATTTTTTAAAATGACAGCCGCTTAGGAGCCTTAAACCCCATTGATGTTCAATGCGACTTAAGTGCCTACGTCACTTGGTACTGTTGTAAATTTTACCCCTGCTGTTTAGAAGTGCTGAGCACTTGTGGCTCCAGCAGAACTCAATGGGAGCTGCAGACGTCAGCCCCTTTCAAATTAGGCACTTATTACAGAAGTGGTTTAATGAGGAGAGGGAGTCTGATGCTATGATTGTTTTCCCAGGGCCTAGTTGTACAACCCTTATTATTTGTATGACTGTAGCACCTAACAGCCCTCCTTCATGGACTAGGACCCCAGCAGGCTAATTCAGAACAAAAAGATGGGCCTCACTCCAAGGAGCTTAGGCCCAGATCCTCGAAGATATTTAGGCACCTAACATCTACTGATTTCAACGGGCACTGGGCTCTGTTCATACAAGTGAGCATTTGACTCCAATGGGACTATCTGGGTAAGTGCTAACCATTGAAGTGTTGCGCAGCTGGGGCCACAGTACATAAATGGAGGACCAGAAAAAACAAACAAGCAAAAACCCCAAAAGCCAAACAAACCCAAAACACAGATTTAAAGTGAAACAAGAAAAATGCAGTTGAAATAACAGAATTATATTTTTAATGATATTGATATCAACAGAATCATAGATGGCAGGGACAGAAGAGACCTACTGGGTCATCTACATGATCCCCTACATCAGCAAAGAGTTGTTCCATTCGTTGCATTTTGTAATGCTCTGACCAATATAGTTTCCCACGATACAAGCAATAGAAGATCCACAATTTTCCATGGGAGACTATTCCTCAGTCTACAAGAGCCCACTCATGCAGGATGACAAGCACCCTAAATTCCTGTGGAGAGTTAAGGGTGCTCAGGACCTGATGTAGCTTCTTACCAAGTTTTTCCTGACACTCAAACACAATTTTTTCTTTCTCACTACCTTAGTTATATGCCTTGGGACCATTCTGAATAATTCCTCTTCCATCCTCAATGATATGATAGAGGAATGGAACCAACTACAGCAAGGAGGCAAAGGAAACAAAATCACTATTATCACTCAAAATCGTCACTGTGCATGCAGCTGCTGCTGCCCAGACTTTGGCGAGGTGTACCGTTTTACAAAGAACCATTTTTATGCAAAAATGCATTACAGAATAAAAACATAGTTGCAGATTTGTATAACAGAGCTACCATAAGATATTGCTACGTGCTATAAACAGAACTATGTGGTACAACTACTGAGTAGTGGGAGAGAGTAATAAGCAACGGGAGAAAACAGAGATTTTAATGATATTTGAAATGAAACGGAGAGTGGTAAAACAGAGATATAGGAAATCTGTCTCAGATGGCAGAAGCTGAAGAGAAGGTTCTTGCATCAAAAGTGATGTGAGTTGGGGGAGGAGAAAGAGAGGGGGACCATACTTTGGCAGTGAAGGATGTGGGGAGGGCGTAAAGAAAGACACAAAGTGCATGAAGTGGGCTGAAGCAAGTCCATAGGAGAGCTTTAAAAGCAGAGAGGGCAGATGAGGAGCCCATAGAGATGTTTGAGGACTGGGTGATGCAGCTTTTTTGGTAGGTGGAGCAGGCAGACAGTGACATTCTACATATGCTGGAATCCAAAGCTCTGGGGAGGCCATAGAGGGAGGAGTTACAACAGTCAAGTTGCAAGGAGATGTAAACATAGAATAATGATAGAGTTGAGGTAGTTGTGTTCATAGGCTATGTGGAGATAGTAGCTGGCAGAAGCACGGATATAGGAGAAGTGGGAAAAGGAGAATTCAGAGTCATGGATGATGCCAAGGTTATGGCCAGTGGAGACAAGGGAGATGTGAGTTCAGGAAGGGAATGAGTTCTTAAGAGGGCTCCTTTTATCCAAGAGATGCATGTCAGTCTGAGATATTTAACTGTCGGAGGTTAGAAAAAAAGCCAGAAAAGGATATGGGTGAGACAAGCCGAGAGGGTGAACAGAGCAGAGTCATTAATGGGATCAAAAGCTATCTACACTCCATAAGTAACAACACTTCATTCATGTCTTTCATCTGAAGATCTCAAACAAACATCAGCCTCACCACATCTACATAAAGTTGGGATTGCTAGCCACATTTTACAAGTGAGGGAACTGAGGAATGAGAAGTTAAGCATGCTTTTGCCAAGATCACAATGACTCACTGAGAGAGCTGGGAGAACTCAAGAGTCCTGATTCCCAGCCTCCGTCTAACCATAAAGGAGATTGAAATGATTTAAGATTAAACATACATATAATAGGTCAAATTTGTCTGCCGTGTAACTCCATGGGCCAATATGACTTGGAGGAAGAAGGTGGATAGGAAAGAGGTCAAGAATTACAACTTGTAGGACTCCATTGAGGAGTGATACTGGTGCAGAGGAAGAGTCATCTCCAGAGGGAGAGGAAAAGGTCATCTGTTATGAAGGAGGGGAACCATGACAGGAGGCAATTAGGTATCTGAGCAAAGGGAGATGGAGCCGATAATCCCCTCTCTAACTAGGTGGTCTCCATCACCTTAGTATCTAAGCACCCCACAAGCATTAATGCATTTATCCTCATGCCATTCTGTAATGTATCATCCACATTTTGCAGATAGGGGACTTAGGTACAGAAAGATTAGGGGACTGATGCAAAGCCCATTGAAGTCAATAGGAGTCTTTCTATTGATTTCAGTGGGAGCTGGATGAGGTCCTAGGTGCCTAGCTCAAGGTCGCTCAGGAAGTCTGTGTCAGAGCTGGAATTGAAACTTGGAGTGTGTCCACACTAGAAATGCTATAGTGGCACAGTTGCAGTGCAGTAGCTGCTTTGTAGTGTAGACACTACAGCGACAGAAAGGGTTCTTCTGTCTCTGTAGTAAATCCATCTGAATTCTTCTATCAACCTCGCAGTGTCTGCACTGGGGCTTAGGTTGACTTAATTACATTGCACAGGGCATGACATGGTTCACAGCCCTGAGCAACGTAGGTAATCTTGGAGCGTAGACCAACCCGCAGTCTGAATCCCAATCTCTATGCTTTGACTACAAGACCATCCTTGCTCTCCAAAGTTTAAATGGTTTCTTTAGAAACCCTCACTGTTCTGTGATTGTAGGGTTCTATTCTCTCTTTGTTCTACCAGAGCACAGAAAAAAATAAATCTCCGAGGAAAAGATGAGTACTATGGAATCTGAAAAAACAGCATAAACAGCACCTAGGATTTATGGATGGGATAAGGGCTCTATTGTCTTCCTTCCCTTTATCTAACCACCTCCTCCATCTCATCCTTGCCCTCATTTCACTGCCCTTGTCCTCTCCTAGTCATTCTCCCTCTTCTCCATGACCTTAAATCTTAACTTTTTTATCCCCACCCCACTCTTTCCAGTCCACCCCAGCTCTGTCCAGTCCTTTCTTTTTCCAGAGTAAGAGGGGAATTCAGTGTCCAAGTAAATTAATTCTGATAATCTCTCTTACACACACACACACAAAAACATGCAAAGGCACACATTCCTTTCTTTGGTGGAATCTCCACTTCTCCTGGGATAAGATTTAAAAAAAAATTGGTCTAAATGGTCCCCTGGTCCCTGCACACACACTGCTCCCCCAATAGATCTTGCTGTATTGCATTGATTCTAACCCCTTTAAAATCACATGCTGCTAAATATCATCTTTTGGGTCCTGTGGGTTGGTTTCTTCTATCAGGGAAATACTGTCCATCTTTTGGGTGAGACAGGCAGCAGAGATGGACAAGGCTCTCACAGCAAATTCCCCATGGTGCTGGGTTTTTGGGATGCTAACTGTTTTACCGCTCTCCCTCTTTCCATGCTGTGGTGGGTTTTGTATGTTCAGCAACTGCCTAATCAATTGGAATAGGAAAGAAATCAATGCCTGTAACCCATTAGTTCTAACAGAGGGCAGGCTGCTAATAAGTCACTCCAGCCAGAATTACAGGATTTGGTAAAGTATCTTTAGTGAGGTACACACAGAGATTTACTGCGTGGGATTTGCAAAGAAAATTTGGGAGAACAGTTTCCCCACTCCCACCAGCACATTTCATCCCTCCCCACACCGTTGCACAAACAGAGCACACTCATCACCTCCACTCATAGCTAATCCTCCACCCCTGGGTGCCCCGCTTTGCACACCTCCCTGTCTATCCAACTGCCTACTTTCTCGCACCTACACACGTACCTAGTCCTCCCACCCACCCACAGAACAATACCTCATAGAAATCCACCTGTCCCAGCCACTCCTAGCTCATTCCGGTCTGACCAAATCCTCCAGAAACACCTGCCCTTCTTTCCCTCCCACCCCATAGAGAATCAAGCACAGACACCCACCCACAAGCAGACAGACACATGCAACTTGGGAAGCATATTCCAGAAGGAGGAGTTGTGCAGAACAGCTCAGGGAGGCTGCAGACAAGGATGAGCTAATGTCTGAACTGCAAAGTTAGCCACAGCAAAGAAGAAAAAGCCATTTGTCCATTGTTGGCATTGGGCTTATGACCGGGATGTGGAATTATCTTGTGATCAGGAACTGCGTTGAGTAGAAGGCACAAAGATGGGGCCTCACTGGGGGAGCTGCATATGTGCATGTTAAGGCTAGAACTGAAATTCGGAGACTGGCCTTGACTACAATGCTCTAGCCCTGGATCGTTTTCACACATCGGGGAGAGGGGGGGAATCCCATCAGTTTAGGATCCACTGGTGATTTCATAGCAAAAACATTGTGAAATTCCAGTAGGGATGCCCTAGGTTTATTTGGTCCTGCCACAGGGCAGAATGCTGGACTTGATGATTTCTCAAGGTCCCTTTCCAGCCATACATATCTGTGATTCTATAATAGTAGTGGAGAAAAAGCCCTGTGGAGCCTCACCCTTTTCACTTTCATCTGCCAAAGCTGCCCTTCGCTGTTAACCCAAACACCCTGCACTTGGTCCTCTATAGAAACTTCATTACTTGAACCCTATAGGGCAGAGCCCAGTGCAGCCATTGCAAGTGACACAGGCCACTCACATGTTCCTCTCTTCCCTTTACGCCATCCTCAACCCTCTTTCCACAAAAGATTGGCTAGTTTAGGGACTTAGCAATGAGATGCAGCTCCTCTCATTTCTCTGATGTCCAGCTGTGCAAATCAGAGCTAATGATGGAGATGGAATTTTCTACGAAATGTTGTGTGCAAATCAAAAGTGCAAGATCTGAAGGGGAACTGACCCTCTGGGATTCACTCGTAAGCGTACGCCTGGCTTTGCAGAGGAGCAAATCTAGAGAAATACATAACCTAAAGACTATTTAGGAGCTCTGTGAGTACAGGAGCTCAAAAGGGTCAAACAAAGAAACTCAAATCATAATGGGTGAAGCCCTGGCTCCATTGAAGTCAAGGGGAGTTTTACCGTCTCTTGATACACAATGGTTGTAGGCAACCCTGGAAATATTTCATATGACCATCCTAGATTAAAATTTTAGGAACCGTAAAGTGAACCCACATAGAACTATGCTAAACATGTCAGTCTAAGCATGGCACACCCCACAGAGGTGCTGAGACACCACAGTGATGGGCATAGTATAAGAACCTGTCATAGATAGGCTATGACTATTATTCTGTTCTTTAGGAATGAAGCCTAAGAATTTTTCTTAAAAGTGCTTGAAGTTAAACTCTTAACTTCATGTTTAGGCACCTAATAAGTGGCCCAATTTTCAAATGTGCCGAGCAGAGAGTGGCTCCCACCGAATTTATAGAAAACTACAGAAACTCAGCACCTCTGAAAATCTGGCTACTTACTGAGTTGCCTAAATATTAATTTTGAATTTAACTTTAAGTGCCCGGTTTTAAAAAATCTTAGTAGAAATTAAGCTAGGATTTCAGAGGCTGTGCTTTGGGTGTATAATCAATGGTTATTATCATCTATCATCCACTGTAAATACGATGATGTGTGTCAATGTGGCCCTATGTATTATCTGGGAGCTGTCTAGAGGCAGAGAGGCATCTGTTCACACGTATAGTGGCAAATCTGTGGCCAACACTTATCACAGTTGTCACTATGCTACACACCATGGCAGCTCAGGATTTCATGACATCACTGGGGACAGAATTTGGTCTTTCTGCACCAAAATCCCAGGCCCTGCCACTCGACCTAAAGGATAATCTCCACTAGCTGTTATGGTCTTTGACACACAGTTGGACAGTGTTGATTCCATCCAATAAAGGGCAGTTTGAACACACATCCTGGCCACTTCATTGCAATATCACATATGGTGTGGGTGTTTGTTTCTTTCTCCTCTGAGTTTCACTGACCAGTTTACGTAGCTTGTTGATTATTTGCAGCTATGTCCTTTGGGATAACCAGCAGGCACATCAGAGCACATTAGGCAGGGATCTGCCAGCAATGCCCCCGAACTCCATATTCAGAGCACAGGACAGAGCTGAACAGAAGAAGCAGGATTAGAACCAGCTGCCTGGAATCTCAGGAGATTCCCATAAACTCTCCGAGCTGGGAAGATGTCTGGGAAAGTAGCAGCCAATTGTGAACACTCAGAGTCTCATCTCACTCACTACTAGTTGCATTCTTGGATGATACGGCACTTTCCTGCTTATGTGTGTCTCATCCATCTGTCATTTGGGTAAAACTCTTCAGTTGCCATCTTTCCAGTATCTAGCCCAAAGCAACAAGCCACTCCTCTTTTACACAGACCATTGGGACTCTTGTCTGCAATTGACCTATATTAGGCTTAAGCTCCATTTGTTCTGGCCTGCACTCCCCTCTCTTCCCCTACCCAGCACACATGCTGCCCCTCCCCCTCAAACACCTTTATACATCCAAGGACATTGCTAAAATAAAAATGATCACAACCTGGCCCTCCGGGAACTTCAGTTTTACACTTTCCCCTGCTCTGATGCTGATAGAATTCACAAACCAGTTGAAGGGAGACAGCCGAAGAGTGAGAGAAAGGAGGCAGACCGCCAGAGACAGAAAGGGATAGAAGGGCTAAGGAGAGACAATGAGGATTGAAACAGGTAACCAGAAGAAGTAAGTTGAAACAAAAAGAGAAAGATGTATAATCTGCGAGAGAAAGAGTCTGGAACACAGAGGAGAGGAAGGCTCAGGGAAGATGAGAGACTGAGAGAAATCTAAAATGTAAGAAAGTCACAAAGGAAGAAAGGAAGAAAGAAAGAGGAAAGACAGTGGCTAAAAGATCAGTTAAAAAAAGGAAGGAGCAGTAAGATGGGCTCAGTCATGCTTGAGAGAAGAGAGGGTGCATGTCTCGCCTGAGAATCCACACCGGAGGAACAGGGTGAGAAAAAAATCCAACAAAGACAAACTGGTTCTGTCATTTTAAACTGATCCAAACAACCCGTCGGAAATACCAGAAACACCTAGTCAACAGGTTGCAGTGTAATGCCCTAGTGCACCCTGAGCCCCAATAAAGGGACAGTGTTCTGTGCTAGCACTTACTTTCTCCACATCCTCAGGCCTGGGAACACCTTTCTCTGTGTTGTCAGTTCACCTTAAGCTAGTGTGAGTGCTGCTTGCTAGTACCAGGGAGACATTGCCAGTCGCCAGTCTTTGCCCTGCAGTCTCCTCTCCCCGGGTGTGGGAAGGGAACCTCAGACTCGCACACATGGAAGGGTTAACACACAATTAGTCTCTCTTGCTCTCATACACGCTCAGGGCCAGTAATCCTTCCCCACACCACGCACACACACACTTTCTTCCACACAGCCTGTTGAAGATACCATCGCCCTTGCATTCAGGCCTTCTCCCACACGTTTGTCTCCTCCTCTCTTTCCACCTCTCTCTCCTTGCTCACTTGCTCCTTCACACCGCTATCTCGCTCTCCTGCCGTCAGAGTCTCTCGCCATCTCTCCTTTACCGTTGCTCTCCAGCACCTTTATTCACACAGCCCATTGCCCTTCTATGCACACAATCTCTCTGTCACACTGTGTATCTATCTCCATCCACCCATTCATCTATGGCACTGCTAACGCACCCATGACTGTAGTCTTTCTCCCCACAGTCGATCTCTCTCCCTGCTCACAACTGCCACATTTGCCTGTCTCTTCCTCCTTCACAGTCTCTCTCTCTTCCTCCTCTACGAAGTCCATCTGTCTGTCCCCCTTACACACAAACACACAGCGTTCATCTCTCTCTCTCTCTCTCTCTCTCTCTCTCACACACACAGAGTCCATCTCGCTCTCTCCCACCTCCACACAGTCCATCTCGCTGTGTCTCCTACACACCCAGGCCCACGCTCTCTCTCTCCCATACTGAGAGGAGGCAGCAGCAAAGAATTTGCTGCTGACCGCTGCATTGCTAGGAGGCAAACACATGGCTGGCCTTGTGCAAGCCAGTTTCCGCCTGAGTGCCCCAAGTCACATATCCCCAGCATCATCTCAGGCGCTGAGAAAACAGATGGTATAATAAATGAGTGCACTCTGATGGGGGGCAAAGTGGTGCCTGCCTGGGACCCTGCCACCCAGACAGATACACACACCCAGCTGAGGCACTCTCTTGGTGCCCCGCTACCAGCCCGGTCGCCAAGCAATGTTTGAGCTCTGCACTGGGCCCCAGGTGGAGTGGACAGCAGCAGATATGCATGCCAAGGGACAGGAGGTCAAGTCCTTCTTCCAGACTCTGGCTTTAGGCTCCAGAAAGATGGGTGTTAGGTAGGACACAGGCAGCTCCGAGGAGAGGGGTAGGTGAGTGGCACAGGAGGTGCAATGGGGGAGGGGTGCGGGGCGCAGACAGCACACAAAGGTATGTAGGGGCCAGCACAAAGGTGGGTGGGAGGCATGGGTAACGCTACAGAAGCTGTTGGGAGGCAGCTAGATATCATAGGCTGGGGAATATAACTGCCTGGTGTTCCACAGATTCCTCTTCAGCCATGTGCTCTGCCCTGTCTCCTGCAAGCTCCCGTCACTTCTGCGTAGCAGCGTCTGCTATTTCGGAGAATAGTGAAGGCCACACCACTAGGCAGACTCAGGTGACAGGGTCGTCAGCAGTAGCAGTGACTCAATCCTTGCCCAAGAGAAACACCCCGAGGCTTTCAGTGGGTGGGCAGACCACAGTGGATGGAAAGAATTTATTTATTCCTCTGAGTGTAGGGCCTCTGCTGTGAGTCACACCACCCTTTTATCCCCAGTTGTTCACCTCACTCAGCTCCATGCTCATTTCCAGCCACAGCACTCTCTCCATCTCAAGTACCTCCACACAGATCTGACTCCAACCCACCAGGCTGGCCACAGTCCCCTGAACTCCACATGTACTCGGGCCCCTTTGTTTCAGCCCACACGTCCCCTGTCCCAACCACCCATACATTTTCCCCAACACCAGCATATTTCCACTGATCCCAGGCCGAGTATCCTCATGTTCTGACACCCCCAGCAGCTGGCTTTGGGCCTGACACCCTCCGAATGGCCCCTGAACCTGCTACTCCCAGCTACGAAATGCTGGATTGAAAGCACCTGACCCTCACAAAAACAAGTCCTAGCAGCAGTGCACCGTATCCACACAAAACTGGCAACACACAAAAAGAGCAGTCAGTGATACTTCATTTAGACTTAAAAGACAAAGCAAGTGAAGCACACTCAATAAAATATATCTTTGACATGCAGAGCAGGGTGAATTATTTATGGCAAGTAATTTGTTCATTTAATTTAGCCCTTTTTTCCCGTTTGCAGAATGTCCACATGGAGACTGTGATTTTCTTGAATTTGTATTTTTTACTGAGTCCTTTTGCTGTATGAATTGATCGGGAACAGTCTTTGCTGAGAGTGCGCAACACTCAAAATTCAAGATGTACGGGTTAGTTGTGATTGTGACGAGTCACATGGCTTTGTTTCTGCTCTCTGAATGGGTTTGCATAACTCTGACATTCAGGTTGCTGGGGCAAATAATTCACACATGAATTTACAATTTGTTTTCTGCAAGCGCTTGCACGACTGGATCACTGAAATCTTTGGGGAAAGCAAAATACAGAAGGGCTATAGACATGGCCAGCGATAACTTAGGTTTTAATTCACACAAATACGCGTGGAAAATATTTTTAGATAAATGCCCAGCTCTATTCAGGGGCCTTGTATATTGTGACAATGATTTCAATCCACCTCTCCAACACAACTGCACTGACCCTCACCAGTGTCCTCAGCCTATACCACTGTACGCTTTCCAGCTCCAGGTCCCCAGGCCCCAGCATCCTATACTGATCCTGTCCTCTACGCTTTGCTCCCTGATTCTCATACCACTGCCTGCAGCACCAACTGCCCCATGCTGGCCCTAGTCTTGTCATCTCAGACCCACATTATTGTCCCAGATGTGACTCAGACACACACCCTTGACATTACATTCCTCACTTCGGCCCCACATCACCATAGTCCAAAAACCCCCATGTGACCCCTGCATAGCCACCCCTCGGATCACCTTGAGCCCAAACCCCTCACTAACCCGTTCTTTGCAGCTAAGACATCCCATAGACCCCGTTCCAGACATCCCAATCTTGAGCATACCCTTTTTGAGCCTAACTCCAACATCAAAAAACCTCAGCAGGAGTGCTGGTCCTCTCTACCCTGTTTCCTGAAGCTTTCTCTCATTAGGACTGAAGTTGGTCTTTACTTCGTCCATTCTGTTCTCTATAGTCAACTCCATGAACTGGGACAAATACTGGTCTTTCCCCATGTATCTTCTTCCACCAATTCCCCCCAGTGCCCTCAGTGAGGTGGGACAGAGATTCACTCCCTCCTGCATATTCTCCTTCCCCTTTGTTCTTGTAATTCCCCTGGCTGTCTGAGACACAGACGATCTCTCCTCTGCATATTTTTCTTTGCCCACTAACCCTTGCTTCTTCAGTTCCCCATGCTGGCTGGGACAGGCATCGTGTATTTTTCCAGTACTTATGCAGAGAGATTACAGGCTCCACATTTCTCCAGTCGATGCATGTCTGGCTGGAGGGAACCTCATCAAATTGACCCCATCTCCGACCCCAGCCTGACATGTAAGGTCTGTCACATTTCCCCTGTAAACATTGCCAGATTTGGATTTGATCTCAGAGACCTGGGAAAAGAGCAAATCCAGCCTTCGCTGACAAACAGCTCCAGGGGAGGAGATATGTGAGGCTGTGACAGAAGACTGAGAGAAACCCCCCCAAGGAAAAAAAAACAACTCCAAGTCAGAATGAGAACAGCCAGTGTCTGTGAACGTTACATTGCAGGAACCTCAGCAGAGTCAGGACTAGGCTGCCAGCGCTTAGCCAAGGGCCATCCTGCCACGAAATACACCTTGGACAGAGCGACAGCCATAGGCACCCAGGCCAGCCTGGCTGGGAGTCAGGACTCGATGAGCCCCTTCAAGAGCATTTCTTGAAAGAGACTGGGAAACCTTAACTGCAACTAAGCAGCTACCCACCCCCTCAATCCCATTGTTGTTTTGGGTCAACAGAGCCACGGGCGAGTGGCAGAGAGGACAGGATTCTCAAGGCAAGATGACAACAGTAGGAGAGACTGGCCTTCTGATTGTGGAGGAAGATGTGCCCTCAGGGTAAAGGGGAGGATGGGCTGTGAACAACCTTCTCAGCCTTTTACTTCAGTTTTGAAAGTTCGGGCACTTCCTTAGTACAAAATAGCACAGCCCTAAGAGCCTGTGCCTGGCGAGCCTGGAGCACAGTCCACCAGATGGAAAAACTACTTGATAGGAACAGCATAGTTGGCAGCTCTCCATTCAGAGAGAAGGGCAAGGAATCATCTCCGCTCAGGTTGGGGGAGGGGGCCTGAGTGCAGGGGGAAAAGAGACCCAAGAACTGACCTGGGGGATAGAGGGGGGAACTGAAATGTCTCCCTGCTACCAGCATAGAGGGACAGGAAGGCAGGATGGCAACTGGAAGCAGTTTCCACTTGAATGTTTTAGGTGTGGTGCCAAAAGCAAAGCCCTCAGCTTTGAGCAAAGGACAGACCCCCATGGATATGTGCAAGCACCAGTATAAAGTAGAAGCTGCATATAGACTAGAACTGTTGTGTTTTTCCCTGTTCAGGCTCTAGGTTTCTCTGGAGAGGCAGTTCCTAATTGGGATGGATTATACATTTTTTGCTGTAGCTTGCCCAGTGCCCAGTTTAATTGCTATTTTACAGTTTAACCCATTTTGTTCTTCCCAAACACACTACCTTCTCCTTTTCCGTTTCTCTCAACCTAAACAACGCTGTGTCTTCTGCCATTCTTGTCTACAGGGTTGATCCTGTCCAAGATATGAATTGTATAACCCAAGGGAGTCAATGGACATAAAAGCCCAAATCCACCCCTTGGAGTCAGTGAAGTTATACTAGGCTGAATTTAGGCCAAGCAGTGTAATTAATCTGATATTATTTACTGCAAGATGTCCTTTCTGGACGTTTGAGACCCTCAAAATAATTAACGTTTGAAGAATCTGCTCTCCCGGTTTCAAGGTGTTCAACCATTTATTATGGCGCAGCATCAACTCCATTGTTGAGCTCGAAGGCGAGCATCTCACTGTAAGCTCAGTTTTTAAACTCACACTAGCTTCCTCAAGAAAATCTGATCTTCCTGAAATTTTACATGCTGCCTCTCATCCCAGGGTAGGATTTTTCTGGGAAGTTTGGTGAAAGTCAGAAGAGAGGTTTTAACATGAGACTTTTTAAATTTTACTGGAAGTTCATTTCTGAAAATTTGTGAAGCAATTTTTGGCTCATCTCTCTGAAATGGTTTGGTCTAAACACTCCAGATTTGTTTTTCTTTCATAAACCTTGCTGAGATTAAATACCATTTGGTATTTTGGGACAGCTAGGGGGGAAATTACAAAGATGGATAACAAAAACAACTTGTGAAACTTCATATTAAAGTGAGTAGCAAAAGAGCTAATGAGGAGCTCAGTGAAGCAAGGTTCTGAAAATGAGCCACTGGAAAGCTGGGAAGGGAGCTTGGAGAAGAAAAAGTGCTTACTCAGCCATGTAAGCAAGTAGGAAAAAGGAAACTGAAAGATTATATACTGTTAAAAGGAAGTTGGTAAATTCAGGACTATTTGATTTTTACCCTGAAAAATTTCCAGCTGTCCTGGTTTGCCTGGGGCTGTCCTGAGTTTTAAAAATCCATCCTGGGAATTTATAGTTCTGCACTGTTGGAGGAAGCAGTCAGAGTTGCAGGGGAACAGCAAGGTCTCTTGCCCAGCAGGCAGCCTCTCTGCCACCCCACTCATTGGTCTGCCCCTGGATGCAAGCCACGGAGGTGCAACAGGAGCAGAGAATAAAACCCATGGGGAAGAGACGATGGCAGGTCATTCCTCCAAACGGAGGAATGTAGGTTTGACCATGATCACACAAGGCATGGAGAACGTAATACTGCCCTCAGACTCTCCCTTTACACATCCCGTGTACCCAGTCTTCCCACCCTCACCCACCTAGCTACCCCAAGCTCCCTCATACAGACATACTGAGCTTTCAGTCTCCCTGCCACAACAAACTCCCAACCTCCTTGCTCTCAAGCACCTCTTCTCCACCCCATTACCAACCTTCCCAACTGGGCCAGGTGTAAACTAGGAAAATAGGTCATATTTAAAAACATGTCAGTTGACATGTCTTAAAATACTAGAGCAGACACGGTATGCCTTTGAGATGCATTAACAGGTCATGGTCAAACCGAAGTTCCTCCCTTTGGAGGACCATGACCAGCAAACATTTAAAAAGACATTAAATCATGGCTACATTAGCACTCAAAACAGGTGTTAAAACAGGCTAGCCAACATGTTTTAAACGCTGCCTGTTTTCTTACTCTAGAAATGGCCTGCAGGAAGAGGAAAAGGGGCTACACACTTTCACGCTCAGGCAATACATCTTTCCCTGAATGGGAGGCATTTTTCTTCACTAACCCAGAGGCAGCAGCTACCTTATAAATCACCAATCAGCACGGTAAGCATTCTTCTAATTAGATTCTACAGCTTTTGCTTTCATTCAGTGAAAAACAGTCACCCATCTCCATCTTACAGACTGCTTATTAAGAGTTATTTGCAGTGGTGTTGTAGCTGTGGTGGTCACAGAATATTAGCGAAACAAGGTAAGTGAGGCAATATCTTTTATTGGACCAACTTCTGTTGGTGAGAGATCAGCTTTCAAGCTTACACAGAGCTCTCTGTCAGTCATTAAGAGCTATGGCAGGTTTTTCTGGGGCATATAGAAAGATGTTCTCAGATAAGGGGAAACCCATGTCATTTTTATCTCCCATCCCCAAGGTATTAATCCTCCACAGTTCATGTCACAGGTGGCAAAGACACAGCTAGAAAGATATTTCAAATATGAAAAGATCCATCATGTAATATAAGCACATTACTAGTAAAACTGTAGGAGGAGCCATCAAATCAAAGTGAGCCTTTCGTTTTAAAGTTCTTTAACTAATGCAATACAGTATTAAAAATAATGATATCTTATTCATAGCAGCTGAAGGTGGCTGGCTCCTGCCTCCACATCTCCTACTTAGATGCATTACATCCAACCCACTTAGAGCAGAGATTCCTGGAAAGCTTATCTCAGAGAAACGACTCAGTGCACAGCCCCAGAAAAATCAGCCCCGTTAGCCAAGGGAAGTTATTGTGACCTTGGGAGCAGAGGAGAGTTTTTGCAATTTACTTTCTTGTGGAATAAATGAGATACATTCTACCTTGAATTGCAGATATTTTGCCTAACTGCAGTGCAGCTCCTTGCACTGGAGATGTTAAAGGGTTCTCACGCATTCTACATCAGTATTATATTAGAGACAAGAATTCTACCTAGAGATATTGCCCCTCCCAACTCCAGACTTGAACAAGTCCCTTGTTATTGCCCCTCCCAACTCCAGACTTGAACAAGTCCCTCTGCTGGCTCACAATAGCTTCGAGCCAGGTGGCCTCTTTCTCCTCCTGTGTCCTGTCTGTACTTGTGACACCTGAACCAAGTGATCAGCTAGGAAATGTGAGAGCCGATGGTGAAAACTGAACAAAATGGGTTCTCATTTGACCAAGAGACTAGAAAACTGAGTTTAGGGAGGAAGTGACACTGCTGACTTTAGTTAGCAATGCCCCTATCCCAAACACACACACACAAAACAAAGGCAAGCTGGGAAGTGGTGGGGAGAGGGAAGGCAGGAAAAATTACCTATTTGAAAACCTGGGGTCCCCTCCTCAAGCTAAAGAGGGTGTATCTGGGAGGTGGAGAAGGAAGATAGGAGCACAATTCTTGCTCATTACAACATAGTGGCACCTTCTTGGGCAAGTTTGTGACCTAGGACCAGCAGAGGGCACTGCATTACCAAGTTATAACAGGTACAGAAGAAAAGCTCCTGGCAGCCAGACAGCTTCTAGCAGGCAGAGAAAATGAGCCAAGTCAGAGTAAGAACTAGAGTGTGAGAAGTCCAAAACATAGATTAGGGTCACAAACCACATCAGCAGTGCAGTGGGCTTCAAGCTGATGAACCTCAGAATATCACGTAAAACAGGCCCCAATCTCTAGGCACATCTCAGAACCATACCTGATTCAAGAATAGTCCCTGCAGATGTCACATTTCATGCTATAATTGCTGGGCACATCTCAACAGGCTCTGAGCCTCAAGTCTATTCCAGCCCTGCTAGTGAATGTGCTTTCCTGGTGCAAGGCCCCCTTTAGATATATGTCAGTGCTGGACTATCCAATGTGAGAAATGCCCCATTAGTCTCCTCACTCCTTCCCCATCCCAAAAACCCCACCAAATCATCTAACCCTTGTTTCTAGCAGCAAGAAAGCCATTCTGACAAAAGACAGGACAATCTCAAAGCAAAGGCTGAAAACTTTCATTCTATAGCCCCCACCCTGTCCAATAGATTTTCATGGAGAAGAAAACCAAGTCAGGGGACATGAAAGGAACACCAGGTGTCAATCTCAAAAAGGCTGCCTTTCCACATATTTATTTCTGGTTTAATCTGAATTGTCAGGAAATGGTCACAAAGAAAAAAAAATCCCATCTCTCACTGTCTTCCCATCTTCCAGTCTGTGGAATTCTAGGCATCAGGGTGTTTCCGGGCTCAAGGAAACCCCACGGGGGCTAAGCAAGCTGCTATACCCAAGGCTCTCACACAAGTGAGTGAAATGTTTCCACCTTCTCTTTATACAGTCCGTGGAATGCGTTTGCCAGGATGTGGAAAGGGGCTTCAATGTTCTCCATCTCCTTCTGCAAAGAGAGAAGAGAGGTTGTGAAAGATGGATGGAGGAAGCATTCACCTATTTCTATGCTAACTGCTCAATTAAAACCCCCCACATTTACATTGGGAGTGGATTAAAGATAAAGGATTGTAACAGAGGCCCCAAAAGAGAAGACACCCACTTCCACAGATGAAGAAAGGAAAAGACACTCACCACTGATGTCTCACAGTATTGCAGGCCATGGATCTCAGCCCACTCCTGTGCCTGTTTCAGCTCCACAACTCGTCGACCAATCAGGTCTGTTTTATTCCCCACTAAGACACCTACAAAAAATGTGAAACAAAAGAAAGGAGAAAAGAAATGCTGAATTGTTAGCAATAAAGACTGCAAAACCTGCTGGGTGAGTTAGAAAATGGGAGAAAACAAAATTGGATTGCTAGGCTACTGCTGCTTAGAGAAGGACAGCAAGGGAATCACTAAGAATATGCACTTCCCCGGTCTGTCTTAAGCATAGACCAGGTGAGTTGGAGGAAGCTATGCTTGACTTGGATTTAAGATAATGCTTTATGCCACATCTCAGTGGGAAGAGATGCTACCACAAAATATGAGAAGGGTGCAAAGCATCTCACCATCTCCTACCTGGAAGGTGCATTCCAAGTGTCCGTGCTCTCAGCCTCTCCAGCCAGTTGGCACAGTTGTTGAAAGACTGTTCATTGGTGACATCGTACACAATACAGAGGGCATTGGGCTGCTCCCACTGTACATCAAGAGAGATATTGTCAGCTCTAGCGAAACCGATGTGGTCAATGGCCAATACATCCCCAGAGAGGAAGTGTCAGTGTAGGAAATACATTCCAGGACAGAAATAAAAGGAGTCTAATATAATGGGACCCCAATTAACTGACCCATCTGTCAAAATCTGATAATATAATGGAAAAGGTCCCTGATGTAGAAGAGACAGGGACTCGTGTATTAGAGTGGGAGAAGTCAAGGGCAGTGCTACGTCCCATCAGAAGGGAGAGTCTCCGTGGAACAGAAAGAATGGGCTGAAGGCAAAAATCTGATATACTAGAAGGGGTAAAATGGAGGTACCTCTAAAAACACAGATAAAAAACCAAAAACATCCATACAACTATCTCAGATTAGTATTCCCATTTCTTTTTAAGTGTCAAAGGAGCTTCCTCTGGGATCCCACCTCCCTTCCCTTGGAAAAGATTCCTTACTGTACTATTTCAAGTTTCAGAAAGTAAAGGAATAGGGTACACATAAGCAACTGAGAGAAGTTTCTTCCCTTCCCACCCACACCAAAGCTTGCTGCATCTGCCAGACTAGGTAGCTCAGATCCTCTTCACAGCAAAAGCACCTCTTTAGGAACAAGAAGACTATTACATGTTACTTGCCAGTTTCTCTGTCATCTCAGAAAACAGTTCTTTGCCCGCTGAGTCAAAAAGGAAGAGTTCCTGAAAGCAGAAAGAAGGTTTGTGTGTGGAAGACCTTGAAAGGGATCTGAGGGTTATAGTGGATCACAAACTGAATGAGTTGACAATATGATGCAGTTGCAAAAAAAAGCTAATAGCATTCTGGGGCATATTAACAGGAGTGTTGTATGTAAGACACAGGAAATTGTTGTCCTGCTCCATGCAACACTGATGAGGCCTCAGCTGGAGTACTGTGTCCAATTCCAGGTGCTACACTTTCGGGAAGATGTGGACAGAGAGTCCAGAGGAGAGCAACAAAAACGATAACAGATTTAGAAAACCTGATCTATGAAGAAAGGTTAAAGAAACTGGGCATGTTTAATCTTGAGAAAAGATGACCGAAGGGGGACCTGATAACTGTCTTTAAATATCTTAAGGGCTGTTATAAAGAGGACAGTAATCAATTGTTCTCTCTGTCCATTGAAGGTAGGACATGTAATGAGCTTAATCTGTAGCAAGGGAGATTTAGGTTAGATACTGGGAAAAACTTTCTAACTAGAAGGGTAGTTAAGCATTGGAACAGGCTTCCAAGAGAAGCTGTGGAATCCTCATCACTGGAGGTTTTTAAGAGCAGTTTGGACAAAACCTGTCAGGGATGGCCTAGGTTAACGTGGTCCTGCTACACACAGGACTTGATGATCTCTTGAGGTCCCTTCCAGCCCTACATTTCTATGACTACGTGGGGAAGGGTTTGGGTGGTGTACACTAGTACTTTTCACGCTTGCTTTTTGTTCAACTACAGCAAAGTAGCCTCATGTCTCAGTGGCTAAGCTCACACCCTGCACAATGCACCTAGACTAGTTGGCAAGTACAAAGCAGCAGCAGGATTTTTTGCATAGACAATGAAAAGGTTTATCTTGCAGTGCACCAGGCCTGGGCTCTGCTCCTAGCACCAACTAGATCTGTGGAATGAGAGTGGCATGCTAATCTGAGTATACATATATCTTAAATGATAGTGAAGGGCATTAATGCAAATAGGTCTGGATAGTCTCCACAGCTCTAGGGAGTGGGAATTATACCTGGGCATCCTACATGGCAGTGCAAAACCATAACTAGACTGGTAAGAGCTTCAGTTTAAGAAGACATGTTGCGGTTGAGTATGTAAACTTATGTTTTACAAATAAGTTATCACTGGAAAATCAGCAGTTGTGCATGATTATTTGCATTATCTTAGCACATGATCGGCATCAGGTGTCCTAATGCAACTCAAGTGTGCATGTAAACCTTTGGTGAGTCCATCCAAGGGAATGAGGCATATCAACTAGTCACATAATAGATGGACTTTGAGCTCTTAAGATCTCCTTCTGTCCCTATTTGTGACACAGTGGGACTCACCACGCTATCACTAGTCTCTGGAACAGATACAGTCTTCACCAACAGTTCCACGCCCGTCGTCTGTCAAGCAGAACCAAGAAAACATTGATTAGCAAGGCTTGTAGAGGTCTGTCCTCTCACACACTATGCTCTAGGGCAGCGGTTCTCAACCTGTGGGTCGCGACCCCGGCGGGGGTCGAACGACCAAAACACAGGGGTCGCCTAAAGCCATCGGAAAATACATATTTCCGATGGCTTTAGCCGCTGAGAAGTCACGCTACCATCTGTAGCAGCGCTATTCAGCTGGAACGCACACCGTTATGGATTCACGTTCCAAACTGAATGCCTGCGCGCATGCGCAGACGTGATTGCATCATCCATCCGGGGCCTAAGGGGCGGGGGAAGCGGGGGGAACGCTCCACAGTCC
>ML675616.1:84511853-84566710 GCA_007922155.1 Mesoclemmys tuberculata | reverse complement strand
GGACTGTGGAGCGTTCCCCCCGCTTCCCCCGCCCCTTAGGCCCCGGACGGATGATGCAATCACGTCTGCGCATGCGCGCAGGCATTCAGTTTGGAACGCGCATCCATAACGGTGTGCGTTCCAGCTGAATAGCGCTGCTACAGATGGTAGCGCGACTTCTCAGCGGCTAAAGCCATCGGAAATATGTATTTTCCGATGGCTTTAGGCGACCCCTGTGTTTTGGTCGTTCGACCCCCGCCGGGGTCGCGACCCACAGGTTGAGAACCGCTGGTATAGTGGATTTTCTAGTACTTAACAAGTCGTTTACTACATATTGGGCACTTATACCTCCCGCTGGGATTCTCCCGGTGTCCATAAGTCAGGGTGATTCTCCTGGTGCCAGCAAGTCCTGAGGCACATACATTCTTTGGTAGCCTGCAGGGATTCCTGACAGGTTGGGCTGGGGTGGCTGCAAGGTGAGTTAATGTCTTATAACATAACTCATCATACTGGATTGATTGTGGTTCCAGTCTAAGGCCTGCTGTCTTGATTTTATTCCACAGTGGTCCATAGTCTTTTCATAAGTACAGCAGAGCACTAATAACTGCTCCCTGCTCTGCAGTCTCCTCTGTTCCTCTTCTCTTCTTAAATATGTGGAGGAGAAAGAAAAGTAGCTCTAGAAAAAAGAATAGCTGGAGAAAGAGGAGATTCCTTCATCCTTCCATCAGCCAACAAGGAGGCTGGTTGGATTGAGTCCCCATTCAGCAGCTGGGGAGCAGTAGAGCATTCCTTTGCTCTCATTTCCTCTCTTTTCATCTTTTTCCCTCACCTATTCTGCAGGATTGGGGAGTAGCAGGCCCCCTCTTACAAAATGAAAGAGGGAAAGAACACCCCACTCAGCAGCTATAAGATGCCCCGTTGTTTGCAGTCATATAATTCTTCAGCTCCTGTTTTGACATCACGTAGGAAGACACTGGGAATCGTGAGTAACTAAGGGAATTGGGATAGGCAGTAGTAATGTTAGCAGACAGCCTGTGCTCTGCCTGTGGAGCAGGAGGTAGGACACACTTCATCAGACAGGAGAAAGCATCGTTGAGGGGACTGCAGTGAGGAGTGGTGGCAAAGTAAGGTTTTTAATTCTGAAGACTGAGTCAAGGATATTGGTGGCCTAACCTCAGAGATAACTGCAGTCTGTCTTGTGAACAGAGAGGAAGCAAGTATCATCCTACGTAATCTTGTGAAGAAGGCGAGATCAGAGAGTGGTTGCAAGGAGTCTAAGGGGGAGACAAGACTAAAGTAGGGTGCTGGGGACATTACGGAGTAGGAAGTGGCAGACTAAAGCAACCTGATTCTGGAGTGGATGGGAAAGATAGAAGAGTCCAGTGTTCCTATGCAGAGGGGAAGGGATAGCTACCTTTAACTGCGGAAATGGGAGACTCTTGATTTAAAACAAAATTGTTTTATTATTTATATTACAGCTGAACTCAATGACCATAATGTGCTGGGCACTGTACAAATGTGAAAGAAGTGATCCTTGCCCCAAAAAGTTAGTTAAGCATGTACATAAATTGGGACATCTGGTTATCCTAGATGGGTGGGATCCACAAAGGGAGTTAGGTGTTGCAACACTGAGTGTCATAGCACCTAACTCTGAGGTGCTTAGAAAATCCCAGGAACAAAACTGCAATCCCCAAAACCTGAGTTAGGGACTTTGAAATGGAATTTAGATACCTACATTCTGGTTGTAGGCACCAAAGTACCTTTATGGATCGCACACAGAATCTTGTCAGATCCCCAGCTGCTTCTAGTTATCCAAAAAAGCAGCTCTTAAATGTGCATTATTGCCAATTCCAAGCATTCAAAAATCATAAAATCACCCCTCCTCCCCAATCATGAGAATGACTCAAAATACAGGAGATTTAAAAATAATACATAGAGTTCTTTTTATTTGCCTTCTTGTTTTTGAGCCTGTAGGGTTCACATTTTTAGGCTTTCCTCTGCAGTCAGACTTTTAATTTCTTTTAAATGAGAGTGAAGATCTGCATATAATCACATGACTCCAGGATCTGGCACTTTAAGAAAAATATCAAGTACCTGCAACTCATGATAAAATTATGAGACTTGACAGCAATGTGTGTTTCATATAATCTGCACTTAGCAATAAAATTGTCTTTCAGATGTGAACCTTGCCACATTTGCCATGCCCCTTTTATTTTAATGTCAGCTCACTACATGTGTTCTCCATGTAACTAGTGAATAATGAAGTGGGCCGCTTATTAAATAGTGTTTCTCAGTGATTGCACCATCACACTATGGCTAGCAGTTTTGCTCTGGATGAGGTTTCAAGGGTTGATATTTTTTTTTGGACTATCAAACCTTAAATGGTTTGAATTCCAGCTACGTGAAAAATCTCTTTATAAAAGTGAAATTGCATCAGCTGTGATAATCTGAGGCACTGAAGCTGATGGCATATTTGAACAGCAGGGAGTCTCAGCAAGCAAAAAACGGTGTGGACGCCATTTGATTTATGGTCAAGTTTCTGCTAAAGCTGCTCTGCTTTGTTAGGACAGGGTGAACATGAATGATATATAAATCACACCGTAAGAGTGTACATGGGGTAAGTGTGTCACACACTGGCTGTAGGAGTATATTACAGAACAAAACTGAGCGCTGAAGGCAGCAAAGCGGAAGTATTGCATTACAATAACATACAATTCTTATTTTCCCTTTGAGCTCTCTGACCAAGAGCGGGTGCAAGGAAATAGCTCTACTCAAACAATCCTTTGCAGCTGAGGGAATGGATGCAGTACCCAGCAATATGGAGGGTTGCTTTAAAGTGGAAAATTTCACGTTTTAGGATACAGGATCTAAAACTCATCTGCAGGAGAAAGAACAAGGAGAAACTAATGCCCACATCTACAAAAGGTCTTAGACTTTGTGTAGCTCAGTATTGCAACATCTAACTTTTAGATGCCTAGAAAATTGCTGGCCTCCCTATGCAATTAATGGTGGAAAATGGATGCCTCATGAGTGCCTAATAACAGGATCCACTTAAGCTAGCCAGTGGAAGATGCTGAAGAGAGGGGTGTGTCTTAAATTCTGCTCCTCTGATGGGGTTAGGCATCTAAAACCAGACTGCAGGGAGGTGCCTATCTCTGCTTGTCATCCACAGCCATAAAAACCTCTCCTGGAGGCTGGTAGTTTAGGCATTTGAGTTGTTTCTTTCAAAAACAGTGGAGGAATTCTTGGTGCCTTAACAGGTTGTGGGAAGTGGGAACCTGGGTTCAAGTTGCTCCTCTTCATAGTGCAGACAAAGCATTTTAATAAGGGTCTCCCACCCCTCAGGAAAGAGGGCCATGGGGGTATTCTGAGGTGGGGCTCCCTCAGTCTCTTCTGTTGAAGCTGTTCCACTTTGGATAAATACTTAACTAGTCATTGGGCCAGAGAGAGCAACTTTGACTTTTAAAACACTTTTAATAAAATCAGTACAGAAACATAGTAAAAATAAGAAAATAAATTAAAAATTAAAAAACACCTGCCCATCTCAAACGGTACAAAATGCTTTTCTAATAGCCCACCACTGAATACATTGGCCCAATTTGCTTATAGGAGTATAATATTTAAACTCCAAATGAAGGCATAAAACCACTAAAAATCTAAAACAAAAACAAAGAACATCAACACCCCCTGTACCAAATAATTTACAGTCTACTCTTTAAAATGGCCATCTCTGCTTGACCCAAAATAAAGGTTGCAAGGCACACCCAGATCTATTAGTGAACCCATACTTAACACTAAAAATAAATACAATAGGAGAAAAATCAAGGGACAGTAACTGAAAAGTATCCTGAAGAAAAACAAATAATGGCTATAACTTGGAATAAATAAACAACGTATGAAAAAGTCTCCTCCATGTCACAAAAAGGATGTGACATGAACACCGCTATAGTCAAACAGTGCCCAAATACATTTATGGCAATAGCGCCGTGGAGAATTCTCCACATATCAGCCAGGTCAGAAGCCTGTAAAAGAGGTGCAAGTTGCTGAACAGCCAGTGGATGTGGTTCCAAATGATTGCTATCCAACCTTTCATGAATACAATTAAAGTTGCCCCCAAAAATTAAAAGATCACTTGTCAAATAATTTGTCGAAAGGGCACCCAAGCTCTGAAAAAACACTTGCTGTCTTTCCCTTTAGTAGGACCATAAACTTTAATAAAAAAAAGAGATTGCTCAGAAGAACTTGAACCATCAATAATGGCCTGGACCAACTTCTTGCACAACCACTGAATCAGGGTTCACCCTGTCTGCAGAGAGAATGGCAACCTCTGCACTTGAACTGGAATCATGACTCAGAAAACCTCCCCTCTCCAGTTAACAACCCGGCTGTGGTTGCCTGCATCTGTGTGGGTCTCTTGCAAAAATGAAATAGCTACCTTTTTCTGAGACAGGTAAAAGTATTATAATGACCCTGCGCTCGCTGACATCCAGAGAGCCAGGTACAAAATTATTCACCAGACCAGGACCCATCAGAAAAAATAAGAAAAAGACAGACAGAAAAAGCTCTCAAAACCTCACACAGGAACACCAAATTTTCCTATATCTGTTGTTCCCCAGCATTTCCATTGGTCAAAGGGACTTGCACTTTCGTCATTGGTTTTTTCCATCTATACCATTTCTGTTTGTCAAACGCACACGCAGAGACATGTCTCATAGTAAGCTGAGCGGACAATGAAGACTGGTTGCCCATCTGCCACCTCCACTCCACATTTCCCTTTTGTCTCTTCCAGAAATCTACCAATATTAGGTTGTACGCCCCCTGACGGAGCATGGCACCCAAAGAATCTGTGAGTTCATCATCCCCCGTGCTCAGACTGAGCATATCTGCTGACTTCATCAGGGGGAACCTTGGAGAGACCAGAGGGAGGGGACTGCTGGGATCAAGGAGGCAAAACTAATAGCTGAGAAGTCTCTATGCCCCCAGCCAAAGAACTGCCAGCACCCTCAACAGCGCGCTTCCTGATTGTGCTGACTAACTAGTCCGCTTTGCAGCACCCTCTCAATTGGGAGCCCCCTCCACCTTCAACAGCTGTTTATTTCAGGGCTTTGTCAGCAAACCAGAATCCGCAGCCAAGGCCGCGGATTCCACAGCAACAGACTTCGCCTCCATTTCGCACTCATGCTCAGTCAGGCGCCACAGAACCAGTAATGGCATCTTCCCCAGGGACAAAGGAGGCACTAACCCCCCCTCCCCCCCTTCCCCTAGCCCAGGGGTGGGCAAACTTTTTGACTCACAGGGCCACAATGCGCCACAATGTATTCTAAAATTTGACAGAGGGGCTGGGCTAGGATCAGATGAATGGAGCACCCAACACACTGCACCCCAGCATCCAGCACTTCAGACCACTCTCCGCCGTTAAATTCACTCGTCCAGGTCAATTTCGGCAGCGGACCTGGAGAGTGGGGGCTTACACTAGGGGAATTTTTGATCTGGCTGAAGAGCCGCATGCGGCTCGGGAGCCGCGGTTTGCCGACCCCTGCCCTAGCCGATATCCTCAGAGACAACTGGTGCTTGTTGGGGCCCAGTCTCTGCCACAGCCACCCCACCCTGTGCTTTACTCTCAGAAATCCCGCCCCCCACATTCCCAGGCACAGGGTCACCATTCTCAGGGGGCAGCCTGTCTGGGGTTTACAGCCCAAAGGAATTCTGCTAATGGGACTACTTGCCAGGTCTCTAGGTAGCTGCTCATTTCCTAAAAAAGGAGCATTAGAGACAGCGACTTTAATAGCAGGTGTCGAGAGGGGCACAACAGGGACAAAAACACCCTGCACAACAATCCCCTCCAAAACCACCTGCTCAGCAAGGCTAAACGTGGCAACAAAGACAACAGCCTTGCTCGTGTGGGATCCATACCTCACATTTTTAAAGCCAATCACCTGTCCCACAGCTGTAACATACCTCTCCACAGAGGCGGAGTCTAGAGGCAAAATCTGCAACCCGTGGCCACAGGTTAATCCCTCAAAATCTACAACAAACAGGTCTCTGTCCTCCTGGATTGGCCATGCCACCCCAGAGGGCAGACAAAAGCCAGTTAAAACAAAAGAAATGCTACAATTTAACACCCAACGACCACAAATCTAAACAAACACAAAAAAGCCCAAAGCTCCACGTCCCCAACAGAAAGAAACAGAGCAGCAAAGCACACCCACTCTCAACTTCTCTCCCAAACACTCCCACAATCCTCTGGGATAGAAAGAAAGAGTATGACTCTATAGACTGGTGGTTAGGGCACCCACCTAGGAGATGGGAGACCTTGTGTCCCTGCTCCAATGACTCTCCACCACCTCTCCCCATGACTGGATTCTGAATGGGACTCAATCTGGTAGTTGTGTTCAGAGCATGCCTACTGGATCGAGGCCTTCAGGTAAGATAGGTAGAGGAGTGACTATCTTCCCCTGCTTTGTGGATCATGCTGGGTTTCAGCTGTCCAGGTGCCCGGTGAGAGGCAGCAGTATGCATGCCCAGAGGTAGAAAGTTAGGCACTAGGGAACTTTTACCCTGACACAGTAGGCACTGAGTGAGTTTAGGTACCTACAGGGTTAGGTGACAGCTGAGCGGGAGTTTTGTGGATCACAGTAGCTCTTAAATCTGGGATTTAAGCACATAAATCTGGCTTAGGTACCTAAGTACCTTTGTAGGTCTGGACTAAAGTGACTCTGATTAACTTGTTTACATTAGAACAGTAGCTTACTGACACTATGTGATAGTTCAAAACTGTTTATGTTTCACTATCTTTTCAGTCATGCCCATCCTGAACTTTAGGTGCATTACAACTACTGAAAATAAAATCAGCTAACAATTAAATAATCAGAATGTCAACAATCCCTCCCAGACAGTATACCCAAACTCTGATAAAGCCTCTTGTTTAATTCATTTCCACCAAAAACCCAGTCAGCTCTCCCTACAAACAGTCCATTTTTAGGCACCTGACCTTTGACCCTCCCTTGGACAGTTTCTTTTCCTCTGTGCGTTCCTACAATGAGGGCTCTTCAGTAAGAAGTGATCCAGATTACCATGTTTCTAACACCCAGGGAATTGATTCTCCATGCTGTAACACCAGTTTTACACCACGGTGACTGTGCTGAAATCAGCTGAATTCCAGCGGTGTAAAATTAGTAACAGTGGAGAATCAGGCCTAGCCTCTCTACGTTCCTTTGTTGCAAGGGTTTAGAGCATTCTGATTGTGGTGCTGTCAAGGTCTCTTTTCTCTTTAGCTTGCATCTGTTTGACTTTTAGTGAACTCCTTGGTCTTCCATCTCCCATTTTAGCAGGCCAGTTTCACCTACTTCTTGAGGCATCTCCATCTTTTCATGTCTAGGTTTCCTGATCCTATTGTTGCAGCACCTTACCTGCATTTCCATTTTAGCTGCCTAGACAATGGCAAATTGCCCTTCTAGTACTTGGCTTTGTATCGCTTCTACCTGTATGAAATGGGCCCAGATTAGGAGATCTTTTTGATTGGGACACACTCTGGGAAGCCTTTGACAGCTGGTTGCCCAAGCCCATGGCTAAAGACGCAAGAGAACTCTTTTCTCTCTCTCTGTCCCCTCCTTTGGAGCTCCTTTGGGGCTCAAGACAGTTTAGAACCTGTTAGAGGGCATTCTTAAAGTGCAGTTCTACTTTGAAAAGGTAATCTGTAATAAATGCTATTGTCTCAAAATGATTTCCTTATCAGTTGCCCGTGGTTTACAAATAAAACAATGCATTCTCTAATTGCCGGCCCTATAAACTCCATTGGGATCTGGGAGTTAAACTGGGTTCTTTTCTTTTTGCACCTTATCACCAGGTTCTTCAGGTTTGCTTGTGTGCTTAGTGACCCTTGTGCAAGCTCACTGCCTTCAGTGCTCAGTGAGTTTCCCATGCCATCATCCTCATGGAGCAGAACCAGTAGCAAGTTGCACTCAGGAAAGCAGAGGATGATGAAGACACCACACAGACTGCTGCTGTTCTTGATTCCAATATCAGTTGCAATCCTGGCCTAGGTGAAACCCTGTCAGTGCTTAGATACCATAGTACAAAGGCCTTTATGAATACCTAAAATAGATATAATCTACACATGGGGTAGGGAGAGGAGAATATAACCTGCATTCCCAACCTTTTAATGTATCTCGTAGCTTGGGAGAAATAGGGAGAAGTACCATCTATCCCCGGCCCTCTGGCTAGTTCCTTCCTGGCAGCACATCAAAACAGCACAAAGAGGTGGAGTCTTCCATAGTGTGGCTGAACATAATTTACATATCCTTAAATCTAGGGACCAGCAGGGACCAAAACCTATTCCAATTCCTCTGATGGTGTCAATTCCGTGTCCTGTTGCAAACATGCCAAGTCACTCTCAAGGTGTATAATGGCTGTCGTTCTTATTTATGGTATATCCTCCAACATCGTGTTTGAAGATAACTTCTGGGGGAGAAGGTTATAGAGTACTTAACATTCGGGACAAAGGGGGAGGTTTTATCTGAAAATCAGGAAGCTAAGAGACAGTTTAACTCTGCCGCCTTGCATAGGCACATGACAGTTGGTAGGGGCTTTCAATATATGACCTGACACCACCGGGCTACATAGATATTTTATGTATGTAATAGGCTCTGTTGCAAAGCTGACCTAAATTCTGCCTGCGTTCTCAAATCTACACAGTAAATTCTATATCAACAATAGATATGTTAAACATTTGAGTGTTTTATTGAATTATATATGATAACGATTAATTCAGTCAGTACTGTATCCCCTGTAATTTCGGTTTATTTTATGCTGCTCAAAATGTTTATTTACAGCATGCTGCAGGCTTTTGTGTCAAAACTATGTGAGTGAATAATAGAAGTCATCAAGAGAGTGCTGGGAGTTTTGTCAATTGCATAGCGAACAACTGGAGTTTTGGCCTTTGCAAAAATGTGGGCTGTAGTGAGAGGGCGTGGCATTCCTCACAAATAGACAGGGACAAACACGCCCCTGGTGGGTGAAGCCAGGGTGTCTGCAACTGCCCCACTGGACGCAGAGGGGCAGGATAGGAAAGGGAAGTATAAAAGGCTGGCGCTCTCTAGCTCAATTGGGCTGGAGCTGTTGGAGGAGAAGGATGTCTCTCCCCCACTGGTTGATCCCAAGTTACCTGGGATGCTGAAGAGCTGCCTGCCATCTGGGACACCGAGGAATTGCTGGGGCTGTCGCTGTTTACCCTGGGGAGACTGATGACCGGGTACCTCACAGGGGTTGGGGGGAAGGCAGGAAGTAGCCCATGGACAGCAGACTCTAGTCTGGTTGTACTGTGGCCTGATACTAAGGCACTGTGCTTTCGCTGGGACCCTGCTGAACCAGTGGCGGAACCCTCCACCACAGTTAGAGCCCTGGACTGGGACACAGTGGAGTTGGGTGGGCCCACATCCCCCTGCTCCTCCTGGGGTGGCAGCTCTCCCCACTGGAGACCTGAGCCCCTAGACTGCTGAAGTGATCAAACCAGTCTCAGCCCTGGGCTGCTACTAGCTCTGTCCTGCTTAAAGGCCAGAGCCCCGAGAGCAGCTAATTCCCCATTTTTGAGCCTATCTTCTTAGGTAAGACAGCGAGGGGGCGTGGCTTCTCTCCTTGATAGACAGGGAGGGATGGCCCTGACCTCTTACAGGGTACAGTTTGGGTTTATGGAACCAGGTAAATGTTAAAAGATCAGCAGTGAAATAGTTAACAATAGTTTGATAGTGAAATTTGAAGGCAATAACACTTCGTTGTTTCAGGCTCTCCAGGCTGAAGTGGATATCAATTTATGCCTGATTCACATTTGGAACATTTTCATCACAATCAGATGGGCTAAAAACTGTTTTAAATACAACTTTGGATTTTAGAGCCATGGTGAGCAGCCAAAGGTTGATTCTGCAACATTTTTTTTAAAAAGTAAGTTTCTAGCCCTCATGGTTACAGAGGAAAAGCTTGAAAATATGAATCATATTAAAGGCTAAGGAAGTTGAACCAGAAGACAAATATAAAGGACCCCAAATTCATTTTTGCTTTTTAAAAATCTCATGGGCTTTAAGCCAATTTCATGATGGCAGGGAGGGCATGATGCATGATTTCTGAAGGCCTCTTGGGATTGAAAATATTGCAGCTTTCCTGCCCTCTCTGTTTTTCTCTCACACCGTGATTACTGTGTGTAATTACATCTTAATGCCACTTGAGGTCAGCAGCTGCTGAGAAAAACCGATCAAGTTAACGAACACCATCTTGCTTTATTACTCCATTTTCATTCACTCCACTTAGAGTACATAGAGATGAATGTGTTCTTTCCCATCCATTCATTCACTTTTCTTTCTGCAAAAGCAAAGGACTCTTTTATAGGAACATACCTTTCACCAAGCATTCTTCCTTCTGAATCAGCACTGAGCTGTCCTGGAATGGTGCTGTGGAGTGCTGACTGGCTTCACTGAGCGTTGTTGGCCACCATGGTACTAGAGAGTGGTGTTCCGTATGATATGATTGTGGTGACTCAGTATATAGCAGTATGAACATTTCCATGACACTTTTCATAACGAGTAGGTGTTTTAACGCTGGTGGCCAAATCTCAGCTCACGTATTCACTTTCTCCTTTTTAAAAATTCCTCCCGTGGTTTGATTTGGTGTATCATTCTTCATTTCCTGTCTTAAGTAGTTGTGTAGGGTTGCTGATAAATACACACTGTATTCCATCCCCAAAATGACTGCATTTCAGTAATGTGAAATTCCCCTGCACTCGATATTTCTGAAGAACCTTTCCTCCAAAGATCTCCAAGCACTGGACACATTTAGCAAACAATATATTAGGGGAGCAGGGTCCTGATTATTTAAATGAATCAGGGAAAATATAGGTTAAATATTAGGAAATGCTTTATAGCTATAAGAACAGTTTAGTCAGAGGAACAAACTGGCAAATGAGGTTGTATAATAATCATTGCTAGATATTTGTCAAGGCTTTGCACACACATATTTCTATCAGAGATGGTTTAAGGATAGTGAAATTAGTCTTACCCCAGGGATGTTGACTGAATGAGTGACTGTAGGTATATTTTACCCCAAATAATTATTTTAAAATGCTTCCCACCTTACCCTAACCAGAGATACAACAGCAGGCATGGTTTCAGCAACAAAACATAAGAAAATATCCCCTTCTTCTCAAACATAGCCCAAACCTAAATGAAAGAAGGAACATCTGATAGTCAGAAAGTAGAACCCAGATCGATGTGACCTTTATTATTTTCACAGCATCTTTCAGCACTATTACAGAGTTACAGGGCTGCAGAGAACAGAGTGGGAGTATAAAATAACATAAATAAATAGAACAGGAGCCAAGGAGGTCAGCAGGAGTTGGTTGGAATCAGGCGGTGAAGGGCAGATAGAGGGTTCAGATTGGTCAAAAGCTTTAAGATTCAGCCACCAAAGTTATGAATTCTGGAGAAGAGAAAATTTGTTTAAAAATAGCAAGAAAAAAGTAAATAAAGAGGAACTATGTTACAGAGGTTCATAAGCACTGAGACAGCAGGATCAACTTCATTAACAACCTTTCACAATAACTGAACGGCTCATAAACCTAAATTCATCCGAGGGTCAGATTGTGGGTCAGAAAACCTCACTGTGAAGTGAAAATATTTTTGGGAAGCCAAGGCGGGAATTCAGGATGTGTCTGTCCACCCAGACTGCCCGTTGCTGCCCGGTTAGCCAGACTCTTTAGCTGTGCAGTCCTCCTTAGTCACAAACTCAGTTTCCTTTGTGAACCCAGCAGACATCAGGTCACAGGAAGAAGGTAAGCAGTGGATATAAGGGAGATGTAGGGAGATGGATTCCACTGTGTCGGTGACTGGCAGCACATCTGAAAGACTTTTCATAGCACTTGTGCCCCAGTGTTATAAATATATGAAATATAATTCATAATGATAATTGCCAGACTGCAAGAAGCCAGTACATTTTAAAAGCCTAAAGCCAAGATTCCATCTGCTTTAAAATCTCTAGGTGAAATCTTGGTTCCACTGAAGTCAATGGCAAAACCCCCATAGACTTGACTTCAGGGGGCCAGGATTTCACCCCTGGCTTTTATTACTGTGTATTTACAACTGTAATGTTTTAAAAAATTGATGTATTTGCATTTAGTTTCCTTGTGTTTTGGTTAAACAATCACTCTTGCAGCAAAGATTAGAAAGCCCAGGAAAGATATGTTTGCATCTCAGTTACTCCCCACCACATTGAATACTGTATTACCCAAGGAAGTCTATACAGACGTGGAAGGGTGGCATTTGAGAATACCTTGTAAAGTTTTGAGTACCTCAGTGTCTTTTTAAAGACAAACTGAAGGGAATCTAAAGAAGGAAAACAAAGCTAATAAAAGGTTTAGAGGGCATATCCTATAAAGGAGAGGTTTAGTGGATTTTAACATGTTCAAGCTAAAGAAAATGTGACAAACGGGGGCTGTAACAGACTGTAAATACTTGAGAAGAATTTATTGAAGGGTGAAATAATGAGGAGCAATGCCTTGAAATGTGAAAGTATGAAAAATGGATCTTAGATGTTAGAAAGCAATTACTAACAAGGAGGTCAGTAATGTAAAGAATGGTTTTGATAAACCCTAACCCTAACAGGTCATACTGAGAAGCAGAGATGCCAAAAGGGGTTAAAGTAAATCCACACATCAAATTAGTCAGTCTGTAGGGTGTAAATCCAAACTAGGATTAGTGGTGCAGAATATGCAACATAAAAGAGGAGTAAGGCCCAAGCAGTGGGTATACGAACTGGAACAGTTTGACTGTTGAGTTAAATGTTGCACAACCCAGCTTAAGAGGAAGCGGAAAAAGCACTTTAGCAGGAACTCAGAAAGTTCTTTCTCAGGGCAGAAAGAGGAAAAACCTGTGACTGCTCAAAGCCCCAAAGGAGGGAAAACCGCAGCGTTCACACGGCCAAAACCTTTCATGCCTCCATAAGCAAAAACAATCTGTGTTTAATGTGTATCAGATAACAACAATATATTGGCAACGGTGGAAGTTAATCCTTTTTCTAACAGGTAGAATATATATAATAAAATGTAAATAAATTAATCATGGTTATAGTGAGGTATTTTCTAGAGTATATCATTTTATCGATGCCACTACTGTATACTGTCAACATAGTTCACATTTATTTATTTAATAAAATGTATTATGTCTATAAATAACCGCTCTATATTTTACAAAAATATTTATGAATTAATCCTGTATTTTCAATACATCAGATTTAAGTGTTATAAACAAATTCCAGAGTTATAATTATTTAAAACTTATTTTCACTTTAATCTGAAATGCTCTTTGGCCTATCAGCGGACTTTCTTTCACCACTGCAGAGGACTCATGTGGGGCTTTGACACCCTTTTTAGAGTTGGTGTACGCTAAAATTCTGGTAGAGTTACTTTATCATACTGCCTTTCTGTTGGCCACTTTTGTGACAGCTTGCACTGCCACTGAATTGCCTCTTAGTGGGACTATCCCTTCGATATCCTCCTCAGTCTCCTTGTTTTGATTGACCTCATCCCTTTTTTTAGTTATATTCCCCCTTCGAAACTCTGAGGGATTAAATTGAGTTAAATCTTGCACAAAGAACAATTTCCAAATTATGGCAATTTAGACTACTTTCCTAGGTAGTTTATGTCCAATTTTCTAGGTAATTTATATCTAATATTTAACTGGAAAGAAATGAATTTGACCTAATATCCCAGCCCAGCACAAACCCTGTGGTATTTTATTGAACTACCAAAGGTAATGTCTGTGACCTTATTATAGACTAATCATTTCTCTCTCCAAACTTCACCTTTTCCATAATCTGTAGAGTATGTAGCATTCCTATGTAGCTGTGTAAATTGTAACTTGTGATAGCTTATTTTGGGACACACAAGTGCAAGAGAGAAGAAAAACTCATCAGCATTTTCCGCCGGTCCTGATTTTTCTCCTAATTTTTTAAATTGGGGGTAACATCAACACACAGTGGATTTAAATGCTGGACATCTCTCATGACAAAGTTCTGAGAAAATGACTAGTGGAATTAGAAGTATTCCCAGAACCTCAGCTGGCGTGGAGCCTGAATGAATGTACTATATGAAAGTTGTGATCTATTTTAATAAAAATGTGGATCATTGTTCAGATCTTTTCCCTTTAGCACATGACTTCTGACATCACGGACCTACCAGCATCAGGCAGGTGAAGGAACTGAAGGATATGATTTATATGTCCAATAGCTAACACCCATAAGAGGTCACAAAATTATCTCAAGTACAAACTTTCCTTTCTTTTGTTTTCTCCTGTACCCTTGGAGTTTGGGTATGTGATGACTTCTTCCAGCTGAGGGATTATGGAAGGCTGAACTCCCCACCCCTGACTATGTTGCCTCAGCAGCATTCCCCCTTCAGTCTGGGAGCTGAGGTCTGGAGGTTGATCATCCTCCTTGCTAACATGGACCTGGGCTTGGCGGTTGTTCTAGTCCGTCAACGTTAACTGAATTCAATGAAAGATGAAGGGACTTGGTACCTCTCAAGAGAGTGTCAGCACCTTGCAGGAGCAGGCCCCATATTTTCAACACTTCTAGATTGCCAGGTCAGCCCCAAAACACAAATCTTGATCCACTTAGCCAAAAGTATAGATAGATTATTGGAATAATCCCTGAATTGTGTGTGGAGGCGGAGATGGGCTCTAACAGCAGATCTGAGAGAGAGTTCCTAATCTGAGACATGTTTCTGAAGGAGGTTCCATAGGACAGCTGAGATGGAAGTCTACAATGAAATTACTGAGAAACGGGTGGACCTGGCATCCTCAAATCAATCTTCAGAAGGCCAGTCCTTCATCTCTCAGCGCTATTATGGGCTGCTGGGAACTAGACTGAAAGGACTCGGGATATCCAATTGATTATCAACATCTGCAAAGGGCTGGATCTCCATAGTCAGCCAGTGATTGATGAGGCTGGTGTTTGAAAATTTGACCTGAGGGATGGATCAAAGGTGAAGGAGGACAATTCATTTATTAGAAAAAAATCCACTGTTTCTGTAGCAGAAAATATCACATCAAAATGGAAAAATACCAGATACAAGCTAAGAAATAGCTGTAGGCGTTCTAACTTGCTAAAGCTTTGAAGTTGATATCAGGCATATGGTGAGACAGTGCAAACTGACTCCAACATGTCATTTATCACCATTTCCCCTTGCTCTTTTCCCCACAACAAGTAACTTGCCTCGCTCTCCATGCCTCGTTGGTGCGGGAGTTTGCTGGTAGAGTGAGGCTTGGGACGGAGGAGATTCCTGGAATATTGCTTGGTGTGGATGTGGCCAGAAGTGTGTGAAGAAAAAAGAATAAGGACCTTGATTCTTTTCTCACTTACACCAGTGTAAATCCAAAGCATTCATAGACTTACACAGGTGTAAAACTGATGGGAAAGGAATTTCAGGCTAAGGAGATACTCCAGTTTGCTGTCACACAACAGGTCTGCTGACAGGCATTGTTTCACCTTTTTTTTTTTTAATGTTGGGCACATCATTAATTTAAGAGACATCAAGACCATTCTCTTCTGTATAAGCCAATATGAGTCTGAAATATTTCATAAGTAGAGTTGTCTTTTAACTCAACTGAGGTTGTTCCTATTTCACAACCCGTAGAAGAATTAAGTTGGCCAGCCAACTCTGAGCATCCTTACAGGGATCTTCAGATGACTTGTTTACTGCAAATTGTGCTCCTGTTCAGAGCTCTGAGATTACGCCACTGGTCTGATATGAGTGGGACTAGACAGGGTCTGTAAGTAATAAAGCATGTGAAAGTATCTGAGAGGATGACATAGAACTCTGAGTTCAAGACTGCTGCTAAGTAGTCAGCCACAGCTCACTTTGCTCATGTGCCGCTGTGACATAATCGGTATCTGAGAACTTAAGAGCCTTTAGCCTAGAAATAGGCCCATTGACACTGTTCTACCGGTATGCCAAGGTCAGACAGCAAAGTTTATTTGTCACCTCTCTCATTGGGTAATTTTGTATGCTGTCTCTTCCGTTTCTACCCTATAAACTGTGAGATCATGTTCGGTAACCTCACTTTCCCTTGTATTTTGCACACCATTTGAAATCACCTTTATAAATTCCAGAGAATGGATAATACTAAGAGGCATGACTATCTGAAGGAAAAATTGAGGTGTTTCCAGATTTCACCATCAGAGGGGCTATCAGGATGATGGGAGGTTACAGAGTGATTTTCTACTGTTGAGCTGACATAATGCTCCAGTTAGAATCCCCCCCTTCCACCTCCTCTTGTATAATGGGGGGAAAGGTTTGATTTGGACCCGCACCTCTTCCTATCTGTTCCAACAGGCCTCAGTAATGTGGAGAAGAGAAAAGAAGAGGAAATGCAGTCTGTGGACTAGTTTGACAAGAAATTGCCAAGAAGAGCGAAATATCAGTTTCCAAATTTCTGGCAATGCTGTGGACAAAAATGTGTCCCTTTTTTGTAAGCCTGATTATATAATCCTGATGGTTAATGAAGTTGAATGATAGGCTTCCCCTGCTTTCCTGTGCATATTATCAGTGCCATACACCTTGTGGGAACTTGCATACACAGTGATGGCATGAAGATTACACAATGGACTTAGTTGACCCTGAATATTAAGAATTTGCTTTGCTAAGCCATCAGAAGGCTGGCATCGTGTTCTCATTTAAGTGAAACAACACTTTTTTTAACTAAGGAGAAATGCTGCTCCTCAGGTCCTGATCTCTCTCTCTCTTAACCCTTTTCCAGATTCAGCTCCTGTAAACTCTGGGGGCCTCATCCCATTGCAACCAATAGAAAGACTATCTCTGATTTCAGTGGGAGTTGGATGGGGCCCTATAGATCTCCGCTGTGTGAGTCTGCTTTGCTCTCTTCCATCCTGTGCTAAATCTGGGTTTCTATGAACTCCGCCTCCCTCTAGTGCTGGGTCTCAGCTTCTGCATCAAGGAAGGTACCACAAATTTAGCAAGCCCTGAAACGTATCTGAAGGTCACAACAGGCAATGAAGACTATGGTATGGTTGGTATACTAAGGGCAGAATTTGACCCTTCCGGAAGCCACGTACCATCAATGCCGATTTTGCCATCACCATCCTTATCTCCAGCAGCCAGGAGTGTCTTGGTTTCTTTATCAGATAGGTCTCTGCCATCAGGGGTAAAGCCCTTCAATACAAATCTAAAGAAAAGGCATGGAACAAAAAAGGAGGCTGGTTCAGCAGGATTTTCTACTGGGGTGTTGAGACATGCAATTGAATCCAAAGACATGGCTTTGTTGGTGACCTTTACCACACAGAAAGAAAGAGGGCTCTCTGCTGAAACTTTTAGATGTAGGAGTTGTTGTTAGACTACAGATCATTCACATGCCTCAGAACTATTGCAATAATGATTAGCTAGCTTTCTCTCCACACACATCTGATTATACTTTTAAGGTTTTACTCCCCCTGTTGAACCATGCAAACAGCTGGATATTGCCCAAGACAGGGCAGTCAGGAGTCTGAATGGGACCCTATACTAGGTTGTGTTTTACTCAAAATGCAGATATCAACACAGCCTCTTAATTTAATGCCACTTAGGGAGGATTCCTCTTGCTTACTTCAACTCCTCCTCCTCAATGAAGCCACTTCGATCTTTATCAAGAATGTGGAAAACCTTCTTTACATCTTCTGGGCTCTTCTTTTTCAATCCCACCATTTCAAAGAACTTTTTGTGGCTGAAGGATTCAGCAGCTAGGGGACAGGAAGAGCAAGGCAAGATTAATATAGGCTGCTGACTGAGGTACATTGGTATAGATGCTCCTGATTTTCTAGCTCACTGCCGCAAAGAGCCCACCTGCTTAGTCCTACCTCTAGAGACCACAGGATGAGGGCCCCCTTGTGCTAAACCCTGTACATACACAGAGTAATAGGCAGTCATTGCTCCAGAGGGTTTAAAATCTGAAGACAGAGTGAGAGAGAGGCAATGTGCCCTTTGTACAGAAGGGGGAAAATGACTTACCCAAGGTCACCCAGAGAGTCAGTGACAGAGCAGGTAACTAAACCCATGTCTTCTCCGTTCCCGTCCACCTACACTGCCAGATCTCTAAAGAGGAGTAAGAGCCGTCATCTGAAACGTGACCTGGAGCTGACTATACCTAACATATTTTTAAAACTTCCACTCTGGGAAAACCGAGTTCTGCGCCGCTCAGCTGCAGAGGCTGCATTGCTCAGACCTGCCTCCGGCTCATGGTTACCTCTCCCATTTCCCTCTTTCCCCATGAGGCGCATCAAGAACTTCAGGTGTTGCATTTTTACTAGTCAAAGGTGCATGCAAAAGTAGTTTGTATTCCGGACAGGTCCGAGAGGCTGCTGTGCGCCATGGCCCCTGCAAGATCGTGTGCTGCAGCGCTGACATTAAAGGGGGGAAAGATGGGGTTTTATAGGATCCCCTTCTCCCCCGCCCCAGGCAGCATGGGTCGCTAGCACAGCATCTCAGGGAAATCGAAGTGCAGTGGGCTTCGGTGTTCGCAAAGCGTCCGCATTCCAGCTGCAGCCTCTCTGAGCTGACATTGGCATCAGTGGGACTCGGCCTCTTGGCTCCGTAGCCGCAGCTCGTTTCACATTGAGGGAGGGACCGGAGCTCGGTCCGGTCGGGGTCCCGTCAGCTCCGGGCGGGTGAGTTTCCTGGCGCCCCGCTCGCCCTGCGTGTGGGAGAAGGTCACCCCCCGAGCAAGAAGAGGCTTTCTGTCCCCTTAGTGGGCTGGAAAGGTAGTTTGAGTTGGGGGGGATCGCGTTCACCTGAGAACACAGGTCCTGACACTGGCTTGGGAGAAGCCTGGGTAAAGGGCAGGAGGTTTGTTTGGGGGTCACCTGCCGAACGCTGGCTAAGGGAAAGGGGGGCACTTTGAACCGGGGGGGGCTCTGTGCCTCAGGTAGGGACCACTGCAGCCGCCTGCCCTGCGGCAAGCTTCTGCAAGCCAGCCGGCTGAACCCGTTTTCTCGCCCGACTCGGGGACCCATCTTCAGCCTGAAAGGCGAAATCCATGGGGGGGGGGGAAGAAAAGACCGCAGCAGTTGCGTCTGCCACGGAGCCGAGACCCCCGAGCTCTGCAGCGCTTGGGACAGGGTGTGTGGCGCTGGGCGGCTGAGGGGAGTCCCCCAGGCGTATGCCCTTCCCTAGCGTGGCTACAGTTTTGTTCCGATTGTAAATGCCTCCCTCCTAGGAGCCGGGACTCTGCCTGGCAGAGCCCCTTAGAAGCCACGGAGCGTTTCACGCCTGTCGTGTCCGGGGCAAGTTTGCAGAGCCCGGCAGGCTCTCGCTGCACTTCTCTCACGTCCCCCTCGGAGATTTTCTCCAGCCGGCTCCTTGCGCTTCCCTGAGCCGGACCAATGCACCAAAGGCCCGCAAGTGAAGCGAGGGAAAAGCCACTCACCCGAAAAGGCTCCCACCGCCTTCTTGATGTCCTCGGCGCCGAGCAGCTCCGTCATCGCCATCCTGCCACTGTCTGGCCCGCGAGGCAAGTGCGAGACGATTAAAAAGGGCCTTTCTCGTCCTCCCTGCTCATATGACCAGAGCTGCAGTGCTGTGCGGGGCTGGCACCCCGCGAGGGCTGGACCGGCGCCAGCCACTGCTCTCGGGGGTCCGCGCCACGGGCTGTCGCCGCACACGCGAGCCTTCCGCTCAAGAGGGGGTGCGGGGGGGAGCGACTGATTCTCTGGGCAGCCGGCGGGGAGCAAGAAGCCAGGTGCCCTGCGCCGGTGGGTGCCCGGGAGTTTTCTCTCCTTGCCCGGCTGCCCCCCGCGGGGAGCGGCCGGCGCTCCGAGGGCGGAGCCTGGGAAGGTGAGGGGGCCCGCCGGGGCAGAGAGGTCTGCAGGAGCTTTCTCTTCCCTCCCCGGGGCAGGCCCCGTGGCCGGCGGCACCCCCCCTCCAAAGCTGCCTCGCAGCCCCGGCCCGCCCGCCTCAGCCCGTCTCCCAGCCGCCCCCATGTCACGCCTCGCTCCCGTTGCACCCCGGCAGCGCCCAGCCCAGCGGGGAGGCCACCCGGCCCGGCCTGGTCTTCGGGTTCAGCGGCTCCCCTGCACAGCCGCGGCACTCGCATGGCACAGAGAAGCCCCCGTGGGTGTCCCGGGAGAGGGTCCCAGTGTGACCGACCATCTCTCATCCCCTCGCTCAGGTTCACCCTGGTCCCCCACTCATAGCACCTGCTCGGGCCATTGTGCCCCGAGCCTTCCCTGACCCGCGGCCAGAGAAAGATGCTCTGGTTGCAGGGGGGTTGGGGTCGGGTCTCAGCCCCCCTTTGGTGACAGTGCAGGACTTAAGGCCACTCCAGCAAGTGCCCCAGGGGATGCCCACAAGGGAAGCATGCTGGGCTGGGCTGGAAGACTGGAACCAATCTACACAGAGCCACCCCAAACAAGCCAGCCCGCTTAATTAAGAAGCCTAACAGAGAGAGTGGCACTGGAGGGGCATTCATGCCCCCTGCCTCTGTGATCTGTGCTCTGGCAGCAGCGTCCTTTCCCACCTGAACTGCGCCTCTCTGCCCGCTGAGGCCTAAGCGCGGGCTGGAGACCTAACATAGGAGAGACAGAGAGAGAGGAAAAATAGCTGCACAGGAAGCTTGAAAGTCGCTGGATTCAGTTCTATGGCACAAACAGCATTTCCCCTAACCTCCCTTCCCTGATGCCAGGTTTCAGAGGGCGGGGAGTTGATAGTCAGAAAGTGAAAGGTCAGCCGCCAGTTAATGTTGGTGAGACAGGCGCCAATGTGGATCATCTGCCAGGGGAGGGACCGCTGAGATTGAAGGACCAGTACTAATGGCAGGGCTGAACAAACGGGGAGGGAACTTGAGCAAATGTTCAGACAGTTTTTAACAGGAGACCTTGGTCAAAAGTGGGGCCAGAGTCTGATCTGAGATGGTTTCCCAAGATGACCCTTTCATACCTGACCCTTCAGCTTCCTCTCATTGGCCAGCCATGGTTTCCTTTGCTGCTGAGAGCCTGTCAGTTTTATTGCCTGCACCCTCTGCAAATATCCACGCTGCCGGTTTCAAAACGGACTGCCCTGTCTGCCCATGAGCGTTGGCTCCCCCTTCGGCTAGCACCAAGTGGACAACACAATCGGGAGGTAAATATAAAGTAACACTAAAAAGGAGAGTCCTGGAGCCCTTTAAAGACTAACACATTTCTTCAGGCATAAGCTTTCCTGGGCTGCAACCCACTTCCTCAGATGCATCTTATGCCTGCAGAAATGTGTTAGTCTTTAAAGGGCTCCAGGACTCTCATTGGTTTTGCTGCATACAGACTAACGGGGCTACCCCTCTGGAATGTCTCATAAAGCGACACTGAAACCGCTGCCATACCCCAAGCAATGCAGCACCCTGGAAGTAGCAACCAGCCTCCACCCCCATGGAGAGCAGCTGACTGCAGAAACCTGGGGAAGTCCCTTGCCAGAAAGGCTGGACCACTCTCCATAACATCCAAAGGGCCACCTGGCCAGGGGGAGTGGGAGCTGGGCTTTAACAAGCCAATTTCATTTCTGCAACACAGTGGTTTTGTTTGTAAGGTTTGCTAGAGAGTCTTTTGGGTGATTCTGTTGTCTGTACCACCCTTCCCTTTCCACTGCTTTTTTCCATTCCTTTTTTTCTCCCATTTTTCCTTGCTTTCCCTTGTTTTCCTCGACTGTGTGTAGTTATTGCCCCTCTTCATAGGGTCCTGTCTCTCTCCGCCTCTGGATTCTCCCACCTGCAGGCAGTTTGCACTGAAGCAGGGCTCTCTGCTTCTTTCCTCTCTGTCTCCTTTTGCTGTTATTTGCTGTGTGTGTGAGAGGTGGTGGTGGTTTTCCTTCAAGCTAAAGTCCTGGTCTCCTCCTTTGCCAGGGTGAATTCATCCTTGCTGGGGAACTATGCAAGTTTTGTTGTGACTTACCTTGTGAATGGTTCTAAGCGCACTGCAAAGGGCTGTCAGATGTGGAGGTGAAACCTGGGGTGGGAATCCCACTTATATAGGCTCCCTGCCTTTTCTATTTGAAGCGGGTGATTCCCCCTCCTCACTGGTGTCAGATACCCAGGGACGTACTCAGTTTCACATTCACCTTCCCCCTAGCTAATCAAGGGGCGCTATTAATAATCCTTGGCATCCATCTTCCCCTAGCTCCCGAAACCTGTTACCTTGCTTGGCAAACTGGCAAGTGACGCTTTTATTGCAGAATTTATATCATTAACCCCGGAGGAGTTGAGTTTGATGACAGGGGCAAATGGATGCCTCAGTGATCACCCAGATCCTTGCTCTGACAGGGAGCTCCAGATGACAGGGGTCCTGCACTAGCAGGAAAGGAAGGGATGGGAAGAGGCACCCTACTTTAGGGGGCATCAGCAAATAAGGGGGAGCAGATTTAGGGATCGGGGATCCTGTCACTTCCTTGTCTTTTGCCTTGGCAAATGCCCTCTCCTTACAAGATGGAATGGCTTCTTCCCCTCCCTGCAGTATAAGTTTGACCGATTGACCCTGATTTCCTTGTGAAAGGGAATGCTGCTCTCAAACAAGACTGAGCCCCAGTGAATAAGCTTCTTTCAAGAGACCAGGTAGGCGAGCTTTTATTGGACCAAGTTGGTGAAGGCGACAAGCTCTTCTTCAGGCCTCCTTTAACACAGTGGCCAGGACATTGAGTTGTCTCATCTCTCCACAGCTGCCAATCCCCCGCTATCTTCTGGCAGATACTCATTACCATTTATGTATTGATTGCTTTATATAATAAAATAAGAATAATAATTAAGTGCCACTAATCCCCATGCGCCCTTCAATATTTTGGGGTGGGCACCTTTGCTATTTTTATTTTCCCCGGTGTTTTTATAGAGGCTCCCTAATCTCACTGGTCTGCTGGATGTTTGAGGGTGGAAAAAAAACCCTGCACCTCTTTTCTTTTGTTTCAGGGCTTGTTAACAAACTGCTGTCAAGTACAGAACCTCCACAGATTGCTGTGAAATGGTCAGACACATCTGTAATACATCTGGAACCCTCCTCTGGGCTGTGATTTTCCTGATGTGATTACTGAATTCCAGAGAGGAGGCAACATATAAGAGGTATAGGCCAGGTAACTGGACCTCTAACTACTGCAATAAAACTCTATTTTCTGCATCATTCGGGTGTTGGATGTTGTGGCAATCTGGAAATTTTCCAGCAGCTTGAGGCAATTTCAAAAGTAAAAGTTATATGGAATTAACTATGACAATACTTAATTCAATCTGTATAGTGTTCCTTGTGTTATTTATTTTGCAGTCAGTTTCTTGTACATGACCTTGAATTTTCAGTACACCACAGAATTTAGTTCAGACCGTGGTAGAATGGAGATGATGTTACATTTTGAGGTGATTCTGAACTCCTTGTTCTCACTCCAGCACCCAGCTGGCCCATGGCCCTAGCCCTGAGTGAATGAAACCATGTATCTAGTCACGTTCTGGGCTAGCTGGTGTTTGTGAGCTTGAATGTTTCACTCAGGCAGGATGGTTGCTAAAGCAGCATGGACCCACAATGTGCCCTTTGCTGAAACCTACAATGTGGAGTTCACTGCACACTTCACAAATTCCTACCCAACTGATGTGGTAACAACAGTAAATGCTGGTTTGGGGATGGCAGCATCCTCTGGGTTGTTTGTAGGGGGTGTGACCCGTTCGTGCCTAGGGGTAGCCACCTGAAAATGCCAAGGTCAGGGCAGGCTGTAAAAGGAGAACAGATTCTTCCAGCGCTGGTGGGTGACACTGAAGTCAGACTTCCCAACCAGCCACAAACAGTGCTTCTGATTCCCAACGCTGGTCATCAAGAAGCCAAAATAAAAATACACACAGCCCCCTTTACTGCATTTCAGTCTCTGGCTCCCAATCAGCCACTAGATCCAGTAAAGAGACCAGTTATTTAAAACTCTATACTTTTTACCAAAAAGATTTCTCCTGACCCCAAAGGGCCAGCCACAGTACCAGATCAATAGAAGTTTGGATCTTACCCAAAATCCCACGCTGCCAGCCAATGCTTTAGTAACTAAAACTAGAGGTTTATTATAAAAATAAAGAAACAAACTATAAGAGAAATGTTAAAGGATTGAAGCAATCAGACAAGTACAATTGATTTGAAGGTCCATATAGATCAGGTTTCTAATAGAATTGTGGAGTTTACAGGCTTGTATGGTCCCTCTGGTGTACATCCAGTACCTGGATTGGTCTCAGTCTTTTGTTTCACAGCTTAAGTTCAATTCAGATGTAGAAGAGTTGATCCAGAGATAGGTGAAGACTGAAGACAAAATGGATGCATGCAGCTGCCTTTTATGTCCTTTGGCCTCTGCCATGCCTCATCAGGTAGATCCCTGGCTTCTCCCCGGGGCCCATTGTACCTGTGAATTTACTTAATGGGCCATTAAGCAGGCTAGTGCTGCAGCCCTCCTGTCTGGGGTGTCACCCAGGCACAGCACAATTTGAAATACAGATACAAACATATCCATAACTTCCATTACACACATAACACATGAACATAAACATCATCATCTTACTTTGCACATTATAGCCTTTGTAACAGTATCTGACACAGCATATGTCATATGAATTATTATGATTTTGACATATTGATGTCAAATAATATAATAAATGCCCCCCCAATACAGCCAGCGTGACAGGGGGCTCTATTCCCTCTCCTCTTGGTAGCTAATAGGGCATCTTCTTTTCTTCTTTTCATATAATAGAATAATAGAATATTAGGATTGGAAGGGACCTCAGGAGATCATCTAGTCCAACCCACTGCTCAAAGCAGGACCAACTCTCACTAAATCATCCCAGCCAGGGCTTTGTCAAGCTGGTCTTAAAAACCTCTAAGGATGGAGATTCTACCACATCCCTAGGTAACCCATTCCAGTGCTTTCATTCCATTCTGCAGAACTGCTGCCTAACCAGTCGGTCCCCAGTCTGTAGCAGTGCATGGGATTCTTGTGTCCTAAGTGCAGGACTCTGCACTTGTCCTTGTTGAACCTCATCAGATTTCTTTTGGCCCAATCCTCCAATTTGTCTACTCAGTTTTTGACCTCTTCTATCTGTTATGGCTAAAAAGAGACTTCAGTCTCCAAAGCTGCCAATCTGACACCTTTCACTAACACCAGATTCCCTTTCTTATTTTTTGTTAAATGACTCATGTGATCTCTTTCTTTGGGAGAATATTCCGAAGTTTTACAGCTCTCACGTACAGGAAATGTTTCCTGATATTCAGCTTAAATGTTCTTTTCTCATTTTTAATCCCACTATTCCTACTTCTGTCTCCTTGGACTACCCTGAACAATGCCTCTCTCTCCTGGGACTGTATACCCTTCAGATATTTTTACAGACAGTTGTATTATCCCCCAGTCATCAGTTAGCCAAGCTATACATAATTAGTTCTTTTTAATTGTTCCTCATAAATCAGTCCCTCTGGCCCTTTAATCATTTTTGTTGCTCATCTCTGAATTCCCTCCAGTTTTGTCGGCATCTTTCCAGTCCTGAGGTGTCCAGGATAGTGTAGGATTGCTTTACTCTCTGAGCTCGTGGACTCTCCTAATCTATCTGTGGCAGTTTCCGACCTGCTTCCAGGAAATGCTCCAAGAATAATAAATCAGGTTGAAGTTGCAGGGGGTAGGGGTGCACACAGGATCTAGTGACGGAGCACAGTGCAATTAGATTGCCAAACAATCCCCACGGGGATTGTAATATTTAAAATTGCACCTTGTATGGCTGTAGCACATTTCAATTAAATGGGTCTCAAAGCACTTTATAGGGCACATGCTGTCTATAGGGATCATTTCACTCGTTACTGAAATGCAGCTCAGTGCTGATCTGACCTATTGTTAGAGGAAGGGCAAGTATCTCCTAAGGGGCACCATTTTCTTCTGTGTCCTCATTATGAGTCTGGAGCTGCACCCGTCCACTTTCGCCTGCTCCTCATGAGGCTGCAGTCTCCATCTGTGCCCTCTTCCATCTTCTTCCTATGTAAAAAAGTGAAACATATAATATTGCCACCCGCCCCAGTGAGTTCTCTGCCAAAAGGGAGCCGCATGCAGCTTGCACGCCCCTGTGACGAACTCTGATGCACCCACATCTGGGGTGCAGTGTAGCCTCTCTTCTGTGCCAGAAGCACTGTTCCGATACACTTTTTGGGGAGGAGAAACAAAGAATAATTTCAACAAATGCAACTGCGTTGGGAATTAGAAAGTAGGTGGAAAGTAATTGCCCGAATTGGAATTTGGCCATAGCATTCGGGCAAACACCTTTGCTCTTAGAAAACGTACTTAGGACTCTTTAATGACAACAAAAGGGGTTTTGTATCTCATTGGAAATATATATTGGAGGGAGTATTAAAGGAGGCAGTACCTAATAGATGTTAAGCTTTAGCATAGAAAAGAGTAAGCAAAATGCCCCAAGGATATTGGATACTTTTTCTGTAGTAGCTGGGGAAAACCCATCTGGTCCATGTGCATGAAACAGGGAAGGCTTTGTTTGACAGAGTGTGCATGACATGTATCCCAGTTAAAAGAAACCACCATTTTTCAGAGCCTGCTGTTTAAAGTACTTACAGTGTAAAGTTCTTTTCTCACCGGGAATAAAAGATAAACTGGTTGTTTCTGTGTATTGGTGTTCTTTGCTGGTGTGTATATCTGCTCCTATGTGCGTGTGTGTGTGTGAGAGAGGCATATTTTTGCACCTCTGCTTTTCCAATCGAAATATGCCAGTCTCCTTGTGTATATCAATTATCGTTATGGTTTGTTTGTATGCCTTGTTTCCCTCTGCTGGATGGAATATGTCAGACTCGATGAAGCGTTCATTAGTTTCTGTTACTACTTCTTGTCAATCAGTGGAGTGGTTCCTTTAGTGTGTCTGCTAGAACCCTATGTTCTTTGAATCAAAGTTTGGGAGTTTTATTATCTGTGGCAATTGACTCAAAATCTAGAAGTAAGAGGTGGCTGTAAACATGTACTTCTGATGTTGGAAGTAGGTCACCAACCGGCCACTCCAGCAATGGGATTTTGGGCCTCTGCTGCTCTTAACAGCTCGTAAATGATGTGGAAAAAAAAGTGAAAGGTCTTGAGAGGTATCAGCTGAAAGCAAGAATATAAATCAAAACCTGTGATAGCAGTTACTGTATGAGCCCCTCGTGAGAACCTGGCTCAGCTCCCTACACAAGAAAAAAAAACGGAGCCAAAGAAACAGATCTGTGTGTCATAAAACCTCCCAGCAACTCTCAAATGGATATCTGCAAAAGGAAAAATAGCTGTTAGGCCCCGTGGGAAACCCTGACCCCCAGGTTAGGGCAATGGAAAGAATCAGTTTTCTCTACAATATCAGGCATTTGTCGTAATTGCCACTGGGGTGTTATTCACTCTGGGGTGGCTAAACCTATATAATTATTTCCACAGGGGTTTATAGACTGGTATAAACTAGCTCAGCAGAGAGGTGGCTACATTACTTATCCACACTTATACTAGGCTGGGGAGACGGGAGAACTGAAAGGATTTAGATCAGGGTAAATGGCCTTCAATGAGACTTGTCTTCAGTTTTAGCAGTCAGGGGTCTTGAGGTAATCTGGAGCCCCAAACTATGTCCGTCCCTCCCCCAATTTGGATTGTGAGCATGCTTCCACATGGAAGGAATCTGGTTTTTAAAAAAATTTGTTAGACATTCAGATGGTTTATGTCTGCTAACACATAAGATTAACAAAGATTTGTAAGGGGAAATTGTGATACCCTGGGTGACCAGGAGAGTAATATACTGAGGCAGCTAGAGAGTTTCTCTTGAACAAATCATCTCTTCAGACGTTTGTACAGGACTCACTGGGCTCCAAATGTCCTGGGGTAGAGGGCAGGCTACAGGGTACAAGGGAAGGTGACATGGTGATGATCTCAGAACTTCATTCTGGTTTTTTGCCTGCCGATGTACCAGGTGAAAAGTGCTGGCTCAGAAAGACTATAACTAGCATCAGAAAGAGAGTGAGGATTCTGTCAGCTGCTAATTTATATGGCAATATATCATTAGCTAACAGCTTTCCCCCTGGAGGGGTTGAGAATCGGATACAGACCATGCCATCTTTAGATAACTGGTTTGAGTCCAACCCAAGACAGTAGCAGTAACTAAAAGTCATTGCTCTGTGCCCTCTGTTCAATGGCCAATATGAAATGAGTTGGAGGGCCTCAGCCCAGTTACTTATGGACAGACGTCCATATCACAAAAACTGCCACCTGGTTTGACATCAATTGGGAATCTCAGTGGAGAGTTCAAGGACTGAACAGGCCGTGTACCTTAAACTCCCCTTTCACTCCTGGCATTTGTCTTTCTAGGTCAGATGACAGAGGGCAGTGAGCGAGGCAAGCTTGCGTTGCTGTTGCCCATTCTAGATACTCTGTAACGTCAGAGTACCTCAGTCTCCAAGGCTACCTGTCCAGCACCATTCTTCCCTTCTTCATTTGGGAGTCCTCTAGGTGAATCTCAGACTGTACATTGAAATCTTCAGCGTCAGCCCTATGATGCTCTTTCTTCTGAAGAAATGATTTGTTCAAAGAGAGTCTCCCTTGCTGCCTCAGTATATACGCTCTTGGTCATCCAGTATATCACAATTTCCTCTTACAACTCTTTGTTAAGCAACCCTCCTGGCAATCCCCTCTCTACCGCACTCACATCTTGACGGTGGGAAAATCACTTCTTCCCAGGCACAGGAGTCTGAAACTTAGTTGCTACATTTTCACCCCTCAAGTTTCACAATATTATTTTCAAAACATGACTCTGCTTTACTAGGGAAGATGTCCCACAGAGTTTTACACTACCTTTCCTGGAGCCTGCACCTTTAAATTGCCCCTCTCTGTATACCCACATTTGCTTTTGCCCAGTGGTGTCATCTCATTTTTTAAGGGAGTTCAGTGTAGAGTATCTCCCAACAGAAGTCCACTATTTGTCACTCCCACCAAAGCCCCCTTTAGTTCTCCTGTCAGAACTACTGTTTGTGAATCTCCTGGGTCTAGCTAAGTTACTTGTATGGCCACCCCTTTACTAGGGTTTCAGTACTTAACAATCTTTAATGTGTTTATCTTTTCCACACCACTACAGAAAGAGACTGTGACTCATGCAGCGTCACGCAGGAAGCCTTTAGCAGAGCAAGGAATCGACTTGGGGCTCCTGAGTTCCAGGTACCTTACCCATTGGATCATTCTTCATCTGGCTTCTGGTGATCTGATTCATGGCTGTGACAATGTACAAAACCCAGAAAGATAGCACAGCCTATGGGTCTGCCCACATGACTTTCACTCACTGGTCAACCACTTCGGAACTGCCCAGCTGACCTGTACATCACATGTGAAATGGCCACCTTCTTTCTAGTGAGGTGGCCTTTCTCAGGTGGCATGGGAATTTATTCTCTCAAATTATTAATATCCATAAGCACGGATATCACGGCAGTACCCAAAAGGCACAATCAGGATGGGAGGATGGCTTCTTTCTTCTGGCAAGAAGAGAGTTTGCTTCTGCCTTGTGAGGGGCAGGGCAGAGGGTTCTCTTTCAAGTTACATGCTTTTAAAGCTGCGTGCATACACACATACGCATATCCCAGGGAGATAGCTCATTGCCTACCCGCATTCTGTACTCTGTGGGCAGCCTTTCTTACTCCTAGGAGTACAATCAGGTGACTTGCTAGCTGTTTGTCCTATTTCTTGAGCAACAGACGTCCCCGAGGGGGATACATGACCCGATCGCATGGCTTTGGCTAAACCCCTGCTGTTACTTTTCCTACTCAGCCTGGCTGAGGGAGTGAGGTGGGGTAGAGGGCAGTGAACTGACATCTGTTGTATCTGGGTCTGTTCACTTGCCTGTTTCTATGCTCTGTTCTGTCCCAGGTCCCTTTCTAATTCTGTGTCTGGTGGCTGTGGGGTATGGGATGGCAGAATTTCAAATTCCGTCCCTTTTCCTTTCTTAGGAAAAAATTAATACCATACTGGTCAAAAAGACCAATTGCCTCAGAGAGAGACATCTTCCATTATCTGCAGAGTAGGGACTGTATGGGCCCTGGAAGCACAAACTTCCCCCTATTACTCCACCAAGATACCTCACACTTGTCTTCCAGGAACTACTTCTAGGTTGTAGGATGGGAGTTCAGTCTCCATTGCCCAGCAAGGGGCCAATCCATCTCCCACTAAAGTCAATGGGAGTCTATCCATTGTCTTTAATAGGAGTTGGATCAGGCCCTCAGTTATTGGTCTTTCTGTTGAGCCTACCAACAGGGGGACCAATTAGCAACAATGGGTGTTTATTGTGTGATGAGAAGACTTGGCTGCTAGGCTGAGACTATCATTTTACGTGGCCACTGAACAACTGTTAACTGGCAGTGACTTTTGAAAACTATTTACTTGGCTTGAATTTGAGCAGGTGACCTAGAGGTGAAAGGTCTGTATCCTATTCCATTTCCTCTTAAACATCCATATTTTTTCTATATATTGTTTAATACATTTAATGACATCTCCTATTGTGCCTTGCCTATTTTTGTGGCATATCGGGGTCGGTGTCTGTCCTTCTTTGGACATTGGGATAGCACAGAACTGCACAGTTCTGAAAGGAGGGGAACATGACAGGGTGTCACAAAAACCAACCCATTCTTTACTGTAAATGTGTATGTAAAGTTTGCATGAGACTCTTTGTCTCACTGCCTGGGCTGAGAGCAGAGGTGGGGTTACAGATGTGGCAACTGTGAAGAGAAAGAGAATACTTCAAGGTAAGTAATGGGACAAGGCAGACACACACACATATGTATACCACATGTGCACATGCTAGCATAAACATCTCAAATGTGCACACAGCCATAGCACATGTTCCCTCCATACAGACACATGACTGCAAAGGCATGTATAAATGCGCACACACGCCTGCACACATGCACCCCCTTGCTGCATAGTATGGGTTCAAGTGGTAGGTTGCTTCCTGGGATCAGTTTTCAGGGGTGAATGCTGTGTCAGTCTGGAATAGGTGAAAGAGCCCTGAGAAACCTCTCGTTAGAAGGACGGGTTTCCTGGCATTTGATAACTGGGGCATTCAGTGGCTCGCAGCGCCACCGAGCTTAAGTGCATCTGATACACTGTACATGGGATTCCAAAGTTTAATTTAGCTTAACTCTTGGCTGCAATCAACAGCTGATAAATTTAGTTGGGGGAGTAAGGAACCTTTAAGACTAATAGCTCCTTAAAAGGAGCTTGAAGATGGGAGAGCAAAACACTGACATCTTCTCCAAACCTACCTTGAAAGGTGATACACAATGCAGTCTTTTCTTTGAGAAGTAAAGGGATTGTTTTGGGGGACTTTGCGGAAGGCCAGCATGCTAACAGATGGGGAGAAAGGGAGGTTTAGCAGTATGGACCTTTAAACTAATTGTTTCCATTGCAAACACAAACCAAGGGCAATAGTTTCCTTTGCAAATCCAAGCCAAGGACATTCTCAGTGGAACGGGCTGGATATAATTAACATCCTCCTTCCAAAGTTGCTCCAGACAGTAGTTTGCTAGTCAGCTCTTTCCTCCAGCATCAGACTAACCAGGATTGTATTACATCAGGGGTGATCTTACCCTTTTTACCCACTGCAACACCTAAGCAGTCTGTCACCCCTGGGGAAAGTCTTTCTCCCCACTCCTTCTGTGGCAGCATTCAGACAGGTGTACGGGTCTGAGTTCTCAGCAGAGCTGCTGCCCCCTCTGGACGCTGCTGGCAAATAGCAGTGCAGAGAGGGTGGGGGCGAGGTGGGCGCTAGCACTGTGGGTGTGCAATCAAACATAGACACTCACTACATCAGCACTAGGGAGATTCAGCCAGACATTGCGTTGGCAAAAGGACTTTAACTGATCAGAAGGTCATCTCTTGGAGGCCTCTGTGTTGCTGTTTTTATTATTATTATTTTACAGTAGTGGCAGGAGGTTGCAAGCAAGAATGGGGCTGTTATGCTAATCATTGTACAAACATTGAGAGACATTCTTCGCCGTGAAGAGGCCCCACTTCTGCCCAGGCTTACACCTACACTTAACTTTATGCACTGTGAATAGTCCCATTGAAGTAGGATCCAGCACCTAAATTAACGATTATTCCACAGTTTGATTTAGTTTGTTTGTTTGCTTGTGTTGACTTTCAGTTAAACTTTATCTTTCTATGTCACCCAAAAGAGCTAGGAAGGAGCTGGGTGACAAGAGAGATGCTAGAAATTCATAAAATACTTAATGGGAGAGAGAAGACCAAACTCTTCCTATTTATCCTTAGGCAAAATAAAGGACGGGTACTTGATAAAATGTAAATGTGCATAAAAGGAAATGCCTTTTCACACAGTGCTTAATTAGCTTGTGGAACTCACTGCTGCATGATATTATTGCAGCATATAACATACTGAGATTTGTAAAAGGACTATACATTTATATGTGTAAGAATAGTATCTGCCACGATACTAGCTAGAGATATCAGGCCTCTAGGGCATAAACTGATCACCAGCAGGGGTAAGAAATTTATATACCCATGTATAAATTTACCCCTACTATACTGCAGAAATGTGCAGATGCATTTTGTTAGTAATCTTGCTCTGAAACATCTGGCATAAACCACTGTTGGAAATGGGGTACCAGAGAAGGACAATAGGTCTGCTTTGATGTATCAAGAAGATGGATACTAGACTGCTTGCACCAAAAGCCTGTTCTGAAGTAAGAATTTCTATGTAATTAAACTAGCTGTCTGATTACATGGGTAACAGAGCTGCACTGGTCAGCCCTACCTACGCTTTTCAAATGTGTGCAACAGTGCTTTTCCATACGTGACAACAGCATCTCAAGAAACCCTCAGACAGTATCCCTGAAGTAGAAGTCCTACTCACCTGGATAGCTGGCTGTACAAGTATTGATGTCCTCATGCTTCTTCTTGTCTGATCAAAGTATGTTTGTGACCCTCTGATGCTCTCCTGTGCCTCACTGATCACTGGGCATGAGAGTTCAAAGTCTCAAATCACATGGAATTTTCTCCACCTCTTTTTTTTGCTTTGCAGTCAGAGCAGGCATGGAATTTGACACAACCTGTCTCCATATGAGCAACTGGGGAGCAGTGTATTCAAATGTGCCAATTTCTTTCAGCAAGACCCTTTGAGGACTGGGTGCAATGGGGATTGTAAGAACAGTGGTACGGTGGGTCTGTGAGTGGCTTGGTAGTAGTCAAGCTCCTGAGACAAAAGAGAACCCAAAGAGAACCACATTCACTGCTGATAAAAATGCAGCACTTCTATTGACTTCTCTGCTTGCACTAGCAGTAAGTTTGGTCCAAGTCTTCATGCTGGTGGTGTCTATTTCCACTACTCTCTCCCCCATTTACCAGCACTGAATGTATGCCATGTTGTAAACAGTATTTCAGGGGTGTGTGTGTAAGAAGCTCCAGACGCTGAACTCTGCTACATACTTTATAAGAATCTCTAATGCAGACCTGGCTTTCCCTAGGATTAGCAGGTCAGCCTATGGATTTTCTGGCCCGCATTCCAAAAGCTTACTCCCATGCTTGGCATGCCAGCTGACAAGAGAGAACCACCAGAGCAGGACCCAGCCAGAAGCCAAGTTGCTATAAGGGAAGGCGCATTCTTTTTTTCAGGGTCAGAGATTTGGGACTGGGCGGAGAGACGGGTGGGCTGGGGAGCAGTGGAGAGGATAGAAATGAAGAAGGGGTGTGGGATGGAAAGCAGGTTGGGAAGAGGATGAGGTGGGAGGGAAGTAGGAGGAGGAGAAAGGGGAGATGGTAAAGAGGGAGAAGATTAGGCTGGAGGAAAGAGGAGAAAATTTCCAGAGCTAGAGAGGGGAGTGAGAGAAGAAGGATGGAGAGACAGTTTATTCTTTCACTTGGTATTCTACTCCTAGAATCTGCATAATTAATTCTTGCTGTGGGGTTAATAAAAATAACTTTTTCGTAAGCGTCATTGTTTTTAGGAGCATCCCCCCATTTCTCTTCTCCTTCATTCTGAATGCATATGAGCAGGACAAAACTGCATTTGTGAAGGCCAGGGAGAAGGATGTTGCCATAATCAAGATGCAAGATGATGCGATCTTGGAGAAGAGTTTTAGCTGTGTGGATGGAAAAGCCATATTTTAGAGAGTTAGGAAGAAAGACTGGACAAGATTTAGCCTTAGCTTAGATGTGAGAACCTAAAGAACCAAGTTAAAGATGATGCCCGGGTTATGGGCCTGAGTGATAGGCAGGATGGAGGAGCTGTCCCCGGTGATGGAGAAAGGAGGCTGGCGGAGGGAGGGAGGAATCGTCACCATGAAGACAACACCTTATTATTGCAAAGGATTCACTCGGTTGAAAAAGGCGGGAAGAGGTTGGTGTTTTGCCTCAAATATACATTAATTTGAATTGATTTTTCTCCTGTGAAGGTGGGGAAGGGAGAGACAGTGTGTGTGTGCCTGGGCATTGCAGCATGCAGAAGGAGCTGGCTTAGAAAGAATAAGAGAAGGAGAGATGATCTCTTTCCACCACTGTTGGTGGCTTAGCTGCAGCACTGTTGTGTCTGTGCTGCACAGATCAGTTTTTGGATTGGTAGGGGGCCCAAAATAGTCGCTTGCTGACCCAGAGGTAGCAGGTCAGAGCCCTTGCAAAGTCTTGTAGTCCCTCAGTTGACCAGCCATTGAAAAGTGGCTCCTGCAGTTATTAACCCAAATGAGAACACATCAGTAATAAAAGCAGATTTTTTTCTGTGCATCACCATTTAAAGGAATTGGCCAGTACTCCTTAATTAACTCAAAAGAGCTGAGATATTTAGCTTCACTTCAGATATCCAGCATATCATCAATTCTAGGCATAGGATAAGCATCTGGCACTGTGACAGCATTGGGTTTCCTATAATCAACACAAACCTTATAGTGCTGTCTTTCTAGGACCAAGACTGCAGGTCATGCCCACAAGCTGTCAGACTTTAATTACTCCGAGGTCCAGCATGCTTTGTATTTCTGTGCAAATTTTATCTTGTACCTTGCCAGTGGCCCGGTGAGCTCTGCTGGGAGATGGCTGTTGTCCTCCAGTAATGATTTTAGGAGTCAGCAAATGAGTCTTCCCTGGCTTGCTAGAAAACACTGCTCTGTCTTCTTGCAGCACAGACAGCGCCTCTGCCTTTTCAACTGGTCCTAACTCTCTGCAGACAGTGATGCTTTCCAGAGACAAGTCACTTTGGCATTCAGCCATCAAATCAGTGAGTAGAGTGCTTCAGTTTCCCCTTCTATACAACAGATCAGATTTGCCATTGCTTTCTTGCTGTGAAAAGGTTTCAGTCTGTTTACATGTACCAGCTGTGGGACAGCATTACTGTGAGGCCTTTTAACATGATATGTATCTTCATTCGCCTCCTCTATCACCTGAAAAGGTCCTTCCCAAGAATTTTGCATTTTGTATTTTTTTCACAGGGCTTAATACTAACACCAAGTTCCCTGTGTCAAAAGAGTATTTAAAAGTAAGTTGGGCATACCATTCCATTTGTTTGGACTGACTGTCCCTGTGGTTAGTCTCGACAAACCCAGCATGTCTTTTAATTCTTTTATGGACCTTTGTACATATTAAGTTGCTGGTTCTCCCTTTGCCTCAGTGTCCCATTTCCAGGAGTCTCTGATGAGCTATAGGGGTCCCCTCACTTTCCTTCCATAAAGGAGATCAAATGGGGAGAACTTGATTGATTCTTGGGGCACCTCCTATAAGAGAATAGCAAATAGGGGAGCATTTCATCCCAGTCTTGAACTCTCTTATTTGCATACATTCCTAGCATAGATTTTAGACTTCCACTGGACCCCTCCACTAGTCCATTTGGCTCTGGGTGATGTGAGGCAGCTTTTAGTTGTTTCACCCCACACAACTTCCATAACTCACTGCACAGCTGAGACATGAAATTTGACCCACGGTCAGATAAAATCTCCTTAGGGAAACCCACTGTGCTAAAAATAGTGAAAAGGACTTTTGCTACAGAATCAGCCTCTATGTCTGTTTCTTTGTATGCAGGGCACAACTTGCCCCACCTGGGGGTTTCCTGGGTAGGACTGATCATTGCTTTTGGACTGTCCACCCTTAGTTCCCACATCTTGATTTCACATTGACATTTTTTTTTGTCCTCTTCCAGTTTCTTCTCATTCATGTTAGATTCAAAGGATTTCCGCCAGCAGTTTCTCTCGCTACAGCTGCATACATTCTCGGCTCACTTGAAAGCTGGAGGATCTATTTCTTCCTGATGCTATAGACTCTGGGACCTCAGATGAGTCCTGGAAAGCTGCCTGCCCTCCCTTGGCTTTGTCATATTCAATGAGGAGGTTTCTTAACTCCTCTGGCTTTTTTCTAGCATGGAATATGTAGTGATCTGAACACAATTCTTCCAATTGTTTTTCGGTGCATGTCTTTGCTCATCTTGCCCCTGCTTCCATTCCCGGTCTCTCACCTGAAATAAGCAAACAGAAAACAACAAACTGTAACCTTTCTTTGACTGTTCTCAGCCACCACACTTGAGACTCACTTAAACTGTTACACCGTGCTTAAAGTGTAAAACTCAGTTAAAATAGCATGCTGTGTATAAATCCTGTTTAGACAACACCACTATCACATTCCGGGGCGCAATCCAGCCCCGTGAGGGCTTGTCACCACCTGCCCTGCAACCTGCAGTGCCTCACAATGCTTGGGAGCTATAGCTCCCACCAGGGCTCCTCACAAACAGCCAACGAGCATGCAGGTCACACTCTGAGTATCTGTGGATAGTTACAGCCTGCCAGCAACACTGAGCCCAGAAGCCTTAGTTTTTATCTGCAGGGTGACGCCAGCACACTCCTAACCTTGAATTTTCCCCCAAAACATGTGTTCTGCACTGTCCAGCCTTCTCCAGCCTGGATATCATAAGTCCATTGCCCAGGTAAGGGGTCAATATACAACAGCTTGCTACTTTAATTGGAGTTACCCAACATTTCAGTTTAAACACAGCACTGGATTAGTTTGATTAAGATTAAAACAAGTGCATTTATTTACAAAAAGATAACTTTATGCGGTACAAATTCAAGCATTAAAGTCAAATGGTTACAAGAGAAATAAAGATAAAATGCTTTCTAGTGCTGAAACTAAAAATAATACTAAACAAGGTGTATCTTGTACAGAGTATATCATAATTACATGACATTGGTGAATATGGAGTTTCTGGGGTGTTCTCAGATACAGAGTGTCACATCGTCCCTTTGCACTGAAGGCCACTACAGGATTTCTTTAGGACATTTCTTTACTCATGTTGACTTGCATGTTACTTTGGAAATAGCCCCTTTGAACTCAGTGTGAGGAATGGTGGCAGAACCAGGCCCTAGACTTTTCTTTGTTCCAGGTAGTGTTTTCAGTTGTGATTACCTTAGCCAGAAACATGGGCAAAACTGCAGCCTTTTTCTACAAATTCCCACTAGCTGCATTGCACCCGATGATGCAATCTTGAAAACTGTGCTCACTGTTAACCCAAAGCAAAATTCAATCTTTAGTATGAATCAATATTCCCTCACCTTTTCTCCTCTCCCAGCATGAAATGTATCAGGGAAAGGCTCATGCACTCACTGCCTGATGTGAATTGAGCCATTAAATATTACTTGAAGAAGACAAAAACATTCAGCTCGCTTGACCAACTCTTTTGGGGCAGCATAAAAAGACAAAGCAGCTTCAAAAGCATGGAATCACTGGAAATCTTTAAATCAAGATTGGATGTTTTTTCTAAAGATATGCTGTAGTTCAAATGGGAATTAATTCAGGGAAGGTGTTATACAGAAGGTAAGACTAGATGATCACAGTGGTCCTTACTGGCTTTATGATATATGAATCTATGATTTCTTGATGGACTTCTTCAGCTAACCTCAAAGCATATCTCCAAGAAGGATAGCTTGTTTTTGTACCAGCGTAAGTCCATCAGACCAGTAGTCAAGTAGAATGGTGCAGCTTCTACTGAAGTAACTTGCAAACCAACCACCTGATAATAAACCAACTCCTGTACTAAGTATTGTAAGGTAGATGTTACCACTTGGGTTGATGCAACTTTTGTTCGACACATGCACAGAGGTATAATTCAGTCAACAAAATAAAAAACACCAAAACAATAATTATAAAAATCTTCTAAACCTAGCTGGATGTGAAAGATCTTTACAATATACAGCACAGTGGATTTGGGAGCTGGGGATATCAGTAGATAACCATGCAAGCTTGGTCTCCTTCTCTTTCCTCTGCTGCTGCCGTTCCAACTTGGTATCGAGTCATTGGGCCTCGAAGTGGCATGTGCCTTGATGGACAAGGTGGTGCCACGCCGAGCGGTCAGCAGCTTGCTCCTCCCAGTCATTGGTGTCGATGCCTCCGTGCCTGAGGGTGACCTTAAGTGTGTCTTTGTACCATTTCCTTTTGCCGCCCTTTGAGCATTGGCCAACAGAGAGCTGAGAGAAGAGAACCTGGTAAGGGAGGCAGTTCTTGGACAGTGGCCTGTACATTGAAGTTGATTTCTCAAGAGCAAGGCTTCAATGTTGGTGGACACAGCTTCATGGAGGACGCTTGTACTGGTCTGGCATTCCTCCCCTTTGATCCCAAGGATTTGATGCAAGCACCGCTGGTGGAAACACTCAAAGGTCTTAATATGGTGTTGGTAGACGGTCCACGTTTCACTGCAGTAGAGGGTGGTCAGCACAATAGCCTTATAAACCAGGACCTTCATCGACTTCTGAAGGTCTCTGTTTTCAAAGACACATTGTCACAGCTTGAAGAAGGCAACAGTGGTGCAGTTCACCCGCTGCTGGACTTCTTCATCGATGGTAGTATGGGAAGTGCTCCACATACTCCAAAACCTCCCCGTCTACATAGATGGTGTGAGGGATGTTCAGCTGGCCTGGGAGAGGTTGGTGGAGGACCTTTGTCTTGGTAACGTTCAAGGACAGGCCAAGTCTCTTATACAAAGTGTTGAAGAGATTAGCATTGCTTGCACGTCCTGTGTGGAGTGAGCCATCATGCAGCTGTCATCCACAAACTGAAGGTCGTGGATGTCCTTGGTGGTGAGTTTTTGCCTGGAAGTGACCAAGATTGAAGAGCTTCTCATCCAATCAATTCTGAATACTGACGCTGGGTGGTAGATCGTCTCAGATGAGGTGGATGACAGTCAGGTAGATGGTAAACAAGGTGGGGCTGATCACGCAACCTTGTTTGACCCCAGTCCAGATACGGAAGGCGCTGGTTTCAGATCTTCCACTCAGGATGGTGATGGTCATATCATTGTGCAGGAGTCCCAGTGTGGTGACAGCTTCAGCAGTTTAAGGAATTGAAGGCCTTGCTCAGGTCAATGAAGGCAAGGACAAGTTCTTGATTTTGCTCCTGGCATTTTTCTTGGATCGGCCTGGCAATGAAGACCATGTCCGCAGTGCCCTGGGATAGTCGGAAGCCACACTGGGTTTCCAAGAGGATCTCCTCAGTGACGGCAGGGGTGCCATTTAGGTATGGCAGGGTATGGCACTTGCCCTATTCTGGTTTTTCATAACAACAGTTGGGAGCGACCTTCCCTACCAGCCAAAACTCAGAGCAATGCAATTACTTTGCTTGCTCCTCTTCCCCTCTCTCCTCACTCTTTGCTTAGCCAATAGGAATGCAGCGTGTGGCAGAGCCAGTAGCAGGGCTGGGAGCCTTCTAGCACTTTTCAGTCTTGAAGAAAGAAACAGGCACAGCTGGTGGAAGCAAAGCAAACTCCCATTTCACTTTCAGTGTCCTAGTAAGTGCTCCAGTGTTTGGGTTGCAAACACTGCAGAGGAATATTGGTCTAAGAACTATTTTCAGTCAGACACATAGCCTTTTTAGAAAGGTTTTGGAATCTTTTTTTGTAGTCTTTGGTTTTATAACTGCAGATTATGTCTTGCTCCTGCCTTTTTAGCATGTCAGTGTGAAGCTGGGGGCAGACCATGGTGAAATCTGCGACATCTTCAGACTAGCAAAGAGCCTGCTGATAGTTTGCCTTGTTTGGTCAGGGCTTCGTTGTGTACACAGCCCATTCGCCTCTGACTGGGCTACACCAGATGAAAGGGGCTAATGCCAGCTCATGAGGTGGAGTCTGATCCTCCATTATTACAATATGGAGGTGGGCCACGTTAAGGGGAGTGCCAATGTTATAGCTGATACTTTGCCACGGAGAGAGGGGCCTGAGCTTCCCCAGGTCACCAGCTAAGGTGACCCTGCTCAGTTTGGTCTTGAAGGGGGGAGAGATGTGACGAAATGGAGATATTCTTGGGGTTTTCTCTGAGTGCTGTCTGTGCCTCAGTTTCCCCCCATGTGTTACTCATGTATTTCAGTGATGGAACCTGTATTTGTGATCATTGCAGAGGCCACTGGAGGACAGATGGGCCTTCCCCAGCCACACGTAGGCAGACCTGGCCAGAACCCCATGGGCCAGCCCAACCATTTGCAACAGGTTGGGGCAGGTGAAGACCAGGGGGAGTGGCCACCTAGCCCGGGAAGGAGACAAAGGACTGGGGAGGGGATGGGGACAGGTTTGGGGGTAGATGGGGGAAAGAGGCCAGTCCCCCTTGAGGGGTTCCTGGGGAGGGCACCCTGAGAATGGGGATCTCCAGGTGGTGGCTGCTGTAACTCCTAGTTAAGCTGCTAGCAAAGTCTTTCTATGCTGTGATCCTGAGAACTAATAAACCCTTCAGACTTTCACACTGGTTGTGAATCGCTTCTGACTGCAAGGCGGGATGCCCAGTCCTTTGGGTGTGGAGGAACTTCCCGGGACCCTTCCAAGAGGGGATCCCACAGGGGGAGTTCCTGGCAGAGCAGGAGTGCTGAACCCCCTGAGGCCAGATGGAGGAGATGACTGTGCTGGGGTGGGGAGACCCAGGGTGGCAGACTCCCCTCTGAAGCACTAGAGTCCTATCTGGCTGTGTCGAGAGGGGTCCAGAGCACAATCCCTGGGGGGCTCTGTCACACCTAAGTAGTCCCTGGAATCATGGTTAAAGTTACCCCACCCTACCAAAATCTGAAATGGCTCCCCTGAGCAACAGGACAAAGCCGTTTCAGGAGGATGCAGGGTAGGATCTTACCTGCAATGGACAGAAGGGAAATCCCCCTGTAGTTCCCACAGTCAGATTTGTCCCCCTTTTTGTAGATGATCACCATGGTCGTGTTCTTGAAATCACCAGGGATGTCTTCTTTTCAGAGGCAGAGGATGAGCTGGTGGAATTGTGACGTGAGCCAGAAGCCACTGGCATGGTAGACCTCTCTGGGTATACCATCTGGCCTGCTGGCTTTTTTGGTTTTCATCTGTTGGATGGCCCGCCTCACCTCTCTGATGGTTGGTAGATTGCCAAGGGAATCTTCCACAGAGTGTTGCGGGATGGCTTGGAGGGTCTCTTCCAATACAGTGGTCTCCTGGTTGAGGAGTAGTTTGAAATGTTCCTTCCAATGCTGACAGATGATGTCATTGTCCTTGAGGAGCTGTGAGCCATCCTGTGGTCGGAGGGGGTTTTGTCTGATGGAGTGGAGTCCATAGGTTGTCTTGGTAGTCTGGAAGAAATTATGCATGTCGTACTGGTCAGCGTAGCTCTGGATCTCACGCATCTTCTCCACCCACCAGTTGTTCTTCATGTCGCGATGCATTGCTGGACCTCAGCCTTCAGCTGGTGGCATACGGCCAGCTTTCACCGGGTTCGTGGATGGCTTTGCCAGGTGATGAAGGCTGCTTGCTTCCATTCAAGGAGATCACAGATCTAAGCATCACTGGCGGTGAACCAGTCCTGGTTCCATCACAATGTGAACCAATACTCCGGGCGCAGGCGTCTTGGACAGCAGACTGGAGTTGCTTCCAGTGTGCCTGGATGGAGGTGTCATCAGCAGTAGAGACTTGCTCCAGTGCATCATGCAAAAGGGCCTGCAACTCCTCCCGCTGTCTCAGATTCTTCAGGGCTGCGACATTCAGCCGTCTCTGGGCAGCCTTCTGGGTCTTCCGGTGTCTTGGTGCCAGGCGGGTGTTCATCACTGAGCACACAAGTTGGTGGTCTGTCCAGCAGTCTTCAGATCCCTTCATGGTCCTCGTGATGAGCACGTCCCTCAGGTCTCTGCCTCGGACAATGATGTAGTTGAGGAGGTACGAGTGCTCTAACCTCGGATGCCTCCACAAGGTCTTGACCCGGTTGTTCTGGCAGAAGACCGTGTTTGTGACGATCAGGCTGTGTTGGGCATATTTAGTCAGAAGCAGGATGCCATTGGCCTTCCCCATGCCATTCTTGCCAATGGTTCTGCTCCAGATTTTGTGGGCACGTCCAATTTGGGCATTGAAGTCATCCAGGTGAATGACCCTGTCATCCCTGGGGATGGAGGCAAAGGCGTTGGCGAGATTGGAGTAGAACCTTTCCTTGACTCCATCATCGGAATCCAGAGTCGGGGCGTATGTGCCGATGACACTGGCACGTTGGTTTCAGCTGAGGTGCAGGCAGAGGGTCATCAGCCTTTCATTGACACTCGAGGGGAGTTTGGGGAGCGCATCAGCTATCTTGTTCCTGACAGTGAAGCCGACTCTGTAGCTGCGTGGGTTGTGGTCTGATTTCCCTTTCCAGAAGAAGGTGTACCCTCCACTGACCTCTCTCAGCTGTCCCTCCCTGGTAAGCTGGGTTTCACTGAGAGCAGTGATGTTGATGTTGTGCCTGGCTAGCTCTTGGGCCATGATGGCAGTTCATCTTTCTGGGCGATCACTCTTTGGGTTGTTGATGAGTGTTCTCACATTCCAGGTTCTAAAGTTTAGCTTTTTCTTGTTTCGACCGCAGGAATGGTGATCCTGCTGGGTGCGGTTTTCCAGCCAGGAGAGATGGGACAGGCTATTTTTGGGGTACCTTTTCTAGTCTCCTCCCCATTCAGGGTGAGCAGAGGGTATCCTGAAGAGGGCTGCTCAGTCATGGATGCAGTTGCCGAAGGATACCCCTATCCCAACACAGGTGTCCGACGACCATCAGGCATCACTGCCTGTGTGCAGATTCTTGGCTGAGGGCCTACAGGTATCACAGCCCTGCCCCTGTCTCCAGTTCTCCATCGCCACAGGACTTTTGGGCCTGGCAGAAGCCTGTGCATGGCATGTTTAGTGTGGGGACTCTGGTGTGTGGTTGGGTCCACACGATCTTGGTGGTTGGTGGCCAGGTTCAGTGGCATGGTGGACCATGATGTCTGGGGTCTCTTCCCCATTGCATCCTTCTTCCACCTTTACAGTCTTTGGGGCCAGAGCCTTCCTCCACCTGCTCTGCTGTTGGGACTTCTTGGATTGTTTTTTGTCTGGAACCTCTCCCTGAACCTTGCCGCAATGGGTGACCCTACTAGGGTCGAGAGTGCCTTGCTCGAGAGTGCCTTGCTCTCAGGGTCATTAGAACGCGCAAGCCTCTCCACCACAACAAGGTGATGATCCCCCAGAGCACTAATTACCAATACATCCTGTAGTATCCATAGTCTACCAAGGACCCCACGCTGACATCGATTTTGTTCACAGTGCCATGCACAGAACAGTAAAGGTGCAGACTACAATAGTCTGAAGCAGCCTTGACTTGCTTTTCTTTTTTTACACTCTGGCTGGAGGGGATTATATTGAGTAACAGATTTGGTCCTGACCTCACCTTCTTCTTGGAAGGCAATGCCCCATTACTAAGGTGAAAACTGAGCAAGCGTTCTGCACCACATCATTCCCTCTTTAAGCTCCTTTGTTCCCCTGGGATAGCATCTCTAGTCTATTTTACAGCCCATTTGGGAGGAGGAGATGGAGCTTGTATGGTCTTTGTCAAACATGGTTCGTGCACCAGATGAGGCCCAATGATCTGAAAAATACCCCTCCAACCCATTCATCCCTATTGTAACCCGTCCGTGCCCAGGGTAGCCCACTGATAATGCCAGGGTCAGGGCAGGCTGCAAAAGGAGAGCAAATTCTCCCAACACTGGTGGGTGACACTGCAGTCAGACTTCCCAACCAGCCACAAACAGTGCTTCTGATTCCCCCACACTGGTTATCAAGAAGCCACTGTGCAAATACACACAGCCCCCTTTACTGCATTTCAGTCTCTGGCTCCCAAACTGCCACTAGGTCCAGTAAAGAGATCAGTTGCTTTAACTCTATGCTCTTTACTAAAAGATTCCCTCTGATCCCAAAGGATCAGCCACAGTACCAGTTCACTATAAGTTTGGATCTTACCCAAAATACCACGCTGCCAGCCAATCCTTTAGTAACTAAAACTAAAGGTTTATTAATAAAAGAAAAACAAACAATAAGAGAAGTGTTAAAGGCTTAAAGCAATCAGATACATACAGATGATTTAAAAGTCCATATACATCAGGTTTCTAGAACAATTGTGGAGTTGCAGGCTTGTATAGTTCCTCTGGTATACATCCAGTACCTGGATGGGTCTAAGTCCTTCAGTTCAGTTGCAAAGTGTGTTAATCCAGAGGTGTGTCCGCAGCTGGACAGGAACACAGAACAAGACAAAAGACAAAATGGTTTCTGTGGTTTGATCTTATATACCCTCTGTCACTGGCCATGTGGCTTGTGGAATTTTACAGGAACCAAAATGGAGTCCAGAGTCACATGGGCCAATCCTGGTGACTCTTCAGGTATGCCTTTAGTTTCTTCCTGGGCCTTTGGCTTCTGTAAAGGTCTTGATGGGCCATTAAGCGAGCTATTGTCCTGTGGCCTCTCTGTCTGGGGTGTGTCTTCTACAGCACAGTTTGAAATACAGGATATCACAGATCTCCATAACTTTCCTCACACATATCACACATGAACACAAATATTATCATCTTATTCAGCATATCATAACCTTTCTAACAGTACCTGACATGGCATGTCTTACCTGAATCATTATGATTTCGACACATTAAGGTCACATAACACAAATGCCCCCCCCTCCTAATGCAGTCCGCATGACACCTATCCAATGGAGAATGCCCTCTACTGGTGCCATTCCCATCCTTTGCACTCAGCCCTGTGGTTTCCTTTCACAATGTACTGCCAATTTAGGTTCCCCTTTCATTTCTCCTGAGCCAGCATAGGTTGGGTCTTGTGACTAAGGTGATCTGGCCTCCTTTCCCTCTGGAAATCAGGAGGAAGGAATAGGATTGCAGTTAGAAAGCTCCATTAACAGGTGGAAGGAACTGCTGAGTCTGCCTACTCAGGCTACATGAGGACTGCATGTGCAGCAGGGCTCGCAGAGCAAATGGAGCAAGTGGCAGATCATGAAAGTCCAAAGGGATACTTATGCCTGACATCTCCTCCCTGTAGCCACTGTACTCTCTGCTCATGCGGACTGCACAGGGGAGGGATTGCAGGGACAACCCAGCCAGGAACCTTGAGATCTCTCTTTACAATCCCCAGAGATCAACAGCTGTCAGCCTCTGGATGAAAAGGAGCCAAATTTGTACTGAATTTGGAAGGTGAGGAGAGACAAGGATTGAAACAGAAAGGAAGGCACCTGGGGAGATAGAGCATGTGTGAATAAGCTGTTCAGTTAGAGAAGGGCCAGTATATGCTACAATGCTGGTGGAGCATTAGCACGTTCTTCCTTCTCTTTTCCTCATTACGGCTTTGCCAACCCACCCACTGCAGGTGACGTGTCAATACCCTGTGTACATAGTAGTGGGGCAGGCAGGGTCCTCTTTGGGTGACAGGAATCCTTGTGGCTAGGAGACGCAGCAGCAGTTGCTGCTTTTGGCCTGTGCAGCTGCCGAGATCCCTGCCCTTCCAGGGGTCCCACTTCTCACTCCCATCGACCCATCACCCAGAGCCCATCCCTGCTCCCCTGTCCATGGCCCTGTTTGAGTCTGGCACCCATGGGCTGTGGCAGAGGGTGAATTTCATAATAGCCCTTCCTACACCCCACTTGGAAGCTGGGGGCTCCATCTCCTGGCTCCTGGAGCGTCCCCGAGAGCCACAGAACCTCACTCAGGGGTGAGAGGGATTTGCCACAGCCTGAGGGGGTGACAGGCAGGGCAGAGGTGTCTGGGGGTGTTGTGGAGACAGGGACGTGTGGAGGTTTGGACATGAGTGGGGCAGGAGCTGCCCAGGTCCCTCATGGGTTATTTCACATGGAGCTGCACAAAACCTAGGACCAGCTCTGTTCTCTGCGTGGCACGTGTGGCAAGCGGGGGGAGGGGTAGGAGGAGATGGGACTGAGTCCCTGAGATTCAGATTTCTGCCTGATGCCCATCAACCTGATGCCCTGGTGTTTTTACTGATGAAAGGAGCGTGTAAAACGCGGCCCTCCTGGCCTGGTAGCGGGCGACAGTCCTGCCCTTTGCACAGGGTGGATGAAGTTTCTGCGTGGTACCTGGCAATAGTAAATCAGGCTCACTGTTCTCCTCTGACATGGGCTGCCTTTCACTTCTCTAAAGTGGGCGGGGGTGGGCAGTTTCATTACACACGCTGCAGTTACGCAGCTGCCCTGCTTATGGGCTCTCTTTTCGTAGCACTTCCTCAATCTGGTGGGGCGGGAGAGGACAGGCTCACACAGAGGTATTCAGTGTGAGATGAGAACCCTGAGGCCCTGCAGAGGATTTCCAGTACAGCCAGACTAATAGAGGCAGTGGGGCGGAGCCCTGTTCGCTCCCAGGCCACCTGTGCTGCCCAAGGAGGGAAGGAGAGAAGGGACTATTCCTTTCTGTGGACCCCAAGGCACTGAAAGAATGTCTCTTCCCTGTCAGCTGCGAGACAAGAGGTGAGTCCCGCAGTTGCCTCTGCATTAACACTTAGCTCCTTCCCTTTTGCTTGGACATGGGGCCTCCTTGAAAGGCCCCAAGGGACATTGCTTGGGTGTGGCTGCAGACACCAAAATATTGGGCTTCCTTTGTGTTCGGGCTCCCCCTCCCTTCCAATTTTTAAATAAGAATGGCCCTCCCTTGTGCTATCAGGGACCCCCGGCAAGACTCCCCATGCAGGGAGGGCAGTGGGTGTTTGCCTCATTGTCCACCCTGCAGTTCCACCAGGGAAAGGGTAACTTTAAACTGGAGTGGGGGCACCACAGCAAAGGCAGACTTGTGACAGCACTGGCACATCCTGTGGCTGCTCTAACCACTTCCCCTTCACAGCAAGTGGCGGCGCCTCCCAAGGTTGGAGAGGTGCTAGCCAAATCCAGCAAAGCAAGGGATTGTGGGCAACTTCCACCACCCCAACGCCCTTCTTGGTGGACTCTCCACCACCAGAGTCCTCTTGTTCTGGGGTCTGATGGTGGAAGGGTGAATTGAGCCTCCTCCCCTCCCCCCATCTTTGTAGAGTGGGAAAATGTTCCATTTGCTACAACTGGAAACCTCTTTCTCCCCATTCCCATGGCTCCTCCACTTCTTTCTCCAGTACTGTTACTTCAGGATTGACACAGAGAGAGCGTTCACAAGGTGGCACGGGACTGAGGCAAAGCGAATCTGTGCTTCTCTGTTTTTATCAAAGGGGGCTGGGCAGAGAAGGGCCTGGAAAGGTGAAAATGGGCTGGTCAGACCTGTGAACACATTACTATTTATTGGGTATACAGACAAAAGTGAGATAGGTGTCCATGCTCACCTTAGGCCAAGGCAGAGAGATCTATAAGTATTACTGTATGTTTTTGAGACGCTGTAGGAATGGTCAGGAATGCGCCCAGAGACATTGCTATCTGCTATCCCTGACCCTTCTGTGGTTAGGCCTGCTGGTGTGGCTGCCCCTTCGAGCCTTGGAGTTGATTTTCGGACTCACTGGGTCCCCACAGCTCTCACTGATTTCAGTTGGAGTCGTACGTATTCAGTGCTTCTGAAAATCAGACCTCAGAAATCTGTACAGTTGGCCTGGCAGTTTATGGGGTCCCTGGCTTCCAGAAAGAGAGAAATTAGGTCAAGAGTTGCCTTCTTCTTGCCTCTGTCTCGTGTCTGGCGGCAAGATGTTGCCACCCCACTCTGGCTCTACTGCCTGTGAGGAAGACAGGACCATCCCAAGAGCTTATATAGACTGTGTGGCTCCATATAGTCATTAGTTTGCTTGCGCCGAAGGCCAACACCACATGTAGTAACCCAACTCTTTTTTCTTTTGCCTTTCAGTGACTTTGACCAGCTTCCAAATGACGTGCCCGTTTCTGCTAACATTGCGGACATCCAAGAGAAAAGCGGTTTCTCCAGCTACTATGTAAGACAGAGACTCTCTCTCCAGGTGCTCACAGGGGTGACTGGCTCAGCATTGTGTCAGGGAAATAGGAAGCAACCTGCCTGGCATGACACTGCTAGGCCTGGCCTTCTGCCTACATAGCCTTCCAGTCTTAGTGTTGCTGGGCAGGGCCTGCCCTGCTCTGGAATGGGGCGGTGTCTGCCAGAGGTGCACCCTGACAATCCAATACCTGCGGGTGTGGCCTGACAGTGATGGGCACTTTGGTGTTGCTTGTTTCCTAAGTCCTTCCACAGCCTTGTTTAGGAGATTCAATGGGGCTAGAGGGATAGGCAGTCTGAAAGGGAATAGCCCCTTTTGGCATGTGCAAAAGTAGGAAGCTCCCACCTCCACAGAAGAGGACGTCTGATCTGGACAGTGAATCAAGAATATCAGGGAGGAGAGCAGGAGGAAAGAGGGCATGAGGTGTGTGAAGAAAGAGTTCTGGATGAGGCCTGCTCAATGTGCCCTCACTGGGTAGGGTCCTCTTGCCGGAGGCATTCACCACCAATCACGCACTGAGGGGCTGGTGTTGGTTGCTATCTGCGTAAGTCTCCTTGGAGTGTCTGGGTGCCACTTGGCAAATGGTTCAATGCTTCAGAGTCCGGGGGTTCTGTTAATGACAGCAAACCCATCTGTTTGGGGAATAGGAGGGAGGGTAGTCTGGTGGCTAGAGCAGGGGCCTGGAATCAGGAGTTCTGGGCACTGTTTCTGGCTCTGCCGCTGATTTGCTGTGTGACCATAGACAAGTCACCTAGGTCAGAATTGTCAAACTTATGTGCTTGAAGTCAGCAAGAGTTACGTGTCTTCACCACCACCTGGACCCTAAATTAGGGCCTAAATATGGATTTAGATGTCCAAGGCACCCCAGCTAGAAAATATCGGCTTTACCCTCTTGGGGCCTTAATTGCCCTGTCTGTCAAATGGCAATAATAAAGTGTTATCCTGCCCTCTGATGGAAGGTGTTATATGAGAGTAAAATATTATTATTAACATTATCTAATGACTCACATCCTTCCAGGTTTGCTGTTCACTTGATGGTGTGGTAGGAAACAACCACAGTGACTTGATCCAGGGGAAACTCGGGGACACTGGCAAAATCAGCCTGGCATTGTTGTTACTTTATAGTACCCGAAAGTGTGCTACGTTCTTAACAGAAGGCTTACCTTCTACTCCAGCCTCCTGAGAAAGCAACCCAGACAGTGGCTGGCTGGCTGCATGCATTCACTCTGTGCCTCACTTGCATTTTGTAGATCTTATTAGGTAGGCTTGTGACCCTCAATCCCTGTTCCCCTTCAGGTGTTTGTCATTGAGGTGAAGACAAAAGGAGGCGGTAGATACCTGATCTTCCGCCGCTACCGCCAGTTCTATGCCCTGCATGGCAAGCTAGAGGAGAGATATGGGACAGAGAACAAAAGCAACACCTTTGCCTTCACACTCCCTATGTTGCCAGGTAGGCTGTGGGACGCAGCACTGTGCCTGCTCCCGGACATCCTTGGTAGTTATTCCAATGCGAGGTCTTCCTAGTGGAGCTGGTTGTAGGGAAGAGTAGAGAAGTGCTGGCTGTGAGAACCTGTTCCCAGCAAAGAGTATTGTAGGGATCAGTGCAGGTGCACTGGCTGTGGGACCTCCTCTAAGAGGTGGAAAGGTTAGTTTATTATCTGGAAATCCTTTAGTCTGTATTTCTTGTCCTGGACGCTCTGGGGACATTGCTTCCTTCCCATTTTATTTTCTGTAACTCTTCTGGTTTTGTTGGTTTTGTGCTTTCCAGGAAAGGTTTATGTCGGTGCAAAAAAGGAGATTGCAGAGAGCCGGATCCCTATCCTCAATATGTACATGAAGGTAAAGCTTCAGTTTAGAGTAGAGCTTGCTGTAGGCGTTAGAGTCAATGCTTGGGAGAGGTTCCCTTAGAAATCATCTTGGATAGCTATGTCCACCCCAGCACCCAAGGGGTACCTGGCTCTCTTTATTGCACTCCCCCTAAGGCACCTTACTTCCTCGAGGCACCATAACACTGGGGAGAGACCTCCTTTGTGTGCTGGTTGATTATGTATTAAATGAGTGCCCGACTGGGCCTGCAGCAGTTGATGGGCTGATAAGCAGTGATGGGAAGCTTTCTACTGCCCAGCCCTGCCCTCTCCCCACAGGGATCCCTGTGATTCTGGGGCGGGAGGACGACAGGGTGAACGTTAAAGCTCCTGGACTAAATCAGGCACATAAGCAACACATTGGCCAGCCCAGCAGTGAATAGAGGCAAAACCAGCAGCTGCTCCACCCTGTCCTGCTTAGCAGGGGGATTGCTGAGAGCGGTGCACGTCTTCTGTGTGTCGGTAGTTTGGAGAGGCATTTCCATTACCCAGGTCAAGCACAGAGTGAATCTCTCCGGCTGCTGTTACTCTCCTCCCTTGTCTGCCCCGACACAGAAGCTGCTCTGCCTGCCTAGCTGGGTGCTGATGGATGAAGACCTACGACTGTTTTTCTACCTGTCGGACTTTGACTGCGAGCAGGTGCCTAAGGGGCTGCGGCGGCTTCGCCCACGTACTCGTCGAGTGTAAGCTGCTGATGTACTTCTTCCCGGGTGCCTGCTCCAAGGGAGGGTGTCCGGCCCCTTTGGTCCAGCCTCTTGGGAGGGGGAATGGGGGATTCCCAGTGTGTGTTCCAAATGAGTCAATCAAATCCTAATCTACTGCTTAGTTGTGCCATGGAAACTGGACTTTCCCCATCTTCAGTAGCTAAAAACCCTGCTGTGTTCAGGGTGTGTTCCCATCCAAGGAAAGGGAAATGCTGAAAGTTCCTCAGCACAGCCCCGCTCGTTGCACTAGTGACTCTGTAATGGTGATCTCCATTAGGGAGCAGTGTGTGGCATGGGCAGGCCAGGGTTAAGGGCTTGAGCCTGCACCACTGAAGTCAATGGGAGCTTTGCCATTGATTTCAACAGCAGCTGGATGAGATCTTAAATGAATGTGGAGACTCAGTTGGTCCCTATGCGTCACCTGAGCAGGGGACTGGAGAGCTGTGCCTGAGTACAACAAAGGAGAATGAATTCCTCTCTCAGCCCAGCAGCCTGTGTGAAGGCCTGGATTGAAATAACACCATCTTTAAGGCTGAGGGCAGGTCTACACTAGAAGCGCTACATCAGCACAGCTGTACCACTGGAGCTGCGCCGCTGTAGCACACCTGGTGAGAGTGCTCTGCCCTGCTGGGAGAGCGCTCTCCGGTCAGCATAATCACGCTATGTTGGCGGGAGATGCTCTCTCGCTGACATAGCGCCAGTATGGACAGGGCTTAGGTCGCTGTAACCGGCGTTGCTTGAGGTGTGTTTGTGTGTCTTTTTCACACCCTTTAATGACGTCGGTTAGCTCGATTTAAGTGGTAGCCCTGTGCCACCTTAAAGATTAACAAGTTTATTTGGGCGTAAGCTTTCGTGGGCAGATGCATCCGATGGAGGGGGTTTCTGCCCACGAAAGTTTATGCCCAAATAAATGTGTTAGTCTTTAAGGTGCCACAGGACTCTCGCTGTTTTGCTAAAAACAGACTAACGTGGCCACCCCTCTGGAACTTAAGCAGTAGTGTAGACCTGCCCTGAGATTTTTCAAGGGAACTGAATAGCCCCTCACACTCTTCAGTGCACGTCTGTCTTCCCTGCTCAGCACAGCAGAAGGAAGGGATTCCTTCCGAGCAAGGTTGGATAAGTGAGGTCCAAGATTCTGAGGACACGGTTTGAATTCCCTTCTGTTCTCAGCAGAGGGCTCTGCCAGGGTGGGTTTGCTGCTGCTACACTGAGAGCTGAGAACACTGAGGTTAATGTAGTTGTCTCCGTGTCTATTTACTTGGCTCGCATGCTGTGCACAGATTCTCTGGCGCTTTGTAAAGTGACTTGTCCCTTGGATCACCTGGCCCCTGCCTCCCAGATGATGAGGAAGCAAAGACTGTACTATGCAGCTGTTTTTCTTACCACTAGAAAAGGGCGTTTATCTTCCCATTATCTCCTTTCTCCACAGCAAAAGCATTTCACCCAAAGCGCCTGGTTTTGACCGCATGGCAGCCCCGCGGGCTGAGGTGGGTACTGTGTGCAGCATGGAGCAGGTTGTAAACAAAGCTGTGTTACTACTCAGGGATCTCTTTGATTACATCTGTGCCTTTCCTAGGAGAGATTCATGTGTTGGGCAATGAGGGAGGAGGGAAAATGGAGTAAGCAAAGGTAGGCCATTCCTCTCATTCCAAAGCAGGAGAGGGGAAGGGCAGGAGTGACTAGGTGAGGTGAAGAGGACTGAAGAAGTATATGGACTTATATACTTCTCCTCTCATCTGAATAACAGGAGGGTCTTGTTGCGGGATCAGCATGAGTTAAATCTCAAAAAATGACAGCACATGGGGAACTCTGCCAACTTTTCTGCTTTTAGAGGGTGACACACACAGGCTCATGCTGAGACCCCGATTCAGCAAAGTATTTAAGCACGTGCTTAGGTTGAAGTATGTACTTAAGTCCCATTGCTTGCTTTAAGTGAAGCACGTGCTTAAATGCTTGAATCAGGGCCTGCAGGATTCTCATCACTGGGAGTGGGAGGCCAAGCAAAACCAACACCCCTCTTCCAATCCTAAAGGCCAAAGCTGAGAGGGGGAAGCTCTTACAAATGGAAAGGAGTGGGGAGAGAATGTGAAAGAGTGGGAGAGAACAGAGAAAGATAAAACATTGAAATAAAAACAGATGCAACAAGGCTGAATCAGAAAAGAGACTTCATGAGGAGAGAGGGACTTGGGGGAAAAGAGTAGAACATTTCAATAACTTGAAACATTTTAAAAGGGTGAATACTTACAGAGCTCATAGTCTGAGGAAAAAGTTGGGCACTGGGAAAGATAAACTCACAATCTAGGATAATACATGGAAACAGGAAAAGCAAAGGGAAAAGAAGGAGAAGAACGAAGGGGTGGGTGAGTTCCCTCCTGGCTCCTTTAATTGGATAGAAAGTTTGTTTGGTACAAGATTTTGAAGCTGCCATTTGATGGCAGTTTGGATGCTTCTGACTGATTTAAAAATAATATTTCCTGGCTTTGGGAAAGAAGAATTGATATCTCTTCCTCAGACCCAGTCCCCATTGGGTATTTGTAAGGCTGACTGCATTACTTTCTGTCACTAACGGGAAGTGGGGTCTTCCCAGGGCATGTGGCTGGAAGCCTGCACTTTCCTGTTTGAGCAAGCAGGATTAGGTCAGAGTTTTCCTGAGTTGGTGTGGTTATTTCCCTCTGTCACACAAGACACTTGCACTCTAAAGCCTCTGCAGGAGACCCTTTTTAAGAGAGATCTAAGCTCCTTTTTTTGGACCCACGGTTGGAATATGTTGGTATCCTCTTGCTTCTCTAAGACAAAGGAAAGGAGGCTGCAGCCAAAGGAAAATGCCATGGCAAGGTTCACCCAGAATGTATTCTAGAACAGACCGGTTCCATCAAGACTTGCCTTTGAACTGCTCTGCTCTGGGGATGCACACTTGCATCTCTGGGCACTAACAGCTTGGAATTGTCTTGAAAGCAGAAATTGTTTGGCCCATGGTTTTGCCCTCTAGCAAATCAGAATGTTCAGTGTAAGGCTATTAGAAACTATAGGCTCCGTTGCTTTGAGATCTTTTGAGACTGCGGAAGGTCTTGGATCAGTCGTTCTCCATTGCCTCTGTCCCCTTTTTTATTTTTATTTTATTTTTTTATTAATAGTTATTATAGTTCATGTAGTTTGTAAAAGCCTGTTAAAGGAGCTATTTATATTAGTCACTAGCAAGAGGGGATCCGGTGTCTATCCTGTATTATGAGAACCACCATCTTCTGAGCTCTCAGTCTTTATTTGCTATTCTGAAGAGCAGAAAGGATCTGAGGGGCTTGGGGCTGCAGTTCCCTATATGGCCTTGCACTAACATTTGGATTTGTGATGGGACGTGCATATTGCTCCAACTCTCGCTGCTTTCCTGATCGCTTCAGCTCTCAGTGTGCATCTCAATAGCAGTGATCTGCAGAGGCAATACACGCCAGGAAAGCAGGGTGCAGTTCTATAGCTCTGAATTTATCATTTAAATGGTGATTCTTTCCCCCAGGCACTATTTGACTTTTTTGGGACCAGTACTCTGGAGTTAAACTTCAAGAAGGGAGACTTGATTTATCTACTCCGCAGGATCAACAAAGATTGGCTAGAGGTGAGACTGAGGTTACTAGGTTTATGCTAGAGTTTCTGAGCTGTCAAGATACATCCAACATTAGCTCTGGAGAGACTAAGTCCCATATCCTCAAAGGTTTTAGGGTCCTGACTTCCATTGATTTCAATGGAAATATGTACTCTAAGTACTTCTGAGGATTTGGGCCTAAGCCTTTATCTCCATATTCCAGGGTCCTTCATTTCTGGGCTTTGTCTGGATTTTTGGTTTTCTTTCCTCTGGCATTTGGGTTGCATTTGTACTCTCTTTGCCTGTAATGCACTCTAGAGTGTGTAGAGGTGAATACGATGTGCACAGGCCACAGAAAGGAGATGGGAACGCCTGTTCCCATGTGATAGTTTGTGTTTGCATTACTTGTGACACTGTACTCCATCACCACCCACACCACCCTATTTTGGGGGGATATGGGCACTATGGTGAGGTTGTGAGAATGGGCAGGAGGGAGAAAGAATGCAGCATGTCTCTTAGACTCATAGACTCATAG
>ML675616.1:84501371-84511453 GCA_007922155.1 Mesoclemmys tuberculata | reverse complement strand
CTGCACACAATATTCCAGGTGGGGTCTCACCAGCGCCGTATATATCTTGATATGGTATCTCTGTTTTCTAAAAGAGGACAACTTTCATGAGGAAGTATCTGACTTGTGTATATCATACACTGCTTCAGCCCTTCTGTAGCCAGCCACCTAATCCAATATTCCCATTACAGGTATGATATCAGGTCACTTCTACTGCACTCATCTCTGTATGTTGATATAGTGTACCTGGACTTTCAGAAAGCCTTTGACAAGGATCCACTTCAAAGTCTCTTAAGCAAAGTAAACAGTCATAGGATAATGAGGGAAAGTCCTCTCATGGATCAATAACTGGTTAAAAGATAGGAACAAAGCACAGGAATAAATGGTCAGTTTTCACAGTGGAGAGAGGTAAATAGCGAGTCCCCTAAGGATCTACACTGGGACCTGTGCTGTTCAACATATTTGTAAATGAGTTGGAAAAGTGGATAAAAGAGTGAGGTGGCAAAGTTTGCACATGATACAAAATTGTTCAAGATAGTTAAGTCTAAAGCTGACTGTGAAGAGTTATAAAGGGATTTCACTAAACTGAGTGACTGGGTGACAAGTTAGCAGATGAAATTCAGTGTTGATAAATGCAAAGTAATGCACACTTGAAAACATAATCTCAACTATACATACAAAAATGATAAGATCTAAATTAGCTGTAATCACTCAAGAAAGAGATCTTAGAGTCATCGTGGGTCGTTCTTTGAAAACATCTGCTCAATGTGCAGCAGCAATCAAAAAAGCTAACGGAATGTTAGGAACCATTAGGAAAAGGATAGATAATAAGACAGAAAATCATAATGATATTATGTAAATCCATAGTATGCCCACACCTGGAATACTGCTTGCAGTTCCAGTTACCCCATCTCAAAAAAGATGTATTAGAATTGGAAAAGGTACAGAGAAAGGCAACAAAATTGATTAGGGATATGGAACAGCTTCTGTATGAGGAAAGATTAAAAAAGCCTAAAGAGACGACTTAGGGGTGATATGCCAGAGGGCTATAAAATCATGAAAGGTGTAGAGAAAGTGCATTGGGAAGTATTATTTACCTCTTCACAGAACACAAGAACCAGGGTTCATCCAATTTAAATTAATAGGCAGCAGGTTTAAAGAAAACAAAAGGAAGTACTTCACACAATGCACAGTCAACCTGTGGAACTCATTGCCAGGGCATGCTGTGAAGGCCAAAAGTGCTACTGGGTTCAGAAAAGAATTAGATAAATTTATGGAGGATAAATGCTATTAGCCAAGATGCTCAGGGATGCAACCCCGTGCTGTGAGTGTCCCCAAACCTCTGACTGCCATAAGCTGACAATGGGTGACAGATGGTGGATCTCTCTATAATTGCCCTGTTCTCTTCATTCCCTTTGAAGCATCTGGCACTGGGCACTATCAGAGACAGGATACTGGGCTCGGTGGGCCATTAGTCTGACTCCATATGGCCATTCTTATGTCACCAAATATGGAGAATTCTGATGGTCATCTCTGTGGTACCGACTTTCATTTCCACCACAGATCCCATGTAGTAAAACTAGTGCCCTCTTTGTCATTCTCTTCCTTCCCTTTGTCCCAGGGAACTGTCCACGATGCCACTGGAATCTTCCCATGTGCTTTTGTGAAGATCATTAAAGACTTGCCACAGGAGGAGGGCACTACCAATTGGCTGCGCTGCTATTACCATGATGACACTGTCAGCATCGCCAGGTAACGAGACGTTGCTCTTTCAGGTGACTGCTGGAGAGATGCTCAGACTCTTGCAGTCCAATCAGGGAATCTTCTCTGATCATGTGAGATGTTCTTTTCCCTCTTATAGGGACGTATCAGTGGAAGAGGACCTGAACACCACTCCATTGTTCAAGGACCTCATGGCATTAGTGAGGTACAGTACAGGCAGACAGGGATACATGCACTATTGGATACAGAGATTCACTTCCAACCATATTTGCTGAGTTCCTCCCAGTCCTGGCTGTGCTAGGGTCTGCCAAGCCATCCCAGTGTTCTGGGCCTGACATACTCTTCCCTATTAACTCTGGAAAGTTGGTGATTGTCACAACCTGGCCCAGTACCATTCTGTATGGTCCCTGCTTTGTTGTGAATGGACCCAATGACTTGGTTCCATGTGCTTCCAAGTCAACTAGGTCTGGGCAGAGTCTAGTCATTGTTTCTAGCTGTGGGACTCTAGGACACATTCCCAGGCTCAATCCTTTTGTCTGATACCGTCCCTTGGGATGTGGGGCACCACTCTTCAGCCACCCGAGACCCTGAAACTTCTGTCTGAGACCTCTTGAGCACCCCAGTAATTTATTCCCGCTTCCCCAGATCTCCACCGAGGTTATGGTCACTAAGAGCTTCTAGTTTAATGCCTTAGGGGACAATGTGTCTGGAAAGCAAGGAATGCAGGCTTAGCCAAGGAATTTCCTAACCACAGAGACTTTACTCTTAAAACACGCAAGAGTTGCAGCTCTCTGTAAACAGAAGTCCTATGATGCCTCCTTCTCTGGTGTGAGCTCGCTCCTGCTGTGAATCTGAGGTTTGTCAGCATTTCAGGCGGGGCAGAGACCCTCCTGCTCTCACCCTCCTGCAAATCCTTTGGTTGTGTGCGTGCAATGATGATTGGCCTTCTTGCACAAAGCAACATTCTGCTCTCAAATAGATCTCCGTCTCTCTTCCAGATGCTCCACTAAGAAACTCCAGCTCCTCTCCAGTTGTGCTTGCTCTCCGCCCTCCCTATAGGCCCTTGTGTAGAATACCCATTGTTCCATGGGGGATGCCAGTAACTGAGGGGTTACGAGCATTGATGGCCCTAGATTGCAGTGGCACTCCTTCACTGCGGTGTCCAGCACACTCCCTGGGCAGGACAGCTTTCTGGAATACATCCTAATAAGCTGCCCTGAGGCAAGTTTAGGCATGGGTTTGGCACATAATACAAAATGGAGCTCATAAAGTGGAGGTCATAATTTGATACAGATGTATCCCATTCTGTCCCAGCTGTAACAAAGGGTCTCTCGCCCATCTGTCCTTGTCAATGCTGTGCCCTGAGACCTGTTGCTAAGATGCCTCTGCACGTTGAGCAAAGGCAGTCATCTACACAGGAGAAAGAAGGCATTGCCACCACCCCTGAAGATATCTGCAATGCACATAATATGTTGTGTCCACACACAAAAGTACTTGTATTGTTACAAGTGTTGCCAATATCATTGAGATTGCACCTCTTATGAGCAAGTCTTGATAATGTCTCTGCCCACCCTGTAATTTATTATTTGTATTGCAGTAGTGCCGAGGAGCCTAGTCATAGACAAGGGCCCCAGTGGGCTAGGTACTGTACAAACATAGAATCTACCCAACATACCTGCCCACTGCTGCAGATCCAGTGTGGCTGGAAATCACAGGCATTGCAGTCACATAGGCATGGCTGGTTCTCCCATCTCATCCCACCAATGCTTTTCCCCACACAACCCTAAGCTTGACAGCTTTAAGTTCACAGAAATAATGAGTCTGGGCCCTCAAGATCATTAAATTGAGTTGAGACTCCCGAGAGAAATTATAACTGATGGAGGGTGGCTTTTTAAACTTACTTCCTGGCATTTGAGAAGGGTCACATTTTCAAGTTTTTTCAGATTCCCATGTAATCAAATGACTCCAGAAGCTGAGGCTTTAAGAAAAACTATTTCAAGACTTGCAATAAAATTGTGAGAATTGGCAACACAACATCAGTCACCTCTTTGCACTCTGTCTATTAGCACCTCCCTTTGGTGTTGGCTTGCCTCATTCTCTCCAACCTGCTTTAAGTTGGCCTGTGAGCCACTGAGCAATCCATCAGCCGCCTTGTTGTGATGGAAAATACCATAAATAACAAGCTGGGCAAAAGGCAATAGGAGGAAACAGAATTTCACTATAGTTTTAAAACTTGGAATATTAAAAATCAAACATGGTGGCCAGTCTCCTTCCTCTGTTGTAAAGGAAACAAACAAGGGGTAAAGGGGTTATTTAGGAATTTACCCATTTGAAATAGTTTTAATACACTATTGAACCAGTAGATCAACAGACCTGCCCAGACCTGAGGAAGAGCTCTGTGTAGCTTGAAAGTTTGTCTCTTTCAACAACAGAAGTTGGTTCAAAAAAGATATTACCTCACCCACCTTCTCTCTCTCATATCTTGGGACAATGTGGCTACAACAACACTGCAACCAAATATTAAACCAATAAACAGTTGTACTTATTTTAGTGCAGTTCCTTCTTGGGCCACTCGTCTCGGAGCTGCTGGCGTAGCATTCCCCTAACATTTGCCCAAACGCTGAAAGGAATAGTAGAAGAAGCATTACTTAATTACAGTAATACTCACTGGAATTACAGATATACTCACTAGGCAATACTACCCTTGGCCACTAACTGCTGCAACTGCAAATTTGCCTGTCCCTGGTGGTCTTTCTGGCTTTTTGTTTGAAATACTTTTATCTACTAGTAACCCAGCTCCACAGTGTGCCCCTACGAGATGCATTGCTGGCAGCCATTTTCAATAAGTAAGTACCTAGTACAGATGGACCTACAGAGGGCAGCATCTGAGTGGAGGGGAATGAGACCCTGCCCTTGGCTTCTTATCTATATATTGTTAATACACAGTGTGGCATGAGGACAGCTGATATTGCAATGTCTTATCAATAATCTGACATCTCTCATTCCTTGGCTTGGGAAAAGTTAAATATCTCCAAACGCTGGGTGTGCTATCTTTCTTTAGAGTTCTCCTTGGAGGGCAGGTGTCTCTAGTACAATGACATTGTTTGAATCCCAGGTTTAATCCATTTTTCCTCTCCTAGAAAAGAGTTTGACTGCGATGAGATTGTTCTGAATTACCAGGACTCTGAGGGTGACCTGATCCGTCTGCTTTCGGACCAGGATGTCGAATTCATGGTGTCCCGGAGCAGGAGATGGCCCTCTGAGAAGCATTTTTTCCCCTGGAAGTTGCACATCACCCACCAGGATGACTTCAGTGTCTACAGCACCAGCCCAATAGGAGGCCCCAGGCAGACACTAGCAGTGAACGCACAGTGAGTGCCACAGGGGCAGTTTCAACAGGTGGCTGCACCCCTCCATCCCCTGTACCAATTGTTTCTTTTAACTAGGCGTGAGACAGGCAACAACCAGGGCAGGTTGAGATAATGGTGCCCCGGACACAGGATGATCAGAACAAATGGACCTGCTGCCTCCTGAGAGCAGAAGTGCTGAGGTGTCAGGGGAGCCCTGCAGGCCCAGGCACCTCAAAGACTAATTGGATGCTGTTAGTAAATATAGTTAACAAGCTGGATATAGGTAATTGTAACTGTGTGTCAGTGCTGGGTTTTAGGTATTGTTTTGGCTGAGAAGAGAAGTGCTACTCTAGACTGTGTCTTTAAGGGCTGAGGGCCCCAGCATGAAATATGGGTGGGCTGGAGCATAGCAGAAGCTCCAGTTGTCAGCCATGAGCAAAATAAAGCAGAGCTCTGTCTCGTGCCTTCAGCACTTGAGTCATCACTGAACACCACAAAAGGGAACGGAAAGGATGCAGGTGGACCCCTGCTGGCCCTGGGATTCCCCAGGCTGCTGGCTCACCCCACCGTGAGGAGGATCATTTCTGGGGCTATTGTGACAAGTCGTTCCTGCCTGTCTAAGCCCCATCTCCCATAGCAACATCCATCCATCACAGGGTCCACGTGCTCTCCTATCTAGGTGCGCGCCTCAGACAGGAAATCCAAAGGGGAATGAATCCTTCAGAAGGGAGGAGATGAACCGTGGCTGGCAAGGGGGCATCACACAGAAACACTGTCCACTGGCTGGGGGTGCAGTGGTGGTTTGGGATCCGCTCAGGGCTGTCCTGTCTGACACGGCCCCTCAGAGAACCCAGGGACTTCTAGTTCTTGCTCCTTCCTGCTGGCCCCACGCAGTGCACCTACTTTCCACAAAGAGTTTACAAGGGGAGAAGGACCCTCTTTTTCTCCAGCTGCCCCACTCCCAGGCTTGGAACTATTGATTATTTTGCCCACAGATTCAAACTGATTCTGGGCACAAATTAGGGCTGTTTCCCCATGCTCCCTCCTGGGGTTAGGTCAGAGCCTGCTGTCTGCAGAGCAATGCCTGGGGTTTGCAAATAGAAGAGGTTAAAATGTAACCAGTGATAACTATGGGCTGATTAGTTCCCACCCTCAATAATTATCCATTACGGGTTCTATGCTCCAAGGCACACGGTGTGCGGGGAAATAATTGCTCGATGACTGGAAAGGGAAGCCAAAGTGCAGCTTACAGAGGTGTCCTCTTGGGCTTCCTTCTGCTTCAGCGTGTAGTAGCACAGGTCTCAGCATGCAGCGCTCCATCTCCACCTAAGTTGCAAGGCTCCCTGTGCTTGTGAACAGTGCAGGCGCTACCGCAGGACAGATAATAAAGACAATATGAACAGCCCTGAGGAGCAAGGCTGCAGGCGAGGGAGAGGGACTCCCCCAAAGTTACCACTAGAAATCTTGGGGGTTGCAAAGAATGGAGGATTTGTGTCCCCCAGCCTGGCACTGGTTTGTTGCTATGCCTGGATGAAGCGATTCCATGCTGGAGATCTGTTTGCCTCACCAATTAATTGGGCCTAAAGCAAAACACATGGAATTCAGGGGAAAGACTCCCCTTGCCCTCAGTGGGCACTGGATCAGACTCACAGAGATTATCTGAGATTAGAAAAGAGGGCAGCTGGGTGGCGCAGTGAGTTGCTACTGATTCAGGCATCTGGGAACATGGGCTGAGTTAATTCATGGGTTTTGGGGGTCTCATTCTAATGCCTTGTGATGCGGTGTACAAACCCCCACTGGGCAACAAGGGGCTACGGGGTTATTCTGGGCCCAGCCAGCCCCACCCTGCCACACCTGCAGCAAATGCTCCATCTGGTGGAGGAATTAAAAGAGAGAGAGAGAAACAGCTCATTTGGGTGGTGGAGCTGGAAGAGAACAGACCCGCAATGGGAAGCCTAGAGAGCCCTAAAAGGGCCTTTCCTGAGAGAAGTGAGGACCCACCCTAGACATAATCAGAGACGGCAAGTATCCCTCCCCTTCTTCCCTGCCTGTGGACCTTGGACTCTAGCAATTTCCTCTTACTTATTTGATTTGGACATCTTGAACAGGGGAAAGCTCTGGATCAAGCTGACCCCAGGGGTAGGAGGGTAGTGAGGGGAAGTGGCACAGGGAGGGTAGCCTTAAGCAGCCTCGGTTGCCAGACCACTGGTAGCCACAAAGTGCCCTGGGTTGGAGCCCAGTGGAGTAGGAGGGCCTGGGTTCCCCTCCCCACAACCTCCCTTCTGGTCACGGATTGTGACCTTGACCACTAGGCCACACTTCCCTGCCAAACCCTGAGAGAGGACCGCTACATGCCTACATATAACCATAAGAAAACCACAGCACAGACTGGCAGAGGTGGCCTTCTCTATTATGGAAGGCCTGGATGACCAATAAGTGCAACAGGTCAAGAAGGAATTGGGCTGGGAAAGCTTGGATGACATCTGGCCACACTCTGGTCAGGCTGAGGCAGTGCTGTCAGGCCCTTGCTTTCATGAGCAATGAATTCACTTTTCACACATTTAACACTGATGAGTTTATTAGAACTTAAAGAAGCCAAAAGAAGAATTACACTGCAGTGCAGGCCTAGCAGCGTCTGATTAACATTGTGGGAAGAACAGCAACATACAGCCAGGATTGCCCTTTCTTCCCCTCATCAGCCCTGTCATATGATGCTGCAAAGTCAGACTCAACCATCCCACCTGGTAGGTGACACATCAAAATCAATCAGTAATGGAGATGATTTTTGCCAGGTTTGAGAGTTGGTTACAGCTCTGAGCCAATATTTTTTCCCTTACAATAGAGGAACCAGAAAGAACTGGGTTCTCTTTCTTTGGCACAGTTCATACCTTAAAGAAACTGCTCTGATATTGACCAAAGCAGCTAGCTAGATTTTACCATCTTCCACAAACAGCCAATGCACTGGAAAACCAGCAAATCCTAGTATTTTAGCAAATACAGATTAATAGATTGCAGTGCCAAACGGGACTATGGTGATCATCTAATCTGACCTCCTGTATAGCACTGGTCATACAACCTCCCCAAAATAATTCCTAGAGTAGAACTTTTGGAAACGCATCCAATCCTGACTGAAAAATTGTCAGCGATGGAGAATCTTCCACAATGGTTGGTAAATTGTTCCAGTGGTTAATTGCCCTTGCTGTCAAAAATGTAAGCCTTATTTCCAATTTGAATTTCTTTAGCTTTAACTTCCTGCCATTGGATCATGTTATACCTTCCTCTGCTAGACTGAGGAGCCTGTTGTTAAATATTTGTTCCACATGTAGCTACTTGGATTATAATCCTGTTATCCCTTAACCTTCACTTTTAGCTAAATAGATTAGGCTTCTTGAGTCTATTGCTACAAGTCATTTTTTTCTAACCCTTTAATCGTTCTCATGGCTCTTCTCTGAACCCTCTCCAATTGATTAGCGTCCTTCTTAAATTGTGGGCACCAGAGTTGGACACAATGTTCCAGCAGTGGTCATATCAGTGCCAAATACAGAGGTAAAATAACCTGTCTACTGCCACACAAGATGCCCTTGTTTACGCATCCAAGGTTTGAATTAGCCCTTCTGCGCACTGCATCACACCGGGAGCTCATGTGCACTCATTATCCACCATGATCCCTCATGACAAAGCTTCTCAGAGTTACTGCTTCCTGGGGATAGTAGCCCATTCTGTAAGTATAGCCTGCATTCTTTGTTCCCAGATGTATACATTTACATTTAGCTGTATTAAAGTGCATATTGTTTGCTTGCTCCCAATTTAACAGGTGATACAGAGTGTTCTGAATTAGAGAGAGATGAGAACAATTAAGTCATAGCTTGTCCAATTTTATAGGCTCTTTTTCCCCCTTCCTTCCAGTTTTCCCTGTAATAATGTCTGTCCTCCATGGTTTTCTCCAATCTGGTTTTATGTGTCCAGGGGATAGGTCTTCCACTGCCTCCCTAAGGACATTATTCCACAGGATGGTAGCTGTCACAGTTAGGAAAGGTTTCCTGATCCCCAGCCAAATTTCCCCAATTCTGTTTCACCCTTTACTTTGACCCACTTTGTCCCATCCTCAACAGTTCCAATCCCTCCTTGGTATCTACATCTTTCCAACACCAATTCTCCTGGATGACGACTATCTCTCTAAATAAACTGATCCGTTTCATTCCAGGCGGTTGTGTCAGTCTTATCTGTGACTTGAAGTTTGATCATTCATGCCGTGAAGTTTGCATTAAACTCAACATTATATCCTGCAGCAGAACCATGGCAAGATTAAACATGGTAGCAGCAGGGAGACTGGAATATGTGTAATGAGCAGCTCTCTCCAATGAGGAGATATTTCCTGGTTTCTCTCTCTAAATGTACTAATGCCATGGTACTGTTTGATGTCCTCCATCCCCTGTGGGAGTGGAGAGGGCTGGAAAGAATATTGCAATTGTTGTTTCTGTGTACAGTGGAGAAAACAATAGAGGTGACGTGCTTTGAATGTTGGAATTTTCATCCAATCACCTGCTCTCTTGTCTTCACCACTCCTCTCACAGAGCTGGCCTTGACAGCTGGATTCTGTCCTCACAGTGGCAATGCAAAGTAATCACATATTCAGAGTGGAAGAGCTGAATGGCCTGCATGTGGGTTTGAGGCCAGGAGAGAAGAGTTCCCCCACCAGCTGTAGAAATACAGGGTCGGTGCCATGGGGGTTGAACGTGACGACGTTACTGTCTTGCACAGGCTGGGCTTTAGAAGTATCAAGCCCCTCCGACAGGACGGGCAAGGAAACATTGGTGGGTTCTGGGGGGATGCTAGGGTTCTTGGGGAACAGAACATAATGCACCTGCCTGTATTTGAGAGCTCTAGAGGAAGGGGCTGATGCAGGTCATGGAACTGAGACTATGACGACAGGTTTCTCAGGGCCCAGCTCAGGGCTGGGGGTGCCCTCCGTGGCATGGGGCCATCGTGGGTTCGACGTCAACACTCCATCAGCAGTGAGCATCCCCTCTG
>ML675616.1:84451225-84478756 GCA_007922155.1 Mesoclemmys tuberculata | reverse complement strand
GTCTTCGTCTTCGTCTTCGTCTTCGTCTTCGTCTTCGTCTTCGTCTTTGCCTTGTGTCCTTGTTCCTGTCCAGCTGCGGACACACCTCTGGATTAACACACTTTGCAACTGAACTGAAGGACTTAGACCCATCCAGGTACTGGATGTATACCAGAGGAACTATACAAGCCTGCAACTCCACAATTGTTCTAGAAACCTGATGTATATGGACTTTTAAATCATTTGTATATATCTGATTTAACACTTCTCTTATTGTTTGTTTTTCTTTTACTAATAAACCTTTAGTTTTAGTTACTAAAGGATTGGCTGGCAGCGTGGTATTTTGGGTAAGATCCAAACTTATAGTGAACTGGTACTGTGGCTGGTCCTTTGGGATCAGAGGGAATCTTTTAGTAAAGAGCATAGAGTTAAAGCAACTGGCCTCTTTACTGGACCTAGTGTCAGTTTGGGAGCCAGAGACTGAAATGCAGTAAAGGGGGCTGTGTGTATTTGCACAGTGGCTTCTTGATAACCACTGTGGGGGAATCAGAAGCACTGTTTGTGGCTGGTTGGGAAGTCTGACTGCAGTATCACCCACCAGTGCTGGGAGAATTTGCTCTCCTTTTGCAGCCTGCCCTGACCCTGGCATTATCAGTGGGCTACCCTGGGCACGGACGGGTTACAGTAGTACTTTGGGGGCAGTGACTGTTTTTCACTACGTGTGTCTGCAGCACCTTGACGCCTGGGCGTTCGGTGACTTCAATCAGCTTTCGATCATGTCTCATCTAATAACTCAGTACCACTTATTTCCCTCCCTTCTGAAATGTGCAGGCAGTGTCACCTACTCCTCTTTAGTAAGTGTCCATCTGGGGTGAGAACATCATTGCTGTCTGCAACCATTGTCTTCCACCATAGATATGCACAGTGCCATTTTCATGAAGTGGTAGCAGCTCCCAGAGCCCCAAATTATACTGATCTTTTCATTTTGCCTTCTTTGTCTCTCCACTTCTCAAAACCCCCAGTGAGTCCAACCTCAGTTTCTCTCAGTGCAAGGATTCTTGTTTTCAGTTTCCTGTTGAAGAAAATAGGAGCAGGTGCCAGCCTGTGCCTCATGGGTGCAATTCTGTAATTGAACAGTTCTAAGCAGGATCTGAGTCTGACTCCAGAGTCTTTTTCAGGAGGCACTTTATCATTTAGACACACTTTCCCACTGGCCTGTTGGATTGGGGATAAATAAGGAGGGGGTCACCAGCCCAAACCCACTACTTTATTGCAAACTACTTAAACTGACGCCCACTAAACATGGCATATGGTCATATGTCACTATGTCAAGTATAGCCATGTCAAGCAAAAATGGAGGTGACATGCACAATCATCTGTTTAGTATCTTCTTGTAAGGCTGTCTCAGGAAAGTGAGAATAATCGTCTAGGACAAGTGTATAGTTTTTCTCCTGACAATATAAACATATCTATGCATTGCTGATGGCTCCAGCTCAGTCTGCATCTCAGTAGCAGGGATCTGCATGAGCAATGTGCTCCAGGAATGTGCGCTGTAGGTAAGTAACCTTTTTTCCGTGTGGAAGCAGGACAGGAAAACAAGATGTAGTTGTAAACTTGGAGTTTATCATGTAAATATTGGTTCTTCTTTGAGTCCTTGCTCATGTCCATTCCCCTGTAGGTGTGTGCACGCCTTTGTGCATGGTTCCCGGAACTTTTTTCCCCTTAGCAGACCCCGTAGGGCCGGTTCCGGCACCCCCTGGAGCCCCGTGCACATGCAGCAGTATATGAGGCGCTTCCAGCCCTACAGCCTCTCAGTTCCTTCTTTCCGCCCCTGACGGTTGCTGGAACTAGCCTTGCTCTCTGCAAGTACCATTCCCCTTGTTTGAACTGTTTGTTATTCTAAGCTAGTTTTAGTTAGTTAAGTTGTTGTTAAGAGTAGTTAGAGATAAGGCAAGTCCCTGTGGGGACTTCGAGTGGCCGGGCTATCCCCCAGTCACCGGGATTCAAGCCATGTGTCTCCTGCAGGAAGGTCTTCCCGCTCAGCAACCCCCACGACCACTGCCTAAGTGCTTGGGGGAAGCACACAGAATAGAAAAGTGTAAGATCTGCAGGGCTTTTAAACCGAGGACTCAAAAGGACCGAGAAATCCAGTTGAAAGCCCTGTTGATGGAGGCAGTGCTCTGCCGGCGTCCGAGCCAGACTGCTCCACTTCAGCACCAAGCGCAACCTCGGTGCAGAGCACACCACCGGCACCAGCCTTGACTCTGCACCGCGCAACATCACCGGCACCGAAGAGGAAGAAGCAGTGCGTGGAGCGTGGACACTCCCCTGCACTGTTAGTATGGGCAGGGTCGAGTATGGACATGCACCGGACCCATCCCGTCAAGTCTTCTTCAGTGCCTGCATCTCCGGTCAGGGAGCCTCCTCCGATTCCTGGGAGTGGGAGAGTGCCCCTGCCGACGCCGTCGACACTGGAGGCTTTTCAGGTGGCAAGAGCCTTGTTGGCCTTGCCTAAACCACCTTCACCCCCTCCGCCGAGGGAGAAGGAGCAGTGTCACGGGAAACCTGCGTTGGGTCCCCCTGAAGGGTGGTGGAGATTCCTGGTACGGGGAGGAAGTTTTCCCACTGGACAGCATCCAGGGATAGCGCAGAGATGCTCCCCCAGCAGTCTCTCCAGGTCGGCGTCATCGAGCCGACCTGCTTCAGCACAGAATGTGGAATCCTCCTCTAGGCACCGACATCAATCCCTGGCCCTGGAGGCAGTACATGCTAAGAGGAGGCACCGGTCAAGGTCTGCCAGGCAGAGCTGAGACAGCTCCCGTTCCAGATCCCTGGCACCAAGGAGTTTGCCCTCACCGAGGCGGCGCAGAACCCGGTCACCATCGGAGGACCTGGCACCATGCAGTCCACCACGCAGAACCCGGTCCCTGGAGTCTGGCTCGGCACTGAGGAGTTCTGTGCAGCACCAACTTCAGTCACTGAAGGTGTTTGCAGGGCCTCAACGCAAGCAGTAGTGGAAATCATCGGTACTGAGATGACTCTCCGGTACCTCTAGCTCAGGGGTCGGGAACCTATGGCTCGCGAGCCAGATGTGGCTCTTTTGATGGCTGCATCTGGCTCGCAGACAAATCTTTAATAAAAAAAATAACGTTAAAAATATAAAACATTCTCATGTACAGTGATCCCTCACTTATCGCGGGTATTAGGTTCCTAGACCCCCGCGATAGGTGAAAATCTGCGAAGTAGGAACTGCTCTCTGCAGTGAAATTGACTCTGCCTTGTCAATTTCACTGCGGAGGGGGAGCAGGGCACACTCTCTGCAGTGAAATTGACGCCTTGTTAATCTCACTGCGGAGGAGGACACACTCACACACATATGTTTAGTTTTAAACATATTGTATGGCTCTCACAGAATTACATTTTAAAATATGTGGCGTTCATGGCTCTCTCAGCCAAAAAGGTTCCCGACCCCTGCTCTAGCTCTTCAGAGCGCACCTCTGTTTGTCAGCACCACTCGTGGTGACAGAGGCAGTCCTCATCGTCGTCCAGGTTGGAGGCATCAAGAGGGTAGCCCCCAGCATGGAAGGATGCCCGGGACTGAGGATGTGCCCAGCACCGCTGGTCCGTGACTTGGGATGTCCCAGGGAGGACAGTTGTCAGGAGAGCTGACACTCCCCACAAAGTGTCACAGCCTGTGGCACAGTCAGCCCCAGGTTGGCTCAAGGGTCAATGACTGCAACAATGGCCTTATTGGGCCCCATGGGGTATCCAGATGGGGCTGGGTCCCCAATCCATCATTTCATTGGGGGTACAGTCCGTGCCTCCAGCATAGGAGAAGACCCACAGGCACCACTCCTTGGATGAGGACTCGGATCCCCTGGAGGGAGCCTCAGCGGGTACAACCCTTCACCAGGAGGGGGCACACCCACAGGATGCGCCTTGGCAGCCCTCTTCCTCCTTACCGGACGAGGCAATCTCCCAGGACCACTCGGAGCCACTGGAGGATTTCAGGGTGCACCAGGAGCTGCTCAAGAGGGTGGCCTCCAACTTGGGTCTGGAGGTGAAGGAGTTAGAAGAGGCCAAAGATCGCCTCTGTAATGTGCTGGCAGTGGCTGCCCCACCGAGAGTGGCCCTCCAAGTCCACAAAAATTGTAACGTTCCTGTGGCAAACCCCTTCCTCGGTCGCCCCTACGTCAAAGGTAGCCGAGAAAAAGTACTACGTCCCGGCTGAAGGGTTTGAGTATTTGTTCACTCACCCCGCCCCGGGAACCCTGGTGATAGATGCGGCTAACCAGTGGGATAGGCAAGGCCAGCCAGGGTCAGCTCCCAAGAACAAAGACAATAAAAAGCTGGACTTGTTTGGGAGAGAGGTTTATTCCACAGCAAGCCTTCAGTTCAGGATTTCAACCTGTGGGACTCCCTCAGGCGGTTCTCTGAGGCCCTGCCCCAGGACCAGGGTGCAGACTATAGCACTATTGTGGAGGAAGGAACCATGGTAGCTAGGGCAGGGCTCCAGGCATCCTCTGCTGCTCCTGACTAGGTGGACAGGGCCAAACCTCTGCCACCTGCATGAAAAGGTGCTAGTGGCTGCAATCCTCAGGCCTGTCCCAGGAGGTGCAGCAGTCTATTCAGGACCTCCCCTTTGATGGGTTGGCCCTATTCTCCGACCAGACCGATGCGAAACTGCACGTTCTGAAGGACTCCAGGGCCGCATTTCACTCCCTGGGCCGGTACATGCCCCAGTTTTCCAGGCATCCATCACAGCCCAAGGTGCAACAGCAGCCAAGGCCCCCACCCAGGCCTTTTCAACCCTATAGGAATAGGGGATTTAGAAGGAGAAGTCAGCCCCTCAGCTCCCCAGCAGGGGCCCCCCAGGAGGTCGGGCAACTAGAGGAGACAATTTTGATGGTATGTCCAAGGGTGGCACCCCGACTACTCTCCTGGATCCGCCCTGCCCCTTCCTAAACAGGTTAAGGCCCTTCTATCCCGATTGGGCAAAGATCACTTCGGACCGTTGGGTCCTTGGGATAGCCTCGACGGTCTACATCCTACAGTTTACATCTTTCCCCCCCCCCCAACAACCCTCGCCCTCCATCCCTTTTCAGGGACCTCTCTCATGAGCAACTCCTCTTGCAGGAGGTGGACACCCTCCTCAACATAGGAGCAGTGGAAATGGTCCTTCAAGGGGGAAGGGCTCTATTCGAGGTACTTCCTCATCCCCACGCGGTGGCTGGCTCCCACTCCCAGTTTACAGCCCTACCCTTTGGCCTATCTTCGGCTCCAAGGGTGTTCACCAAATGCATGGAGGTAGTGGCTGCCCACCTGAGACGAAAGGGTGTTCATCACTTGCTCCACGTGCAGCAGGCTGGGACTGCTCATAAACGAGCAGAAGTCCACTCCAACCCCAGTGCAACGCAGAGAATTCATTGGGGCCACCCTGGATGCTTCCCAGGCCAGAACCTTGCTGCCTCAGCCACGTTTCAAGGTGATGGTCTCTATCATCTCCCAGCTGCACCGGTGCCCCACGACAACACCCAGGTGCTGCCTACAGCTGTTAGGCCACATGGTGGCCTGCATGTACATATTGAGACTAGCTCGCCTTAGGCTCGGACTGCTTCAGGCATTACTAGCCTCGGTATATGTGCCGAGCAGACACCCATTGGACCAGGTGGTCACAGTTCCCCCACCTGTCCTAGCTTCCCTAAACTGGTGGCAGACTCCCAGGACAGTGATGAAGGGTATTTCATTCAGGGAACTGGTCCCATCGGTCACCTTAATTTCCAATGCTTCAGATGTAGGATGGGGAGCCCACATCAGCACCAACCTAGGCACTCAGGGGCTCTGGTTGGGGGAGGAGAGGCACCTGCACATCAACGTGAAGGAGCTGAGGGCCATTCGCCTAGCGTGCAAGGTGTTCCTCCAATTCCTGACAGGCAAGGCGGAGCAGGTGCTGACAGACATCACAGCCATGTTTTACATAAACAGGCAGGGGGCTGCGCGCACCTTAGCCCTCTGCGAGGAAGCCATCCACCTGTGGGACTTTGCCATGAGGTATGATTTCCACTTGGCTCCCTCTAACCTCCCTGGAGTGAGGAACGACGAGGGAGGTTGCCTCAGCCGGTCGTTTCTACCCCTCCACCACTGGTCATTGCACCCAGAGGTGGTAGCTATGATCTTCCAGAAGTGGGGTGTTCCCCAACTGGACCTATTAACATTGACCTGGAACACAAAGAGCCTGAGGTTCTGCCCACTCTAGGGTCATGAGACTGGGTCGATTTCCGACATGTTCCTCATGGACTGAATGGGGACCCTCATATACGCATTTCTGCCCATTCCACTCATGCCCAAGGAGGTGCTGAAAATAAATAGGGACAGGGCAGACGTTATACTCATCGCTCCAACCTGGCCGAGACAGCACTGGTTCAGCATGCTGCTGGACCTTTTGATCACCCCATCCCTGGAGCTCCCAAGGAGGCACAACCTTCTATCCCAGGACCATGGTTACCTGTTGCACCCGGGCCTCGACTCCTTGCACCTCACGGCCTGAAGGTTCTGTGGCTGATGGAGGGAGAGAGAACCTGCTTGGTGCAGGTCCAACAAGTCCTGCTTGGCAGCAGGAAACCTACATAGGTCGTGTATCAGGCTAAGTGGAAATGGTTTACCTCTTGGGTGGAGTCCCAGGGCATTCTGCCCAGCCTCTTGCCTGTACAGGCGATCCTGGAGTACCTGCTTCAGCTAAAGCTTCAGGGTCTGGTGCTGGCCTCACTGAAGGTTCACCTGGCGACCATTTCAGACTTCCACCAGCCGCTAGAGGGGAGATCGCTGTTCTCCCATCCCATGTCGGCCAGGTTCCTCAAGGGGTGGAGAGGCTTTATCCGCAGGTCTGTGACCCGGTGTCTCCCTGGGATCTCAACCTGGTCCTCTTGAGACTCTCAGGGCCCCCTAAACCCACGGCTTCATGCCCTATGCTCATCCTTTCATGGAAGGTAGCCTTCCTGGTGGCCATTATCACAGCCAGGAGGGTCTCTGAGATTAGGGCCTTAGCCTTGGAGTCCCTTATACAGTATTTTATAAGGACAAAGTTCAGCTGAGGCTGCATCCGGCCTCCCTATCCAAGGTGGTTTCTCAATTTCATTGTAATCAAGATATTTTTTTCCCTGTGTTTTTCCCAAACCACACAGTTCAGAGAAGGAGAGGAGATGGCATTCGCTGGATGTGAGACGAGCCCTGGCCTTCTACATCAAGCGTACAAAGCCGTTCCGGAAATCGACACGGCTCTTTGTCACAGTGGCTGATCAGATGAAAGGGTCACCTGTCTCCACGCACCGAATCTCCTCATGGATTACATCATGCATCAAGTTCTGCTACGAGCAGGCGAGGGTGTCGCTTCCGGGAACCATCAAAGCGCACTCAACTAGAGCTCAAGCCTTGTCTACAGCCTTCCTGAAGAGAGTGCCCCTGCACCTGGTTGTTGGTGCATACCTTCATGTCTCACTATGCCATCGTCCAGCAGACGAGAGAGAACACGGTATTCGGCAGAGCGGTGCTGAGGGCAGCTCAACGGTAACTCCTATCCACCTCCAAAGGTATTGCTTGTTAGTCACCTATAGTGGAATGGACATGAGCAAGCACTCAAAGAAGAAAACAAGGTTACTTACCAGTAACTGATGTTCTTCAAGATGTGTTGTTCATTTCCATTCCCCAACCCACCTCCCGTCCCCACTGCCGGAGTTGGCAGAAAGAAGGGACTGAGGGGGCGTAGGGCCGGCAGTGCCTCATATACCGTGAATTGTGCACGGGGCCCCAGAAGGTCTGCTAAGGGAAAAACATTCCAGGAACCATGCACGGAGGTGTGCACACACCTATAGTGGAATGGACATGAGCAACACATCTTGAAGAACCTTTTTTTATTTCCTTCGAGGCACTGTTTGACTTTCCTGGATCCAGTACATTGGAGCTGAACTTCAAGAAGGGAGACTTGATGTGCCTACACAGCAGATTCAACAAAGACAAGAGGCCAGGATTTATTAGGGTCACAGAGCTGTCAGGGTACATCAGACATTAGCCCACTAGGGACTAAGCCTCTCTCTCCAGATTCCAGAGATCTTACTTTCTGGGCTGTGTTTGCATTTCAGGTTCCTCTCCTCTGGCATTTAGGTTTCACTTGTACTCCTTCCCTGTAATGCCATCTGGATTCTGTAGAAATGAGTAGCATGTTCACAGGCCACAGAAAGCAGAAGGAAACTCCTGTTCAGATGTGATTAGATTGTTGGTGTTTATGTGACTCAGTACGTGCTGTATTTCATCCTTGCTTGCACCACCCTATCTCAAAGGGGACTTGGGCAATACTGCCAAGTTGTGCAAATGGGGTGGGGGCACACACAAGGTGTTTGCTGATATGGTATCTCTGCTTTCAGAAAAAGGACAGCCTTTGTGGGGAGGTGTCTGACTTGTGTAGCTAAAACACTGCCCCAGTCCTTCTGCAGCTGACTACCCCATCCAGTACTCCTGTTAGACAGATGGCCTGAGGTCACTTCCATTGCACTCATCTCCTTATGTGATCATTGTCACAGATCAAGGGTGACCAGGTGTCCTGATTTTATGGGGACCGTCCTGATTTTTCCACACTTGCTATCTGGTCACCCTACTAAGGTCCAGTCAAACACCTGCTCTTGGCTGCCCTCCAGATTGGTATGAGGGGAATCCCAACCCCTGAATCTCTGGGTGTTAAACTTCCTTGAGGCTGAATGGAGGCCGAGCACCATCCCTGTCTTGAGGCCTTGTGACAGTGACTCATTCATCAGTGTGCCCCTCGTGGCTGGGCACTGGGTGTTTCCTCTGTTTGTTGCCCTGCCAGCCAGCCATTCAGGCTTGCTGCTGGTGGTCCCCTTCATCTTGCAACTCAGCCTTCTCCAGCCAGATCACGCTCTGACTTCCCCTGAAGGGGTGGGACTGAGTCTGGTCCACAACAGTATGGCAGCCTTGTGCCAGGTCTCTGGCTCAACTCTTGGCCCATTAGGCCTTGTGCCCCTTGTCCAGGGTCTTCGCCAGGCCTTTCCTTATTGGCCCATAGGGGAACCCTCTCCCCTGGTTCCAGCCCAGGGTTCATGTAGCAGGCGGTTAAGGTCTGCTTCTTCTGTCTTCCTGCTTCTTTCCTGGGCCTCTTAGCTATTGAGCATTGTTTGCAGGAACACTCCACCAGCTTCATCCCCCCCCCCCCAATGCTCCTTTCTGGGAAGTAGAAGGGAAAGGCCTACGCATCTCCCAGGACTGTGCCTTCTGAACTGGGCACTTCCCTTTTAAGGCTTCTCCTCCAAGAATTTCATGCCTAACATGTGGTGGGGTGGGGGTGCCTGAGAACCGTGAGGCTCTTAACACCTTCTTGTCCAGGGCGGTGTTTACGTGCCCTGACACCGGTCCGTAGGCACACTTTTGTGTGGGCAGACTCTGTGTTGCCCCTCCAGAGAGCTTATGTCCCCCCCCCATATCCAGCTATCTAGCCCCTAAGCTCACGCTGACCCTTCAGACTCCCCTGTAGGTTAAACCCATCCTCTCCCAGATTCCCACCAAAGGGATGAACTTTCTGGGTTACTGCAAAACATTCTCAGGGCCTGTGGTAGGTGCAGTGTGTAACACACACCCCCTGGAGCTGTCCAGGTCCTGCTACTGCGGAGCATGGCTTGGATTCCAGAAACGTGGAGACGTCTTCAACCTCCTGCCACATTGCTCACTTACTTCCTGTGACACCTCCCGTGCTAGTTCAGCCACCTATCAATACCTGGTTTTCTTTGTTGTGTTATGGTATCTTTTCACTACTCCCAGAAAGCCCTTCTCTCAAAGGCAAGATAAAACTGGTTTCCTAGAATGCAGTTACCCTTTTACATGACTATGGCCTACTTTAAGTACTCCCCATTGTTTTCAGCCTGGGAAAGACACACTTTCAGGCTTGTGGGACATGATAGCATCACATACAGAATGGCATTTGTGATACAACAGGTTTCATAAGAGCAATTCCATTATATTAACTAGAATTCATTTAGTCGTAATGAAAGATCCTCAATCATTACCATCAAATCTGGGGAATTCTGGTGGTCAGCTCTGCAGAAATGACTTACATTTCCACAGCAGATCACATGTAGCAAAACTAGTGCCCTCTTTCTCATTCTCTTCCTTCCTCTTATCCCAGGGAACTGTCCACGATGCCACCAGAATCTTCCCATGTGCTTTTGTGAAGATCATTAAAGACTTGTCACAGGAGGAGGGCACGATCTATTGGCTGTGCTGATATTACCATCACGACACTGTCAGCATCCTCAGGTAACGAGACGTTGCTCTTTCAGGTGACTGCTGGAGAGATGCTCAATCCTTCAGCCCAATCAGAGAATCTGTTCTCATCACGTGATATGTTCTTTTCCCTCTTATAGGGACGTATCAGTGGAAGAGAACCTGAACAGCATCCCATTGTTCATGGACTCATGGCATTGGAGAGTTACAGTACAGGCAGACAGAGGTGCATGTGCTATTGGATGCAGCAATTCACTTCCAGGCATATTTCCTGAGTTCCTCCCAGTCCTGGCTGTGCTAGGGTCTGCCAAGACATCCCAGTGTTCTGGGCCTGACATATTCTTCCCTATTACCCTGGAGAGTCTGCAGTTGTCACAACCTGGACCAGTACCATTCTGTATGGTCCCTGGTCTGTTGTGAATAGATCCAATGACTGGGCCCATGTGCTTTCAAGCCAACTGGACTGGGCAGAGTTTAGTCATTGTTTCTAGCTGTGGTATTCTAGGACACACTCCCAGGGTCAGTCTTCTTGTCTGACACCCTGCCTTGGGATGTAGGGTACCATTCTCCAGCCATCCTATGCCCTGAAACTGGTGTCTGAGACATCCTGAGTGCCGTAGTCCTTTATACATGTGTAAGTAAGGTCTGAGTGGCACTCTCCCTGCTCAGCAGGTGAAAGAGGGGTACATTATTTGCAGATGGTCAGCACCAGCAGGTGGTGGGAGCCAGCAACAGGGACTCGGCAAGGCCTGGTGGTGGTAGGAGATAGCAGTGGAGGAGGCCTGGTCAAGCCTGCATCTGGCAGAAGCCTGCAGAGGGGGACTGGCTGAGCCCCAACCTAGAGGTGGACATTGCAACTACGATGGTCAGTACAGGGGAAAGCATAAAAGGGAGAGGTGAAGGTCATGCCCCATACTCTGCGATGGGTTTGGCTCAATGAGTTCATTAATTCTGTTTGCACTGTTTCCCAAACCAATGCTTTGTTACTTCCCTACTGTTATTAAAAGGTTTACGTTCTACGCTCAGACTCTGTGCTTGTGAGAAGGGAACTATTGCCCTTTGGGGGTGCCCAGGAGATAGTGTGTAATTTCCCAGGGGAGTGGGTGGGGGCTTGAGCCAGTTTGGTGTTGTATCATTGACAGGGACCCCTGGATATAGAACCTGGCCCTTGCTGCTGCTGACTCTTTCTGGCAGAAGGGTTACATTTTGGGGGGCTCATCTTGGATGGTCAGTACTCCTTGCAAACAGATGTTGTGATCCCTTAAATTTGGAAAACCATGCTGTATAACTGGAGGAAATCATAGTGGCATGATGGCTAATATGCCAGGTGGGTTGGGTCCTGATTCAGCAGCTTCAAGCTTCGGGGCTGCAGCATCACCCGATGAGTGGGTTACGGCCCTAGGGCAAGCATTGGAAAGGGTGATGCCGTCCCATTGTGTGTCAAGACCCTACTGTAAGTTAAGGGTCTTTGCTGGAGTTCCCATCCCCATACCTGGGGAAGAGGAGTTTGAACTCTGGTTGGCACACACCACTGAAGTGCTGCAGCAGTGGGCAGCACCAGAGGCAGAGAAGTGAAGATGTCTATTGGAGAGCCTCAGGGGCCCAGCGTTAGATGTGATTCATGCCCTGAAGCTCACTAACCTGAAGCCAGTATGAAGGACTGTCTAGAGGTCCTAAATCACACCTTTGGGAGCGCAGAGGGCACTTAGGGCATTTATTATAAGTTCCTTAAAACCACACAGCAAAAGGGTGAGAAAGTTTCAGCCTATATACAAGGGCTGGAGGAAACCCTTGCAGAGGGCTGTCTTGAGGGGAGCACTGAGTGCTGAGCAAAGGGACCAGACTAGATTGTTCCAAATTGTGTGAGGAGTTCAGTATCCGAGCCCAATCCTACTTCATCTCCTGTTAAAAGGATGACTGGAAAATCCCCCCAGTTACTTCCAGCTGATGAAAGAAATCAGAGAGGAGGAAGAAAGGCAGGCTGCCAGTGAGCTGTGGGAAGCCCAACCAGCTGAGCCAGCCAGCACAGCACTGCAGCAGATAGCCAGTTTACTGATGGTAAGCACCAGAGAGGAATTTGACCAGAAATGCAGGTCCTGACAGAAGAGTTAGCTGCGCTACGTAGTACCAGGGGCCGAGCTAAGACTGTCGGGCATAGAGAGCCCCTGGCTGTGGTGAGAAAAAAGTCAGCAGTTAGAGCTGCTATCCCACCCAAGCAAAGGGAAAAGGGACCATCCTTCTGCCACCGGTGTGGCCAAGATGGACACATTGCAGCCAAGGGTCATAATGAAGAAAATCCCTCCTTGGTGTATGGAAAACTAATGGACCCTTGGGAGCGGGATCATGGAGCTTCCAGAGGAGCTTGGAAAGGGGGCTACCCAGGCCCATGGGATTTGAAGACTCCCCTGGAAATGACTGTCCAGCTGGGATCCCACTAGGACTGATAGCAGAGGTCACAGTGAGGATCAAAGGGACCGAATGTAGGGCAGTGCTTGACAATGGATCTTAAGTGACTTATATTTCAGTCATTCTACCAACAGAGGCTTGCACACCTACCTATACAACCTGTGACAGAGGTTGGCCTGTGTGGTCTTAGCATGGATGAATACCCCTACCACTATGTCACAGTGCATCTGGAATTTCCAGAGGAGGTTGCCGGGCTGAGGGAAGAGATGGACACTGCTGCCTTGATATGCCCCGATCCTAAACAGATCTCTGAGGTGTCTGTGCTGATAGGGACTAACTCTAGTCTCTTCAAGGAACTTGCTGACTACTGCAGACAATGAGCTGGGGATCAGTACCTAAACACCCTGATGATCCACACACGTTGTGCTGAAGCCTATAGGAAAACTGAGAAGATGTCTGAGCTGCCAATAGGAGCCCTGAGGTACGCAGATGGGACCTCTCTAGTAGTGCCTGCAAGGGCAGCGTAAGAAGTGCCTGTTGTGAGTACCTGCTTAAAAGGCATTAAAGAACATTAGGAATGGTAGAGCAGCCGACTAAAGGAGGACTCCCTGAAGAAGTGCTGGTCCCCAATGGAGTCATTATCCTACCCACTGAAGCCCAGGAAAGGGTGTTTATTACTGATGGCTAAAAACACGGGCCGTGATGTCATCATGAAGCAAGTGCAGAAGATAGCAGACCTCTTTGACCCCGAAACTATTGTAAGACCCCAGTGTGAAACCGGAGTTCCGGCAATAGATCCTGAAGTTTTGACTTTGGAGACTCGCCGTTGTTTAAAGAGTGGAAGGATTGCCTGAGGAAGAAGCTTTGTGAAAGATCCAGTGTATTCTCATTAGATGAATGGGACGTAGGATGTGCAAAAGGAGTGGAACACAACTTCAGGCTTCAAGACTCCCAACTGTTCAGGGAGAGATCTAGGAAGATTGCTCTATTGGAAACAGAAGACATGCAACACCATCTCTAGGAGCTGCTTGTGAATGGCATCATTACAGAGTCCCACAGTCCGTATGCCTCTCCTATTGTGGTGGTCCATAAAAGAAGTGGAAAAATACGGATGTGTATTGACTACTGTACCCTAAACCGACACACTGTAATTGACCAGTACACCATGCCTCAAATCCACGATGCATTATACTGTTTGTTGGGGAGCCAGTGGTTCTCAGTATTGGATCTCTGAAGTGGGTACTATCAGATCCCTCTGCAAGAGGAAGATAAAGAGAAGACAGCCTTCATATGTCCATTAGGCTTCTATCAGTTTGAAAGCATGCCCCAAGGGATTTCAGGGGCACCTGCCACATTTCAACATCTCATGGAGAGAGTTGTGAGAGACATGAATTTACTGCAAGTCTTAGTTTATCTGGATGACTTGTTCGTGTTTGGGAGAACCTTGGAAGAGTGTGAAGAAAGACTTCTAAAAGTGTTAGACAGGTTGGAGGCTTATGGACTGAAGCTCTCAACTGACAAATGCAAGTTCTGTAGAACCTCAGTGAAGTATGTGGGTCACATCGTGTCTCAGAAGGGTGTGAGTACTGATCCTGATAAGATAGAAGCACTTGCTACTTGTCTGCACCCAAGAAATTACAGAGAGATCAAGAGCTTTCTTGGATTTCTTGGATCGCAGGGTCGTGAAGAATTACGCTGCCATTGTAAAGCCTCTGAATGATCTTACCAGGGGATACCCATCCAGCAAGAACAAATCAAACCCCAAAAGTAAAGAGGGGTCTTCAAGGCCCCCTGAGCCAAGACTCTATGGCCCCTTAGAGAAATCATTAATTGCCTAACTCATGCTCCAGTCCTGGTCTTTGCTGACCCAGGCAAACCATTTATCCTACACACAAATGCTAGTTTAGAGGGTCTAGGAGCCGTCCTATACCAGGAAGTTGAAGGCACACTAAAACCTGTGGTCTTTGCCAGCCAAGGGCTATTAGATAGTGAAACCCGCTACCCTGCTCATAAGCTGGAATTCTTGGTTTTGAAATGGGCCATCACTAAGAAATTTTGAGACTATTTGTATGGTGCTCCATTTCAAGTATGGACAGACAACAACCCACTGACTTATGTGTTAACAAGTGCTAAGCTGGGTGCTACTGGGAAAAGATGGGTGGCTGCCTTAGCCGACTATGAGTTCAGCATTCAGTACCAATCAGGAAGAAACAATGTGGATGCAGATGCATTGTCCCAGTGCCCACAAGCATCAGACCATGCTGTGATCCCTGTGGATGGAGTGAGAGCTATTTGCAAGGGGATTGTCAAGAGCCAGAGGACCAGAAGAGCCCTCATAGTTGTGTGGCAGAAACTCTGGGCTTACCTCCTGAAAGTGTGCCACCTGCTTCAGTAAACTATATTGTGTTAGACCAATACCCATTGCCCATGCTCAGTGCTGCCGACTGGCAAAAAGCCCAGCTGCAAGATGTTGAAATTTGTGACACACTGCTTGCCAAAAGAGAGAGGTGAAATTCAACCACAATGATTCCATCTACCCCTGAATACAAACAACTATTGAGAGAATGGGGCAAACTAAAACTGATTCAGGGTGAGCTGTATCGGGTCACCACAGACCCCTTGCAAAAGCAACGAACACAACTAGTGCTACCAAAAGAGTTCAAAGCCCTGGCCATGAGAGTCCTGCATGATGACTTGGGGCATCTGGGAATGGAAAGAACCTTAGAGCTCATTCATAATAGGTTCTACTGGCTCCAGATGGCTGAGGATGTTCACCAGAAATGTGAGAACTATGCTCAGTGTGTTCAAAGAAAACTCTACCCATTAGAGTGGCATATTTGAAGAACATTACCAGCAGCAAACCAATGGAGCTGGTATGCATCAACTTCTTGCCTTTGGAAATGGACAGGAAAAACATGGGGAACATCTTAGTGGTGACAGACCATTTTACACATTATGCACAGACCTACCTCACATGTGACCAGAAGGCTACTACCATTTCTTGAGTGTTGTGGGAAAAATATTTTTCAGTGTATATATTCCCAGATCGAATACTCTCTGATCAGGGATAGGACTTTGAGAGTCACCTTCTGAAGGAAATACTGAGGATTGCCGGACTTAAGAAGTCCAGGACAGCTTCCTACCATCCGCAAGGTGATCCTCAGCCAGAGCGGTTTAATCAAACTCTCTTGGATATGCTGGGAACTTTATGGCCAGAGCAAAAGGCAACCTGGAGCCAGCATGTAGCATTTTTGGTGCATGCCTACAATGCTACAAAGAATGATGCTACTGGCGTCACCACATATCTTTTAATGTTTGGGTGAGAGCCAAGATTGCCCATAGACTTTTGTTTCAGCGTATCTGAGGATGGAGATAGCTATGAGACACATCAGCAATATGTTTCACAACTGCCAGAAAAGCTACAGGATGTGTACCGTTTAGCTACAGCTGCTGCCCACAAGAACTCCGATAGAAACAAGCACCAAAATGACATTAGGGTGCGGTTACAAGACCTCCAGCCAGGAGACAGAGTCCTGCTACGTAACATGGGGGATGCTGGAAAACATAAGACAGCTGACTGATGGAAGGCAATACCTTACCTGGTGGTGGAAAAGCTGGAAGATCTGCTGGTTTACAAGATTAGATGGAAGCAGGGTCAGGACAAATGAAAAAGTACATAGGAATCTCTTACTACCTGTGGAAGAGTTGGTAGGCGCCCCGATAGACTGGACCATGACATGGGACTAGGGCAAAGCAGAGACACTGGACTGAATACACCACCCAACACATGCAGTAGGTCCTCAGGGGTTAGCCCACCCCTACTGAGCACATCTGAGAGCGAGTCTGAAGAAGAGGCTATTTCAGTAGTATACCCCAGGATGGAGACCAGATCCCGACCTTGATCAGAGGAACCCAGTGAGAGCTCCAATTCATCAGCTCTGATCCCCACAGCAGAAGCATTTAGGCCTGTTGCTGATGCACCCACATTGACAGCAGGTCCAGACTGGGACAATGAGCTTGTCTTCCCAACATTCTCGGAGCTCGAAGAAGCACAACAGAGCAGCGATGACAGTGCTCGGCTGTTGGACAGTGGGCACACACAGGTGGGAGGTGTCTCTAAAGTCCTGGATCTGCCAGGACAGAAATAAGAGATGCAGGGGCCTGTGCCTGTAGTTGAGGGACCCTCCAAGGAACCCGCACCATCCCTAGACCAAGAAGAAGCTCCCACTGCCCCGATTGACCCATGCTCAATAGATGTGGCAGAATTACAAGGCCAGTTAACAGGTTAATTTATGATATGCCCGGGGTGAATAGTGAGGAAGTAATACACCTTTCTCACAGACTTGTGGAAGCCATAGTAGGTTTCCTAAGACCCTTTGGGGAGAACTCATGTGGAAGGTATAATCTGGGGCATGATTTGTTGGACAACAAATACTCAGCTGGGGGGAGGCTGTAGCAAGGTGTGAGTGTCTGAGTGGCACTCTCCCTGCTCAGCAGGTGAAAGGGGGGCACGTTATTTGCATGGGCTTTGTATTTGCATGACTACAATTAAGTACCCAGCATATTGCTTAAGCACACTAGGTGCTGAGCATGATGGGAAATGGTCAATGTGTCTGGCATTGTTAAAAGTCACTTTTGTGTTAACTTCAGAGGTAACGAAATGTTGTCCTTTGATTGTATGAACAAATGACATCAGATCTGTGTTTAGCCCGTTCTGATGAAAAATTCACTCTCACCTAAACAGAGCCCAACAAGGGTGGTGGACAGACGTTTCAGCATCATAAGATGGGAAGAAGGGGGTGAGAAGTTTCCTGTTGAGATTGCACTGGCCTTGGCAAAGGGTTACCCTCAGGTATGGGTTGACTATCTCCTCCCAGTGTTAAAAGATAAAATTAATGTCTCCTGTTGGAGTCTTTTGTTTGTTGAAAGCAGCAACATTGCTCATGTGTCAGCAGAAGGTTTTCCCATGAGCTGAATGCTAAAATTCACCAATAGCTGAATCACTAGAGAAACTGGGAAACCTTGATTGACAACCAACAGAGAGGAGTCAACAATGGTCGGTGTTGCAGAGAGTGGGAGCCAACAGATGGTGGGAGCCAGGAGTGGTCAGCGCCAGCAGACGCCAGGATTGGTTAGTACCTGCAGACGGTCGGCACCAGCAGGCAGCAGGAGCCAGGAGCAGTCGGGCGCCAGTAGATGGTGGGAGCCAGCAGCAGGGGCTCGGCAAGGCCTGGTGGTGGTAGGAGATAGCAGTGGAGGAGGCCTGGTCAAGCCTGCATCTGGCAGGAGCCTGCAGAGGGGGACTGGCTGAGCCCCAACCAAGAGGTGGACATTGCCACTATAACAGTCAGTACAGGGGAAAGTGAGAAGGGAGAGGTGAAGGACACGCCCCCTTCTCTGGGGTGGGTTTGGCTCAACTAGTTCATGAATTCTGTTTGCACTGTTTCCCAAACCAGTGCTGTGTTACTTCCCTTCTGTTAGTAAAAGGTTTACGTTCTACACTCTGACTCTGTGCTTGCGAGAGGGGAAGCGTTGCCCTTTGGGGAACCCAGGGGACAGTGTGTGATTTTTCCAGGGGACTGGGTGGGGGCTTCAGCCAGTTTGGTGTGTATCGTTGACAGGGACCCCTAGATATAGAACCCGGCCCTTGCTGCTGCCAACTCTGTCTAACAGAAGAGTTACGCATGCTCTCCCAAAACTCCACCAAGGCTGTGGTCCCTTGTTGCTTCTAGATTAACCTCTCAGGGCACAATGTGGCAGGAAAACAAGAAACTCGGGCTTAGCAGGGGAATTTCTTAACCACACAGACTTTACCCTTAATGCACTGGAGAGTTACAGCTCTCTAAAAACAGAAGTCCTGAGAAGCCTCCTCTCTGGGTGTGAGCTCACCCCTGCTGTGAGTCTGGCGTTTGTCAGCATTTCCGGTGGATCAGAAACCCTCCTGCTCTCACCCTCCTGCAAGTCCTTTGCTTGTGTGGCAATGGTTGGCCCTCCTGCTTAGAAGAGCATCCTGCTCTTAAATAGATCTGTCTTTCTGCTATGTGCTTCACTGGGAAGCTCCGTCACCCTCCAGTCATGGTTGTTGCACCCTTAATTGCAAGACTCAGCTTTTAAAGGAAATCTTTGTTTATCCTGGGAGTCCAAATAACTTTCTTTATGAGCCTCTTGCAGAAAGAGACCTCCTCAGTGCCAGCTACAGGCTAGCCCCTTATTGCAATAGCAGCATATGTTCCCTCTGCACAGCCCAGCCCCGACAGGAGCTAAGCTAACTCATTGTGCTCCCACATTAGGCTTAAAGGGACAGGTCCCATTTTGTTTGTTATATATGTCTTGTTTGCATTCCTTTTGTGTATGGGGAGTTACTATTCCTGTCACCAGGGGTAAGGCTGGGAACCCAGAGTTTTTCCTGGAAGCACTAAGGACATGTATTGTTTCAGTTCAAAGACTGCAACCTAACTCTCCTTCCCTTCTCCAGGGCAAAATATTTTAAATTTCCTAGCATAAAACCAGAGATCATCAAGGTTCCTCTTTGAATGAGTTAAATTCCTCTTAACTTGCTGTAACTCACACCACTTTTAGGAAATGGTACCCATGATGACTTGTGATTTCCATGATGTAATTGCCAGACAAATTTTACTACTTCTCTGACTCTGGCTTCCTCCTTTTTTAACTGACTTTTGCAGCCTCAGATGATAGCGCTACCAACAAATTGCTATTATATCAAATTCTGCAGTAGTTAAAATGGAAGCTATTATGTATCTTTAACTCTTTGTTCAATCACTTATAACATTATGAAACTTTTACTTATGGGGCTGAAATTTCCCAAGTCTTTGCCCAAATGTGAATTTTTTTTTTTGAAAGTTTGATCAAAATCTATTTAGCCATTTTTAGCACGAGGCATTTGGATGGAAGAAAACACTTTTTATAAAAATAATTCTTGCAATGATGGGGTTTTTTTAGTAGCAGGGCTGTTAAAAAATTTCCTCCAACAAAGTCATATATTGCTTTTTAACAAGGGTTACTTATATTTTTAGATTACACAAAAACTATAATATAGTTGAAAAATGCTGTGCAATCATGTAACTGAAGGCTGTTCTGTAATGTACATGCACCAATGGGATGCATGCAAGTTGCATGTGTAATTTTAAATGGATGCCATTAACTTAAAATCTAGTCCATTGGTTAAAAAAAAAACAATTCAGAGTGGGTTCAGATACTACACCACCCCTTTAATCTGCCTGCCAATGTTGGTGGTTTTACAACCACATTTTCCTGCTGTTTTTTTTTAAATGTTTTTTTCTCTTATTGTTGTGTGAAAAACCCACACAAACAGGGGAAACTAATGAACTGACTTATAGCTGGGGGAAAATTTTTACAATTTTCCTGGCCAAACAATACAGATTCTGCTATACCAAAATATTTGAAACATATATGTCAATTTCACTGAATTATTTCAGTTTAAGGAGGGGAAGGGTGGGACCTTTAAAAAAATCCCCCAAAATCAAAATAAAATCTGTTGACATTTTTAAAACAAAATGTTTTGGGTTTTGTTTGAAACTACAGTTTCCAAATTACCTCTAATTTTATTTTTAAAAGTGGTCAATCAAAATGAAACATTTCAGTCTTGTCAAATTATTCACTTGACCCCAAGCCCATTTTTTTTCTTCAGAATTGCTAATGAACCAAAATATCCCTTAATCGCCCACTTCTGCTGATTATACTGAGGAAACAGTCAAATGGATTGTGCATAAACTGGAGAAAAGAAAAAGGACATGCTCTTGATTTCTTTATTCTTTTTTGTTATCTTAGGTGTTGCTTGTAACAATGGAAGGTTTAAAAAAAGAAAAATCCAACACAGGGTGATGTTTAAGTTGATGTGTCCTATCAACTCTGGCATTCCCTGACTTGTACAGACAGCTGTGGAGCTTGAATGTTCCATTAGGCCCCGATCCAGCAAAGCACTTAAGCATGTTCTTAACCGCAAGCATGTGAGTAGTCCCATGGAATCCAAAGGATTAACTCATGTGCTTAAAAGTTTGCTCACTCAGGGCCCGTATGTAGCTTTTGTATGGAATTTTTCTTTATTCACTCAATGGTGCCATCCATGTGCTAGGTGCTGGACAGCAGAGCACTGCGTGGGACTATTTTTTTAATTTAGCTCCCATCCTGTCCCACAATACCCAGTCCCACTTTTGTTTCTTGAATTTTCGCAGTGGGTTCTGTGGGATCCAGGGGATCCCAGTCCCACTGCAGGGTTCGAAAACTGTCCCAGCAATGGCTGGATGTGCTGCTCTCAGCAGATGTCTCCCCACCCACTCCCTGCACTCCTCACCCTCCCAGCCCAGCCATGCAGAGGGAGCGGAGTACTCATGCACACCTACAAGGGGATGAGCAGCTTCTGTGTCTCCCCTTCTCCATGCAAAGGACACCGCTAGCCCTCCATGCAAATGGCTGGAGAGCTCCTGCACTGTCATTCAAAGGGGACAGGAGTCCCCACATCCTGCCATACCCACACCCTGCATAGGTAGGGAGCGCTCCCGTTGCCATTGTTACTGCTGTGCTGCTCCTGGTGCCTTTGGAGCTGAGAGTCCAGAGAACAGCAGCTGCTGGCCGGGGCATTCATGTTGTTTGCAGTGTGGAAGGACTATTTTTTTAAATCCTGCTCCCATCCTGCCCCGCAATACCCGCTCCCAATCCCATCTGCTCCTGCATTGTTTCTTACATTTGTATTCCTTTCCCACTATTATGGCAGCAGTTCCTGCGAGACCCATGGGATCCCCGTCCTGCTGCACGGCTCTATTGGACTGCTAATATAATCATACAAATGCAGGACTGGAAGAGACCTTGATAGGTCATCTAGTCCACTGCACTGAAGCAGGACTAGGAATTATCTATGCCACCCTTGACAGGTGTTTGTCTAACTTGTTCTTCAAAACCTCCAGTGATAGAGATTCCACAGTCACCATGGGTAATTTGTTCCAGTCCTTAACTACCCTGACAGTTAGGAAGTTTTTCCTAATGTCTAACCTCAATCTCCCTTTCTGCAATTTAATCCCCTTACTTCTTGTCCTGTCCTTTGTGGTTAAGAAGAACAATTTATCACCCACCCTCCTCTTTCTAACAACCTTTTATGTACTTGAAGCTTGTTATCATGTCCCCCCTAATTCTTCTTCAGACAAAACAAAACCAATTTTTTTTTCTTTTCTCATGGGTCATGTTTACACTTTTTTGTTGCTTTCCTCTAGGCTTTCTCATTTTTTCCACCTTTCCTGAAGTAGCAGTGCCCAAAACTAGACAGGGTACTCCAATTGAGGCCTTATCAGTGCTGAGTAGAATGGAACAATTACTATTTGTATTTTGCTTACAAGGCTCCTATTAATACATCACAGCATGATGGTTGATCGATTTAGGTGTTGTTTTTTTTCAACAGTATTACTTGTTGACTCATTTAGTTTGTGATCCAATATTAGCCCCAGATCCTTTTCTGCAGTACTCCTTGCTTGGCAGTCATTTCCCATTTTGTATCTGTACAATTAAATATTCCTCCCGAAGTGTAGAGCTTTGCATTTGTCCTCATTGAATTTCATCCTATTTATTTCAGATAATTTCTTCAGTATGCCAAGATCATTTAGAATTCTAATCCTGTCCTCCAAAGTGCTTGCAACCCCTCCCAGCTTGGTCTTGTGCACTAACTTTATAAGTCTACTCTTTATGCCATTACCCATATCATTAATGACGATATTGAATAGAACAAGATCCAGGATAGATCCCTGCAGGTAAGACTGCTGGAACCTTTATAAAAGTCGGGGTCCAAGGCCAAAGTGCCCCCTCCCTCTCCATGGCTGGTTTCTCCAGTGGTGAGCCCGCTGTCCTCTCTTCTGGTGTTTCTATTATTCTGCAGGGGGAAAAATCTGTGGAGGACATGAATTCTGCACTTATGTTTCTTTTGTTAAAAAGTAGGGAGGGAGGGAATCACGGTCCACTGGCCTACTCCCCCCCAGTTCTGGCACCAGTACCTGCAGGATCCAATTCAGTATACCCTTCCAGCTTGACTGTGAACCATTGATAACTACTCACTGGGTATACTTTTCCAACCAATTGTGCACTCACCTTATAGTAGGTTTGTCTAGATTATATTTCTCTAGTTTGTTTATGAGAAAGTCATGTGAGACTGTATCATAAGCCCTACTAGAGTTGAGTTCTCCTGCTCAAAAGATTTATTGCTCTGAATAATAAACACTTATTTCCTGTCTCTGAAGTTGGTCCTTTGTGCGGTGGGGGAAGGGAAGAGAACTTCTGCTAGTTAGAACAGCCTAGGGAAGGGCCATAGCAGATTGTACTAGAAGGCTCCTCTTTGTCACCAGGTGTGAAGGTTTCAGCTGACAAATCCATGCACATCTGATTCCACAGCCAATTCACACATGCCCACATGAACACACACGATGTGCTGTATTTTTAATGGACTGAAAGCTTGATGGAGATTGTGTCTTTTACAAAATATCCAACTTCTGCTTTCGAGGCCTTGCAGGGTTGGAGGGGGGAGGGAGAAGAAGAGGACTGAAATAACACGGGATGTGGTAACTGATTGCCTCACAATCTGGTCTCTGGATGAGACAAGGGACCTGCCAGACATATGAAAGCTGATGGATGTGCCCAGGTTACAAAGCCTCCTAGGCAGAGGTTTAGGAGCTGTGTGTGGTAGCTTACCTATCACTTAACCCTGGAGTTTATTTGAGCAACGGAAACCTGACAATTCTCTTTGACTGACAGAGATGCATCCCTCCTTCCTCCACACCAATCCTGCAAGCCAGTTCTGTGAATGAAGTTGTTTTGCAGGGGAAGGAAAGGGAGGGCCAATGACCTTTGGCAAACAGGAAACCTATATCTGGGAAAAATCTCCCTGGACTCTTGAGAACAATAGCTGGACAATCGTCTGATTCTGTAGAGTGATGCAAAGCAAACTCTTCCTCTTCTGTATATACCTCCACTCTGCTCCTTGCTCACATGGTTTCTTATATCTGTGCTCACAGCCATATTTCCACACTCCCTCACTGCATCCTCATAGACCCTTCTCCCTCTCCCTGTTCTCACTACCATGAAGAAATCCTGGGAAATCTTTCCTACAATACTGTAATTCCAGTGAAAAGGAATTCTAACCAGTGCTTAATGTGCAATGAAAGAGGTACCGGAGTTCAAAGCAATTTTTAAAAAAAATTTTCATAACTGATGCAGCCATCCTAGAAATGCCAGGACTATGAACTGCCAAGCCTAAAGGTGCCGCGGCTGAGCCCTGGCACAAATTAAGCACTGGTCCTAACAATAGTATGAGTCTATTATTAGACGGAAATGGTAACATTGTCAGTAATGCAGAAAGGGGAGATGTGTTCTATGACCATTTCTCCTCTGTCTTTGGGGCGAAAAGCAGGATGATGTATTGGTATTGTGTGACAAAGATGAAATACTCTCCATTCTAATAGTAATTCAGAAGGATGTTAAACAGCAGCTATTAAAGTGAGACATCTTTAAATCAGCAGGTCCAGGAATTTAAAAGAGCTGGTTGAGAAGTCTGGGCTGTTAATGTTGCTTTTCAATAAGTCTTAGAACACTGGGAAAGTTCCAGAGGACTGGAAGTAACTTAATGTCATTCCAGTACTTTAAAAATGTACCTGGATAAATGATCGATGACCTGGATAAATATAGTCCTGTCAGTCTGACACTGATCCCAGGCAAATTAATGGAGTAGCTGAGATGAGGCTCAATTATTAAAGAATTAAAGGTGAGTATTAATGAATACCAATCAACATGGGTTTATGGCAAATAGATTGTGTCAAACTAACTTGATATTTTTTATGAGATTACAAGTTTGGTGGCTGAAGGTATAGTGTAGATGTAAGATGCTTTCTGTAAGGCATTTGAGATGGTACTGCATGCTATTTTGATTAAGAAACTAGAGTGATCCAAAATCAACATGATACAGTAAATGGATTAAAACTGACTCACTGCTAAGTCTCAGGATATAACTGTAAATAAATAGGATCATCAGTGGGTGGGTTATTTTGCATTTTTTTACATTATATTTTACATTATTTTGCATTAATCAGTGAACAATATAGCAAGGGCTGCACTGGATTCGCCATCACTGGAAATTTTTAAATCAAGATTGGATGTTTTCCTAAACGATCTGCTCTATTTCAAAGAGGAATTTAATTTAGGGAAGTGCTATGGTCCGAGTTAGACAGGAAGTCAAACTAGATGACCAGAAAAGTCCCTTATGATAATCTATGCAGAGAATCATTCCCTGGGTCTTGTTCCGGTATACTTGCACTGTGCCTTGGGTCTTGAGTGGGTTCACACTTGGGGCAGCTAGCTCCCACAGCTCACATGGCTGTCCACATTACACTTTAAACATGTCAGCTCCATGAAAACTAGCACGAGTACATCTCCTTGAGCTGGGAATCGAACCCCAGCGTGAAGTGCAGGCGCACCCTGTAACAAGCAGAACTCTACATGTGAGTCGGACTCAGCCTGGGCCCTTGCAGTCTTTTTTAGGACACACTGTAGCTTGGCACCCCCAGAACAGCCAGTCTGATAGAACTTTTTATAGCCTGCCATTGCCACCAGTCCCCCTCCGCCATGCCTCTCACATGTGGTCTCCTAGGGCACGGCATTGCAGAATGCCCCATCTATGGCATTTAGACGCCTTTACAGCCAACCTCTGAGGAATGCTGACCCCCATGCTGCCTTCATGCCCCATCTTGACTCTTATAGCCTATGCCAAAGGGCTGCTAAGCTCCACCATACCCCATCCTTGGCACTTACAGCTTTCTGTAGCCCACTTCATGGGCCTTCAGGTTGAAGGCTAATTGGTAGCTCTAGGAAGTAGTATTTAAAACCATCTAGGTTGCTTGGGTGAGTTGTCCTACATTTCTTCCCTCTAATTTTCTTCTAACTCCTCTTGTGTTCTCTTTATTATTTAAAGTCACTGAAGTCATTTGGAGTCTCGGGGTCCATGGAGTAAAAACTAGCATCTGACACCAAAGCTGTACAATCTAGGTTATGGGAAGATGTAGCAGGTGGAGGAAACAAATGAGGGACAGGCAGGAAGGGAATTCCCTCTCTTTCTCTGTCACTGTTATTGCTAGCAGTACTCCACTTTTCCTTCTCTCTTCTCCCCGTGTGTCTGACTGCGTGTGGGGAGCCAGGAAGCAAGGGACAGCCTCTGTTAGAAGCATATCACTCCTGATTTCTAGAAAACAATGTGCCCTGATTACTGGAAGCTGTTTAATCAGAAACACGAAATGTAACAATGGCATGAGAAATACTTCCTCCCCTGCCCATATTTTAAGAACTGCTTCTGCGCCAGGGAGGTGGAGGGTGTGAAACACACCAGAAATAGGAAGTTCTGAGTCCAAGTTCAACACTCCACCCACGGCGTTCACGGCTGTATCTGCTCCCTGAAAAGAGGCAAGTGGGGTGTGCAAGGTGCAGGGAACTCCCCAGCTTCATTATTTCCCGTGGGTATCCATCCCCGTTTTGGAGAGGCGTGATCATTGCTGGTTCCTGCATCCGTAAAGACGCTCCAGCTGCCAGGGAGGGAGAACTGAGAGGGTCAGTGACTCACCTGGCCAGCAGCTCTTGACTCAGGTGAGGAAACTCTGCCTTCATTGGGGGAAGGGTTCATGGAGAAGAGAGCCTCTCCCCAAACAGACAACAGTCACAGTGGGATCTCTTCCCTGTGATGATTGCTCACTTGTCTAGCAAGCCGCATTCTATCAAAGGAAAAGGCATTTAGGAAGCTGAAGGTTGCTCTGGGTAGATCCCCTTCTCCCTGCTCCTCCAAAGTGGGGAAAAGCCACAGATCAGACATTCCCAGCATACAGAGCCTCGGCTCTATGGCTGTGCCCAAAGCAGGGCGGGTCTGTAATGCTCTTCAGAAAGCAGTATTGAGGGGGCACAATCTCCAGTGGTGCAACTCCCTTAATGTCAGTTGAATTACACCAGTGGAGAATTTGGCCCATGGTCTTTGCACCACTGAATTCAATGCTAGATCCCACAAAAAGAGGCAATAAATCTCCTTTCGGATTAAAGCCCGTGGATCAGGTTCCCAAAGCAATTCCCAGGGAGCTGGCTGAAAACCACCTATTAGAATCACTTCGCAGTGATTCTCACCTGGACTCTTGCTGGAGGAACAAAACGACTGAATCCCCGTGATCCCAAGATGGGGGAGGTGTCTGAGTGGGGGAGATGGGGTGGGGTAGGGTAGGATGAGGTGTTTCCAAGGCAGACTTGGGAACCAATGGGGGAAGGACTGTGGGGGGAAAGCCCAGTGGTGATTGAACATGGAGACTGAGTTCCCATCTCCTGCAATGAATTGGTCCTGCAAAGAAAAATTTCCTCACCAGCCTGTGTTATATAGGAAATCTGACTAGGTGACCTAATGGTCCCCTGTGGCCTTGATGGATCTAGGAAAGGTCACTTCAGAGCAGCAAGGGGAGGTTTTGTGTCTCACAGAAGGTCCCAAACTCCCCCACCTGATCATGAGAGCTTGGCTTCCACATTCAACAGGTGACAGAGAAATAGTTAACACGTGCGAGTGCAAGAACCCCAGGCAGCAGCTGCCCAAGAGCACGGGGTGCAGGACTAAGCCAGTGCGCACAGGCTGCCGTAAACATGAAGACATTCTGCAGTGCTCTGCTGGCTCTGTACTTGGCTTTCAAGGTTGGAGAAGCTCGAGGTGAGTTTCAGATTCTTTTCCTCTTCTTTTTCTTCCCTGCCCTTTTTAATCATCTTCCCTCCCCTCCTTCCAGCCCCTTTCCTCTTCTCCATTCCCTTTCCTTCTCTCCTCCCCCTCCCCTTTCCTCT
>ML675616.1:84400895-84431225 GCA_007922155.1 Mesoclemmys tuberculata | reverse complement strand
CAGAGGGGATGCTCACTGCTGATGGAGTGTTGACGTCGAACCCACGACGGCCCCATGCCACGGAGGGCACCCCCAGCCCTGAGCTGGGCCCTGAGAAACCTGGTGTCGTAGTCCCTGTTTCATGTCCTGCTTCAGCCCCTTCCTCTGGAGCTCACCTGCTTGTATTTGGGAACTATGTTGTATTCCCCAAGAACCCCAGCATCCCCCCAGAACCCATCAGTGTTTCCTTGCCCGTCCTACTGGAGGGAGTTGATACTTCTGAAGCCCAGCCCATGCAAGACAGTAACATGGTCATGTTCAATCCCGATGGCACTGGGCCGGTTTTTCTGGAGCAGGTGGGAGAATACTGCTTCTTTCCTGGCCTCAAACCTGGTGAGAAGACCCCTGTGGGTGAGATCAACCCTCTGGCTGATAAAACTTCAGAAGCCGTACGGGCATTTGGAAAGCCTCCCCGTGGTGGAGGGTGTGTGGATGGCAAGCAAGAGCCTGCATGTCACATACAGGCCATTCAGCTCTTCAAAACCCTGAAGTGTGACGATTACTTTGTGTTGCCTCCGTGGGAAGGGCAGGGCGCAGCTGTCAGGGCCAAGGAGGTGTGCTAGTGCTGTCAGAGAGTATTGGGGAGGACAAAAGGGCAGGTGAATGGATGAAAATTCCACCACTGGGAGCACGTTGTCACTGTTTCTTCTCCCAAACCCATTCAGGAAAAGCAGAATGAGTCATTCTTTTACCCAGCCCTTCTTCTTCCAAAGTGGGTGGTGTTGATACTGGATGTTTATTGATCCGTGTGGATACCAGTGAGACCTGGTATGCCAAATTTGCATCTCGATAATGTTTAATGTGCAAGGTTTTCTGTAAATATACTAGTTAAATACAGTGCCCAAAATTAACTACAATATATCATAGTCACTAAGCCTAGACAGCTAAGCAGTCACTCAGAAGGCTCTATGTAGGAAGGGCTATCTTCAGGGGCCCCGTCAGGGACTCAGTGGATCCTCTGGTCCAACCGGCAGCACCTCCCGTGGAATCAGGCGTTGATGGAGTGGGCCCCTTTGTCTAAGTGGTGACTTTTTATACCTTTCTATAAACAGCTTCCACCTAATTGCCTCTCTACTAATTATTACTACTATTATTAATCTATGTGCAGCTGCAAGCATACATGTTATGTATTTTCTCTTATTATGTGCGGTGTTATGCAGAAATTGAGACATCTGCAAGGTTACTCAGTATTCCTATTTGTCTCTGCCAGCCAGAAGATGTCAGGCTGCGGAGGTCAAAATAGTCAAGCAGGCAATGTAAGCTACACTAGGCCTCAAAACCATGGTCAGACAATTCATATATTGCACTGGGTCTCCAACAGGTGGCAGAGGTCAATCAGCACCATCTCCTCCTCAAATGAATCGGTGTACTTGGATAGAGAAGCAAGGAAACCTGTCCTCATTGGAGAGATCTGCTCATTACACACAGCTCTAATCCATGGTTCTGAGGAAATGTAATGCTGAGGTCAATTCACGGTGTGAATGATCAAACTTCATGTCGCAGATAAGACCCTGGCCCAAGCATCTGGAATGAAATGCCTCACATTCTTAAAACAGATTTAGTTTAATTAGTGAAATAATAGTCATCCAGAAGTATTTGTGTTGGAAGGATGTAGATACCAAGAAAGGGTTGGAATTGTTAAGGCTGGGACAAGGTGGGTTGGGGTAAAGGGGTGAAACAGAAATGGGGAAACTTGGCTGCATATGAAGAAATCTTTCGTATCTGTGACTATATCCTGCAGAATAATGTCTCTAGGGAGACTGTGGAACCCCCATCAAAACTAAATCAGGACAAACAAAACTAAACCAGACAAAGCCATGGAGGATTTACATTACTGCAGGTAAAACTGGGGTTGAGGGAGGCTGTGCAGATGGATAAACTATGACTTAATGGGTCTTGTCTATCTCTAATTACTAAAATACTATGACTTTCTGGATCTCCAGTGCATTGGCTGTTTGTACAATATGATAGCAGCTAACTAGCAGCTTTGGTGAGCGCTAACTGTGCCAAAGAAAGAGAACCCAGTCCTTTCCTGTTCCTCTATGGCAAGGGAAGGCTTTGCAAGAGAAAAACAGTGGCTCAGAGCTGCCACCTAGTGATCAGACCTAGCAAAATCATCTCTCAGTTCATCGGTGAGCGCCATTACTGATTTAGATGTGTCATCTACCAGGTGTTTGAGTCTGACTTTGGTGTATTGACATGTGTGACGGGGATGGAGGAAAGGGCAATGCTGGCTGTTTGTTTGTGTTATTCCTGCTATGTTAACTGGAGGGTGCCAGTCCTGCACTGTGCAGTGTAATCCTCCTTTTGGACAATTTAAATGCTGATAAATTCATCAGTTTTTAAACTTTAAGACATGAAATGTGTACTCAGTTGCTCTTGAAACCAAAAGGCAGTGCTGCCTCTGGTGGACCAGGGTGTAGACAGATGCCATACAAGCTTTCCCAACCCAAGTCATTCCGGATTTGTTGCATACCTTGCTAATCCAGTCCCAGGCCTTTCATGAATGGAGAAGGCTATGTGTGCCAGTCTGTGCTGTGGTTTTGTTAGGTTTATATGTAGGCATTAGAATGAGACTACAAAAACCCATGCATTAACTCAGCCCATGTTCCCAGATGCCTGTATGAGTATTAACTCACTGCACCACCCACCTGCCCCGTTTTCTGTATCCCAGATAACCGCTGTAGGCCTGTGGGAGCCGTTGGCCGAGGCACGGTACACATGCATAGGGTGACAGTCCCAGCTTTGAAGTGCTTACAGTGTAATTTAAGGCAAGACTCGAACGGGTGTGACTGACAAAAGGCAGGAGGGAGGACGAGGCCAATATAAGCAAAGGGTTACACAGGCCAGTGGTGTGCATCACTAATCATTTGAACCCTGTCCTCCTTTATGTGAATCAATAATTAACAGCAATTCTCACTGACCCTACCTGGCGCTAGAGAGTGGGCAATTTCCTGTAGGCTGCACAGAAGAAAAAAGTTTATTATCCAAATCTCTGGGCGTCTTCCACACAGAAATGCATGGCCTCAGTTTGCACAGAGCTCAGGGCAGCGTCCCAGGCTGCCAGCAAGCACCATTCTAGTGAGGGCGGTTGCTTGGCTGAGGTTCCGGTTTTGCCGCCCAGGCTCACGTTGTGTGGTGCCATCCCCAGCGTGCTATTCAGAGGAGTATGGAGGACAGGCCCAGGCTCTGAGGCTTTACTGTCACAATGCTGAAGCAGCAGCACGGGCTCCATCGCTAACTTGCTGGGTACCTGAAGGGCTGTACCTAACTGGCACAGGACTCCTCCTTCTGCATTAGCCCAGGCATGCAACGTGCCGGGTGGTGATGTCCAAGGGTGCCGTGGCTGGAGAGGCTGCGCTGCATGCTGAGACCTGCGCCACGCCATGCTGAAGCAGAAGCAAGCCCAGTTGGAGGCTTCCCTTTTTAGTCCATGAGCAATTATTTCTCCCCCACACTGTGAACCTTGGAACATCCGAGCCGGTCATGGGTAATTGCTGAGGCTGGGAGCCAATCAGCCCATAGTTAGCACTGGTTACATTTTAACCGCTTCTGTTTGCAAGTCCCAGGCATTGCTCTGCAGTCAGCACTGCTCTGACCTCACCCAGCTGACAGAGAGTGGAGAAACAGCCCTAATTTGTGCCCAGAATCAGTGCACCGCCGAGGGCAAAATGATCAGCAGTTCCAAGCTTGAGAGTGGGGGTGGGGCAGCTGGGGAAAGAGAGGGTCCCTCTCCCCTTGCAAACTCTTTGTGGCAAGTAGGTGCACTGCGTGGGGCCAGCAGGAAGGAGCAAGAACTAGAAGCCCATGGGTTCTCTGTGGGGCCGTGTCAGACAGGACAGCCCTGAGCGGATCCCAAACCACCACTGCACCCCCAGCCAGTGGACAGTGTTTCTGTGTGACGCCCCCTTGCCAGCCACGGTTCATCTGCTCCCTTCTGAGGGATTCATTCCCCTTTGGATTTCCTGTCTGAGCAGTGCACCTAGATAGGAGAGCACGTGGACCCTGCAATGGATGGATGGATGTTGCTATGGGAGATGGGGCTTAGACAGGCAGGAACGGCTTGTCACAATAGCCCCAGAAACGAACCTCCTCACAGTCAGCAGCCTGGGGAATCCAAGGCCAGCAGGGGTCCCCCTGCACCCTTTCCGTTCCTTTATGGTGAGATGGGCTTTTTGGCACTGGCTTGGGTTTTGGAGCTTATGAGTTTGGGTGGGTGACCTGCTGTCTCCAATTCTGAGGTCAGTGTTGGCAGGTTTTCCCACAGCCTCTGAAAGTCCCTAGCAATGCAGGAGCTCTCCAAGCAAGCCTCAGTTCAGCCACCTTAAAGCAACATAGCAAGAATTATGAGAGGGAAGGGAATTGCCTCCTGCCTCCCAGTTTCAGCCTCTGAGAGGGACAAGAGTTACACCTGGATGCTGTACTGACAGGGACTGACTCCCTAGAAACACCTGCAAAAAAAGTTTACATAGGCAGTGCCCACAGACTGAGGTTTGCACATCATCTGGCCAAGCTCCCACTGTGCTTCCAGCTGTTCAGGAGAACGCTGTACAGAATCCAGGGGCTGAGAAGGAAAAGGAGCTGGCAGCCATCAAAGTGCCGGCCGTGATCGTTCAGTCATGGGCATCCTCCCGTCACACATCTGCATGCACACACACACGTTCTCTCTCCCCAGTGGAAACCCATTCCAGCCCTGCCATTTACTTAATGCTGTCCCCATCTGCTGGCTATTCAGTCTCCTTGTTCATTCAGTGCTGGCCTTCCTCTTCACACCCCCACACTGCTCACCCCGGTGGACCCCCCCCCGGCCACAGTTTCATCCAGCAGGGAATGCGTGAGAACTGTTTCCAAGTCCATTCAGTCCTCTCACACTCGGCTGTCCCAAAGACTCTCCCTCCCTTTTCCTAGGATAAGAGGCTTTGCCGTTGTGTTTCTGCCAGCTGATTCCCCAGCTCTCCTCCTGCTAATCCTATTGTTGATGCTCAGCAAACAAATTGATAGAGGCAGCATGGAGGTTTATTCTAGCGCTAGGGAGAGCAGGTTCCCTTTTGGAGAACGCTCACTTCTCTATCCTTTGCCTTCTAGGATTTGGTACCTTTGTTCTTCTCCCCATATTTCTGCTCCAAAGCTTTTTGCAGGTTAAGATTTAGGGCATTTTTCTGATGCCATCGCCCTATAAAAAGGACAAAGCAGACTTCAATCACTGCTTCACGCCGAATGATACCACTCTGCCTGTGGATAAGAACCAGCCTTAATGGTTTCCGCCCACCTGTGGCAGTGCTTAGCCCTAGCTCAATGGCTCCTCTCCTGTTACAATGCCCAGCTGTAACCCATCAGTGCCCTTGTTTTGTCCGCACCGTCTAAAGTGCGTCAGTTGCTCGCTCAGGACAGAAGCCTTACCTAGCTCATCGGTTTTCCTTCCATGCCAATGCTTAGGATCTCTGACTGCCCTTTGAATCACATCCGGGGTATAAGAATCCTTCATCAGGCTTTTACTCTCTATCGGACCACCTGCAAGAAAGAGCGTGTGCAGGAATTGTTACCCTGAGGCACTCTGCTGCTGGCACCAGCGACCTACACCAGTGGTCGAAAGGGAGACACAGATGACATTAGCGCTTTCATTGGGATTGAGTCAGCCATGTGCTCTGCTGGGGGCTGTGGAATGGCTCTGTGATCACTTGGCCTCTGTCCAGTGCCTTCTTGCACATTGTCTGCTAGTACTTCCTACCCCATGGTAGAGCAGACCCAGGGTGGGCCTCATTCTTAGTCTTGCCCGTAGGTCCACTTTTTTCTCAAACACCTATGTGCATTCTTCCCCGCTGCTCCCCATACCTGGGTGTAACTCACAAAGCCACCCTCTTGCCTCTTAAATCCCGCCTTCAAACCTACCTCTGCTGTGAGAGATGCCTACAGATCATTGCTATCCGGCCCTGGTGAGCTGCGACTTCTCTTGGTCCCTTCTAGCCCTGCTCAGTTCTTGTTGGTTTCATTGTTACCTCATCCTCCCAAGCCACCCAGACCTGATTTGGCTGTGTCATCCACTTCTTGATGCCAAGTGTGAGCGTCCTGGGGGCGGGACTCTCTTCGGTGTTACCTGGCTACACAAAACCTGCCACAGTGAGGCCCTAATTCTTGACTGAGGTTCCTAGGTGCTACCACAGGGCACATGACATAATAAACATAATCCAGCTTGTGCAGGCACATAAAGAATTGGGTCAAGAGGTGCCTGTCCAACAGGCACTCAGATATCATGCTGATGAGAGCCGTATAAATAGCTAGCTCAACAGCCAGATTTGATCAGACTGCGGACCCTGGTGGTACAGAGACTTGGGGGAGAGGCTTCGGAGCAGCATTTCTGCGAAGGCCTCAAAAAGGAACAAGCATGCGATTTGAACTGGAGCTATTAGCAAGGGACATTTGATTGCAAGAGCTAACACCCAGGCAGCACTCGAATGGTGCGGAGCTAGGTGCTCCTGCGGGATCCTCATGTCTCGCTATTACGGGTTGGAAAGAAGGAAGATGGGAAGATAAAGAAAAGGGGAAACGGGGAAAAAGGCTGTATCCTGCTAAAGGAGCATTCTGCAGAAGAGAGGTGAGAGTAGGGGGAAGAAGGGGGAGGGAGATGTATAATTAAAGAGACACCCCGACCAGTGCAGAGGCCCAGAGGTGATGCAAACTGTACAGGGTCATCTGGGGATAGACATGGAGGGCCCCTCACCTTGGAAGATGTTTGACCTCAGGTTGTAACCCAGTTCATAATAATCAGCAAAGGGTGTGGTAGCCATGGGATTCTCCGGTGTTTTGGGTGCCCGGTTGCTCAGTCGTTTCTGCCCCTCGATCAGTCCAGCCTCACACAGAGTACGGCGTGCCTGGGAAGCACAAAAGTCCTGGTGTCAGTCTGGACCCACAAACCCCAATTACACCCAACTCCCTGGAGGTGCCTCTAGCCCTGAGTGCAGGCCGTGGATGTATCCTAATCCCCAGGGGCAAGCCCTGCCCTTGAGTGCACCTCTCTCACCAGTGTGTACCCCTAATCTCTGGATGCACCCTAAAGACAAGGGCTATTTCAAACCTTGTTTAAATGGGTGCAGCTGAGCTGAAATCAATGGCGGGTCATCTTCTTACAACAGGTCTGAATTTGGCCCGTGGGTGTGTGCTGGGACCCTCCCTTCCCCAGCCTCTAGGGCTGTAATGCTATTGTTGACTCTAATGGCCTTAACCCTCTGCTTTGTCACCTTGAGTGCAAGGAGGGAGGGGGAGACAGACAGAGAGAACACAAGAGACTGCTGAAGATCTGACGGTTCTGGGTATGGCATTTGCTACTGGGGTAACCGGACCCGCCTCCAGCTGCAAAGCCCAAGTGCCTCCCCATAAAACACCTTCCTCCAGCTGTTGGACTTCAAATCGTCCAGCCTTCCTGAACCCTTCCCCACAAAGTAACCTCCCCCTCCCCCCCAGCTGGACTGTGACACCATTTCTTCCACAACCTGCTCCTCAGTGACGAGCTCGTCCACGATGGTGCTCCCGAACTTGTGTTTGATGTTAATTGGAATGATGCTGCTTTTTTTCTCCTGAAGGAGCTTCCCCTCTGCTTTCACATCTTGCCCTATTGATGCGATGGATTTCTTAGCACTTAAGCCATTCCGGAATTCCCTCGTCTCCTTGCGGCTGGTCTTGGTGGTCTTTCGGGGCATTCCAGGCCCCCTGGGCCCCAGCAGTCGATGTTGCCCTGCTCCTGGTTCTCTGGCATCTGAGGCTTGGACCCCTCCTACCTCCTTCTGGATAGACGTTGCAAGCTTTAGGAGACTTCCTCTCCTCCCTCTTTGATATTGCCCCACTGCTGGTTCCTTAGCACCTAAAACGTTCTGGGCTTCTTCTCCTTCCTCTCTGGTGCGATGGCACCGTGCAGAGGGAGTTTTGGGCCGGAGACTCTGTTTGCTATAGCTTCTGGTGTGAAGATGTTGTGCAGAGGGGGATGCCTGGGATTTGACTTGAGGAGAGCTCATGGATGTTCCGCTATCTGTAGGGCTCTTGGAGATCTCCCAGGAGGTTCTACTGGAACTTTTCAAGGAGGTTCTCTTGCCGCTGGCCCGTGCCCCAGCCAGGACACGCTCCTTGTTGCCATCTCCAGGTTCCACTTAAAGACAGAAGGAAAAGCTCAACATCATGTTGGTAGAGACTGGTGTTTTAAAGGCAACAATAAATGATCTTGCATTGCACAGCGTCATTGTTAAACAAACAATGTAGTTTCAGAGCCTCACTGGAAGAGGCAGCATAACCTACTGCCCCAGAGCTGGGTGGGGGCTGCGCAAGGAGCTCATATGTGTGTTGCACATATATGTCGTCACATCTCCAGAAACACACACACACAAAGGTATAACTAATCAGCATGTGCACACTGACCCATGCTTGAACATTCTCATGGCAGCATGCATGCATGTCTGAACATTCGCCCTGTCACGCACGCTCATCTGTTGCCTTTAATTGGCACATACCCACATGAATGCCCTCTTGCATAAACACACCCGTATCTAAACAGAGCAGGCATGCCCATGATAACTCATTCCCAGAGGTGGATGTAGCTAATCAGCTCACAGAACCATGCGATTAGCCTCTCATACACATGCATCTCCAATCAGCATGCATTCATGCCGCCAAGTAATCATACAGGAGCCCAGCTGGTGTGTAAAGGGTGGAAGAAAACCCCCATGGAAGTTGGGTGCTAGAGCACCTGTGAGAGCTGCAAACTGGGGGGGGATTGGTGAACAAAGCAGCAGCTCCACTGTGTCTCTTACCTGATGGGTCATCGGCCAGAACAGATGCATGTTTTGGTGCATCAGGTGTAAGGGAGGCCGAGGTCATAGGAACCTCCTTGAAAGAGAAACAAAGGCTCTGTTAGGAAGGCACAGAACAGGAATTTGGGTTGGGTTGGGCTGGTTGTTCGTCTCCCTCAGAAGTAAGATGTGTCTCAACCAAATAGAGAGGGTGCCACACCAGATTAACATAGAATTTGCTGCACCAGATCAATATAGGAATTACCATGCCAAAGCAGCCCATTGGGCCATCAGGTCCATAATCATCTCTTATAAAAAAATACTGCAGTGTTCTACAGAAATGGTCCAAAAGGTAATAGCCTGTAATGTTCTATAATCAATTCCTTTAGAATACCGTTGGTTAAGGGCTGCCATGGACAGAGGGCAGTGAAAATATTATTCTTTGTTATGTATATTACAAGTGGCATCTAGAGGGCTCAGCCAAAAGATCAGGACTCCATTGTGTCAGGTGCTGTACAAACACAATGAGAGACAGTCCCTGACCCAAAGCATTTAAAGTCTAAATAGACAAGACAGACAAAGCGGGGGGAGGGGGGAGAGGGAAGTACATAGCACACTTCTGCAATGCTGTACATGGGGGGGAGAATCCTTCCTGACCCCTGCAGTGATCATTTTATGCTTTGCTTTGACTATCCTCAAGCCGCGATAACTGCACACGCTATCTGTCAAACAATAAGAAAGCCCATTTGTTAAGAAAAACAGATACTGCATTTTACTCTGTGCCTTTCAATGGCAGCAGACTCCACAGACTGACTATTCCATGAGGAAGGAGTGTTTGAGTAGATGTCGTAAGCAAATCCCATTCAGGCCTCTAACTTCTGCCCTGGCCCATCTCTGGCCTCTAGCAATCTTACATGTTGCATGGACAAACCTGAATACAGAGCTTCCAAGGTCCTGTTCCAACCCACAGGGACGTCCATGGACAGGCTCCAATTGACTTCCTGGCCAGTAGATCAGGCACTGAGGGAGGGCACATGATTGCTCCATGGGACAGAATTATGTTCTTGACTGTACTATTTTCAATCCCTTTTAAGAGCACCCAAGCATTTTAATTGTATTTTTATCATATTGAAGGATTCTGTGTCACTAAATGTGTCTCCCCCCCTTGCTCCTATGTTAACTCCTGCCTCCCATCTAGAATAAAATCAAGTTACCACCATTACTGTTACCATGTCCATGGGTAGAGGGTGGCTTGTTCCCCAGACCTGCAAGTCTCCCATTTGTGGGTCACCCTTTGACTCAGAAGGCTTGGGGTATTGTCTCCCCTGCTTTCCTTCTACCACAAAACACATTCCTTAGTTTGCCCCGGCTTCTGGTGAGCTGAGAGATTTTAAAGTTCACCTGGAGATCCGCTTTTCTGGGATTTGAACTAATTACGTACCATTATTACTATTTAGTATTTTTCCTACAATAGTGCCTCAAGCCTCTGGCTGAACTCAAGCCCTCATTCATGGACTGATAACTCTTAAGGCCAGAAGGGACTGTTAGATCATCTAGTCTGACCTCCTATATAGCACAAGCCACAGAGTTTCGTCCAGTGACTCCTACATTGAGCCCATTGTGCTAGGCACTGTACATACACATATTATAAGAAACAACTCCTGACCGAAGAGCTATAACATAACCAAATTCTTTTCTCTGCCTTTTTCCGAAGACCCCAGATAAATTATTATAATAGTTTCTCAAGTATTTTCACAGTGTACCACTCTCCTGTCATCCTGGCTTCCACTGCCCAAGGAGAAATAAAGGAGTTGTCCCTATGGAGCAAAAAACTAACCTTCTCAGGCTTCTGAAGGTATTGCTGTGTCATTCTGACAAAGTCTCTGGCTGGGAAAAGTGCTATTATTATTATAGATGAACTATACACCTGCCAGAAGTGGCCTGGTATCTTCTGCCAAATGGGGCTTAGGATCAGCTGCCAGAGGTGGCCAAGAATAGCCCCCCATACCTGCCACATGTGGCCTGTACTGGCATCAAAAAGATAGTGAGATCAGTGTGCTGCTTCAGGCCTGAAAAGCAATGTGGCAGCACTTATGAAGTGGTGTCTTTGATTGGCTCATCCTTTCTTTGTTTGTGTGTCTATCTGGCTGAGTTTCTTTGTCTCTGAAAGGGGGCGGGCGGGGTGGGGGGGCTCAGCTTCGAGAATGAGGCTCAGCGGTGAAGCCTTTCTTGTAAATGTCTCTCTCACCTGTTCCATGGTCTCAGCTGAGGTGACAAAATGATTCTTCTAACCAGGCGGGTCCTGCTGAAGTCCAGAAGTGCAGGCAAAGAGGTGGAACTAAGAGTAAGTATCAGGGATGGTTGCTAAGGAACAACCCTCCCCATCTATGAGCTGTAGTTACTATGGGAACCAAAATAAACAAGGCACAGTTTGGTGTCATCTTTGGGATTGAAAAAAACTCTTGTCTCCAAAAGAGCACAGGCCCACCAGTTCTGAGCATATGTGTGGGATTTCTTGATGGCTCTCATACTAAAATAACAATTAATAGGACTTTGCACTTCTACAGCATCTTCCACCCACATCTCCAGATGGTATTAACTATGTCCCATACACCTCCCCAGAAGGAAGGTGTCATTACTCCCCCTTTACAGACTAGGAAAGAGAGGTTAAGTGATTTGCCCAAGGTCACACAGTGAGTCCATGGCAAATCCAGGACTACAACCCTCCCTGCTTGATGCCCAGGCCTGTGCTTTCATCACAAGACTGTGCTTCCCATTTCTTTAGGAGTGTTGGTAACTCGGCCTCACTAGCTCTCAGCCCAGCTACTTTTTCTCGGAGCCTCTCACTGGAGAGTGTAACTTTCCCAGTGTAACATGGCTGTTCTTCCTTCAGCCACACGTTGTAACATCACAGACTGATGAGGTCCTCCAGTCACTGGGGAAGATTAGAGGTGCACATAGACACATAATCGAAAGGCAGAGATTTTATTCAGGGGTGATTAAAAAAGAAGATAGTCCAGTTTTGTAAGAACAATTATCAGGTTTTTAGTCTAAGTATAACACAGAGTGAATTTCATACATTCCCTCCCATCATTCCCAGATCCCTTGGTGAAGATGGTTGACAAACCCCACTCCCAATGAATGCTAAAGGACTGCATTGCAGTGTCACTCCATTTATGCCTTGTTGCGCTTCCACTCAGAGATCTTCTGCTCCGGTGGGGCCCGGCGGAACCACTCTGACCAGGATCCATCATAGATGGCCACATCTGGCTTGCCACAAAGGTACGCCGCCAGGGCAATGTGGCATGCCGTGACCCCCTTACGGCACGTGGCAATGAGTGGCTGCGAGAGGTCCACCTTCTTCTCCTGGAACATACTCCGAATCTCCTCTGGGCTCTTCTCGAAGCCAGCTTCAGTGAGGAATTTAAAGAAGGGCATGTTCAGTGAGCCGGGGATGTGACCTGGTTCAAGCCCTAAAACACCCCAGAGAGAAAACGACGTGTGAGGAGAGTGTTCAGACAGACATCCACATAACATGGCACCATCAGAGCCTATAAATCCCTTCAAGGGAATAATTCACAATCTGAGACAACATTGGAGGTGGAGAGTGATGAGCTAGAAGCTACAGAACACTAGGCTAGGACTGTGGTTCAAAGGTATTTAGGTGCATTGATTTCAAAGGGAGTAAGGCACTTAAATTCCTTTGAGCATTTGGATCTAAGATTCTTAATGGACAGAGACACCATCACTGCAGAGATTCAAGAGCAGGTAGAGCAGACATTCGTGGGACTGGGGTAAATAGAAAACCAAATAGAAGATATGGATGAAAGGATCAGACTGGAAGATCCGGTGGCCTCTGCTGTTTACTGAATGGACTAAATTCACTAGAGTTGCATGTGCTTATGTCAGTGGTGAATTTGAGTTTCTTAAATAATCTCTGCTGCCAGCAATGTTAGGTGGGGGTGATTTGAACAGTCAGAAGCCAGGAATACCATGAAAACTGTTCTGAGCCAGTGAGCCCAGCATTTATTTGGCTGTGTCACTCATCGATCCTCTTCTAGAGAAGTGAGTTGTCAGGCCGGCAACATTTAGGGGTCACCAGTGGCTAGTCAATTACAGCCGGGCTAAGTGGGTATAAAACATCACCTCTAGTGTGAGTGGTGCATTTGGACTTTTGTAGCATTTTAAATCCACTCGGCACTGGTGTAAATGAGGGTCAGACTCTCTGGTGGTGTAAGTTACTTCAAGAAAGTTCTGCCAATTTGTGCCAGCTGAGAATTTGACCCAAGGTTAAGGCCTTTAGTGCAAGGGAGACTTCAAAAAACGATGAATGAGATTTTAAATGTCTCACTGTAACCCACAGCGAACTACATTATGGGCCTGATCCAAAGCCCACTGAAGTCAGTGGGAGTCTTCCCATTCATTTTAATGTGCTTTGGATCAAGCCCTGTAAGAGAAGGAGCCTAAACACTGGCTTGAAATTAGTCTCCAGTGGGTGAGACAGGTTTGAATGTCTAAAGTGCCTGAAAGACACAAGTCATGGGACAATCATGATAAACACTCATCTACATCTTAAAGACAGGTCACCACCAGTCCCCAAGTCAGTGGGATGGTCCTGATTGTTTTGGGTTTGTTCACTACCCCACAAAGCCAGTTTAAAGAGTCACCAAGTAATTTTAGGCCTCGCAATGCCATGACTTTGTATCATAATGCGGCATCACGACGTGATGATATTGCAGTTTCATCACTCATGGATGCAGCATCACAAAGTGAAGTTGCAAAGACTGTGACGTTATTTCTTCCCACAGGTAAAGCTAGAAGGTTGGGAGGCAGAAACTGTAACAATGCTAGATCCCTTTGGAAGGTTGCGCTGTGATTGTGTGAGGTCTCACTGTTCCAGACGGACATTATTCGTCTCATTTGCTGCTTGATTTGTCTCCTCTGAGCTCCTTAAAAACTGGCTCCAGCTCCCAGCAGCATTCACACGCTTCCCTTGAAAACGGTCACAGCATTGCCTGGCAAATGCTGGGCTGAGAACAATTTTCACTCCTGGCTTTTTTTTAATTAAAAGTATATATTGATTTGAACTGTTGTTCCAGTCCTTGGGTGTCTCAACCTACACGCACAGGTTACACACATTTCTTCTCTATTACAGAGATTTGGTTTATTTTTACTTGTGCTTTTAATTATTAAAAGTGAGTCCATCAGCACAGACGCAGTGTGCATTCACACCTGTCAAAAACAATACAAAGTGAGTTAATCAAATACTGTCTGAATTCAGATGCTCAGCCATTAACCTGTGTGGTAAAGTCAGGCCAGATGGCTACAGAAGAATATACCAGGGCTGGTATGAGGGCACAAAAGGGTTAAAAACATACTGCCCTACAGGTGGAGGGGAAAGTACAGCACGGCAATTAAAGACACCTGGGCCCAATGAAGGGCAGGGCCAAGGGTATTTAAACCCTGCCTTTCCTAAAGGAAGGAAGGGAACATTTTTAGTAGGGGCTGCTAGAAGGTCTGGGACAGCCACAGGAGATGGTTCTCTTGCAGGCCAGGAGACAGAGCTTTGCTACAGCTAGGGAAAGCAAGGTAGTTGGGGTTGTCCTGACCATAGAAAGTGGAGGTGAAGTGTGAGACCCATGAGGGGGAAGCTGGCAGTGAATTCCAGAGCTCAGGGCCTTCCGCTAAAAATACCTTGTCACTTGCCCCTGATGTTCAAATAGCAGGGACTATTAACAAGAGCAATAAAGTGCAGGGAGAGAGGTAATTCCTTAGGTAAGCCAGGAGCCAAACAACATAGAGCTTTAAATTATGGGGATTATTTGTATTAACAAAGGATGTAGGCACCCTAGTCATGGACCAGAACCCCATGGTGCTAGGTGCTGTACACAGAACAAAAAGCCAGTCCTTGCCCAAGTAGCTTACAATCTAAGCATAAAATGAGGCAACAGAAGGACCCAGATAACCTGCCAGAGGAGTACAAGGGAACAATGAGACAGTATGACAGGGTGTGATCTCTGCACACCAGCAGCCTAGCTGTTGTCAAGTTTTTATAGGCAACACAGCAGAGGAGCATTTCGAGGAGGGGTTTGAAGGTGGATAATGTGCTAGTTTTACAGAGGCAAGTGTGAGGGGCAGTGTGAGGGTAAGCATGAAGGCGTTTGCTTGGTATTGTAACAAGTGAGCCTTGGAAGCTGACATCGTGGGCTGATCAGAAACATGCATCGCCAGCAAATGAGAAACCATAGGTAGGGTGAGGGCTGACTGTGAAGGCCATTGAAAGTGAAGACAACCAGCTGATGTTTGGTACAAGAGAAAAGGGCAGCCACCGGGGGAACACCTTGAATTGCACTTAGACGCAAGCACAAAGAGAGAAGGCTCTTTCTAGCACCACATAAGGTATGCTTTCTGGGTGGGATTTTCACAAAGTGCTTAAATGACTTAGGAGCACAAATGCCCCTGACTTTCCATGGGAGTTACAATCCTCAATGACTTAGGAACTTTTGAAAAACCAACTCCCTATGCCTGGACCCAGGAAGCAAGTGGGCAGCTGTATTCTGCACCAGCTGTAGCTCCCAAGTGGTTGTCAGTGGTAGCCCCATTGGAGAGCATGCTAGAGTAGCCCCAGGCTGGAGGTCACAAAGGCATGGGCCACCTCAGACAAACTGTCACAATCACTGTGCCAAATGCAGATGGAAAAAAGCACTTCTGGCTAGCAAAGCAAACTGGAACACCAGGAGCAACTGAGGTCACAAGAGTAGCCTTGTAGAGAGGGGGAGTGGCCTTCCTCCAAGATTGACAAGGAGGGATGGCCATTCACCCCTGGTGGGTGGAGCCAGGAGGGCTATGCCCACCATACTAGAAGCAGAGAGGGGCAAGAAAAGAACAGGGATCTAGGCAATAATTAATAATCAATTTATTTGGAGAGTTGACCCTCTTTTTCTGTTGCCTGCCAAGAAACTGAGAGATTCTCAGGGGTGTTTATTCACGACTTCTTCGGCAAATTCTTGCTGGGCAGATTGTTTGTGCCAAATATTTTAAATGTGACATTACTGGTAAATTAGTCATGATTGTTATTATTATTAATTTGAGTTATGGTAGCATCAGGGGGCCCCACTCAAGATTGGAGGCCTATTGTGCTAGATGCTGTATAAATACATGGAAAAAGACAGTCCCTGCCCCAAGGAGCTTACAATCTAAACAGATGAAGGTGGAAGAAGGGAGAGAATTATCCCCATTTTACAGACAGGACCCTGAGGCCCAGAGAGAGGAAGTGACTTGCCTAAGAAAGTCAATAGAGCCACTAATGGAACATAGGACTCCTAAGGACAAGGCCACTCTTCCACCCCAAAAACACCCTTCTTCTCTAAGTCACATGCACTTGTTTCAACTCCTGATTGGATGACTGTTACAGAGTGACTAGTCCCTGTGAGAGGAAATAAGCAACACTATGCCATAATTAATCAGCTGCTTCCCAACCTGAGAGGGTGGGGCTAAGAACATCAGGTGATAGTTTAATGAACACCTGGACCTTATAAAAGCTCTGTCTGCCAGAGGAAACACAGATGTGGGCAGGCTCCTACCGAAGGATCTGTAGCAGTCAGGGGAACCCAGTGCTCTAGACCAAAGTAGGGGAGGATGTCAGGAACAGGGCCCAGATAGGGGTCTGGCTCAGTGTCTGGAAACTGGGCTGAAGGGAAGCTTCTAAAGGATCTTTTTGTTTGTTGGGATTTTTAGCTGGACTTTTGCTACCCTGGAAGGAGCTAAGTTTTATTCGTGACTTGGACAGAAGGCTATGCCACATCTCCAACACAGATTGGTGTGTGGAGAACTGAGGCAATCCGCCCTGGGGAAGGAAACTGAGGCAGAGAGTGCTGGCACTGTGGGCTAGCTACACCCTGTAGCAACGACCTTTATAATCAACAAACAACAGCATTGATTGCAGATTGCACAGCTGAGTGTAAATGCTGCATTTTACAATTTGCAGTTTGCACTCTGGGTGTTAGCTGATTTGAAAACAGCATTTAGCCACTTATCCAGCACACTGTGCTGTGGGTGTGTATATGTGCCTCAAAGGCTCTTCCCTGGGACTATCTGCAGAAAGCAAACACAAAAGGGGTGTGAACATGGTCCCAGGGAACTAATATGAAAGTAGGAATGAATTTCACAAAAACGTTGGGGTTCTTGCAGAATTTGCTGGCTGATGTTAACTCCCTGCTTCTGCTCCAGGGATCAGGGAGAGCCTGGGAATGTGGAATCCATCTGTCAACAGCAAGGAGCATTTTGTGTGCATTTCAGATTGAATTTCAACCTCCACTTGAACTCAGATGCAATCCCAGATCTTAATACGCTTAAAAAGGGAACTAGCCATAAGTACATTTCATGATTTTTCAGTGTTGTAACTAACTCTCATGATGCCATATCGCCTCTTCCATTCTCATCCCACCTTGTGTTGTCCAATTTAAATCCCAGTCCTGCAATTGGAGCCACATGTGTGGAGTCCTCTGCCCATGTAAGTCCCAACAAAGCCAGTGGAGATCTGGAGGGGTTCAGGAGTTTGCCTACATGGATTCGACAGGCGGATCAGGACCTTAGATTATAACCTTTTGAGGGCAGATCCAGTGCTTAATTTGAAATGAAAGAGGTGCCAGGGCTCAAGCGATTAGGTGCTGGGGCTTAAGCAATTTTTCACAACTGACATGGCAAGAGGTGCCAGGGCTATGAACTGCCGAGCCTAGAAGTGCCGGTGCTCAGCCCTGGCACAAATTAAGCCCTGGGCAGGCCCTTCTCATGTTTTCTGGCTGTAAAACAGCCTGCACATGTATGGCTCTCCTGAAATAAGAGTGCCTGCCTTGGTGCCCCCCCCCCCAACTTGGGGTGAGGACTGGCTTTCTGCTCGGTGTTCAGAAATCAGAAGGACCAAATAATCCTGGGATTTAAAAAGACCTCATGATTTCTAAGTTATTCCTATGCTTTTGGGGGTTGTTTTTGTGCTATGGGAACTCTTAGATTTGGCAATAGGGAACTTTTCCTTTAACTTCCAATTGAGCAAGATTCCATTCCAGGCAAGCTTCTATTTAAACTCTCCCCAGGTGCACAGCCTCTCCCCCCTGCTACAGTGGCAGCTCTAGCCCTCCCTTCAGGCTGATAAAGTTACAGTGGTACCAACCATGCTGCTTGTCAGAGGAAGGGAGGGGAGGAGCATATGAGATTCTTGGAAAGGCTTTGGGACTTTGGTTGGGTTTATGGTAAAGATCCAAAGGGCAAACATCCAGTCAAGCAAGTTCTCTGTTGACTGGGGAGCTAGATCTAGGGAAAACAGATGTTGCCATTTGTAAGGAAAAATGAGCTGTGCGTATAGTAGCTTGGGCATTTGGGGGAGTATATAATGAAGGCACAGTGCAAACATGAAAACCAGTCACGTGTGCAGCTGTTAACATTAGACAGGAGGCCCTATTCTCCCAGCTCAGCATACAGTATGATTAACTCTGCGAGGGGACAGAAGACAAACACCTCCAGACTTTAGGGAAGTTTGCAACTGGAGCTGAACTTCACAGCTGCCTGTCTTTATAACAGGTCAAAAGAAAACCCTGGAGCTGAACATTCTGAACTCAGAGGAGAGTCAGATGTGTGTGCTGAAGTTTGGACCCTGTTAGTGTGCTTGTCAGTGAGGAAAGCTGTGTGTTACTGAGAGTTGGGAGTGCATTACTGCAAGGGGTGTGTTTGTGAGCAGGGAGGAGGGGTAGTGCCTGAGCAAACATCCAGCTGTAGTTGAAAGAGATGCCATGTGCTGCTCCTACCTTCCTTCCCTGGTTCTGGTTCTGTCCCTCTGTACCTCCCCTCAGACCTGGAATCCACCACCTGGAACCGCTTGGATTCTGTGTTCTCTACCATGTCTGCATAGGTCTTCAGCAAGGACTTGTCCAGAGTGGCCTTAAACAGTGCCGGCTCTGGCCGGCTGATCTCCGATGTCACAGGGTGACCCTCCTTCACCCAGTTCTTGAACCCGCCGTTCAGGACTGAGACCGTTCTGTGCCCGAAGACCCGGAACATCCACCAGGCTCGGGGTGCATAGAAGCTCCCCAAGTCATCCCCATCATACACCACCACATGCGTGTCATTGCTGATCCCCAGGTGCCCAACGTAGTCGGCGAAGTGCGCCTCACTGGGCAGCATTAGCTCATAGGGCGACGACTTGTCTTTGCATTCCTCGATATCAAAAAATGAGGCACCTGGTATATGCCTGTCTCGGAACTCCTTCAGGGCATCTCTCTCCCCAGGAGCATACCAGGATGCATCTAGCACCCGCAGGCTGGGCCCAATCCGGTTGGCCCGAACAGATTCTGAGAGCCACTTGCTGGAGACCAGAGCTCTGTACAGTACTTGCTGCACCATCGTGTCCAAGTCTGTGTTTGTGCGGTGAACTGAAAGCGTAGCACTGTCTGTGAGTGCAGGAAGAAACACTCTCACTCTGGGGCGGGGGTGGAGGGGGGTGATATGGGGAGGAACCAAGTCTACAGGAATCCCAGCCTCTGGTATCTGGTTCTCAGCCAATCAGCTGGCTGGATTGAAACAGCTCTAAAAACTCCGCCCCATGCCCCCCCAGCTGCCGCCAGTTCCAGAAGACTTTTGTAAGCAACTGGTGGAGGGTTGCTAACCTTGCATTTTAGTTTTTACTGACATGAAGATCGGAAGTTGATTTTTTTATTTTTTTTTGGACACGGTAAACTTTTTACTGACATTACTAAAAATACCACAAACAATACAATAAGGTCACAAAAGTATATACTCACTTGTGATATTCTGTACACAGAAATTTGGAATTAGGCAATTGTTTTAGCTGAAGTTACTTGATCAATCAGGTTCTTTGGGCATGTGCAATAATAGAAAATAGGAAGTTGATAGTCATGTTCAGTGTAGTTTTATGATACAAGAAATAATTCTGAATGATGACAATGTCAAAATACAATGTTTTATTTCTGCCCAATTTCATGGACATTTTCATTTATTTACAGGTTTATGGACAGTGTTAAAATTGTACATTTTTTACTGACTGTCCATAAATTTACAGATGGCTGGCAACCTACTGTTTCTTATTTGTGGTACCAGCTCCTTATTTAAAGGCCAAAATTATTTAAAAATATATTCAATGTAAGCTTAAAGTTTTACAAATGTTATCAAATTAATATGATGGAATGTGATAAAAATTTAAATTAGTAATTGGTACTGGCTATATATGACAAACGTTTCAGGTCCTCTCCCAAGTGACATGGTCCCTGAGACCATCAAACTGCTGTGAAGGAAATGGAATATGCCATTCACCAAAGACTGAGGCACTGTAAAGTTCAAATCCAGATGCAAACTTCCCTAAAGTAGGGTAACCAGATAGCAAGTGTGAAAAATCGGGGCAGGGGGTAAGAGGCACCTATTTAAGAAAAAGCCCTGGATATCAGGACTGCCCCTATAAAATTGGGACATCTGGTCACCCTAGTCTGGAGGTGTTTGTCTCCTGTGCCCTAAATGGAGTTTGAATAAGGAACTGGGTTTTGATTTACTGTACATAACAAAGTATGTTTTGGGTCACCCCAAATGACAAGTCCCTGCAATTTATTTCATTTCTGCAGGAAAGTAAAGAGTTAGGCCTGACCATTTGTCTAGCTTCTAAGTTACAGGAAACAGGGTCATAGCACGGGCAAATCTTGTTTCTGCTAATTGGTATGAATTCTAGTTGGAGTCTGTTCTCTCTCTTCTTTTCCTCCCTTCCTGGCCATCTGAGCAGGGAATGAGGCTAACAAAATAACTATTCCCCCTCCTGCGCAAGGCTTTTGGTGGGAAGAAAGCATTATTTTCCTTCCCCCGGTAAACCTTTACTTCAAAGATTGTTAGTGTAAAATTAATAGATTTAAGGTGATGTGCCTGCCCTCTGTATGGTAATTCTGTAAACAACAAACGGGGCGGGTATAATTGTATTCATTTTATAGGTGTCAATGTAACCAAATAAGGGTCTATGGGGAGTTGCTGGAAATGTATACATTTACATAGTGTTATGGATAAAAGAATTGTAAAGTAACCCCTTGTTGCTCGAGGTGAAACGAGCAGGCAATAAAGGGTTCCGTCTCCCCAATCCACCCCAGTGACAACCTGTTTATTTCTAACTATTATGAAGAGATGAGGAAATGCCACTCATTTCAAATGAAGTGAGCCTTTATTTTTGGTCTCAGATTTATTACCCCAATTTTTTATTTTGTTCTTTGTTAGTAAACATACAATATGTAGGTAAAAATCAACAAAAAGCAATATTCAATGACTGTGTTGCAAATCCAGCTATGATGTTTTCACATAAATTATATGATTGTTACAAATGAAGAAATCTGTAGGAACTTTGGTTTAATGTTAGAGGAATTAACAGAAAAAATAGCTAAATTTATCTAAATTCATTTAATTGGATTACAGATATAAAACACATTTCTTATGATTACTGTTGTATCTTTTTATCTTTCCACAACAAAATATATGAAGATGCTACTTGGGCACAATTGGCTCTCAAATAATGATGTTTATTACCTGCAAACACACAAGGCCTAAGTTAATGCTATACTGCTGCTCTGAGTGGTTTCTAATGACTTCTAAAACACAGAAAACAGTGACCACCATTAGAGTGGGCACAAACTACTTAAAGAAATACCCATATTTCTATATGCTATAGTTAGTTGAATCAGCTATTGTCTTTAGAGTTGCTCTGAGGGACAGGTTTGAGTTTTGTACTGTGTTTACCTACTTAGCACCCTCCCCTTGCATTTGTAGTTTAATGCCCTCCTAACTGCTCCAGCTAATTGACCTGAGATGCAGCCCAGCCCATTTGTATGGGCTATGATGCCTCTCCCACTGAAAAGTTCAACAAAACCAAAACTTTCAGCCCCGCACCAGCTGTGCAGCCAACAATTCACCTCCAGTATTTTCTGCCTTCTCTCACTCATGGGATCAGCAGGATCTCCAAGAAGATCACCTAGACTTTCCTTTTCTCCTGCTCACTTCCAGGATGTCTGAGGTCTTCTATAATCTGGGTAGTTCCATGTGATGCTGTATCATTGGTTCTCATGTGTATCATCATCAGTGGCCGGACTTCATAATCTTGTCTAACTCTGCAGTTACATATCATATCTTCATTCCAAGGAGCCAGCACACTGTCCTATTGTCCTTCTGTTCCCTGCTCAATTTTCTGTCCACTGTTCTTAATATGGAGTCACTGATGATGCTTATTTGCATTCTTAGGAAGTCTGAAGAACCCCTCCTGGTAGCTGCTTATTTCACACTGTAAGAATACCCATCAGGTATGTCCCCTGTAGCTTCCTGTTCCATTTCTCCAGAGACAGGTTCTTCTATAGTAGACTTGCTCTTGGAAAACATTTTGATACTTCTCATAGGATTGGATCTCTTTCCCCTCTTGGTCATAGACTGCCTGTCTACCTCTTTGGTATCCATTCTCTCCAATTTCCTTATCACTGATTCTTGTGGCATCTGTGATTTCTGAATCTGGGTGTCCAAGAAGTCTTCATTTCCTCAGAGGCTGTCTGTTGCCACTCATGCTTCCAATTCACATATCTTCTCCTCCAATATGGCCACCAGTTTGCCTTTTGCATACCAGAAATCTATTGTCTTCCAGCAGAAAGGAAAACATAGCACATCCAACACAAGTCACAGCAGTCGCTCCCTCATCATCCATATCTGTTAGCTGATGTAAAGACATACTTAAAACTGGTTTCACACTCCCTCTATAAACTCCCACTCAGACTTATCTGGTTTGTCGCTCCTGTTCACCGGGCAACTGATATGTATATTAAGCCTCACGGTTCAGCTACCTCCCTCACAAACAGGGGAAATAACCACTCAGATGTCAAACACTGGTTCTGTTCAGACTCCAGCAATCAGGCCCTCACTGAGTCACAAATAGATCTGTTTCCCCTGCGTAGTTCAGGCCCCATAGCCCAGCCACACAATCCCCATGGAGAACAAATGGATGGAACAAACAGCACTCACCAAGTCCCTGTTACTGCAAGCACAGGATCCATATAGTCACCTGAAACTGCTGTTCTTGTTCCCTTCTAAAAGGGGTGTGTGTGTTTGGGGTGTAGGAGAGAGGGCTGGTGACATGGGCTACAACTTTTCTCATAGCAAAAGTTTCAAATCAGGGAGTTCCATGTCTCAAATCCATCAGACCAGTTTAACTCTTGAGGGGTTGTGTCACCTAGGGTGACCCGAGACTTATTTTGTCACATACAGCCTGTCAAAACCCAACTCCTTTTTCAAATTCCATACAGAAAATATAAGTGGGCTACAGGGGTGATGTCTCATTGCGCAGGAACAAAGCTTCAGGTCCGTGGGTGGTACGTTCCAACTCCTTCAGTCTCACAGTTGCAGGGATGTATCACTTGGGGTGTCTCAAAGATGTATTTTGTTATGTAGCCTGTCAAAGACCAGCTCCTTATTCAAACTCCCTGTATAAAATGGAAATAGGGTGGGGGCATGACATGTGGCAGCATCCGGCTGAAGACAGACACTTTGGGTCAGCAAGCAGCAGGCCACAGCTCTTTCAGATCAGTCGGATAGTCACAGAGACATGCCCCTTGGGGTGACTTGAGACTGACTTGCGCAGTACAACCAGCCAAACCCCAGCTCTTTATTCAAGCCCTATTTACAAGGTAATAGTGGGGCAGGGCCATGGCATGTAACAGCGTAAGGTGTGGAAGCTCCTTCTGAAGACTGTTTGGTCACAGGGATGTGTCACATCAGGTGACTGGAGACTTAGTTTGTCACCTACACTCAGTCAAACACCAACTTATTTGTTTACATAATTAATAATTAACTAATTACTCATGAATTTTATCATTCTATCTTACTAATTTGATGCCATTTCTAAACAATTAACTGATACGTTTTCAGTAATGTTGACCTTTGACGAAGGAGCTGGTACCCACAGGAAGGAACTGGTAAAGACCCAACATCAGCCTCCTTCCTGTCTGGGGGGTGCATAAATCTGAAACCCAGCTGGTGGGGAAGAGAGGTGACAAGGTGAAACCAGACTCCGGAGTCATTGACAGCAGTCAGCTGCCTGCTGGCTAAATCGGTGTTGGGGGCAAAGGGCAAATCCCGAAGAAGACCCTGTGTGGTGCGGTGCAGCCGTATGGGTCCCCGTGTGTTAGATGGGCAATGCCACCTTTCATGGGGATCCCCTTCTGTCGGTGGGGGGAGACGAGCTTCCCAGCCCGCAGAAGGGCTCTGGCTGGCTCAAACTGTGTGTCTCAGAAGCTGGCCCACGACAAGCTATTGCCGCGCCCAGCTCCTCCTTCCCAAGAAGACACTGTAAAGGACCCCGCCGAAAGCTACCGAGTGGGGGGATCAGACAGGGGGACGCCCCCCGTGCGAAGGGAGGCGAGCTAAAGACAAGCCGGCCCGTCGTCATTGCCGCCAGGAAGCCGCTGCGCGGAAAGAAACGCCTCCTCCTGCCCCGGGAAGAGCCCTCCCCGCGGGTCCCGGGGCGCTAAATCTCCTGCGGGAGCGGCGGCGCCGCCCGCCCCGTGCTACACCGGGAGCGGGGCAGCGCCCCCTGCGAGCGCGCGGCGGGGACTGGGGCGTTGGCAGCGCAGCTTGCTCCGGAGCAGTTTAGCCCCAGCCCGCAAGCAACGCAACGCGGGCGAGTCTCAGCCCCGCCGCGCCGCCCCCGCCCCGTTGCACACCCGGGCGAGCGCGCGGCCTTCTCGCCAGCGCCTTTCGTGCCGTGACTCAGCAGCACCCGCCCCCCGGCTGCAAGGACACACCGCCTCCGCCTCTGATCCGCGTCCCGCGCGGCCTGCGGGCGGCTGGGGCGGGGCGGGGCGGGGCGCCCGGCAGAGGGGCTGAGCGAGGCCGCTCCCCCCGTGCGAGCCGGCCCTCGCGTGTCACCCGCCGGGCCGAGGGGCGGTGCGCTTTGGGGAGAGCTGGGGCGGCGCCGCCGGCCCAGGGGCTGGTCTGCAGGGTTTTCGCCCGGGCCGGCCGCTCCCCGATTGGGTGGCGGGGCGGGCGGTGGCTCGTCTCCTCCCCGGGCGCCGCGTGTAGTGCGGGAAGTGGGCGGGCGCCGCCGGGCTCGGAGATGTCACTCACCCAGCGCGGCGGCGGCGGCCAGCCGGGAGGGCCAGCGAGGTAGGGGGCGGCCGCCTGCTGCTGTGCGGGAGTCCTTCGCCGGCGGGGCGCGGGGCGTCGGGCGCTGGCACGTGCTTTCCCCTCCCGGCGGGTGCGAGCCGGGCGGGCACGGAGCACGCCTGGCTGCTTCCAGGCCGCAGCGGGGCAGTGGGAGCCCAGGGGCCGGTGCTGCCAGGCTAGGGTAGGGGGAGGCTGCTGGCTCAGCCAGGTCACGGGGAAGCCTCCTCTCCGCCCGGAGCTCCTTGGGGTGCCAGGGGAGGGGAAAGCTCTTCCCAGAGCCGTGGGGCGTTGCTCCCTCCTCTGGCACCCCTGTGATGGGGGCAGGGAGCGGTGGGAAAGGCCCAGTGGTGATGGCAGCGTGCAGCAGCAAACCCCAGGCCCAGGGGAGTGAGCAGCTTTTTGCCGGGGCGGGCACAGCCCATGGTTCAGAACTGGAGATTCTCCCCCGCAGAGCTCCCTTGGAGAGATTCGGGGGGCTGGGCTCCGACCCACACAGCTCCGACAAGCCCCAAGGGGTGCAGGCGCCAGGGTGGCTCGCACGCAAGGCTCGCTCTTCCTGACTGGCTTCAGGCTGCTGCTGCCACCTGCAGCTGACTCATCCTGGTGTCCCCGCTGCAGTTACTCCTCTCCCTGCATTTCTCTGTCTGGCTTTAACCTGTCTGGTTGCGTGATCTCTGGGTCACCAAACACCGGTTCCTGGTGTCGCCCCATTGGTGTTACCACAAAGCTGGCTTGGGCCCGGTGTGCACAAAGCGGCAGAGAGGTGGGGGTGTATTCTGTAACCGGGGGCCCGGGTTCTTGCTTTTACTCTTCTTCTTCGTTGTATTAACTATAGTGCTCAGCAGCCTAATGGGCTAGGTGCTCTACACACAGAACAAAAGGCAGTTCCTGCCCCAGAGAGCTTCCATGGTCTCCAGGTCCTTTTTCCAGCCGTTCACTGTAACATTCCTGTCACTAATCCCTGATTTTTTCCCCCTTCTCAGTCTGGAGGGTCCAAAGAAACCCCCGAGACTCTCTGAATCTGTCCAGGCCTCAGGAGCAATGTCTCAGCAGTTCCTCTACCGGGCGCTGGTGTCGGCGAAGTGGCTCTCAGAAGCCATCAAGTCCCCTCAGGCTGGGCAGGCTGTGAAGATCTTGGATGCGTCCTGGTACCTCCCGAAGATGAAGCGTGACCCCCGGCATGAGTTTGAGGAGCGCCACATCCCCGGTGCTGCTTTTTTTGACATTGACCTATGCAGCGACCGCACGTCGCCATATGACCACATGCTGCCCAGCGCGGCTGACTTTGCGGAGTATGTGGGCAGGCTGGGTGTGGGGAGTGACTCCCACGTGGTGGTGTATGATGCCAGTGATCAGGGTCTCTTCTCTGCTCCACGTGTATGGTGGATGTTCCGGGCCTTTGGGCACCATGCTGTCTCCCTTCTGGATGGTGGGCTGAAGAACTGGCAGCAGGAGGGGTACCCACTGGGCTCGGGCAAGAGCCGGGCAGTTCCTGCGGAGTTCCATGCCTCCCTGGACAAGTCGATGGTGAAGAGCCACGAGGACATAGAGGAGAACATAGAGTCACATCTCTTCCAACTGGTGGATGCTCGCTCTGCAGGGCGGTTCAGAGGGATAGAGCCGGAGCCCAGGGAAGGTAACATGTCTGCTTAGCCATCACAATAACAAGCATGGGGTCCATTTAAGGCACAAACCCAGAAGTCTGACTCTTGGTCTTGAATGAAGGTTGGAGCTGGAAACTCACTTGTTCCAAAGATGGAGGAGGGTGCTTGGCTCACGTCTATCCCTGTCTGTGGCTGCTGACTCTGCTGCCCTACGGCTGTTTGTTGAGTGTTCTGTTCTCTGTATGCTGCTGGAAATGTTTGTTTGTTTGAAACACACTTACCATGGGGCAAAGCCTTCTGACACCATGCATGAGATGTTTAGTAGCTGCGTCTGTGCCAACAGGAAGTCCTAAGGGCTTTAATCCTGGTAGTGAAGTTCTCCATCTGACAGCCAGATTTACTGTAGATTGTGCTTGATATTATGGTAGAGCATAGCAGGCCCAATTCTGCTATGCGCTGTACAAGCACACGGCAGGAGACAGCCTGGCCACAAAACGTTTACAGCCTAAATAGTCAAGGCAGACAAATGGTGGGAGAATGGAAGGATTATTATAGCTGTTCTCCAGCCAGGAATCTGAAGTACAGAGAAATTCTGATACACCTCTAAGGTCAAACAGGAAGTCTGTGGCAGGGGAAGGAATAGAAATAAGATTTGCTGAGTCCCGTTCCTTGCTTTAACCCTCAAGCCATCCCTCCTCCCAGCAGATTCACCTGTTACCACAGCCGAGTCTTACATCAGGGCTATAGAACGGGTGTTGCATAGACTGCGGCCTTCTGATATGTGGCTAAAAATGAGTGCTCCCATCCCCACCCCAGCTATTAGAGCTGCACTGAGCTGGTCTTGGCCCAGACAGTGACTTTCAGCCCATACGTAAGTGAGGAAAGCTGTGTATTTTGGTATGAATGCGGAATCCCATGTTTCAGAGGAGGCAGTGCACTTAAGCCCTCGGTGACCTGGGGAGGGGAGAGAGAAGGTAGCTCCACACACTTCATTTCTTTAATAATAATTAGCATTTTATATTATCATGGCTTTGTGGTCAAAGGTACAGACATTAATCCTCACAGTAACCTTGTGCACAGGTTCTAGAGGGAGGGTTGCTGTGGCGTGAGTATGTGTGGAGGAAAGTCAAGAAGGGATTTGTGCAGTGGGGTCTACTGTGGTATAAGGATTACCTCCTGTGTGTGTTGCTCTCCTTTCTTTTTCCTCTAGGAATTGAGTCTGGTCATATCCCTGGCTCTATGAACATCCCCTTTTTGGATTTCCTGACGGAAGCTGGCTTTGAGAAGACCCCTGAGGTGATCCGCAGCTTGTTCCTGGAGAAGAAAGTGGACCTGTCAAAGCCACTGGTAGCCACGTGTGGCTCAGGCGTCACTGCCTGCCATGTGGCCCTGGGGGCATACCTCTGTGGCAAACCAGACGTGCCCATCTACGACGGTGCTTGGGTGGAGTGGTACATGCGTGCGCGGCCTGGAGAGGTCATCTCTGAGGGCAAAGGCAAGACTCTCTGAAGCACCGCTTCCTGCCCCTGCAGTGCAGACAAATTGCCTTGGGAACAGGCATTGCAGGAGATGGTCTTTGCCTTTCCTGTTTTAAAATCATAGCGCTATCGAGTGAAGGCCTTGGGTGACAAATCTAAACACGTGGTTCTAGCTCCTTACCCCTGCTCCCTCCTCTTCCCACTGCCCCCAAATCCCCATCACTTTTTTACAGCATCTTATTAGAAGGATGGGGAAAAGCACTGATCATGGGATGGTGAAATAATTGATACAGGCTGGACTCATCAGCAGGGATGATCTCTCCTGGTTGGACATTTAGTGAGGAAGATGAGTGGAGGAGCAGCTGGGGTTTCTCCTGCACTTGGACTCTAACTGATGTGTTCTCAGCCAGTTTTGCATTCACCATTGTTCCAGGAGCGCTTGAAATCCTGAGTCTTTCTTATAAAAAAATATATATATATATATATATATATATATATTTCTAAGCTTACATAATAAAAACATTTAATGAGTTTAAATGTCTTGCTCCTGAACTGAACCTGGGACCATACAGTTTGGGGCTTTTCCTTGCCAGATCACAGAGGCATCTTGCTCTGTACCATTCATGAGTAATATCGAGATAGCACAGGTAAATGCATCCAGCATATGTCCACAGGGGAGCTGGAGGTGTCATTCCCAGCTCAGGCAGACACCTGCACCAGCTCTGATTCAGCTAGTATGCTGAAACTCGCAGTATTGCTGCGATAGTGTGAGCAGCTGGCCAACCTAGCTCCCAAGTATGTACCTACTGTTTCAGACTGGATCGTATGTGGGGTTCCTAGCCTGTCCCGCAGCTCGTGTTGCTGCAAATATGCTGGTTTTAGGGCACTAGCTCGATCATGGCCAGTGCAGGTATGTCTACCCAGGTGGCAAATTACACCTCCAGTTCCAGTGTAGACATACTGTCTGTGAAGAAAACAGTTCTGATAAGGTGAATGCAGGATTTGTTTAATCCTTGGCAGGGATATTTCTCTTTCCTGGTGGATCAAATAAGAAGGAGATGGCATACTTCTCTGTTGTTTGTCTTGGTCCATTAGTGGTCTGCAGCCAGCGGTCACGTGCAATTCTGTGACTTTCAGATGCTATGCCCCAATTCAGCATGATACTTAAAGATATGCCTAACTCTAGGAATGTGAGTACTCCCACTGTATGCCATGTGGGTGTAGCTGTGTCGATCCTAGGATATTAGTGAGACAAGGTGGAGGAGGAAATTAATTTATTAAGACAGCTTTTGTTAGTGAGAGAGACAAGCTTTTGAGCTCTCACACAGTTCTTCAGGTACTTCCACAGACTTGCATGGGACTGTTCTCTAGCTTAAAATTAGTCACATGCTTAGGTGCCTTGCTGAGTGGAGGCCCTAGGTAAGAACTGCCCATAATGGCTGTCATTTTCACAAGACCTCTGCCTTAGGTCTTGGAGCTGAATATCTCTCCCAGCATCTGATGTCGGGGGTCGTTGATTCAGTGTATTTGGAGAGTTAATTAACCTAATTCTGCTCTTCATTACACTGATACAAGCAGATGGGCTTAAATATATTGAAGAAAGGTCCCTGATGACCATATCACCCATTATCCTGGCCAGCCTGAAGAGAGAGGTGGGTGAAGGGGTGCTTGTCAACCTGATCAATTCCCAGTGAGAATCTGGGGTACATTTTACATGTGTTGGGTTAGATGTTATTGATTTGCCCTTCATCCCAGGATGACTTCATTCTTCTGAGTGGAACAGATTGTAAAATCTGAGCAACAGAGGCTAGTGCTGACAGAACACCTGCTATGAGTAAAGACCTTCCCTGGACCATGTGCAGCTGTGGGAGGAAAGAGATGGCTTGGGAATGGGGCAGAGAAAAGTGGGGAAAGAGATGGAGGCAAAGGACTTGAAGGATGGAGCCTGGAGGAAAAGGGGAGGTGGGGGGAAGAAGAGAGAAAAAACAATAGATGGGACAGAGAATAACGTGTTCGGCCTGATTCTCCACTCTAACCAAAGTATGTTGTTCAGAGATAAGGAGCAGGGGTGCCAAAGTGATTTTGTGCCACCTATATTCTTTGTGCATCCAGGGGCCCGCCTGTAAATTAGAGGAGACTCCGGCTGTTCAGTGCCTTAGGAGCTACTCAGTAGCTGAAAATTGCTAGAGGCCAGCATATTCCAGCCCTGGCACATCCCCTACACTAGGGCCTGTAAGGGGAGTGGTGTATGCTGGCTCC
>ML675616.1:84276320-84395469 GCA_007922155.1 Mesoclemmys tuberculata | reverse complement strand
CACTGATTTCCTCACCACTGCTCCACTATTTGGCGCAGGACACACTTGTCCCTTCTGACCTTAGAGTCTATGAGTCCGAGGGGCTGGGAAAGGAGTGGCTAGGCCATGGTGGTGATGCAGACACTAGGCTCTCTGGTGATGAATTAACAAGTAGGAAATGGATGGCCTTCCCTAGTGTTAACCCCACAGGGTTTGAGCGTGCCAAGAGGTCAAGCATGCTTCATTATTGATTTCCTCCCCACCATGCCATTTCTCCTAGTGTATGTGAAAGAGGGACCAATGGGGTGGGAGCCTAAGAAGCTGTTAGGGAATCTGAGGGCATGTCTGCATTATGGAGACTATAGGGGCATAACCCTGTAGTGCAGATGCAGCAATGCCGACAGGAAGAGTTTCTGTGTCATCGTAGGAATGCTGCCTCCCCAGACAGTGTTAGTTATATCACTAGAAACCCTCTTCCCTCGACAGAGCTGCGTCAATACTAGAGTTTCTGCCATCATAGCTATGTCAGTCAGGGATGTAGTTTTTTCTCACCTCTGACTGATGTAGCTGTGCCAAGACAACTTTTCAGTGTACCCTAGGCCTAAGTGGGATGGTTAGGAGTAAATAAATCCCGCCTGCTTCCCCTGGCTGTGTACTGATCTAAAGAGGGAACCTGTGTAGTAACTGAACACTGGTTCCTAGGCATCGTTCCCCCCTGTGGGCCCATTAGGTGCCCTGCCTGTGGGCAAACACACTCACGTGTGTCTCAAGGGAGAGCAGATGCAGTTACTGTAGCTTAAAGTGAACCACAAATCTTTGCTTTGGCCTAAAGAGATCAGCAACGGGCCCAGAAGGCTGGGCTCAATTCCTAGGCCAATAACCAGGATTCACACCCAAGCGGGTAGAACTCAGTAACTGAGGGGTCTGGGTTTAAGCCTCGCTGAACAGAGCCCACAGGACAGTAACCAATGGGGCAAGATTGAGCCCTCAGTTTGGTAGCTAGGCACTGAAATTCAGTCTCCAGTTCATAGGCACCCTGGGTCAATAATCAAGGGACCTGGGTTCAGTGCCCAGAGCCCTTCCCTCCTTGGAAAAATAGCCAGCAGGCCTGGGATCAGATATTAGTGGGTAATGTCCTCTTCCTGGAATAGCAGCCAGGGTAGGGATATGGGTGTGCTTTCCAGCAGGGTGAATCCTGGGAACATTAACCAGAGCACCCTAGGGTTCTGTCTGCAGGTCTAGGGTTCCAGACATCTTAACCAGGTTTGACACCTCTGCCGCTCCTCCTGGTACATTAATAAAGGGGGCATTCAATCCCCAGATGTAAGAGTTTCCAGACAGTAGACAACTGTTAATGTGAGTGATGTTGTGGTGTCCCTTCTCCCCAAAGGAGAGAGTCCTCGATACAGGCATGTGAATTCTAGCAGCAGCTAGATGGGGCTTTCCCTTCTGCAAACTCCAAATACTGGGAAATGGGACAAAGAAGGACAAACACTCATTCCCGTGACTTTTTCACTCTCTGTTCCAGGGGTTCTAGAAGAAGCTGAATTCTATAACATCGGCCCTTTAATCAGAATAATCAAGGACAGATTGAAGGAGAAGAACTACACAGTAACACAGGTCTGAGGGGAAAAGGAGAGAGAAGGCTGAGTGGGGGAAAGGGTGTGGAGAGTTAGAAGGGAGGTCAAATGTGGGAGGACAGTGGGGAAGTGCTGTGGAATGGAAAAGTAACCCACTGGTGGGTGGGTGTTAGTGGTCCCACTCTGTGCCAGTCTACAGAGGATATGAGTTGTTACAGCCTCCACACATGGAGTCTTGGATCTTTAGCTCCAGCTGTAGCAGCTAACGCTTTCAGCACTGGAGGTTCTTGGTTTAATTCCTCATGAGTTAGCCAAACTGGCACTGTTGGATAAGTGGGGAGTTGTTTGCTGGTATATAAACACAGGGATGCTTCCGCTCATCAGAGTTAACATGCTATATTCCATGTCATGAAATCTTCCACCAGCAGGAAACCTTCACTGTAGCTAAAATAAAATGGTAGCCCCAGAGGTGGCAGTGGATGCTGTGTATGTCTGATCTGGAAGGGCACTATATCTTGAACTTCCAGCCAGGGTGTTAACTGCAGGGGCTATTTCAGTGTGGGAAAGGTATGGTTTGTGGAAGATGCATTGTCTCTGTGTTTCTGCCACCCCAGAAAAGAAGCTAGGCGGTTCCTTTTAGTTCACCATCACTTTGATGGGTGGAGGGATATCCGTGGGCAATCACTTAGGTGTTACTGCTGTGGGAGGAGGAGGGATATCTGTGGTGGGGAAAATCACTGAGGCATGACTCCATCTTTGGCTGTGATTACCTCCTTTTAGTCCCTCTTTAATACCCATTTGTTCCAGTAATAATACCAATTAATAATTGTTTATTTGCATTGCAGTAACACCTAGACTCTCAAATTAGACTCTGAAATTAGAGCTCTATTGTGCCAGGTGTTGTACAAACACTGAGACAGTCTGTGCCCCAAAGAACCTGAAGTCTAAATAGACAAGAAAGAGGGTGGGAGGAAAAACCAAGATTATTACCCCCATTTTGCAGATCGGAACAGAGATGCAGAGAGATTATGTGATTTTTACTCACTCAGGAATCCTGTACTTCTTCCCTTCACAAGTAATCTCTCCATAGGCTCTTTTCTACAATGGTTATCCCATGTCTGAACCTGCTATACTCTTTGTCTCATCTGCCTTCATTTGTGAACTTCCTGAAGCAGAGACTGCTTCACTCTGTCACTTCACTCGAGCACAGTGGACATTTATGGAACGTTATAAATGGTTTTCATTAAGAGTGATAACAAATGCAAACTTCCTGTAAGAATAAAGTGTGGCTTACGCTAGGTGCTGGACCCTTCTCCTCGTCACAGTAGATCCTTTTAATCCATGTGCTCTCCTGCTGCATCTGAGCTGTGATTCTCAGAAACCTTTGTCCTCCCCTACCACCCCTTTGAGGGCAGGGCAATATGAAGCTGGATTACAGGTTACCTCTTTGTAGGCCCCTCATCTTTAAAGTCCCAGCCATGGGTGTGTCAGTTTTTGTCTCAGAATAACATTCAGAATCTTTTGAGGGCACGTAACCACTCGGCTCAGTTTCCTGCTGGAACATCTGCCCCGAGGGAAGAGTTCCTCAGCAATGTGTCTCACTTTTGTCACAGGTGCCCCCGAAGCATGTGTACCGGGTGCTGCAGTGCCAGGAAGAAGAACTCACTCAGATGGTTTCCACTATGTCAGACGGATGGCGCTTTGAGCAGGTAGAGAGGGATGTGTGGGCTAGAAGAGGAGCCGTGTGCTAGAGGAGAGGCAGGGAACGTCCAAGGCACCAGACAACATCTCTTCCTCTGTGGATATTGTTTACCCAGCTAAAACAGCCTGGTATAGTGCCAGTGGATCCCATCTCTCCGCCACCTCTTCCCTGGGGAGCGTGGAGGAATCTGAGGGTGGTTAAAGTTCTTTGCACTACAGCAGCTTCCCCCCAGCCCCCCCCAGTTCTCTGTGTCACAGCCTCTGTTTAGTCCCCAGTCCCTCTGGTTTTTGGATGGGAGTAGCACATAAGCATCTAGTTCCATGCTCCCTGAGGGCATTGTCCAGATCCCTGCTCCCCGTGAGAAGTGGACGGGTAGCAAAGAACGAGTGAGGTCTTTGACTCTGCCTGTTTTGTCATTTCCAGCTGGTGAATATCGGCTCATCCTATAACTATGGGAATGAGGACCAGACAGAGTTCCTGTGTGTGGTCTCCAAAGAGCTGTACAACTCACCCAATGGCCTGAGCTCTGAGCCTAGCCGCAAAGCCAAGGTGAGACCAACCTGTACTTCACCGTCCCTGTTAATGGCTTGTCTTCATCACCATAAGAGCCTCTTCTCTCTTTCCTCCCTCCCTCTCAGCTGTGGGCTAACCAGGTGGTGAAATGTCATGGCCTGTCCCTTTGTTCAGAGTCATGAAGTGCTACCTCCTAACGAACAGGACCTTGTGTGTGTGGCAAATCACTATAACAAGGTACCTCTGCCCGTCTCATGCCTCCCCAATATCCCTCCTCATCTCTCTTTCCCTACCCACACTGAGTGTGTCACTATCATCCGACCCGTCGGTGTGTGAATGCTTTGCAGTGGATACCTTTGTTTGCTGACTAGAGACCATATCCTGCTTCTGGAGAGTGAGGAATGCTTTCTTCGCAGAGTTGTGGTGTGTGGAAATGGGAGGTGCCCTACTCACTCCAGGCGAGAGAGGGAGGAGAGAAACTCCCTTGGGGCACACTTTCTTGGTAGCCATGGACACACAGAACATGGGAAGGACCAAAATCCATCTGTCCCCGACAACCCTCTGCATTTCTGGGTGGGGATACATCCCTGCCTGATTCCTATGGACCATCCCTGCTCAGGGTACCAGCGGAAGCTTGAATTTCTCTGAACCCTAAATGTCTTTAGGCCATTCCTCCCTATGCCCAAATCTGGCCGCTGCTTTGAGCCCTTGCACATGAGCAAGAATCACCCTGGCTGGTCTTGCAAATGTCTCCGATCTTTCTTCCCTTTGTACTGCATGCTGGGCTGCAGCGCACAGAGGAGGATCCAGAGGAGGAAGAGCAGGAGGAGGAGGCAGAGGAGAAAGGTGCATCAAAGCCCTGAGGAAAATGATAATAATAAAATCCCAAGCATAAAGTCATCTGTTCCCTTCTGGTGAGAGTCCATGCAGCTAGTGTCAGGGAAACACTAAGGAAGGGGCTGAGGGAATCGCTCCAGGGAGCAGGGGATGCAGTGGGTGAGGAGGGAAATCCATTACACTTGGCTGCTGCTTTATATTTAACTTTTTCTTTGTTTTAATTTTTATTTGCAGCAAATTAATCAACTTGGGATTCTGCTAATTCTCACTCCCTCCCTGCCCATGGGGGTCTGGGTCACCTCTCTCCTACTTCCTCCCTTCCACACACGTCCTTTCCCCAAGAATCCCTCCTTCCCCTCTCCTGTCCCCTCACTTTCTCTTCTCGTGCACCTAGGTTCCTGCCTCCCCTCTCTCTTTCCACTCCTGGGGTCCTGTGTGCTCCCCGCTCAGGATCCTGTCTCCTCCTGCTCCTCACTCTTCCTCCTCTGCAGGTATGGTGCCTGTCTGCACTCTCAGTCTCTCATGCAGAGCTCAGAGTTATATCTTTCATCTCCTCCCCTCTTATGGATCTGGCCCTGGTTTGTAGGTCTCTGGTGGGGGCAGGGAGGGATTGATTCTTTCTTTACTCTTGAGCTTTTCTGATTCTCTTTGTGTGTGTCTTTACTTTTTATAGGCCTTACAGTTCTGGACTAGAGGCTCTGGTAGCAGAAGGAAGAGCAAAGAGACATTGAGAGGGATGGGATCAAGGACAAGGAAGATTGGGCGGTGAGGGGGGGTTGCAGAGAGTGCCGTATTTCTTTTTGGCATATGCACACAAACAACATTTCCCCAGAAGCTGCTGTTTAATCCTCCACTTGACAGCTGAGAGAACATTTTTCATGAGGATTTCCATGTATTTCCCTGCCTTTAAAAGAACCTAGAGTTGTCAATTTACCGCAGTTAACTCAAGTGATTAATTTGTTTTGCGTTAACTCGATTAAAAAAATTAAACGGAATTCATTGCACTTGTTAAACAATAATAGAATTCCAATTTAAATGTATTATAAATACTTTGGATGTTTTTCTACATTTTCAAATACATTCATTTCAATTACAACACAGAATACAAAGTGTACAGTGCTCCCTTTTTCTTATTTTGAATTACAAATATTTGCACTGTGAACAAGATAGACAAAAGAAATGGTATTTTTCAATTCACTTCATACAAGTACTGTAGTGCAATCTCTTATCATGAAAGTGCTACAAATACAGATTTCTTTTTTGTTACTAAACTGCACTCAAAACAATGTAAATCTTTAGAGCCTATAAGTCCACTCAGTCCTACTTCTTGTTCAGTCAATTCCTAAGACAAGCAAGTTTGTTTACATTTTACAGGAGATAATTATGCCCACTTCTTATTTCAACATCACCTGAAAGTGAGACTAGGCGTTTGCATGTCACGGTTGTAACTGGTGTTGCAAGGTAGTTACATGCCAGATACATTCACGTGTCCCTTCATGCTTCGTCCATCATTTCAGAGGACATGCTTCCATGCTGATGATGGGTTCTGCTCGATAATGATCCAAATCCAAAAACAAATACAACGATCTGTGTTATAACTGAAATCAGTACGGTTGAAAAGGTACAAAAACATCCTAAGTATTTACAATACATTTAAATTGGTATTCTGTTATTGTTTAAGAGTGCGATTAAAACTGCGATTAATCATGATTAATTTTTTTAATCACTTGACAACCCTAAAAGAAATCTTTACCTGCTGGGCTATTTCCCAGCATATTCTGACAGAGTAAGGGTTCTTGGGGGGAGAATGGAGTCAGGGCAGCTCTGTGTGAAGTGTGCCCTAATGTTTGGCAGAGAACTTGGGCTCACCAGCCCTGGTTGTGTGGTGAAGGAGGTGAAGGGCGTGAGGAAGCCTGGAGGAAGAGGCCTTGCTTCTCTCTCTCTCTCTCTCTCTCTCTTTTTAAGGGAGTTTACAAGATTTGTGCTGAATTGAAGGTTTCTGAACCACTCTTTCAACACCTCTAAGATTATGGGGAGTCATTGATTCTCTGGCATTTGCCAAGCTCTCTCCCGTCCTCTGTTTAGGAGTCTCTCTGCCCTCAGCTGTGGGGCCTGAGTATTATTTTCCTAGGAGTCAGTGTATTGTATTCACATGGATTTTCCCACCTCTCTTTCTCTCCCTCCCTCTCTTTTCATGTCGCTTTCTTTTCTGTTCTCTTCTTCTCTCACTTTTCTTTTCCTCTTCCTCCCAATCTGTTCTACTCTCCCTTTCTCCTGCATGCTTGATTTCTCTCTGCCTTTGGTTTTGTTCTCTGTCCCTCTCTCGTTTTCTAGTTGTTACAAGTCCGAGGCCTCAGGATGTGATAGTGACAATCAACTCCAGGCTTTTAATTTCCATTTAAAAATCTTTATTTTTGTACTGTAGTTTATGGCAGCCCTCTGTGGGACAGCGTCGCCACGACTGCACCCCTCTCCCTCAACTTGTTGCCTTTGTTTTTAAAGCTATATTTTGGAATGTCGTTTCTGAAGCCCACGCCTGCATCCCCTCGGGCAAAGCAGCTGCTCCAGCCCGTGTCTGACTTTTATTGCAGGGCTATAACCCACACCCTGCAATCTCTCCATGCCCCCAGAATTCCCCATTCCTTAGGATCACAGTCAGTGCTTAATCTGTGGCAGGGCTGAGCCCCGGGATCTCTAGGCCTGGCGGTTCATAGCCCTGGCACCTCAGGACTTGCCGCATCAGTTGTGAAAGGAAATCATTGCTTGAGCCCTGGCACCTCTTTCTTTACAAATCAATCACTGGTCGCAGTGACCACTGCTGGCGGGGCACAGAGCACAGCAGCTATCTGCATCCTTCCAAGTCCCACTTGCTGACTAGAGCCAGGCCTGTGTGTCTGATTTACTGTCGGAGCCGCTGTTGGGGAGGGCAGTTGAGCTGTGCTTGTCTCCGGGGGCAAACGCGGAATCCCTGCCTCTCTCCAGATAGCACCTGCCTCTGTGCTGCTCACAAGGAGTAAGGGGCCAGGGTTGACCCTTTGCTGGGTGACGCACACACATAAGCCCTTCAGTGAGCGGTTTACTTTCAATGGGGGTGAAAGAGGCAGGAGCGCGGCCTGGCACACCTGTGACGACTACACTGGCTTCTGATGTTCTAGCAAGGAGCTGCCTGCCCAGTGCTTCCGGATGGGGGTGTTTGCTTTTTCTCTGTGTTCGAGGATGCTGTGTTATAACTCTGGAATAAATCTCACTGTCCATTACTGCCTGTCTCCTTTCTGCCATAGCGCCCATGGGAAGGGCCTGGAGAGCTAAGAATGAGGCCTATTAACTGCATGACGACATTAGAATTCATCCATTCAGGGCCATTCTTCCTTCCCCATCACTTTACTCAGGAACGGCAGGTGAGGCAGGAGGTGCGTGTGAATGGCGTTTCTGCACCCAGCACTCCGGGGGACAGGAGACATGCTCCCAGTGGAAAAGATGTTGGGCTAAACTGTGTCCACTGCTCACTCAACCCAGGATAAAATTCATAAATATGCGTGATACAAAAGTTGTTTGCTGGGTGCAGCTCAGCCTGGAGGCTTGGCCTTGGCTTGTGTTCATGGTCACCCATCCTGACCCTAACATATCTAAGTACTGATATTTATTGCATACGCATTGTCGTCCATTCCAACGGGAGGAAGGGGGTGTTCTCCTGGTTCCTGGCTAAAATGACCAAGACATTCCCACAGTCCCATAGAGCCTGGCTAGGCATCTCATTACGGTGTTTGTAGTTCCCTAGGTGTGTATAGCAGGGCTGATAGCAGAATCAAAAAATTAGGGCTGGAAGGACCTCAGAAGGTCATCTAGTCCAAGCCCTTGCTCAAAGCACGACCAACCCCAACTAAATCATCCCAGCCAGGACTTTGTCAAGCCACACCTTGGAAGTTCCACCAGGGCCCAAGCATAATTGTTTTGGGCCCAGTACAAACTTGTAACATGGGCCTCCACCCACACACACCACAATCCCTCATCTCATACATACAATCTCATGAGCCATGAAAATGGGGGTTGCAGCCTGGGCTGGGCACCCCTAGGCTTCCGGGCCCCAGTAAAGTATACCTTCCCCCTCCATGTGTGGGTCCTAGATTCTTCCATCTCCCTAGGTAACCCAGTGCTTCACCATCCTCCTAGTGAAAAAGGTTTCCTAATTTCCAACCTACATCTCTCCCACTGCAAGCTGAGACCGTTGCTCCTTATTCTGTCATCTGCTACCACTGAGAACAGCCTAGCTCCATCCTTCCTGGAACCTCCTTTCAGGTAGGTAAAGGCTGCTATCAGATCCCCCCCTCATTCTTCTCTTCTGCAGACTAAGCAAGTCTAGTTCCTTCAGCCTCTCCTCATAAGTCTTGTGCTCCAGTCCCCTAATAATTTTTGTTGCCCTCCGTTGGACTCTCTCCAATTTCTCCACATCCTTCCTGTAGTGGGAGGCTCCATAACTGGACACAATACTCCAAATGTGCCCTCACCAGTGCTGAATAGAGAGGAATAATCACTTCTCTCGATCTGCTGGGAACACTCCTGCTAATGTAGCCCAATATGTCGTTAGCCTTCTTGGCAATAAGGGCACACTGTTGACTCATATCTAGCTCCTTGTCCACTGTAACCCTCAGGTCCTTTTCTGCAGAACTGCTGCCTAGCCAGACGGTCCCCAGTCTGTAGCAGTGCAAGGAATTCTTCCATCCTAAGTGCAGAACTCTGCACTTGTCCTTGTTGAAGCTCATTTGATTTTTTTGGCCTAATCCTCCGATTTGTCTAGATCACTCTGTATCCTATCCCTACCCTCAAAAATATCTACCACTCCCGCCAGCTTAGTATCATCTGCAAACTCGCCAAGGGTACAATCCACCCCATCTTCCAGATCATTAATAAGGACGTTGAACAAAACCGGCCCCCAGACCAACCCCTGGGGCACTCTGCTTGTTACCGGCTACCAAGTAGATATTGAGCTGTTGATTGCTACCCGTTGAGCCTAACAATCTAGCCAGCTCTCTATCCATTTTATGGTCCATTCATCCAACCCATACATCTGTAACTTGCTGGCAAGAATACTGTGGGAGACTGTATAAAAAATTTTGCTAAAGTCCAGGTATATCACGTTCACTGCTTTCCCCACATCCACAGAGCCAGGTATCTCATCATAGAAGGCAATCAGGTTGGTCAGGCATGACTTACCTTTGGTGAATCCATGCGGACTGTTCCTGGTCACCTTCCTCTCATCCAAGTGCCTCAAAATGGATTCCTTGAGGACCTGCGCCATGATTTTTTTGAGGACTGAGGTAAGGCTGACTAGTCTGTAGTTCCCCAGTTCCTCCTCCTTCCCTTTTTTGAAGATGGGCACTATATTTGCCTTTTTCCGATCATCCAGGACCTCCCCTAATTACCAGGAGTTTTCAAAGATAACAGCCAATGGCTCTGCAATCACATCAACCAATTCCCTCAGCACCCTCGGATGCCTTGCATCCCGCCCCAGGGACTTATGCATGTCCAGCCTTTCTAAATAGTCCTGAACCTGTTCTTTCACCACTGAGGGCTGCTCACCTCCTCCCCATTCTGTGCTGCCCAGTGCAGTAATCTGGGAGCTGACCTTGAAGACAGAGGCAAAAAAAGCGTTGAGTAGTTCAGCTTTTTCCACATCATCTATCACTACGTTGCCTCCCCATTCTGTAAGGAGCCCACACTTCCCTTGACTTGATGGGGGAATGTCTTCCTGTTGTGGTTCACACACCCCTATGCCACAATGGTGAGCACTGTTTGAGCTCTCACACAGATTGCAGATGGCCCAGGCTGTGCCCAAGCTGTAGCTGAGAGGGTGTTTGTCTCTTAGGTTCTCTAATCTGGTTTTATCCTGTATGTATGGAATTCTAGGCTGGAAGACACATTCTCAGCCCAGAGAGAGTTAAAGAGAGAGAGAATTGTAGAGCAAAAAATAATTAATTTTATTCCCAGTTCCAGTCAGTGACTCATAATATTTCTTTATAAATACATAGCCATCACCATCTAAAGTACTTTGCTTGCTGCCTTCTCCCCTCAGTTGCTGGCTGCTGAGGATAGACATGATGGAAGACCCTTTGTTTTAAAGGGACTAAATTAATTCAAGGGAGGGGGTAGGAGATTGCACAGATGTTATTACTGAATGGCCAAGAATTCTGCCTGGAGGGAGTCCAACTGCAGCATAAAATGACGGTGAAATTACAGCACTGAGGCAGTGACATGTACTTGCGAAAATGGTGATGGATCATGCCTTGGAGGCTCTTATATACAAATAATTGTCCGGTTGAACCTAACTACACCCTCTAGCTAAGGCAAGAAGCAATTAGAGAAAGGAGAGAGGAGGAGTGATGCGGAGAAGTGGGGGGGAGGAGAAGGATAAATGACAGGGAAGGAGAGAGCCAGATTGATATCTCAGTTACTGGAATCTCATTTCTATCTACATCAGTCAGATATTCTTTCAGCAAATGTTCCAATCTTGGGACTGGTGATGAATCATGCAGTATATGTAATGTTTGTCTCCCTCATTCTCCTGCCCAGAAAGCATCTGGTCAGGACCCCTGACTTTCCATTCTCCCTTCCCTTAATGCACAAGAGACCGTTGTGTGCCTGGCCTTAATACAAGACTGGACATTTCTTGGAGAAGGTGGAGGGGGTATCACAACCCCCCACTGCAGATTTACTTTCACCTCATCCCAAAGGCTTCAAGCTCCTCAGCCATAACAACGCTTCCAAACAAAACAATCTCTGTCTTTCTGAACATTATGGAGACAAGCGATCAATGTCAGGAAAAGGTAGCAGATCAGCCTGGGCCTAGTGGGGAAGGCACAAGTCGATATTCCTCAGCCCATTGTCTGTTTCATCCAGCCCAGCACACTGGTGATCCTGGTGTAGACCCCATAATAATCTGGACGTGCACACCCCAGCCCCCAGCTCACCAGGCCAGCCAGGAACCACCTGCCACTGGGCTCCTTGCAGACAAGGGGACCTCCGGAATCACCCTAGAGAGGGGGAAGGAAACAAAGAACCATCAGGACACTAAAGTGATGGTGGTGGAGCATGAAGAACACACATGTGCTTTGAGAAGACAGTCCCCCTACTTCCTCTCATCTTCAGGCTGCAATGCAACCTCTCCATCCCATTGCCCAAGGCCTTGGAAGCACCCTCAATGGAGGTATGTATCTCAGATCCATGGGTGTAGAGTAGAATCAGAAACCCAAGCCTTCTAAGGTATTGGCCACTAGCACATCCTCGACCATGTGTGTGTCCCTGTCTCCAACCAGCTTCCAGGAGGTTACTATCACTTGCTTATTCTTCTAGTCAGCGGGAGGTCCTCAGGAGGAAACAGGCTGGAGCAAGTCTAGGGAGGGCTTTGAAGAGGGCAAAGTTGGACTGGATCCTAAAATGAATAGGGTGCTCGTGAACTTCTTTGGAGGTGAAGGATAATGTAGGAGCGGAGAGAGAGCAGCAGTACCAATCAGCACGTGCTGGGTCCGGATTTGGGGAGCCCTCTAGAAGGGAGCTCTGGACACAGTCTCCAGGTAGATGACAGGGAAGTTGTTTGAGGTAGGAATGGGGAGAGAGGGACAGGGGGACAGCTGGAGAGGATGTAATGGCCTGAAGTTGGAAAAGGGAAAATTCAAGATGTATTAGGCTGGGTCCACGCTGACGGCAGCAAATTTGCCGCCATCAGATCGATTGCTCTGGATAGACTGAGCAGTCTGTGTAGACCCACTCAGTCGATCCAGCAAGCGACGCAGGAAAACTACCCCGGTAAGTGGCGTAGCGCTGCGTCGAAGGGAACGCTGTTCCTATCGGCGCAGCACAGTGTGGGCGGCATGAAGAGCAGATGCCACAAAGTCGACGAGAGATATGCAAGTGATTTATATCATTTATATTTATATCATTATATTTTATCATTTATATCACTTGCGTATCTCCCGTTGACTGTTGCCGAATCCCGAAGGTAAGTGTAGACCGGGCCTTACTCTCACCAGCATTCCTGACTATGGTGAGAACCCTTGGGAAAAAGTGGATAATTTTCCCTACGGAGCCGTTTGTGGCTTCACCAAGGTTCCAGCACTATGGGGAACTCATGGGAGTCTGGACATAATCCTAAGAAATCAAGAAGAAAAGTTTCTGCATTTTGACCAGAGGATAAGGATGGGCAGGATGAGGTAACCCACAGTTAGGACAAGCGTCTTTCTTCTACTCCTAACCTTTTGGAATCAATATACTCCTTATTCAAAGCTGTAGAGCATGTTCAGGGAACAAAGAACGTCCCACCCATTACTAGATGATCCCCCTTTAAGATGGGAGTGTCCCACATCTCCTCTGTCACCTGGCAGGCATCCTTCTTGCCCTGGTGGTACCCGGCACAGAGCATTCGGGGAGAGACCTGGTAGTGATAGGCCTCGCTGCAGATGTCCTGCTGGACTAGTTGCACATCCACCTTCTGCAGGATGTTACTCATGTGCCCTGGATATGGAGCACAAGAACAGCAGGTGAGTAACAGCAGAGCTCCTTGCCTTTTCCTGTTATCCCTAAACCATGGTCACATCACCTCTCTGTCTCCAGTTCATTGAAAGAGCTGCCACTCGGCTCACCAATATGGCCTTCATTTGCATCACATCTTCCCCTTGCCCTAATCCTTAACTTGGCTTCTCATCTTTTACTGTCTCAGCTCATGCTCCTCACCCACAAGGCTCTACACAGTTGGGCCCTATTCATCATTACCCCTTTGCACCAGTGGGGCATGACGGGGTAGAGCTGTCTGGAGGAAGACAATTCCGTTTTGCAGCGACTTTTGAGGTCTCAGAATTTGTTTTCATTCTGCACTGGCCTGAAAACAGCCTGCTGAACATTCCCACGAAAACTGAATTGTGTTGAACTGTCCAGTTTTGGATCCAATCCAAACGTTTTCAGTTCAGAAAGAGGCATGGGCACAAGGCCTAGTGGTTAGGGGACTGGCTAGGGATGTGGGAGACTCAGAGTCAAGTCCCTGTCCTGTCTGATTCACAGCAGAGCTTTTCATCCCAGATCATTCTGAATTTGGCAGAATCGCGCCGATGAACGCTTAGTCCTAGCTGATAAGGCGTCATGAATGTTCCAACCAGCTCCAGGACGGGAATGGGAGACGTGTGGCGGGATGGAATGACAAGCGAGCAAGACTGCGTGAATGCAGCAGGCTGCAGTGACCATCTCACAAGGGGCACAAATTAGGACAGCCCTCAGGGGCTGCACTGGTTCCTGCAGCTGATGAATGGAGGAAGTGCAAGCTGCAGCCCCTTCCCCCATCTGTGTGATGGTGCCTGTCCCTGCACAAGTGCAGGGCTATATCTGGGCCCAGTGTCGCCCTTTCATCCAGCTCTGTTCATCTCAAGCCTCTCTCATTACAGTTCTGTGGCTCCTTTATTTGACCTCTGCTCCACACCTTCCCCCAGGCAACCCCTTGTGTTCCAGGCTTCTCCCTGTCTTCCAAGTCTGGAACAGCTCCAGTCTTTCTGTCTGCCAAGAGCGCTCCCGCCCCTCCTTGCCCACTCCTTTCACAAAGCTTTCCAGCGCTCATCTTCGTGCCACTAATGCCCTCTCATTGCCTTGTGAAGTCTGGCCCCGGGTTTTATATTTGCCGGTCTGAATTAAACAATAAGTGCTTGGCAGGGAACTGCAACTGAAACCTGCCGCAACATTTGTGAAGTGAATGGAGCTGCACCAGCATACGCCAGGTTAGCATCAGTCAAAGAATTATAGATATTTGCTGGAAAAGACCTGTCACCTGCCAGGGTAGGACTGTTCCTTCCTATACATTTACTAGTGTTTTGGCCAGTGTCGCTTTAAATGGCCCGGGTGAGAGGAGGGCCTACATTTTCCAAAGTGACGCATGCTTTTGAATGCCTCCATTTTGGGGCTGCTCATCCCCTTGAAGGGGCGTGCTTGTCAGAGGGCAGCAGCTCACCTCTTCCTGACATTCTGGCTCTTTCAGGTAACAGAAGTTGGGTGCCCAATGTCACCAGTCACTTTTGAAAGTTTAAAGCCATGGCTTCTACTGCTTCCTTGCGAGGCGAATGCTGCTGTGTTTGTAAAGCACCACGCACACACATGGTTTTGCATAAATACTTGTAGTTATAAAAATCCTCCATGCTCCCGCCACTTGCTGACAAAAACCCTTCTCTGGGTCTTCATACTCAGTGCCTCCTGCTGAGAGCTGTTCCAGGGCAGTGCACCATCCCATCCCAATAGGCCCAGGAGGATCCAGGCTCTTAGGAGGCTGTCCTAAGTCCTGCAAGCCCAGACAATTAAAATCTCTCAGCTATTTGGGGCCTCCTGCTAATGTCTCTTTATGCTGTGAGGTTGCAGCTGTGACAATTTTGCATGATGCACTGTGATGATCCACGAGGGGGCGCAGGAGGGCACCTTGTGGCAAGACTGGTTATGGAGGTAGCGGTTGCATTTACGGTGAAGGCAGCAAGGGGGCTGGTAAATCAAAGCTCTTCATTATGCTTCAAGGAGCTTGGAACCACCTGGCACTTTTTGTTTGAGAGGCCCTGCGTCAGGGACCCAGCATTATCCCTCATTGAAGCACGCAAGCAAGCAAGCCATGATGTGAGTCTCCTAGCCGCACAATAGCATTTATTTGTTTGAGGGGAGCTTTGCAATGGCACAAAGAGTAATTAGCCCAACTTCCCATGGGAGCTGGGTGTCTGACTGCCCTTTCTGCCTTTGAAAAATTCCCCACTTATATAACCCCTGGAGGAACACAAATAGCTGGGGGACCCTAATCGAAGCAGCAGACATTCTGCATGTACCTCCTTCCTTGAGAGCCCCCCATCCGGTGATCCAGCAACGGAGGCCAGGTTCAAAGAGATGGGAGTGGGCAGGCAAGCAGATGGGCTGAATGAAGGGTGAGTTGATAACTGGGTGGTCAAGCTGGAGCAGCGCCACGTCATAGTCGTGGCTGTCCTCCTCGTAGTACGGGTGCAGGAGGAGGCGGCTCACCTTGAAGGACACTTCATTTTGGCTGCTGATGTTCTGAAAGTATTTGCCCAGGTAGACAGTCCAGATGGACGGGGAAGCCAGTCTACTGGGCACAGGGGGAGAAACAATGTGTCAGAGTTAGACAGCCAGGTGGGGTACCTGGCACGAAAAGGGAGAGCAATTGATTAGAGGGTGAACTGAAGGAGCGGGAGGGAAGTGAGGAGAGGTCTGGACAATCAGAGGTACAATGGGCGGGGAAAGGAAAGGAAGGGAGCGTGGGGAAAGTGACAGCTGTGTGAAAAGGTCGGAGAGGGAGCGATGTAAAGGAAGGGAAAGACGGAAGAACCCCTTCCGTCACTGTAGTGTCTACACTACAGAGGCACAGCTGCAGCTGTGCCACTGTAGAGGTTCTAGTGTAGACATACCTTTAGGTTAAGCAAGGGTACATTACAAGGGGGAACAGCCCTAAACGGGAGTGTAGCTTAACTAGCACATAGCTCCTAATGGGAAGAACCAAGAGAGGCAGGGATTGGAGGTGAAGCAGTGGAACAGACAGATTAGCTGGCATGGCTGGGGGAATGGGAGAGGGGAAAGCATGTGGCTGGTGGGCGAGCAAAGGTCAGGGAGAATACACCATGGAGAAGACTGGAAAAAAAGCTGTCAGAGGTCTAGGGTTTGGACCCAATGTCCCTTCCATTCTGTGCCTTCTCCCACGCTGCCCCTTCTGCACGGGAAAAACTCCCTGACAAACTCTCCAAACAACTCCCACTTTATCCTCTGTCAAATCCCTCAACATTCACCTCTGCCATGATGCCTATGAACTGCAACTTGCTGGTCATGGTGGGGCAGATGCCCAGCTGTGACTATTCCTCTTCCCCATCTCCCCTTTTCTTCCTCTCTACCTCTCACCTCAGTGTCAAACAATAATAGTCATAAAGACAACTCCCAACCTACAATACCCATAATTAGCAAAGCGGTGCTAAACCTCCAGCAGATTCATTTGCTGGGATGTTACAGCCATTGCCCCTCCTCTCCATTTGTTTGTGTCTCTAGATGGACAGGGATTGTCTCTCTTCTGTGCTTGCCCAAGTTCCCAGCGGAATGGGGCTCCCATTCTAATTAAGACTTTTGGTGCTACTGATGTGTAATTATTTACTACCAGTAGAATTACCAGCTCCAAGAGGCAGGGGCTGTGACATGAGTGACAGAACTTGAGGACCACCTTAATTGAGAAGAATCCCAGGACCGTGACAGGTCATCATTGGCCTCACATCTTTGGAGACTGAGGGGGAAAAGTGTTGGTGCCTGGAGGCCCACTGATGCCCTCACCATATAAAGCTGCACTGGGCGCCTCCCCATGAGTACACATTTACTCTTTCCTTGCAGGAAGGAGAAAAGTCCGATTTTGTATATTTTTAGGGTACATGACTGTGAGGGGGGCTGCTAACACTGGCCAGAGCCACGCTATGAAAGCTTCCCTCCCCTCTATGCCTTCCCAGTGCACCTCCCTGCTACCACAGTCCTGCCCCAAAACATGCATATCTCCAGAAGGGCTTCCCAGTCCTGACCTCCTTGCTCCAGCTTGGTGCCACTGCCCTCACTCATAGTGACGTGTGTGGCCGTTCTGTGACGTGCTTCCAAGTAGGCTTACGTTGAGAGCCAGCCGTACTCCAGGGGCGATTTGAATGCGGTCTGAACTCGTTCTCCTGTACAGCGCGCTTCCCTCACCATTTACCTGTCATCCTGGAAGCAGTGAGCCGCCGAGACCACCCAACGATTGGCAATCAGTGTCCCGCCGCAAACGTGGCTCCTGCGAACCTGCAGACTAGCCTGCCACGGCCACTCCCCTTCTACAGAATTGACGCCACCTACAATTCGGTTCAGAGGGGCCTGCCATCCACAGTCTAAGGAGAGGAAAACATAACAAGTCTCTTAGGGGAGAAACAGCAGAAGGGGACACTGTACATCATGGCTTCCCTTCCCCTTTGCTTTACTCATTTTCCACTTTGCCATTTACACCATTAATACCCTTGGCCATTTACACTCGGCCTGGCACTGGCCAGACCCATTTTATAGTACGTCAAGGCTGAGGTGACTGAAAATTCCAGTGTGAGGTTTTTGCCTGTTATCTTCACAGGTGAAACAGGATCACCGCTGAACCCTGAGCGGCCTTTCCCACACTCCTGACCTCAGTCAGCACCAGCTGGGACGCCAGTGCTGTGAGCTGCCTCGGCACAGCAGTGCCTGGCCACTGCCAGTTGGTGTTCCTCAGAGCAGTGCCCCATTACCAGCACCCATGACTCCAGCAGCACCCACTAGCACCAGCAGAATGAGGTTCCTCGCAGCAGGGCCCAGCCAGCACCATTCTTCACGCCCAGAGTGGGCACTTCCCCCTGGCAGCGCGTAGGAGACTGCCCTTCCTTCTCGCTCCTCACCACAGTGCTTCTCATCAGACGAGTCCTTGCAGTCCGTGGTGGAGTCGCACTGAGGGTTGGGTTTCTTCACACAGCTCCTGTCTGCACACTGGTAAGTGAAAGGCCCACAGGGGACTCCTGGAAAGACAAAGGAGGAAAGGGGAGACTTAAATGAGGGTTGGAAAATTTCAGTGGAGAACGTGGGGCAGCCAAAACAAAACATGTCAACCTTCTGCCTTGGTGAACCCCTAAATTAATGAACAGGAGTTTCCTCAGTAATACCCTGGTATTAGCTGGTAGGTTAAGAGAGAGAGCGTTACTACCTGTACTTTGGTGTTAGCTGGTAGCTGGGGTCCTGATCTGGGGCTCAGCAGAGGAATGTTATCAATAGCTTATTAGAGAGACAAGGTGGGTGAGGTACTATCTTTTATTGGACCAAGTTCTCACCAACAGGAGTTGGTCCAATAAAAGGTAGCACGTCACCCACCCTGTCTCTCTACTACCCTGGGACTGACACGGCTACAACTACACTGCATCCATCAGTAGCATATGTTAGCTGATAGGGAGAATTTTATCACTATCCAGCAGTCTCCCCCGCCCCTACCTTCATTGCACTGCTTCTCGTCGCTCCCGTTGACACAGTCCAGGTGTTGATCGCAGACCTTGGTGAACTCTATGCAAGTGCTGTCCTCCTGACACTGGAACTTCGCCGAGCACACTAAGACCAAAGCATCAGGAGCAAACAGGCGGGATTCAGAAAAGCACGGCAAAGGGACTCTTCTTCCACAGCAATACCCACCCCTAGCCACAAGGGGACTTCAGTGGGAAACACCATGTGGCATTTGATTAGCAGGGAAAGGGACTTTTTTGGGTAGGTCCACACTACAGCTGGCAGTGACCCTCCCAGCCTGGGCAGTCAGACTCACGCTAGCAGGGCTCGAGCTAACACGCTGAAAATAGCAATGGGGACGTTGCGGCTCCAGTGGAGACTCAGGCTAGCGCCCCGAACGCAGGCCCAGGGGTCACGTGGGCTTGAGAGCCTGAATGGCAACCTCCACACCACTATTGTTGGCACGCTAGCTCGAGACCCGCTGGTGTGAGTGTCTACCCGGGCTGGGAAGCTCACTCCCAGCTGCAGTGTAGATTTACCCCAAGTGGTAGGGGGTGAAGAGACCAGCCCATTTTGCCTCTGGAGACCTGGCATCAAGTAGAGGGCAAGTCATGTGTGAAATGATTAGGGGTGAGGGTGGATCTCAGCCTAGTCACTTATTGTGCCCCCTTTTTGGTAAGACTGATGACCTTTGTTTAATAGAGGCTAAGGGAGTACCCTAGAATGAAGGTGCATCAGCAGAGCACCAATGTGGTATAGTGAACAGAGCACATCACTATAAACCATATTGGGGGCCCGGGATAGAAAGGGAGCAGTGGGTCAGGATGGGAGTGCACTGGCAGAGCTACATGAGAGGCAACATGGACTAAGCACGGGAAAGCAACAGAATATAATGAGTAAAAATATATGGTAACTTTTCATCATGGCAAAGGTTTCACAGAGTCAGCAATTTTAAGGTCAGAAGAGACCATTCTGATCATCTAGTCTAACTTCCTGTGTAACACAGGCCATGGAATTTCACCCAGGGGCTCCCGCTTCATGCCCAATAACTTGTGGCTGAGCTAGAGCCTGTATTTTAGAAAGACGCCCCATCTTGATGTAAAGAAGGTTAATCACAGAACCATAAGAATACAGGGCTGGAACCTCAAGAGGTCACCAAGTCCAGCCCCCTGCACCAACTAAACCTAGACTATCCCTGATACATGTTTGTCCAACCTGTTCTTAACCTCCTGTGGTGGGAATTTTACAACCTCCCTTGGAAGCCTGTTCCAGACTTTACCTGCCCTTATAGATAGGGAGTTTTTCCTAATATCTAGCCTAAATCTCACTTGTTGGCAATTAAGCTCATTGCGTCTTGTCCTGCCTTGAGTGGACATGGAGAACAATTGATCCCTGTCCTCTATATAAGAGCTCTTAACACATTTGAAGACCGTTATCGGGTCCCCCCTCAGTTTTCTTTTCTCAAGACTCATTTTTTTTTAACCTTTCCTCACAGGTCAGGTTTTCTAAGCCTTTTATCATTTCTGTTGCACTCCTCTGGACTCTCTCCAATTTATCCACATCTTCCCTAAAGTGTGGCACCCAGAATCGGACCCAGTACTTCTGCTGAGGCCTCTCCAGTGCCAAGTAGAGTGGGACAGTTACCTCCCATGTCTTACAATGCTCACTCCAAATAATACACCCCAGAATGATATTAGCCTTTTTCGAAGCTGCATCACATTGTTGACACATTCAGTTTGTGACCCACTATTACCCTGTGACAGTATAAGGGACGCCATTCCTGCTCTGTGGTCAGAATCCTGCAGCTGGCTGGCTGACTAATTAGTCCCACCCTCTGCACCTGGGAAAAGAGTGGCACCTCAACTGTCTGATCCTCATAAAAGAGGGCAGCAGGAAAGGGAGAGGTGAGATGGCAATACCCTTCAGAAAGCTGAAGGGTTGTGTGCTGAATAGATGGCTACGGGAGCAACTGCAGAGAGGGATTGCTCCAGAACCCAAATGGATAGAAGGGAGACTATGTGAAGTCCTTCTGTAGCTGAGACTGAGGTAAGAGCCAGGAAAGTTTGGGTTGCTGAACTTACTGGTGTGAGGGACTGACTTGGGGAAGGGACTCCTCAGCCTGCACAGACTTTAAGAGAAGGGTCTCTGAGGTTTTTGATTTGTTAAAAAGGTGTGAAATAAAAAACAACTAAACCTGCTGGAAAGCAGTTCCCTGGATTCTGTGAGAGCGCTTAAAACAGAATTATACAGGGAGCGATCTGGCTTAGCAAGCGCAAAGCCTGGTCTGGGAGGAGGAAGGTGCTATAAGGTAGGGCCTGATCCTGTGCAAACCCCCAGACCCTTTTCAACAGTGCAACCACCTAGGAGGTTGTTGAAATCAGACCAATTCTCCAATTTGATAAGGTCCTTCTGAATGCTAATCCTGTCCTCCAAAGTGTTTACAACTCCTTGCAGCTTGGTGTTATCTGCAAACTTTATAAGCACCCTCTCCACTCCATTATCCAAGCCATTAACGGAAAATATTGAATAGTACTGGATGCGGGACTGATTCCTGCGAGACCTCCCACCTCCAGATACATGCCCCCTGTTTGACTGCAAACCATTGATAACTACTCTTTGAATATGGTCTTGCAACCAGTTGTGCACACACTTTATAGTACATTCATATTTCCCTAGTTTGCTGCTCAGAATGTCATGTGGGACTGTGTCAAAAACATTACTAAAATCAAGATCTACCATGTCCACAGCTTATCCACCAGGCCAATAACCCTGTGGAAGAAGGAAATTAATTTGGTTTGACATGATCTGTTCTTGACAAATCCATGCTGGCTATTTCTCATAATCCTATTAGCCTCTAGGTGCCAAAATGATTGTTCAATAATGTGTTCCAGTATCTTTCCTGGCATCTAAGTTAGCCTGACTGGTCTATAATTCCTCGGGTCCTCTTTGTTCCCCCTTTTAAAGATAAGTACTGTTTGCCCTTCTCCAGCCCTCTGGGACCTCCTCTGTCCTCCATAAATTCTCAAAGATAATTGCTAGCTGTTCTGAGATTACAGAGCTAGCTGAAGCAGGTAGCCTAGGATGAATTTCATCAGGCCCTCCCAAAGGTCGTGGCATGCCCAAGGTTCTGTGCTAGGACTGGTGTTTAGTTTATTCATTAATAATTGAGGAAAAGCGAGAGAGCATTGAGGTGGCAACATTTGCAGCAGCTGCAAAATTATTTTGGTTCGTCAAGGCTAGAGAAGACTGCAGTGAATTTCAGAGGGCAACTCTTTAGCAATTTAACAAATGCATAGTAATGCATCTAGGAGGAATAAACTGGAACTACCTGTTTTTTAAATTAACTAACCATGCAGGAAAAAGTCTGGGATGTCATCCTGGATAGCTCAGTGAAAGCTTTCACTCAATGTACAGTGGGGCTTAGAAGATATGTCTACACTGGGTTGTAAACCCAGGTCTGTGGGACCTGGGCTTATGGACTTCTTGCTTCCAAACTCACACTTCAGTGTCCACACTGCATTGTAAACCTGGGCTTACAATTGCTGGGCGCAGGTCTCAATGCCATGCTAATGTGTCCACACTGCATTGCACAAACCTTCTGAATCGAATCTGAGGCTTGAGCTGCAACTACACTGCAAAATGACAGGGGTTTGAGTCACAGCGGGACTTGGACTCTGAACCACCCTGCAGCATGGCCCTAGGTCCTGGGTCCTGAGTGCTTGCTGACCCCGGTCACACTGATTTGTGTGTGCATGGAAGGGGGACTTGGGCTCAAACCTGAGTTATAGCCTGCGCTTAGAGTGCAGTGTGGACATACACAAAAAAGGCAAGCAAAGTGTTAGGATCTATAAGGAATAGGAAGGAGCCTAATACTGAAAATATTCTAATGCTGTTCTATAAATCAAAGATGCGCTCTCACCTGGAATACTGTGCTCAGCCCTGGTTATCCCATCTACAACAAAACTAAAAGACCACAAAGCCACTACACTTCACATCTTCAAACCCATCTTTGTCACAATGCCTGCAAAACACTCAACAATAATTTGGGGGTTGGTAAGCGCTGGCCACAACACGTTACATGTATCACGGTCAGCACACTGTTCCCTCGTGCTCCCCCTTGTCTGTTTGTTGCAGCTACCTGTGGTCTTTCATCTTATTATTAGATTGTAAGTCCTTTGGGGCAGGGATCGTCTTCTTACTACGTTTGTGTAAATAGGTCCAAACACAATGGCATTGATACCTCTAGGCAATGCCTCCGTATATTTATTTATGTAATAATTAACACAAAGTTCAGATGATTAGAGGCCTGGAAAAATCTGGGACAATAGATGCAGAGATTTAAAAAATTTGGTTTAGAGATGAAAAGGAGGGTGCTTGACAGGCCCCCAGGATAATGAATGTGATAGAGAAGGTAAATCAAGCTGCTCCTATTTACTCCTTTTACTCAAAGTCTCTGTGTCCTTGTAGTATTAAAACTGAAATGCAGCATATTTGAAACTGAAAAAGGAAATATTATCTTTTTATATCCAATGTATAATTAGGCAGTGGAACTCACAGCCACAAGATATCACTGAGGCCAAAAACTCAGAGACTTTATGGCCAGAAGGGACCATCATGATCATCTAGTCTAACTTCCTGCACATCACAGCCCATGGAACCTCCCCCAACAACTCTGGTAATAGGCCCGTAACCTCTGTCTAAGTTACCGAAATCCTCAAATCTTGATTTAAAGACTTCAAGTTACAGAGAATCTGCCATTTACTCTAGTTCAGGCCTGCAAGTGACCCGTGCCCCATGCTGCAGAAGAAGGTGAGAAAACCCCAGGACACCTAGGGGGAAATTCCTTCCTGACACCAAATGTGGTGACCAGTTAGACCCTGAGCATGTGGACAAAACCCACCAGCCCACTGGGAATGTAGCAATGCAGAGCCCTCCTCCTCAAGTGTCCCATCTCTGGTCTTTTGAGATATTTGCTACTAGCAGTTGCAGATGAGCTGTATACCACTGTAGGCAACCTCATCATACCATCCCCTTCGTAAAATTATCAAGATCAATCTTGAAACGTTAAGTTTTCCCCCTCGCTACTGCCCATGGAAGGAGAACAATTGTATCTCTCCTCAGTCTTCATTTGGTTAAGCAAAACAAGCCAAGCTCCTTAAGGCTCCTCTCGTAAGGTAGGTTCTCCATGCCTCTGATCATCCTTGTAGCCCTTCTCTGCACCTGTTCTAGTTTGAATTCCCCTTAATAGGCTTCTTAAAAGGGTTAGACATTTATATAGAAAATGAGAACAAGATCATCCACAGCTACGTTAAACATGGGGGAATAAACAACTAGAGATATAAACCATCATGGGGCAAATCAAGCATTAACTGATGGTTTTAGAAAGAAACTTCCTCCATTGACAAGTTACTGAATAACTTTCCATAATAAGGTTTCTTGCACTTTCCTCTGAATCATCTGGTGCTGGCCACTATCAGAGACAGGATATGGGCTAACTAGATCCCTGTCGGACACACCACAAGAATTCTGATGTTTCTGTGAGCTCCCTGGGATGCCTGGAACAGCAAGGGAGAAGTGGTGTACGCCAGGACTAACATGCATGGGCAGTGTTGCATAGAGGCAACATGGTCTGATGCACTGAGGATGGGATTGGGAGCTAAGAATGCCAGAATGCTAGTGCCAGCTCTGCCACTGACTTGCTGGGTGGCCTTGGGCAAATTATCTAACCTCCCTCTCTTTGTTTCCGCCCCCCATCTGTAATAATACGTATGTCCCAGGGCAGTTGAGGGTTAATTGGATGATATTTGCAAGTGGTTTGAAAATGCAAAGAGCTTGTAATGGAAAGTATGCCTCACAGTAGCCCTGCAAGAGTTGAATTAGGCCAAATGGACCTAATCAGCTAATTAAGCTGCAAGTGGGGGAACTTCAGACTGTGTGGCTAATTAGAAGGAAGATCACCTGTGAGAGAACAGGCTGGCATCTATAAAGTCGGGATGCTGGCAGTAGTGGTGGGGGAGAGGGAAAGCGACAGCAGCCAGCCAGCCAGCCGCTTGCTCCCTGAGGTAAAGGAGAAGGAAGGGGGAGATGAAGCACAGTAGGCAGGAGTCCAGGGGTGAGAGCAGGAAGGAGGGGGAGATGTAGACCTTAACTGTTCATGACAGGGCCCTGGGCTGAAACCCAGTGTAGAGGGTGGGCCTGGGTTCCCCTACCAAGCGCTGCAGCATGGTGTTGCTAAGGCAGTGGATCTGAAGCCCGCCAGAGTCACTGTAGAAGTGACTTAGTCAGGGCATTAGCGTGAGGACTGCCTGATGCTGCTTGTGGAGAGAGGCTTTGAAAGGCTCCCTGAAAGAGGAGGACCTTAGTGAACTGCCCAGAAGGCTGAGTCATGAAGGGGAAGCAGAAGCTCCTGGGGTGAAAGAAGGGCTGGAGAGAGAGAGAGGCAGGCAGGCAGGCAGAGTGTAACTGTGTGAAGGGGTGTTGGCCTGGCAGAGCTAATCCCCAGAACAGCCAGGAGGAGGCGCCATCCAGCAGTGAGCAGATCACCCGAACAGAGAGCTCTGTAGTGCAAGCACTACACTCACGGGTGGCCAAGACTGGAATAGCAGGTGGGCTGGCAGGCCTGGCCTATGGTGTATTGGCAGAGCAGTGTGAAACACCCAGGCCTGGAACAGCAGGTGGGGCTGTAGGCTGGGACCAAGGTTCACTTGCAGAGCTGTGGTGGCAGGAGGGGTTGCCAGGCACGCACTGTACTAGCAGTGAGGGGGCAGAGGAGTGCTGCAGGTTGGACAGGGATTATTTGAGGAGCCTGCAGATCTTGGTGTATGGAAAAAGTTTTCCAGCTGCCCCATTTTTCTGGGTCCAGCTGTCTCCCAGGGATATACGGCCTCAAGAGTGCATGGAGGAGCCGGGTGTGTGAGCTTTGCTTTTCACTTCCCAACAGACCAAAGCACTGTGATTTTGGTGGCCTGACGATTCAGTGCCTGATGCAAAGACGCAGCTCCTAAGTGAGCTGTGTGTAACCAGGCAAGCGCCTTTGCTACTTTCACCCACCTGACCGGTGCAGTGAAGTCTCTGAGGGGCTCTCCTGCCTCCCCAGAGCGCCCCCTTGGAGAGTTGGCTTTGGGCCAAGGAGGCCAACTCCTCTGAGCAGGAAAGGGTTTACCTGGGCTGCAGATGGCTAAGGAGAGATGGGGTAGAAATAATGGATCACTCACCACAGTTTCTCTCATCCAGGCCATTAGGGCAGTCTTTGATGCCGTCACAGGCTGGGACACACAGTCCATTGACAGAACAGAGGAACTCCCCGGGACAGGCTAAAAAAAATCACAAGGGAATGTTTAGTCTCCATTACTGAACCCCCTAAAATCATAGCACTGAGGCTTGAGAATGTGTGTCTATGAGCTTATTGATCTTGCGTGCACTGCAAGCCTGTCCAAACGCGGCTTGTTAGACTTCCAAAGCCCTGTGTAATGGCAGTCCCTGGAATTGGTGCATACAGATCCTGACTAGGTAATGAGGGACTTGATTGTTTGTAACCAATGCGAGTCATGTGACAGGGTCCAGGAAATCAAGAGCCCTCTGTCACCAGGGCTCCTGCAAGAGCTATGCTTTTATTCCAGTCTCCTCCATGGTGCAGCAGGATGTGATAGATTTCCTGGGGGCTGTTACAAAATCCAAGGGGGGGGGGAGAGTGAGTGAGTGTGTGGCTCTGTCTCTCTCTCACATAAGTGGATTCCAAGGGAAAGCAGGAAATAACTCACTAGGAGCCTTTGTGATTGAAACAAAGGCATTTCAAGTTAAAATGAGCGAAGGTATTTAATTCCAAGGCCAGCTCTGTAACACAGATGCAGAGAGGAGCTTGCCTGTGCCTACATGTACTGTTCCTCAATACCTCTGAGCTGTGCTCATGATTGACTGTTGTGTGTTTGCGTGCCTGTCCATGGTACAGAGTGGTGTGTGCACCTGTGTTCAGGAGGGCAATGTGTGCATGTAGCTGTAGGTGAGCTTGTATCCGGAACTTGGGTTGTGTGTCTCTCAACACATGGCCAGGAGCTTAAGAAAGCTGTTGGTGACAGGGTAGCTGTGGAAGATGCAGAGCACGCTTTCAGTCGGAGTCTCTAGGCTGTAAGAAGCCCGGTACTTACGATCAGATTGGTTATATAGGCTGTAGGCAGCCTGCACTCCAGGTCCGGTTAAGGAGATCTGAGAGGCGAAGCTGATGGTGATGCTGGTGGAAGACACAACTGGAATTCGCTCGGCATAAGCTTGCAGTGTCCGCAGGCCACACAACCTGATAGAAAAGTACAGGCCGGATAGCCCAGAGTTTGTATGAAGGGGAAAAATGCGGTCCTCCTGTGGGAAGGGGGCTTGGGGCACCAAAGTTTCATGGCCCTTTAGAATTAGGGGGGGTCTGGCCCATGTAAAGGAGAGATCCATGGCGACAGCAGAGATAGGGAAACACCCTTGGTATGGTCTGGGGATGTAAAGTGGTGATACAGAAAAGGGTGGTGAGGAATTTGGAAGTACAGGAGCAATCAGGCTTTTCTGGCAGACAGGCCGCCCAGCACCACATTCTGTTCTCCACTGCACCGGCTCTTGGCTACTCAACTGGGACACCCTGAGGGCAGAGTAACTCCAGAGACGTCACTGGGATTTACACGAGCGTAACCAAGATCAGGGGCTAGCCCCAAGTGACCAGAGCAAATGACACGAGCGATGAAGCAGCCCTGCAGGCTGATAGAGACAGAGGGAAAGGAAAAGGGACATTCCAAGGGTTAGATGGGGAGAATCTGGAATCAAGGCTGTAATAAACACCATTCAAAGTTAGTGAGACGTGGGTAAAGGTTCGGAATGTTCAGGACGGAATGGCTTTGGAGATATTATGCGGTTGGTAACAAAAACCAGGCATATGGAATTGGTGTCATGGGTGTTCTTTTGCAAACGGGCCATATTTTATACGGCCCAAACGGGCCATATTTTATACAGGCCCAAATTTTGCTCTCTGTTACCTCAGCATAAGTCCAGAATGACTCCACCTACTTCAGAGGCATTGATCATGATTTAGCCCTGTCTGGGCAAGAGCAGAATTTGGGCTGTCTAATACAAATGATATTTGTATTTTCTCTCCACTAAATTCATGTCCTAGTTTTTTTGTATGGTTTTAAAAAAAGAGAAAGGAAGGAAAAGTTACAAGAAAGGAAGGGATGCAAATAAAAGGGAAGCTGGTGAAATGAGACCTACAAGACAGCTGTTGCTGATGACAGGGGCTGAGGGAGAATAGGCTGTGACACCAGTCATGGTGAGTCTGAGGTCACTGGAACAATTCCCTGGATCAGATCCTAAGACAGAGAGGTGGCTGAAGTCAGGTGAGCAGCAGAGACAAGGTCTGTGAAGTCAGTGGGAAAAGGCCCATAAAGGGTTTGAAAACAGAGGGCAAATTTGAACAGGCTCCTGAAATGAAAGTGGAGCCAGCTGGAGGGGTCTGCGGATGGCAGTACAGTGGCCGTGCTTCCTTGTATGTGGGAGAAGGTGGGCAACAGCAGCCAGTGCATGGTGGCAGCTGGGTTTAGGGAGGCCAGAGAGAGGTTTTTATAGGTCAAGCAGGAAGAGGAAGAGACTTGGAGGCAGAGTGGTGCGGAGGAGGATTTGAGGCTGTTGCAGACGTGGTGATAGGCACATCTGCAAACACAGGAGGTGTGGGAGGATGCCAGGGCTACGCACACTGTGGGAAACTAGACAGCCTGCTTTAAAACAGCAAGAGGAAGAAGGGAGGTCAATAGTGACGTTGGAGAGGTTTGAGGATGTTCTCTTTGCCCAAAAGAAGCACTTCTCTCTCTGAGATGTGTCACTGAGGCAGTGCCTTGATCAAGATAGGCAGAGCCAGTGGACCAGAAGGAGTCACTAGAGTGTTAAGGAGGATCTGGCCAGCTGAGTGCCATCCGCCCAGTAGTGGCGGTCCAGATTAACAGCAGCGATTAAATGACTGAGTGGGAACAAGTAGGTAGAAGTTGGAGCTGGCAACTATGCTTTTTAGCAGGAACCTCCTCCTTCAGACCTGGGGACTGGCTGAGGAGCAGAGGGCTGGAGGGAGAAGTCAGTCACAGAGACCTAACCTGGGAGCAGGAAGGGAGGGTGAAAGTCGAGCAAGAACGTGAGCACACACCTTCTGTTCTGAATAATCCACTGGCCTTGGGTACACGGCAGGTCATACTTCTGTCTCCTGAGCGCGTAGGCATCGAACCACAGGACAACGCCGTACTCAAGCGATGGGACCTGCATGGAGAGCGGCCCCTGGGTAGAGCTGAGATTGCAAACAGCAATCTACGTTTCCAGCCAGTCAGTGTGAAATGGGTAGAATAAACGCAAATGGGAGAGCAGCAAATTCACACAGTGACCAGCTGGCGAGAGTTAGCCACCCTCTCCACAGGCATCAGGCCACTGCCCCACATGGCCCTGTGCCTTAATCCTGAAGTGCGGCACCCTCTGTCACTCCAGACCTGCCTCCAAGAGCTCTGCCAAAGCACCTGTCATGGCCTCCAGCACTCGCTGCTAGATGACTCCTATCTTTCCCTCTGCACCCCCATCACAAATGGTTGTGCCTCCTAGATCCTACTCCCAGCCCTGCCAAGGCTCCTCAGCAAGCCTGCTGTTCCAGTCCTGGGGCCTCCCCCCAGCTGTACCAATGCACCACTCTGCTACTGTGAGGCTGGGTCTTGGTTGAACGGAGATGGGCCGGTTATGAAGAACAGAAGGTGGCTACGTAGTGACTGTGTTTGATAGTCACAACTCCAGGGTGGACAGCGAGGCTGAGCACCACAGGAGTCAGTTCTGAAGTATTGTAGGGTGAAGTTCCTAGCCTTTTCCTTATAGAGAAACCTCTCTCCCAAAAGCTTCCTCCCCCAACTTCAGTCTGAGTGGAGAGGAACATGGCCATCTAGCAGTGGTGAGGGGAAAAGATGCCCTGGCGCTCTGTCAACAGCCTCTGCTGTGGAAAGATTTGGTTAGGGGAAAGAGGAGAGGCAACAGGGCTCACCTTCATGTGCCAGGTGCACTGTGTGTTGGGTGAGTAGTAACTCGGGTAGTGTGGAGTGTTGATCTTCCCCTGCAGTTCCAGGCCTCCCTGAAGCGTTCGATTCACCTGGCAGTCTGAAAACACAGACACCCACCCCACACACACACACTTCAGCTGGACATCCATCTGGGTAAACTGGATCACCTGCTGCAGAAAAGAGGGACATTCCCCCCTCTCCCCCCAGCCCCTTGGAAAAAAGGGGAAGGTGTGGACTACGCATTTGCTAGAGACACAAGCAGATGATTGCTGTGCTCACGGTCTGAAGTGTTCTCTGTGGGGCCAATGTAATGCTTTCCCAGCTGTGTGTTGGGAGTACCAGAGACATCCCATCCCCAGGAGAGCTTCTTCCTAATGAGGAGGCACCTCAGAGGCAGACAGCAGAGGGAATCCACTGCAGGCATGGATGCCTGCTCTACTCACTACATGGCCATGTCATTGTCCCACCGTGAGTGCACCTGGGAAAGAGCTGGGGACCGTAGTGTGAAGGAGCACAGTGCAGAAGATTCCTAGAGACTATTGGCACAACACAAAAATGAGTAAGGGGCTGAAAAATAGGAAAGCCCCGCTGGGCAGGGCTACAGACTGTGCTCTCATGAGCTAAGCGGAGGTGAAGCCTAGCTTGTACTAGCTTGGGAGACCTTCAGAGAAGTGTCCATAGCAGCAAAGGAAGCAGGATTGCTGCTCTAACAGGCGGTGCTCTTCTCTTTGACTCGGGGCCATTGCTCCAGCCTGGTGTTCGGCGTTACTGAGGTATTAGTGCTGTTTTCTGTCAACTGACATGGAAAACCCAAGCCCTGACCACTCAGGGTTATTCAAGATCTCATAGCATTTTATGCAAAATTAAGACTGTTAACTTCCTTCTGCTGGCCATTTTCCAATACAAGTCCATTCTGCTGTCCTAAATTCCCCCAGTTGCTTTAGCTGAATGCAGTACCCCTCATTTCTGTGTCTCTGTCCTTTTCTGGCCACCATCACTGGAGCATGTCAGCACCTCACAATCTTTAATGAATTCCTAACCCAAGCTGTTATGGGGTGTTCCTCTGTGCTGTGAAACAGCTGCCATGCTCCACTCCAGAAGGGAGCGTGTTGCAATGGTGGGTGAAGTGACCTGTGGAATATGTGTGGGGCTAAGTGACAAGGGATCTGAACTGTGTGAGCTCTCCTTGCTCCTTCATTCTCCACACTTCCCTCCAGCCTTCTTCACCTTCAAAGGGCACAGCCTGGGCGGTGAGGAGGAAGGGATCGTAGTAGCTGTACATTGCTTTCTTCCATACCACAGACATGACGTGGCCTGAAGAAAGGACTTCCACCATAGGCTCCTGCCGGCTGCAGCCATAGAATCTGAGAGGAAAGAGCAGGGAGTGTGAAAGAGGGTGGGCCTGAATAAAGGAAGTGGGGAAAGAAAGGAAGCCAGGTGGCGGTAAGAGATGGGGAGATGTGGTTACTCAGCCCTTTAATAATTTCAGTATGTTGCTAGACACTAAAGCGCAAATTTCAATGGAAGTTGGGAGCCTAAATGCCGCTGAAGCTCTGGGCCTAGTAAACCAAATCAAGGCAGAGCATGGAGACAAGGGCTTAGGTCAGGGTGGAAGAGCATGCCCCTGTGTTAGGACCCTCATCTTGTCTCAAGCCAGACCACCTTCATGAGGACTCTGAGACCCAGGCGTCCTCCTGTCAAGCTCCTAGTCCATAAATCAGAAACATTAGACTCCTTTAGGAATCTCATGTTCTCCCTCTCACCTTAATATGCGCCAGACCCGTCTCCTCAGGAGTCTCAGAGCCAGATCTTCACCTGGTGTAAAATCAGCAGAGTTACACTGAAGTCAGTGCAGCTACACTGCTTTACACCAGCTGGCAATCTGTCCCTAGACTGCAAGGATCCTTTGATAAGGTTCCTGACCCTAAGGTCTGGGCTATTCTGATGAGGCCTCCCATATCAAGTGATGTTCTCATGAAGCTTCTTGATCTGGAAGTACAATCCCTTGTTAACTACCACTGTCACTGCAGCATTGCTGTTCTTATTCATATAAACACTTCTATTTACATTTTGTTTTAACTAAAACGAAGGGCTGCCTCAATTAATATCCCCCAGCAGTGAGTTCTACAGGTTAGATGGCGTAGTGTGAGAAAGTGGAAGTAGCACCAACCGCCTGGCCTTCCTCCTACCACTCACTGTGTTTGATATCACTATCATACGAAAGCTACCTACGAGGTGATGAGACGGTTCTCCAGAGGCCCGGCTGCATCATACATGGCCAACCGGTCCCTGCACTCTGGGAGGGTCCACTCCAGCCGTAGCTTGATCATGTGGCCCTTGGGACCATGGAGGTGCCAAAGACAACTGGAGGCCAAGTAGTCGGGGCCCTTCAGTCTCAGGACTTCCTCCTCCCTGACGTGGCTGTATCTGTAGCAACCTGAAACCACGAGACAAACAAAACCCCAGAGTGCTTTTATCTGAGTGTGGGGGAAGGGGCTCTTACCCACAAAATAATCATTAGGATATCAATATATCCCCCTATTACAGGGTAAGGTTCTGTGTTTGCCCCGTTTCTCCCAGTGACACCAATCCTAACTTCATGATAATTATCCCCTTCTAATTATTAGGCAGACCCTCCCTCTCATATTTCTTTTCCACTTGCCCCATTTTCTGGTTCCTGGCCCCATCCTCCAACTACTGTATATCCCATTTACTGTACATGCTTCCTGTCCCCCTCCTGATAATTCTAATTCTCTTTGGGTTGGCAGCTCTGACATGGTGAGTGTAAGGGAAGGGTGAGTTTCCAAATGCACACATCACACATGCGTGCACATGCAGAGCTTGAGCGCACACGTGCAGCTATTAGCCAGAGGGTTTGTGACACCAGGTCAATTGTTCAAAAGCACCTCTGTGACTTAGGTACTTTGGCTGAGATCCTCAAAGATATTTAGGTGCCTAACTTCTATTGAAATCAATACCTAATACCTTTGAGGATCTGAAAGTCAGAGGGATGTAGGCTGCTAAGCCATGGTGGTGCTTTTGAAAATGTTATTCTTTGTGTGCAGCATCAGTGCTTCCTGAATACAATTCTTTCCCCCTCATTTTCCTTGATCTCGCCTCAGGACAGTAAACAATTATTCTGGCCCCTCAACAAATCCCCCCCAACAAAATGAACTCAAAAAGAAAGGGAAAGGATGGCCTACCCAGAGTGGATTTCAGCACTATTATGTCTTTCACACTGGATTCTGTTAGAAAGAAAATATATAAAAGACAGACAAAAAAAAAAACCCATAAGAATCTGTAGTAGCTAAGATGTAGGAGGATGTGCCCCTCTTCTTCTTCCTGTGCCCAATGTCCTGCTTATGACTCCCATCGAGCACTACACTGGGCGCCTGTGTACTTTTCTATGCCTATCATCAAGATCTACTTTGGTCACCTCCTCTACCTCCTATCCTTGTCCAGTCTACCATGGGCCCTGTCCCTCTGACCCATGATGCCCCAGCCTGCCATGGGCCTCTCTTCTTCTTTACTTGCCCATTCTCCCAGGCATATTCTCTCCTTCCTACACAAATCAGTCATTAACCTAGGCCACCGCTCCTCATCCACACCCCAAGTAGCCTTAGACCTTTCTCCTCCTAGCCATGCTCAGTGTCAAACACTAGTATTGCAGCTTCCCAAATCTTCCAGGCGGTGCCCTGGCTACCTTCCCGTGATCCCGCCCCCTTTCCTACTCTCCTCCCTCTTGCTCTAGATGGAAAGAACGTGCCTTGTGGTGAACAGGGAGATGTGGGTAGAGGGATCCAGATCCCAAAAGGGGATGGGCTATTCTCACTCAGGACCTGAACCAAAGGTCCTTGAAGTCAGTGGGATTCTTTCCATTGACTTCAAAGGGCTTTGAACCTGCCTGTCAAAGAGGGCTATGAATGGAAAGAAACCAGGGGGGACTGGTACAAGTGACCACAAAGTATGTGAGTTTTTGGCACAGTGAATAATAGCTGAACAGAATAGTGCAGGCCAAAGGGATTCTTTAGCAAGAAAACCAGTTATGGGGAATTAAGAAATCTGGGGCCGCCTTCTTCCTGTTGCAAGATAAGAATAATTTCCACTGAAAACAGTGGAGTTTCTTGTAATCTGCCAGAGACAGAGGTGGAGAGAACAGAGCACTACTGAGTGATTCCCAACCAACGAGATATTGAACAGCTTTACAAAATATACCTTTAAAAAGAAAAATAAAGAGAGGACAAGCTACAAACCTGTCAAAATAATGTCACAGGGGGGTTGGCCTGTTTAGGGGAGTTGGGCCAGCCCCACCTGTGACTGAGCAGCTGCCTTTCAGCTCCTGCTGTGAGGCAGGGATCAGGTGGTAGATCACCTGGTCCACATAAAGGCCAGCAAGAGCTCAGCTGAGTGGAGGACTGTTGGGGATAGGAAGATTGTGGTTTCCTGAGTTCCTAGAATAGGGGAAAGAGCCCAGGTCATATATGACTCCCAGGTAGATGGCCTGCTGAGAGTAATCCTATAGGGAGTAGATAGGCTCTTATGGAAGACCCTGAGTGAGGGGAAAGGATGTGATTGATAATTTGCACCTGTGTTAAAGAGTTTTTATTTTAGAAAAATAAAGCTGAGTTCCTGAAAGAAAAGGGTCTGAAATCTTGTGACTGGAGAGGGATTGTGGGTTTACAAATAGCTATTAGCAAAAAAATGAAAGAAGACTTGGAAGATCTGACTAATTACAAATCAGTGGGTTGAGAAGATATGCACTCTGTGGTATAAAGAGAGGCAACTAACAACTTTAGTGATATTGAGAGTTTGTTTTTCATATGGGAGCATTTGGCTGAGGATTTTAAAACACTTCACTGCTGTCTATTAACTAAGCCTCAACAACTGTGTGGCCGGAAAGTGTAAATGAATTGTTAACGATCCTTTTCTTCACACTTTACAGATGAGTAAACAAAGGCAGTTTAACTGATTTGCCAAAGCAGTGTCAATCCCAGGGGTAGAATCCTGGGGTTCTGACTTTTGCCCTCTGCTCTAACAACTAGACATACTTCTTCCCAAACTACCAAATCTTATTCAACTACAGACGGTTAGTTTTGAAAAGTCATGGAGAAACAGGGAAACCCCAAAGACTGACCATAGCAATTAGAATCTAGCATATCTAACTTTAGACACTAATAAAATAATGAACAAATGTGAAGGGAAGGAGAGGAAAAAACTGGAAACCTTTAGAAGATAATGGTACTGACAGACTTGATTGCTTTTTTTGATAGAATTACAAAATTAGTGGATAGAGGGAAAGCAGAAGATGCAATATAGCTTGATTTTAGTGAATCATTAGGCATCTGTTTCATGAAACCTTAATTTAAATTGGCTGGAATGTAAGCACTGTCACATACAGTGCACCATAAACTGAAAACCTGCAAATAAAAGATCATTATAAATGGCAATTTATTAAACAGAGAGGTGTTCAGTGGGATGTTAGGTTTGGTCTTGTTCAACATCTTCATTAATTATCTAGAAGAGGGAGTAAATTCAAAAACAGCCAGGAGTACAGAGAGAAAAGGACCTTGCAAAGTGAGAAATATGGTAGGGATATATTGAAATAAGATTAAATTGGGAAAAATGCAAGATACTGTATCTAGGGAAAAATGGTTAGAAACATGTTATTTAATGAGAAACTTAGAAATCTACAATGTTGAAAGAGACCCAGAAATAACAATGATAGCAAATTAGAGATAAGTTTGCAATGCAATAGGGCAGTATTTAAAAAACAAACAAAACCAGTCATTTTGGGCTCTATACACAGAGGCATAGAGAGCAAGGAGCGACCAGTCATACTATGGGCCTGATCCCAATCCCAGTGCCATCAATGACATTTTTTCCAGTGACTTAATGGACTTTGGATCAAAGCCTATAAAGGACCTGAAATACCAAGTTCAGTGTTTGAGGACCTCAATACCACGGCTCTTTAACAGGCAGTCATCTATTTTGTGCACTGATAAAAAAATCTTGACGTCAATATAAGGGATAGAATTAATGGAAATATTATAAGCATCATGAAAGAGAAACAATTGTAATCTAAGTATGTTGCATTTAGTTCTGTTCTCAGTCTACTGGAGAGTGGAATAGTCTCCCACGGGACGTTATGGAAGCTTGGGACATTTAAAATGAACTGAATAAAGTGACAAAGCATATAGTGCAGGGAACAGCTGTGTTTGCCAAAGCTGAAGGAGGAGGCAGAGGAAAGGACAAGATGTTACCTACTGAGTCACTGCCATCTCTTACTCCAAGAGATATAATTCTTCAGGGGAATAACCAAACTTCAGGAAAAGTGTGTCCTGTACAAGGAGGAAACACTTGTAATTCCCCTGTTCTGTTCTGTCTTCAGCCTTTCCCTCTAGCATACACTCTCTTCTCCTCATCTTCCTCTCCCCACCTGGATTTCCTCTTCTCCTTTCCTCTCTTCTTCCCCTTCAGTAATGCCATTTGGCCTAGACTCTCAGCCTGCCTGCAGTAAATTATTGGCCTCAGCCCCCGTCCTAAATTTCAATTTCCAAAAATTCAGATCATACTTGGGTAGCTGATACTTACCCAGCAGAACCAGAGAGTCTGGGTCAACCTTGTACTCTCTCTGGTAGGAGAGGCTGCCTGTGCTGTTGATGCTGGCGACAAGCTCTCTGCAAAGAGTCCTGTTCACCCTCTCAGCAGTCATCTCCTTGTGCTGACTCTCGGGGACTTGAAGGGCAAACCAGAAGAAGAAGGTCAGGGACCCCTCCCTAGCAGGGAGATAGCACATTAATTTCCTTCATCCTTTTCATTTCAAGTGAGTTCAGGACTGGTGAGAGTCACCTCACTGACAGCCCTGGAGAGAGATGTCCTCTCTTTAGCCACAGAGCAGACCCATTAATGCAACCTTCCCAACACACACCGCGCCACCAATGTGCCACAGACCCAACCTAGAGAGACCACCTATAATGGAACAGAAGAGCCGATGTGTACATGATCCATTGAATACATATCCTTTCTGGTGAGGAAGCCATCTTGTGCCACTGGTAATGGTGTTTTTAATGATCTGGATACCTGCTCCACTAAAAACTAGAATGTCATTACATTTTTTTTTTATAATCCACTTGAATGTGCTTCAGGGAGAAATGATTTTGTACCACTGCTAACCTAGGGCTCAATTGAAAATGTTGACCTTTCAGGCTCCATATCCCATCTCTCAGTAGTGAACTCATTGTTCAGCTGATCAGTGTAATCCTGTGCAGGGGTCACACATACATTTCAGGAGACCACAACCACAATAGTTTGTCTGCTAAATGACAGAGAAAATGGGCCAAACTGGGGAGTTCCAGGTCCCTCCTACTCCCATTTTCCCTTATGGACCCTGCCCCTGGCAGGCCCGAGTGAAAAAATGTGAATGAAACATTTTCTCACTGAACGAGTTTTTGTTGAAATAGAAATTTTCAATGGGAAAAGATTGATTCTGATATAATTTTCCACTGGGAAAATCAAAACAAAATGTTTGGGACTGGGATGACACTAATCTCTGCCTGAGTCACCACAGTGCCCTGTGGCAGTTGTAGTTCCAGGTCCCTCCTACTCCAGTTCTTCCTTATGGGCCCAGCCCCTGGCAGGACTACATCACCCAGGATGCACTATGGTCTTTCTCTGTGGTGTTTCATTTGTATTGACAATACAAAATGAAACATTTGAATCAAGACTGCCAGAACCTTGTTTCAATAGAAAATGCTAAAACTAAACATTTTGATATTTTCTAATCATTTTTTTTTCCTGGATTTTTCATTCCATGAGACGTTTCAGTATTTTGACTTTTCATCTCTATTTGGGCTGAAAACAAATGTTGAATGATCAGAATTTCCAGTCAGGTGGAAATTTTGTTTTTCTAGGCACTCTAATCCGGAGCCCATGTGGAGTAAGAATGGAGGCTACAGCAGCTCTTGTCAGATGGCTACTGAACAAGATCACAACTTAGCTGTAACTTTCACATAGGACATGTGAGACAGTGTCCTGAAAAACAAATTAATGTGGGCGTAACACTCACCCGAAGGCATATACTGTGCTGGAGTTGTAATATGGATCAAGGTCCGTGACACGAATAAGTTCTCTCAGCTGTAACAAGAATGCCATCTGATAACTACCCGGCAAGAATACAACAGCAAACTTCACATGGAACCCACCCAATGCTCCAGTCCTCTCTGTTTGTGGTATAATCTGCCTAGCCTCCCATTTGCAGAAGCACCCAGGACCCATTCCCTCACTCACTGAACTGCCTCAGCCCCCATCTCACACACGAAACCACACCCACCATCTTCTGTAGCTTTGCTGACTCAGTCCAAAAGGCTCTGGATTCCGGCCGTCCAAGGTCCAGAGAGTACTGATAATTCAGGATCCGTAGGCTGCCGGAGTAGAACTGCAGGACAGTTGATTCCAAGTGTCGTGGTCTGTAGTCTGACAACAAAAGACACAGACAGATTAATCCCTGGATGTGGAGGACAGAGGGCTCTTGCGGTGGGTGGGTGGCCAGAATTTAGCTACATCCCTAGGGAATTAGTGCACAGATGGGTCACCCACGGCCACCAATCCAGGAGTCGCCGACTCTCTTTGGCATCTAAATTGGCTTCCTCCTTCCTAGGCCCACATCAGCACCAGTGTAAAGAACAAAACACCTTGGAACTGTTACCTAGGAAATACCAGGTCAGTGCTCCAGCTCCAGCCAACAGAACAAGGACCACCCAGAGGGGTGCATAGCGCAAGCAGTCACGAGCCTTACTCTTGGGTTCATCCTCCAATGGAGTGTTTGCATCCTCCTCCTCAGTCTCCATCCTGGGCATCTAGTCAGACAATAGACCAAGGATCAGGATGGATTATCCATACATCTCTTGCTCACTTTCTTTGTATCCTTTACCATCTATCTGCTTCTCTTCCTGTCTGTGCATCCCCTTATTATCTATGCCAAATCCCCAGGACCTTGCTACTCCATTCCCCATTGATGGATACACGGGAGGGGTGAACACCCAAAGGTAATTCTACCTTCCCTCTACCTTCCACCTTGCCATCTTTACCCCTCCTCCCACAACACCTGATCATGTGACTTCCTCCTGCCTACTCCCCTTCCTGTAATCTCTATGAGCCTCTGCTAAAGAAGTACTGCAGCCTACCAAGACTGGATGCTCCTGGGATGGCCTCCTTGGCCGCTTTCCCGCTACCATCCCCTAAGAGACCCTGTTAAAGTCACATCAGCCATTACCTTTTAACAATCCAAAGGGTTTGCATGTTTCCTTCAATGAGGAATAACATATGAGTGTGCATGAATGTGAATGTAGGCAAGTGTGCAGGGGTGTCGGAGTGTGCCTGAGTGTATGTTAGCGTGTTCAAAAGCCTGTTGATATGACGCTCTCCTTGCTTGTGTGTGTTAGTGAGCTATGTGCCTGCATGGGGTTAGAGTGGATGTGTGAGGGGTGCATGTGAGTGCCTGTTAGCAGAGGTACCCAGAGAGTTCAAGCATTGTGGATGCACATGTGTGCATACACATGGAAGTTTGTTAACGTGTGTGCATATATGATCATGTGGGAACAGCAAAGGACACCCAGCATTCCCTATTAGCCCTGACACTGAGGCTCCTACCAGGCATCAACTGTACCCCTCAGTGCAGAAGCCCATGTAAAGAGTATAAAAAATAAATAAGCAACTCAATGGAAACAGCTAACTCAACCAGCCAACAATGAATCCAGTAGTACCGCCACTTCCGGTCTCCTACAACCCTCACACATGCAGCGGAGATCAGAATACACCAGCGTTGCTCGTCTGTTTCTCTGTGGTCTCCTTTCAGCTGATGGTCCCCAGGGGGCATCCCCCACCCTGGAGCAGGAGCGAGGAGGCGAGGGTCTCTACTCCACCGTCAAGGGATTCCTCCAAAATGACAGCCGCACAAAGAACCACAAACTGATCAAAAAGAGCCTCTCGTTGCTAGAAGATCAATTCTAGGCACTGGGGTTTCCCCCAGAACTACAGACCTACCTTTGAAACCTGCAGCTCTGCGTGTGGCCGGGTGCACATGCATGCACACACATCGGTAGACATGTGTTTACTCAAGCCCAAGGTCTCCCTGGTGATCGATAATCTAAGGCCATGTCCCTTTGTTTTGGTCTTTGCCCTGTCCAGCTCTACAGAGAGGGCTGAGCATGTCAGGGAGAGCCACAGCTTTCTCTAGTGGAGGATGACTCAGAGCAAAGGGAAGTTTGCAAAGAGAGAGGATCTGAAGGCTGTGGGGAGGTGATGCTGTGAACTGCCAAGGTAACAGTCCCCTTGTCCCCTGAGAAAACCTAACTTGGAAAGCAGGTGCAGATGGATCACAGATTCCCCCTATGGGGGCAACTAGTTGTTCAGCACCTGCTTTCTGTCTTAGTTACACTAATGAGTCCCAGCAGAGATAAAGGCAAAATAGCACTGAGAAGAAAAGGCTTGTTCAGACAAAGGGTGGGGTGAGCCTCTTGCTGACAGCAGTGAGCTGCACAAAGGCGGGCCAGTGGCAGGGACAGTGCAAAAGGATTAGTTGTGCCAGACAGATATAGCACTGTCCAAACTAATAGCACTGATAAGAACTAGGCAAAGCTCTGTCAGTACCCCTCAATCCTGACTTGTAAGGCTCCCTGCCACTCCAAATAGCCTCTCTCTTTCCCTTTGCCAATTCTCCGCATCTTCTCCCTACAGCACCCTCTGCTTATCCAGTCTTAGGCAGCCACACACCTTTGCCAGTGCCCTTTATGTCATCTTGGAGCATCCCAGTTCTTTAGCCCCAGGCCCTTCATACAGCTCTGACAATACATCTTGCCTGCCTTACCATCTGGTGTACAGTCCAGAGACCCCACTGTACACGCATCTTGTGCTCTGTAAATGCACCTCATTTTTGACCCAAAGTAACTATGCTTTAACCATACATAAATAAAGGCCAAAGGCAATGGAGAGACAAGGTGGGTGAGATCATATTTTTTATTAGACCAACTTTTGTTGGTGAGAGAGATGAGCTTCAGAAGTCAGTCCAAGAAAAGATATTACCTCCCCCACCTTGTCTCTCTAATATCCTGAGGTCACCATGACTACAATACCACTGCAAACAAAGTAAATGGAATCATGTCAGTGATAATCATTAATGGAAATTCCTTCTGAGCCAACAGAGATTACCTTGGGATAGCTCTTCTTTGGAATGGGATAACTTTGTCGCTAGTCTGATATTAGCTGGTGAGGAATAGCCTTTCAGCTGGAGGCCAGTGATCCAACCTCAGGCCAGGGGAGAATGAAATCTGTTCCTGTACAGTGTCTTTACCTCACTTCTTAGTGGACACGTGCTCAGATCACTAAAGCTTTGTGTTTATTATACAACTCTGGTCACTGTAGTATCTGAGCACCACTCACACATTATGAAATTTTCTGCACCACACCCTGGGACTAAGGGAAGGGTTGTTATTGCCACCATTTTACAGATGGGAAACTGAGGAGCAAAAAGATTAAAGGTAAACATTTTTAAAAGTGCCTAAGGGACTTAGGCCCCTAAGTACCATTTTCAAAAGTTAGTTGGGCTATATTTTGAAAGGCATTTAAGTGCCTATCTGCATCTCGAGGCACATCATACCTTTACTAATCTAGCACTTGGGCACCTAAAGGTAAAATTTTAGAAAACCCCTAAGTGATTTAGGAGCTTAAGTCCTATTGAAAGCAAATGGGATATAGGTTCCTAAGTGCTTAAATTCCTTTTGAAAATGGGACTTAGTCTCCTATGTGATTTAGGTGCTTTTGAAAATTGTACAACGTCACACAGGAAATTTGTGATAGTGGGATTGAACCCAGATGTCCTGATCCCCAGGCAAGTCCTTTAACTACAAGATCATCCTTCGAGGAAACAATTGCCTCTTCTTTGTTAATAATCGTCATAGAGAGGCCAACTACTGAGTCTTAATCTAATCTAACCAATCTGAATACCACATTCATCATTGTGGTATTGATAAATAAAGCAAGAATACAGCCCCAGAATCAGATCTGACTTCAAAGGAATTGTGCCATTGAGGCTGAATTTAACTCTGAATTCCACTTTCCCATGGTGGGGGGTGGGGCCTCGCTGTTGTGCAGTTCTCCAAAGGTCAGAAATGAGGCACATTGGCAGGGATGTCATGATAGTGTGTACGTGTATGTGTGCGCGTGCGCGTGCGTGTGTGTGTGTAAACTTGCATTGCTACTATCTATGCTGGACCTGTGCTCAAGATAAATAGAGGACTCAACTCCAGGACAGCTGGCCTAGCATCTTTCACGGGTGCTAGAGTTCAGTTTAATACGGAAACCATAACTGATGGACATTATCCACTGTTGCATCTCTCTGTGGCTTTGCTCATGCTACATTTGGATCTGCTTGGGGCCCTTTAGACCTTCATGGCACTTCCAAGGAGTCTTCAGGTCTCAGCAGAGAAGGGTTGTGAAGCAACTGGCAATGCCTCTTATACTCCACAACTCAGCTAGTCACACATATGCAGCAACTTCAGACCACATGACCCTGGCTTCCTGGAATAAAGGTCCAGTAATCTTCAGATCTTACGCTGAGCACTTCCTGCCACAGCATGTCACACATTCACACCTCAATGTGGCTGCTGTCTCATTAGCAGCTTACATGCTTGAAAATCATCAGCATTTTCAGAAGTGGGAAAATATTTAGTGGGCCAAGTGATTCTTGGTGGCCTGCAGCAGTTTTTCTGCCAGCAACACTTCCTGAGTCGAGCTGGAGTGGATGAAAATGACTGTTCTAAAATGGAACTTACATTACTTCCACCCTGCCTGTCACTGTCTGTGACGAAGGGTTAATTCCCCTGAAATGTCTTCCCATTCCCCGGAAGCTGCTATCCAATTGCCCAGCTGTATATGACTGAAAACTACTCTTCCCAATTCCTACTTTCTAATCCCTGAACCCAGTGCTTCAGCGGCTGACTGTCTGCGAATGAGGGTTAATTCCCCTGGAACTGCTATCTGATCCCTGAATTTGCTGTCCAAAGGTCTAATCCAAAGCCTATTGAAGTCGATAGGAGTCTTGCCATTGTCCTCATAGAGTCATAGAGTTTAAGGAAGCCAGAAGGAACCACCAGATCATCTAGTCTGCGCTCCTGTATATCACAGGCCATCAGCACCACCCAGCACCCGCACATTAAACCCAACAACTGAAATTAGACCAAAGGATTGCAGTCCACAGGAAACTAGCTTTGGAGCAGGCCCCAGTGGCTGAACTTTGTATGAGTGAAACACCCCCTTCTGCTCCCTGAACCCAGTCGACCAACGCCCAACAGTCCTTGGCTAAAGGCAGATCCCCTTCTGCCCCCTGAACCAATTGCCTAGGCAGCTGATTATCTATGACCGGGAGCCCCCTCTTCCTAATCCCTGAGCTGTCTGTGATCAAGAACTCGCTTCCAACTACCCAGTAACATTTCTTAATATCCAAGTTCCCCTGACAAATGGCAATGAAAAACTTGCTCTTTTGAAACTGTGTTGATTTTTATTTTGTTGACAAAAAGGCAGAGTTATTTTTTTTCTTTTTTACTCATTTTAGCAGCAAGAATGTTTTAGAAGCTTATGAAGAAATACATAGGAATAGAGGAACCGCTATGGGATCATTGGCCATCTAAGCTAGCGTCCAGCCTGGCAATGCTTCCTCCTTATCTTGAGAACTTCCCATGGTACAGTAAATACACCAGGAGTCCTTGTCCTCACTCAGCTGGGAAGCAGGTGCCTCTTCTTTATCCCCAGTCTTTCTGAGGTGGTGGGATGACTGGCATCCTGAGACATGCGCAGTGGCTTGGAGAAGGTGATACAGGAAAGGGTTGGCTCCCTGCAACATTCTCAATGCTAACCAGGCCAGGCTCCATTCTATTGCAGTATGAGCAGCACTTTCATGGCAAAATCAAACCCAATGGACATCTGCTTATCTGACAAGCACATCAATTTAATAACTCAAGAGAATGAAAACTGGGTGGATAATTGTGGCGCGGGGACATGAGTACCAGGACAAAGGGGGAAATTCAATACTAGTGTGGAAATGGGGGATGTTGAACTAACTTTGTCTGAATCTCAGAAGATTTACAGAAGCATCCCAAAGGTTTGGATAAGTTCCTCAAAAGTTTGGATGCTTACCCAAATTTCTTTGGTTTGGAAATCTCATGTGAGCGAGATCAGGTCTTTGTAGCATGAGGCTGGTATTTCCTTTTTCTAGACTGGTCTGGAAAGATGGCAAGAAAAAGATACAATAGATACAAAAGACAGCCAGAGGGATGGATGGATGGACCCCATGGAACCAACATGAACAGCCTTTCTTCTACCACTCACCTCCCTGGATTATTTCAGCACTTCTAACCCAAAGCAGTAAATATGGAGGCACTATAAAATGCTACCCAAACGTTTTTTGAGCCAAATGAATGGACTGAGTTTTGATTTTAGGCAAAGGCAGTCATTTATCTGGCGCTGACTTACCTGCCTTTACTGCTAATTGGGCAGGTGGTTCCCCTCAAGCAAAGGGAGAAATGGGCAGTGCCAATTAGATGATTTCCACTTATACAGAATATGGGCTGGATTCTTCCACAATCATCTTATTATAGTCGAATGACAAGAGTATTTGTCTGTAGGGCAAAGAGGCTTTTGATTTCATGAAAAGATAGCAGCAAGAATGGGAAATGTTGTGCTCTATTTTATTGCCAGCATCTCTCTCACTTCCCCCACACCCTATAAAATGGGGGAAGTTTCCCCAGGTTTTTTTGTTGATAGTAGAGAATTTTTTTTATCACATCCCTTGCATGACTTGACTCATTTCTGGCTTTGAATTGTCTTTGAAGACCCAAGCCTACACCAAGATATCTGGCTGGGACCAAGCTGATTAGAACATTCACCTCATACAGACCGGAGTGGGGAGGATGCAGGAAATGAACTTAACCTTGGGCAGATCAGTAAGGATCACCCTTAGACCCTTCGATCACCCCTACCCTCAGCAATACCATGCACTCCCTAGCAGCTCACACCTTCCACCTTCTCAAGTATTTCTGTTCCCCTGTCGGTGCTTGCATTCCTTGTAAATTGGTACTTGAGGGAGGAAAAGTTTGGCTGCTCAGCCTGAGAGTTTGCTACTATCTTCATTCTGAGTTGCAGACCAATCCAATTTCTCTTGCTCCATTTGCTCTATGTACTTTAATAGTTGTAATGCCCCTTTCTGACTTCCTCAATGTCTTCTCTATCCATCTGTCTACCCTTTTGTGTATCTAGTTCTCCTTCCATAGTGTCTATCCAGCCACAGTATCTACCAAGCTATCAGCTTATCCATGATATTGACTGTACCACAGAACCCATCCATGCATGCATCTCTCTTCCTGAGTATCCCTTTCCCTAGGTTTTCATCCCTTCACCCATCCCCAGTCCAATGACCTATAAGGGCCTCTACTTTACCTTCAGGTTGTAGGTTAGGATCATGCTTGTTCCATGTGCTACTAAAGGTCCCATCCCCTTGAAATAGTGAAAAGTACAAGGGTCTGTCTCCATGCTCATCAAAAGATAAGTCCCACTGGGTTTGTTGAAACTAATGTTTAACTTCTCTTTCTCACAGACAGTTTGTCTGTGTGTCCATCTCTCCCTCCAGAGAAGGCCTCCAGCTCATGGGGTTTTTGAGGCAGATCTTAGACAGAATGGTGGTTGTACTGGCTTTGGAGCTCACTCAAGGATAGGTAGGCCCCAGTATTTGGAACATGGCTGGAGGAAGCAGTCTTGTGGAGATCATCAGCTTGATCTTGCCTCAGAGGCACAGGCTGGGAAAACGAAGAGCTACCATCTGCCATAGTAGTAGTGGAACTGCTTTGAGGGTCTGCGTCCCCAGCCTCTTCTGTTGTTTGAATGGCATCATTGTCAGGCTGCTCTGGGATATCTGAAAAGACCATGCCAGGCTTCTGCTGGGATTCAGAGAGCAGTACACCTGTGACATTTTCATTCATCTGCTCATCATGCTCCAATACCGAGGCTGGTGAGGAGCTCTCCGGTGACAGAAGAACCTCGGGAAGCACCCCAAGCCCATTGATTGTACTCTCTGTCTCTTCCACAAAGGAACTGTTCTGGAAACCTTGGTTTCCTTCGATGCAATGAAGGAAGCTGGAGGAGAACAGTGGCAGGTCATCCTCCAGCAGGCAGAGATCCGGGGAGGGGAGTGCTCTGTAGGAATCGTCATCTTCACTGCCACTGCTCTTCCGGGCGAAGGGCTCGTAGGTGAAATACACCTGGCAGGGCTCAATCTCATAGGAGTCAGGGAGGTGGAAAAAGAAGTAGCCTTGGTTGGTGAAGCAGCTGGACAGCGAGTGCCCACTGGTTTCTGTTGGGGCACCAGTAGTCAGAAAGGCCTTGGGAAGGAGGAGCTGGGACTCCTGATTCTCCTTTTGAATTATCTCTAGCACTGAGATCTCTGGGGAGATACTGCTGATGTTGAAGAAAGATGTCGGGAATGGAGAGGAGAGCCACTTCTGGTGCAGGGGAAACACAGAAGAGATATTGTTACGTTCAAAGTGGCAGCAGTATATCCCTCTCACAACAGAGACACCGAGGCCCTGGGTCTCTCTTCCTGCATGGTGAATACACTCCTAATATCTCCCATACAGAATACATGCCCTTACCATCACTCCTCTGGGATCTCCATAGGGAATAGGTTCCTGGCAATCCCTCACCAGGCTCCGAGCCATTTTAAAATAAGGAGCAGGCCACGAGAGCCTTCCATGCGTGGTCTCCATAAGGAAAGGGAGGAAGAAAGAGAAAGGGATGCCGAGATGGAGAGAAAGAGAGCATGACAGAGTAAGAGAGAGGAGTTGAAGGCGAGAGAGAGGAAGGACATGACAATTGGTGAGAGGGGCTAGAGGAAGCAATGAAGGCACAGAAGCAGGGTGAGACGGACTCCAAGAGTCTTGAGCTCTCCTATACTCGTGTGTGCGCTCTCAGCCCTTCCTGTCACCAGAGCAGGGCACTGAGGTTTGTGTGGTTTGCACTGTTTCGGTTCTGTAATTAGACATGCATTAGCCAAATGGCCGCTTTAAAAGGTCAAAATTAAAACTAAAGCAAATCCCCCAGCAGCCAGTACCGGAGGGTCCAGTGAGGCACACACACACCAGATCTGGTAGCCAGACTTCTGCCCATCCATCTGCACCATGAGGGAGGCAGCCAATCCCCTCCTTCCTCTCTTTTTCATCCTTCTCTGACACCCTCCCACGACACCCCAACTGCCCCTGCTGCCCATACCTGAACATCGCCTCTGTGCACAGTGCTCAGCGGGGGGAAGAACTTGTCTGGGTCTGGAATGTAAATCTTCAGCACCTTCTTAAGCCTTCACCAGAGAGAGAGAGAGAAGTGAACGGGATGTGGAGAACTGTGGCACTCCAGGGGCCTGACCCTCCTCTCACTGGCACCAGTGTAAATGAAGTCACTGGAGTTAGTTACACTAGTGTAAGTGAGGGAGAACCAAGCCCCAGGGCTCTTTATTCTTCCCTCCCCTCCAATACCAACACCACCAGTAGCCTGAGAAAATCTCCACACTTGCAGATGGGTGTATTCGGGACACAGCGATTGAGAGAGAAGATGGCATTGCAAAAGCTATTTTCTCTCAGCCCTATCCCCAGAGCTGATAACAATGCTATAATTCACCCCCATCCTTGCCTACCTCTCACTGTTGCCCAGGCCTGTCCACTCCTTTCATCAGCTACCAAGCTGGGAGGGTCGCCATTCTTGGCCCACATTGCTGGCATGGTTTCCAAGGCCTAGTTGCCATAAACTGATTGTGCCTCACTTGGCTGCCATCACAGCGATGCAGATTACAGTGCCAGCGTGAAATGGCAACCCCACATCTCTGTGCCTTGTCATCAGGATACCAGTGTCCCAGGGTAGCATGTTATGTCATGATGGAATAAGGCATCATGAAGTGACACTGTGGTGTCCATGCAGTACAACAATGTGGCAGTGTGGTACTGCATGGACGCTGCAGTGTTGCTTCATAATGCCTTACACCATCATGACATAACATGCTATTCTGGGACACTGGTATTGCCAGACCAGACCAGAGCCAAGTCATCCAGTCTGCTTTCCTGTCTCTGAGAGCAGCCAATACTGAATCCTTCAGATGCCTAAAGATCTCCTAATGCACCTTTATTGTGCAGTAATCTACTGTGAGGGAAGTTCCTCCCAACCCCAATCAGCCTGAGCTCTGAAGCAGGAGGATTTGATAGTCCTTGTGCGTTAATACTAGCTTGCATCACTGCAGATGCTGTTTTCGATCCTGCGTATCTAATCCTTTTCTGCACAGCATTATCCTGCATCATTGAGTTCCATGGGTTAATGATACACTGAAGAAAGAGGATTATATATGTTTATATGTGTTGTAAATGGAGTGATCCCTTGCCCTTTTATTATGACATAGGGTAAGCAGGAGAGGCCAGCTGGCTTTCTCTATTCCTGTAATTATTGTATATACTTATATAATCTCTCCTCCTTTGCAAATGAAATAGTCTTCCTCTGTAATCCATCTTTCTATGGAAGCACCTCCCCCGATGTTTGGATTGCTTTTCTCTGTACTTCTTCCATTTCTGCTGCATCCCCTTCTGAGATGAGGTGACTAAAACTGAAGCCACTTTCAATTTTCATGATGCTATCAGGCTATTCTCTGTATTATTGTACCAGGTGCCTTGGTGTGGTATGTTCAGCATTGATTAAGAACAGTATTAGGACAGAAATTATGGGAAGGAAGAGGTTTAAATCAGGATCCCATCATAATATAGGACAATCCTGACTGCAGGGGCCTCTCCCATGACCTATAATGAGAGGGTGAAATCCAGGCCTTATGCAACGGGCCTGCATGTAACCCAAGCACTGTTTATGTTCCACTGTTGCCATTTTTTGATTAGTGAGTTAAGTACTGCACAGGCTTTGTTCCGGTTCTTTGACACAAAGGTGAATTTCAGCCAGAGGATCACATTTCTCAAGGTATTTAGGCACCTAACCCACATTGATTTCAGTTTCCTGTGGCTGTTTTGAGCTTGGTATTGCTATGACATCACACTGTGACACAGTGTCAGAGCATCATGGTGCAAACACTGAATTCCCTCACAGTCAGGGCGTCCCACAGGACAACACAAGCAGTAACTCAGAGAGGCAGAATGACTCGGCTCCAAATTAAACTAAGGCACTCTGGCCTCCCACAAGCAGCCTCATCTGAGAGACAGAGAGTGAGGGCAGAAAGACACATGGGGCCTGGGACAGGACTGGAGAGGACCATTCAAGTCCCTTTTACCATTTCAATGTCCGTGGGTTGATGATCAAGACAACAATGACGACGACGAGGAAGATGGTGCAGACGCTCCCTACAAGGACTGGCATCGTAGCCTGGAGGTACTTCGGGGGAAGTTCTGCAAGAGGAGAGAACAAGTTACTAGAAAGAGCCAGCCAGAACAGAAGAAGTAGGAACCACAGTCACTCCATTTGGGTTTTTATTTCACTTCTGAACATAGAGGATTGAGATCCAGTGCAGATGAGCGGGTGTCAGTTGCCAGCCATGTGCCTTTGTCATTAGGAACAGATCTGAGTCCCCCCTCCCTCCCCCCCCCACACACATACCCACCCCTGCCAGTGCACCTCACAGCTCACCTGCAGCCCCCCTCTGCTGTTCCTGTCCTGGACAGCCACACAACTCCAATGACCATGCACTTCGTCCCTGAGCTGCCACCCCTGTACTATTCCAAATGTGCTTTTCCCGCACAGCTCTATCAAAGCATCTCAGCTCTGTCCTGCCCCACTCCTGTTACTCTTCCTTTTGTGTCACCTCTGCCCGTGCACCTCATTTTGGACCTCCCGAACCGCCTGGAATTGGGGGAAGGATGCAGAAGAGAGAAGAGGGAGGGGAAAGAGAGGGGAACAGTGGGAGACCTTTCTAGAAGCTTCTTCCTCAGCCTGTCCTTGAGATGTTACTGAGATCCCTTTGTTTCCTCCATCGCTGATAACTTTCCCAGTTGCCACGACAACTGGTTGTACCTGGACCCTTTTCACTGACATCATATGCTATCAAAGTTTGATTGCCACAGCAACACACATCCCTTTCTAAACATAGCTGCTCTGTGTATATCACCGCCAGGTTCCGTGGGGGGGACCTGCGAGCTGTCTACTTCCTGTGAAGAAACTAAAAATAAAGGGGGGGGAGCACTCACCAGGCACAGATGCTGGAGATGGTATTTTCCCAGGCTGCAGACTGCACAGGCTTCTGACTGGCCTGGACAGCTGGGTAACCCAGAGCACTGCTTTGCATTGTCCACCACGAAGTCCTGGGTAACATTTTGCAGCAGCTCTTTAGGTAGCTAACTCCCATTGATTTCAATAGGTGTTAGGCACCAAGGTACATTTAAACATCTGGCCCCATGGCACTTAGCGGCCTAGGTGCCCTTGATTTTCAGGGAGCCTTAAGCCCCCAAGGGCCCGAGACACTTTTGAAAATGGGACGTAGGCTCCTAAGTTACAGGGGAGCTGTTGAAAATGTTCCCCAGGCCTCTTGCTCCACGGGTTAGGGGTTTGCTCTGCTGCACTGTGCGAGGGGGCCTCCCCTGGAGTCTTTGGCTGGAATCCTGGCCCCACTGAAGTCAATGGCAAAACTCCCGATGACCTCAATGAGGCCAGGCTTTCACTCTTGGGCCCTTGCTCTTTGGACCAGCAGGCCCTGCTCACCTGATCTGGGTCTAAGATTACACGAAAGGCTCCTCTCAAGCTATTTCCCCTCTTTATAGTGTTCTTTCATTTATGCTTCCCTCCACTCCACTACTTTTCCTGCTTCCACATAACTCCAGGCCTTGTTATCTCCATTCCTCGGTGCCTCTCTCCCAGGGCCAGATTTAGGGCCAGGTGACCTGGCGACTGCCTGAGGTACCGGGCTAGGAGGGCACCGGGCTTGGGGGGCTGTTTTGGTTGTTAGCGACAAAAGGGAAAATAGAACTTTTGAAGTGAATCCATATGTAGATTCATTTTTCACTAACCTCCTAGAATGTTCTGGACCTTTGTAGAATTGTGTGGAACCTTCCAGACTTTCTAAGAACTACACTTTCCTTGAATATCCTAGAACAATGGTTTTCAACCTTTGCAGACTCCTGTGCTCCTTTCAAGAGGCTGTTTTGTCTTGCGTACCCCATGTTCCACCTCACTTAAAAACTACTTGCTTACAAAATCAGACATAAAAATACAAGTGTGTCACAGCACACTACTACTGAAAAATGGCTTACTTTCTCATTTTTACATGTAATTATAAAATACATCGATTGGAATATAAATATTGTACTTACATTTCAATGTGATACTTACTGTATAATAGTATATAGAGCAGTACAAATAAGTCGTCAGTATGTAATTTTAGTTTGTACTGACTTTGCTAGTTCTTTTTATGTAGCCTGTTGTAAAACTAATATCTAGATGAATTGATGTACCTTCTGGAAGACCTCTGTATACCACCATGGGTACTTGTACCCCTGGTTGACAACTACTGTCCTAAAATGCTGCCAGCCATGCCCTTGTGGGTATATAAGGGGCAGGGCGTCGCACTCAGGCAGTGAGATAAATGAAGTGAAGTGATGTGAGAGCCCAGCTGTGGTATTGTGAATCTTGTTTAATTGTGAAAGTGTACTTGTGTTTTAAGACTTGAAAAGTGTAAGCAGCAGCTAATAAAGGGCATATTTAATGAGATGCCAGAAATATCTATCGAACCCTCATCTATGTGACAATATAAAAGAAATACTATTACTTCTTTTGAACTAAAGGACTACGGTTAACAGTCTAAGGTTGTCACCTGCTATAACACTATTTCATACTGCTCCACCCAATGTCGGTGCACATTCAATGTCTTGATGTTAGTACATCTCCATTATTCTTAAAATTAAAAAGTTTCTATAAGCTTAGAGGAAACAATTTTTTTTAAAAAAATGTGCTTACCTATGGCATGAATAACTACAGCTTTACAGATCCTAGTGTGAAAATCTATCGCCTTATATGACATGGATAAATCATGCATGCAAACCATGCACCAAAGTCATGAAATGGGCTACACATGCAATAAAAATAAGGTTTTTAAAAGTTTAACAAATGGGGGGGCACTGAAGACTCTCATTGCCTGGGGTGCCATTTGGTCTAGGGCCAGCCCTGCTCCCACCTCACTTATCTCCCTGCCTTTCCCCCTCCTCTGAATCTGATTCCCTGCATGCCCAAACCTTGCCTGCTGCTCCATACCAATAGGATCTGTCCTCCACACTAGCGTCTTGCTCCAGTTGCTCCACATGCCATGTTCCTTTGGCTTCACACGAACTCTGGCCTCATACTCTGAGTCAGGCAAAAAGCTTTCAATCCTCACCCATTCCTGGTCCTGCTTGATAGGGAGGAGCGCGGCAGTCTAGGATGGAGTAAAAGTTACAGAGTGATTGCTCTATTCTCCCACCCACAGTCCGCACCATCACGCCTCTACTGTCCCAAGCAAAGCAGAGCTGCCCCTGGGCCGCTCACAGCCAGTGTATCTTATATCCAATGCTGTACCAGGAGGGCACTCCTTGCCCACATCAAAGCCCCTCTATTCCACAGTGGGGAAGAGGCCTGTTTGGCCTTTTTCTTCTCCAGAGTCTTCTCTGTCCCATAGTGGGAGGACACCATTTTGAGGCCTCTCATCCCAGCACTGGGCAGACAAGAATTCTCCTTTGCTTCCCTTCTGTCACCATATGCTGGCAGCGGATAACGCGGATGAAGCTGAAGTAGGAGTCAGTGCTCCCTTTGGCCTCTCCTCCAAGAAGATGGCATCACAGCCATCTGTGGAAAGGTCTAGCGCACAAACAAGACTGGTAGGTTCCTTGTGCCCTTCTCCTCTAGTGACAGGCCTAAGGCCCATCAGCAGGAGAAGCTAGTCTGGGATCATGCACTCACCTCCCCAGGCTTGCGAACTCTGTACTGCACTTCAAATTCTCGGCTGTTTTTTAAGTAGTGAGAGGAAATAGGAAGTCTCCAAGTTAAATTGTAGCTGGAGTCACTGGTGTTTACCAGTTGGAGGTTGTCAGGTGGCCTCAGCTGGACTGGGGAGAGAAGAGGGAGGGAGGCACTCGTACACACACCGTGGGAAACAAAAGCACAAGCTACAATCGTGGTTTGCTTGCTTGCTCTCACTCTCTGTTATGTGGCTCCGTTGGCAGACATCGCTCACCAGGGATGGGCTCCGGGCAGAGTCACTGGGTCTGCCCCAGTCATTTGAACGGAACAAGACATTTTATAAATGTTGCCTCTTTTCCTGTTCCCCACTGAAATCAATGGCAAAATTTCCAGTGACTTCAATGGAGCAGGATCAAACTGAAGCTGTCTGCAGTCTCACTAGTATTTTTTCCCCATTAAGTGCAGAGGACCAGCAGTTCAGTTGGGGTAAATGGGCACGGCCCCATTTAGTCAATAGCGCTGCACAGTTTTATACCAGCAAAGGATCTAGCTCAACTTCTGCCACCAAAGAACACAGCTTTAACAGACAAAGCTCTTATCCCTAGATCAAGACACCCAGGCTGGGTGCAAGGGGTGGTTGGTACCATGCCGCAGGTCAGAGTCAGTGCTCAGGGAAGCTGCAGTGCGATGTTGGAAACAGCAGGAGTCGGCATGCATAGTGAATCTGTGGCATGGCGTGACCAAGTGAGCATTCAATTGCAGTGGGGCAGGGAGAAGAGGCAAGCCTGAGATCAGGCATGGGGTAAACATAAGAATGCTTGGTGAGGGCAAGCTGGTAGAGGGGATAGATATAACCCCACATGAAAGCCTGGGTGGATCAAATGCTGGTGAACACTCACTGTTGTCCATTGGTATGAATTTCCGCTGTTGCATCACAGTTGTCCAGTTTCCCCCAGTTTGGCAGGACACAATCAGGTTAAGTTTGTCTGCAATGGTGAAGGCCTGAAACTGCAGGGAAATTTACTGTTAGCATTACTAGTCTCTTTACTATGTATTATTCACATTTCTAAGGCATCCAGCACCACTGGCTCTGTAAATGCACTGCCAGCGCACCTCCCATCCTAAGGATCTCAAAGTGCTTTGCATGTCTTAATAAGCAGGGCAGTGTTAGATTAGCCCCATTGGGGAAGCTGAGGGACAGAGATTAGTTGATTTAAATATTTGAGGAGCATTATCCCTTCTTGCACGAGGGGTGGGGTGCAAAGCAGATTGGAGCTGGATGGGGTGATAGGGGCTGCTCCTTAAGAATTACCTGTCCTGCAGGACCCAATAAGCAGGTTGGGACTGCCATTGCATCACAGCTTTTCTGTCATGATCTTTATGTCACAACAGTGCACCCCCCAGAGAGCATCACGCCATGAGTGCACAAGGTCAGCACCTGGGGCAGCCGTGTGGGGATGCCTGACATAAATTTGGGGGTCCTGTAACTGTCCTGCGAACTCAGGTTGCAGGACACTGGATTGACCCATGGAAACAGGCACTGGGGTCTGTGTCGTTCATGAGCTAAATTCACTGTCATAACAGTGTGAAACCTCTTGGCGATTGTAACAGATTGGATGGGCCAGATTATTAACCTTTTGTAACCCTGCCCCCAAGTCAGCGGTCTGGAACCAGGAAATAAAGTTTAATCTCATAGTAACACTTTGTGTGTCACACTCTTATTACAGCGATAACCCATATACAAATCACCCTTCCCCCCTCTTTTTAGCCAGCACATTTCAGTTGGGTTACCTACATGAATGTCTTCACTGTAGGTTAGGACACATCTCCTCAGTCCTATGCCAGGCAATTCACAGCTCCTCTTTGGATCCCTGTAAGAGAGAAGATCAGAATACGGCTGAGCTGGAGGGGTTTGCCTGCATGTAATTCTTTATTTAGATTTGAAATAATCACAGACACCCACCCAAGGCTCTAGCCACCCTGACATCCTTGCTAATACAATACAATGAAATCCCTAACCATGCTAACAGGAACTCAGCCAGCCAGCCACCCACAGAGACCTTTCACTGATGTGGGGCACACCCGCAGCCCCGCTCCAAAACCCCGCTCAAACAGATGTCTTTGGCAGCGTGTCCAGAAAGGCATCAGATTCCAAATATTATGGACCAGGCAAGAGGGCAAGTTGTAGAGACCTGGAGCCCTCTGTCAGCCCCTTCCCCCCCACCTGTTTTCTGCCCTCTGCACCACAGAAGGTCCCAGCACCGCTGTGGCAGCTGTTGCATGAGGAACTGCCTCCTGCATCCCTCCCCAGTGCTGCTGGAAGTACCAAGAAAGTGCCTCACGTAGTCGCTCCTACACACCCCACCAGGCGCTCCGGCAAGAGGAAGGGAAGAGATGGAGTCAAACTTCTGCTGTACTGAGAGGGAGTCCTCTAGCCTTTGTTACCTGCCTCTCTCCCCACCGGTGCTGGCCTGGCCAGTTCCTGACCCTGCTCATAGTTAAAAAGCCTAGTACTGCGCGGGCACCTGGAGCCCCATTTGCTGTGACCTGCCATCACCATGCAAGGGAAACCTGCTCGCTTTCCACCCCACGCATCAGCCATAGCAGACCCGCTACCACAATGGGTACACCCACACCATCTAGGGGAAGCCACCAGCAATCAGTGGAGACCCACCAACCACAAGAACCAAAGCCGACCTGTTCCTCAAATGAGCACCCAGCTAACTACCAAATGGGGGCTGGCTCCTCGCCTGACCGGCAACCCCCTACCTAGAGACCACAGAACCCTCCCCAGATACCACTGCAGTGGGGAACAGGTAATGGAGGTGCTAGGGAAGGATCAGTGTGGTGCATAGAGAAGGTTGGAAGGGTTAGTTGATATTACGGTGGGGGAAGAATATTTTACCCAGGTAATGCCCCACGTTGCTGTCTGAGGGATATTTAGGAGGAAGCCCATCCCTGCACTAGAAGAATCTAGTGGCCTATATAAAACTATACCCCTGCTCTCTGCAGACCTGCAAGTGTCCCTTATGGCCAGGGAACAGGACAGCACACAAAGAATGGAGCTCTGTGGAAAATTAATCAATTAAAAAACAAGGAGCAGAAGAACCCAGGCTGAATTTCCACTGGAAAGAGGAGTGATACTTGATTGGTTGGCCTAGGTCTTAGCTAGCCTAGGGGTGGGAAAGGAGAAAGGGGAAGAGACCTCCGAGGCCCAGATCCTCAGCGTGTGTCAACCAATGCAGCTCCATGGCAATCAGTCATGCTACACCAGCTGAGGACCTCTCCCTACATTTATATTAGAGTTGGAACTCCAAGTGAACTGGTCCTTTTGTGCAGAATCAAAGGAAGACATGATGACAATTATAGCCTGATGTGCATTGGCTTTGCCAAACAATTTCAGCCACGTACCCTTCCTTGATAGGAAAAGCATCCAGTCGGCATGGTGCTTCTGTGAGATTCCTGTTTGGAACCCAGGTGCAAAAGAGAGATGCCCGTGAGTCATAGACACAAGTCACACTTGAGGGTCCTTTGAAGAGAGAGAAGATTCCATTATGTCAATCCTGTCATGACAAAGGCATAAACGATCCTTCCCTCCAATTCCATGCAGTGTCCAACTCATAGACTGGCTGCCCTTGAAGAACGTCCACGGAACATCCCCAAACAAGAATGGCAGAAACCTAAGGTATGGCTCTTTCCACCCACTTCTCCAGTGCCCCAAAATGGGGAGCCCCAAACAGAACCTTAACTGTTGCATCACTCTTATGCTCCATTGCCTTAGTGCTTCCAGGCCTGTTGCAAGATATGGATGAACCATCAAGCTGTGGTGACCTATCTATATCACATAAGGATAAACAGTGTCCTACACTTTGCCCTACCTGCACACCTCCCTAATTCTCCTTCTAGGACACAGGGGAACCCCTTCTTACCCTGAGTGGTTCCTGATGCCAGCGATACAGCCGGAACGATGGACAGCCAGAGGCAAAGCAGAAGGGGAGGCGTGGGCTTCATCCCTGCAGAATGCAGGAGGAACCCACACTGAAAGAGAGAAGAACAGCCCCCACAACAGTCCAGGTGAGGATATCAAAGATCTACATTGCTCTGCAGCAGTCTTTTCCCTCAGTGCTATTGCCAGGAGCCTGCGATACTTCCAAGGTCTTCCCCCAACTGAAGCTCTACATACACAGCAAGTTGCCCACATCGGGTGCCCAAATGAAATCCCACTCACCTATCTCTACAATCTGACCTGCCTCTTTTCTTGTGTGCTTTGCTCAGCATGAAAAAACAATTTGCAGCGCTAGCAATTAAACTGATTTCAGAGTGAATGCCTTTTTGAAACGAATGTGAGAGTACACCACTCAGAGCTATTGTTTCAGGTAGGCTGCTGACTCAGGCCGAGACCTGGCAGTCACACCCCGTTCACATTACCAAAGGCTTTCTTTTCAACCCTAAGTGCTAGAGACTTCAGGGAGCATGTGGGGCAGTGGCAGTTAATTAGCTGTGGGGTCAGTTGGCCTTCTGGCTGCTGCGGAGAGTTAGTGGAAGGGTTAGGGTTTAGCGGACAGAGTCTGAAGAACCTGTTTGGGGTAGGGAAAATGAAGACTGGAGAAAGATTTCATGTTCCGTAGATCTAGGTTTCACACCGCACACACACATTCACACAGAGTCTCCATGTTCGGACAGTCCTGAACTGAATCCCACACACGGTTCCACAGATGGACCTCCCCTCCACCCCCCGCCCTGCCTTGGAAGGAGCATTCACTCTACATATCCATACCCGTTCCAGGCTTCACTCACACCCATGCAGCTCTTCCAATGGTCCTGCCCAGGGTGGCAGTGAGGAATAGCCCTCTCTGTGCTTGAAAGAGGAATCCATGGGTTTGTTGTACGAAACGAGATGGGATCTTGCAAACAGCCCTGACCCTCGGGGGAGGGCAGCAGGCGCTGTGATGGCTTGCCAGAGGGCTGCCAGGGGGCACGATAAGATTTCAGTTCTGATAAAAGATTTCAGTTCAGAGAAAGAGAGCAAACAAAGAACAGCCACCCTGTTTGTGGGAGAAGTGGGGCATGATGAGAGAAGGAGGAATGTGGAAACCGAGAGAGAAAGAGCGCGATAAAGAAATGATCAGACCTCCCCAACAGCTAAAAAAATGTGTCAGATTGAAACTCCTTCCAAGAAGCTTCTCAGTTCAGCCACCCCCGTGTGGGAGCCGCTTGGCAATACCCCATTACCTTCCTATGCGATGGCCTCCTTAGCTGTGCAGTCGTGCCAGAGAGACGGCTCTCAGGGACTGGACCATTTGGTCCAGTGGAACTCAGGTGCCGGCCTTCAAATGGTGAGAGGTGGGAAGGGGCAAAGAGGGCTTCCCATTCAGTGTCTGTCTGCCAGCCAGCTGGCACTGCGATCTGGAATAGAGAGGGGCCAGAGCCGGGCACGTCCGCAAGAGCAAAGGGCTTGCGAGCGATCTGTCGTTTCTTCACCTTAGCACAGGAAGCTGCATCTCGATTGCCCTGTCAAAGTGAGACAGGGCCCCGAAGTATCGAAAGGGCTAGCAAGGCCGAGAGAATAAAAAGCCCCAAACCACGTCCCACTTCCTGACGGTAAAGGTGATGAGAGGGGGCGGGAAGGAATCAGGTGTCAGGCTGCAGCTCTAGGCTGTATTGGGGACTGGTCTGCACACATCACTGAACACAGATAGATAATATGGGTGACTGCCCCCTGCACACAGACACGCCCACACTGACACGTGGACACCCTGTTAGTGGTTTAAAGCTAATTACATGGGGTTCGCTTGCCCCCCGCACATTCCCAGGAGCTAACTTGATCTATGCCAGGTGTAAATAGATTTGAGAGCATCCCTGCACACACATTGCACCAGCTTCACTCAACCACTTTAAAATCATGCCTGTCATTAAGCCAGTGCAACTCTGTGTACAGAGGGCCTCAGACACAGCCTCCCCCTTCACACATACAGTCACCCCCGGATGCAAATACAACCTTCATGCATGCACAACTCATCTGCCCACACACTGCTCACACAAACAAAGAACCGGACCTCATGCCCCACCGAAATTACGATCACTATCTCTGTGTATCTACACTGGCTTCCACCTGAGGGTCTCTATTAATTAATCCTCATAACACAACTACGAGGCAGGGATTATGTCCATTTTACAGATGGCATAGAGAGGTTATGAAGCAACGTGCTCACTCAACAGGTAAATGGCAGTACCAGGAATAGAACCCAAGCGTCCTGGCTTCTTGTCCTCTCTAGCGACCACAGCATAATGCTCCCTTCTAACTACAGCCCTCCCAGAGATGACTCCATAAGACAGTGGTTCCCAACTTGTGGCCCATGGGCCAAAAGTGGCCCACGGGGGCTTTCAAAGTAGCCTGCCACTCCCCTCCTGCTGGCTTCACAGGACACAGGCTGAGCACATTGCCGTGGGGCTAAAAGACTGGTGCATGCCCCTTCCTGCAGCCAAGGGGACTGGAGATCAGCGCTCCCCTCCCCCTGGCTGTAGCAGGGAGCACAGCAAAGCATTTTGCCTGGGTCCCTAGGTGCTGGGGTCCCTGCTGGAGCCAGAAAGAGAGGAGGATTGATCTCCCATTACCCCGGCTGCAGAAGGGAGCCACTGCCTAGGGACCCAGGTGGAGCGCATGGGGCTATAGGACTGGGCATGTCAGCCTCCTCACTGAACTCCTTCCATCTGGATGCAGTGCGGGTGTAGGGGGCTGGTGGAAACTGGTGGTCCTTCAGGGTTGTAAAAATGATATCTGTGGCCCTCGAGCCAAAAAGTTGGGGAACCACAGTCCTAAGATGTGCTCGGACACATTTTCACCACACCCAGACATTCCCTCCACCCCCACTCTACATCCAGGCAGACACAAATGCAACCTTATACACAAACACCCCACACTTCATAAACAAGCACCCACGCACACAAATCCCCCAACACCCACGCCTCCCCCCACCCCGCATACAGCACAAATAGCACTTTCTGAAGTACAGCATATCACATTTCCTGTCTGGTTTAGGGCTGCACAAACATGGCCTGTGGTGTTGGAGCAGAAAAGGTGTAATTTGGTCACCCCTGCAGTGGTCACTGAGCCAAGCACTCCCTGCATCTATGCGTCAGCAGCTCCAAGGAGCTAGTGCAGGTCCAGCAGAAGGTTTTGATGAGCAGGGGGGTCTGGAGGCTGAACCCTACATCACAAACAGCTCCAGGACAGCAATTTCAGGGAGCGCAGAATGAAGGGATCTTGTAGGATTGGCTGTCTCTGATGGCCAAGTTGGATAGTGGGTTCCGGGAATGTTGGGGAGAAGGGCAGCTCTCTGTCACAGGCAATCCGGCACAGAAGGGGGGTGGTACAGAGACTCCAGGAGCAAGACAGTGGTTTGAGAAAGTGGGAAGAGGTATTTTTACAGAGATTGCAGTTGGTGGCTGTGGTGGGGTGTACCCCCCACACGAGTCCTGAGAAAGTAGATTAGGCCCCGTAGGAAGGGGAGCGAGGTAGCTGGCAACAGAAGGGGGCTGCTGGGAAAGGCTGCGGTCACCCTCTGGGAAGAGGGAGGAGTGTTTGGAGACTGCAGAGACAGGTAGCTGGCAGTTGCTCCCTGGGAGTGGTGAAGCTGGCAGACTCAGCAAAGGGACGGAGAGCCAGAAGCTTAGGAGAGAGCGCAGAGAAATTCGGTAAGGTCTAACAGACCTTGGCTGATGGCTAACGAGTCCCTGAGTGCTGAGGCAGAACCCGAAGTAGAGGGAGGGTCTGGGTTCCCCTGCTAGCTGCTGAGGGAGTGGTACCTTGGGGCAATGAGAGGGAAGACTGCCTGAGATGCTAGGGAGAATACCCCGGATAGGGAAAACACATCCAAAGACCAGGCCGGAGAGACAAGTCACAAAGAAGTAGCAGCAACTCATAGAGCTGCAGACCCAGAGAAAGAGGCGGAGGATGGCGTGCAACTGCGGGAAGGGGTGTCGACCTTCTGAGCTATTCCCCAGAGTGGCCAGGAGGGGGCGCCATCCTAGTGGGGAGTGGAGCACCCCGCCACAAAGGTTTGGGGCAGAGCATTACAATGCAAACAGCAAGGACACATCAAGCTTATGCTCAGAATGCTGCAGTTGAGAACACAGCACAACAGTCTCCAAAAGAAACAATCTGCTGTGAACGTCAAGGGCCACAGAGCCCTGATCCGTATAATCTGGCAGCACCAAGGGGCCATAACTGGGCATCTGAGTATTCCTGATATAGGGAAATCTCTGCATGTCATAGAGAAATAGAGAATCCAGCCAGCTCACCCTAGTGGAGGGGGTGTAGCCAAGGAGGGGGTACGGTCTAAGTGCTACCGTGCTCCTACAATACCTAGGTGGTGTAGTGGCCACTTGGGGACTGGTACCAGCCAGCGTAAGTTAGACTAGCCTACACTGGGGGCTGACGTGTCCTGGAAATCGAGGAAGGACAAAGGCAGGATGGAGGTCCCTCAGTCATAATCAAATGCTTTAAATGTTTATTGTCCAGATGCTGAAACTCTTTCCCCACTTTGCGGCCTTGTGTTTGCACCAGTGTAGGGAAATGGCCAGCATCAGGGTGCTGCCCTGCTTAGGGTTGCCAGCCCTCCAGGATTGTCCCGGAGTCTCCAGGAATTAAAGATTCATCTTTAATTAAACTTATGTCATAGGCTGAAACCTGCAGGAATGCGTCCAACCAAAATTGGCAACCCCAGCCCTGGTGTAAAGCACGGTTCCCTTGGTGCAATTTATGCTGTCTACATTTGGGATTTTGTATCAGTGTAGCTTACATCAGCCAAGCCCTGTGTTAGACCCTACTCTGTGATTAGTTCCATGGATTTCAAGGAGCCTGCCTGCAGACTAAAGTATTATTCAGTGGGAATAAGGGTAATGGAGCCTAGCCCTATGTCTTTAGCTAGCACAGCCACTTTTGCAGTAGCGAAACCTAATACTAAAATTGCAATGCAGCATTTACTATACTCATCCCTTCCCCAATTCCTGAGGCCTATACCTGCTCTCAGCCCAAATATCAATAGCTTTGGAAAGATGGAACTCAAGGCACTCGCTTATTTTCAATTTAAGTCAGTTGGCCGAAAAAAAATGTTTCCCTTTCAAAACAAAGCACGTGATGTTGGTTGAGCCCAGATGACTCCAAAAGGGCAGAACAGTAAGGCATCGAACTTCGCCTGCGGTTAGTTCTCCATGAGAAGTACTTGCTGGGATGGCTGAAAAAAATACATGACGTCGTTAGAAACTCACTCTTGTGCATGGCTAGTACAATAATTGTGTCAGATCCACTGATGGCGTAGTTCCATCAGCTTCAATTAATTGCACTGCTTTACGCTAGTCGAGGATCAGGCCCATCACATTTGGTTGTGACTTGCGTCTTTGCCTACAAACTGTGCTACTGAAGCTACGGGATGTTTTTCGTGAAGCTGAGCAAAACTCCCATCCTCACAGAGCACCAGCAAAGATGTTCTCCTTTTGGTTTCTTTTCTGTCTTTAAAACAGATAATCAGACAAGGGAATTAAATACAAAAGCCTTTGTTGATGCAATATCACAGCTTCATATTTGAACATAGAAATGCAAAAGTTGAGGTTCTCATAACTGTGTTAACTGGCTCAGATTGGATTTATCAATGAGAAGACATTAGCCTTTCCCCAGTTAAGGGCGAAGCATAGCTGTCCATTAAAAGCCTGATTTTGATCCACCTCCTTTAGCCTGACTGAAATGAACAAATCCCTTCCCCCACGGAAATTTCATGTGCACAACAACACACCAGTGCTGAATTTCTTTGGAATGACTGAGAAAATTCAGAGAAGTCACTTGCTAGTTATGAGAGTGCAGAAAATCACGTGCAAATCATTTGTGTGGAATGAGTCTGTTTTGGGTGGTTGGCAGCTCATCTTATCATAAAAACTAGAAACACTAAGTTTGTTTTCTTCTGTTGCCCTCGCTGAGGACAGGAGCCCTGGGCTATTTTTGGAGACATTGAATATGGTTTATTAACAATATCTTTTATGGTGAGGTTCGTACGGCACGCCATTGGTGCGTGACCAACACCGGGCATCCTGGAGGAGATGCTCAAAGAGTGGAGGCCACATGATGGAAGGGACTGAACAGAAGGCTGGGATCGAGGGACTCCCAAGCTTTCCTCCCACCCAAAAGCATTAGTGAGGTCTCTCAACACCCCTCAGGTTAGTTTTGGTACCTTCCAAAGAATGGGGTTTTTTTAAGTGTAACCTTTACTTTGAATTTCCTGCCTTTCAGACATTTACATTTCTGAAAACTACAACCTTCTGCCAAACATATTTTCCCTTAAATTGCGGTTCTACTCTGAAAAGTGTCTCTGTTAAAATGGGGGTAGAGGAAGCTCTGCTTGTCGTCTCAATGAGGTCTAGAGTGCATGTGCTCCCTTTACCAGTCCAAAGATGCTTTGGTTTGTTTCCTAATGGCCAGTCTTGCAAATTCCGCTGGGGCTCTGAGAGTCTCTCCTTCTCCTTCTTTGGGCCCAGTAAGAAAGCTTCCGCAGGTCAATTCTGCCCTCAGTTATGTTTCTGCAATGCCACACAGGCCTCTTGGTCCGGTAATAAGTCATTAAACCAGATTTTAGTCGCGGACCTGGCACTGCCTCCCTCTGTGACCCTGACCAAGTAACTTATGGCCAGGCAAGGTACCAGAAGAACCTTCCTGAAAAGCTGCTGCTAACATAGTGTACATACAAACTAACCAACAGGTTTATGCTGCAATAACCTCTTGATCTCGGCCTCAATTACCCTAATGGAAAAGGAGGATAATGGCCCTCACCCACCTTCGTGAAGGCCTGAGACCTGCAGATGAAAGGCCAGATTCTTCATCACACTCAATGCCCTTGTGCTGCTGCAGCTTGGGAGTTATCATTATCGATTAAAAAACTGTTAACCAAGCCCCTGAGGATTCCCTGCAGTGAGAGGCAGCATGGCTAAGATGCCATCTGACTCTTCTCACCTCACCTGCACCACAGGGACTTTACCTGCAGCAGCACTGAAGAAATGGGTCCTGTGCAAGGATCAGATCTTGATAAGATGGCCACAGCAGCTCCAGGCAGTTGACTTGCTGTACTAGGATGCCATCCTTGCACCAAAGAGGCACCAAAGCCAGTTAATCAGTGAGCATTCAGCTGGCTGGTTTGGCATTAAGTCAGGTACCTTTATTGCCCTGAAGGGAGATTACGATACCTTGCTGCCTGAGTAAATTTAGAAGTACCAGGACCCCAGGATGCTAGATCCTTGTGTGTTTACGGTCAGAGTGCTTGCATTCAACTACACAACAGATATTTTATGCAGTAACAAAAGGCTCCAAGACCTAATAAATCAGGATAAATTCAAAGGTTTATTGTGCATTCAAAATGGCTTCAAGAAGATACGTGCTGCTTCAGGAAAATACAATGGAAATAAACCCAGAGGAATTATTGCAAGGTCCTGTTTGATATTTAATCACACTTCCTTTCTCCAGAGGAGTTTGTCATTATAACCACAGCCCCCTTTCTGCTTAAATCCTTTCTCCTGCCCCTCTTTCCCAGGCGAAGTCTCCCCCTCTCTTTGTGTGTGGGGGCAGCTTTAGAGAGAGAGGATTGATTAAATGGTTGGTATCTGAACATGTTTTATTATCAGTTTTTGGTCCAAAGCCACAGTGCCTTAGCAGAGGGAGGTGGCTTGTGAACACAACTGCTACTATTGTTAATTACATAAATGTGGTTGAATAGAAACCATTTATTTTCAGCAGCACAAGAGGCGAGTGTGCCTCCCTAAAGCCCCGTGCTGGCAATTTGCACTCGTGGCTCTTAATGTTTTGCATTCATGGCTCCTCATCAGTGCAGCCTTTTCTCCATGCCACATAAGCCCACATTTTTGCATATACAAGGGCGTGCACTGTCCTTCCAGGTTCTACCTCTGTTTTCACAGGGTCCTCAGCACTGCAGGATGTGAGAGCCTCACAACGTGCCGGGGAGGTAGGGAACTATTAGAAGGTAATTGTTGCAGGCCATTCTGCAGGGTCCTGCGAGGAAGAAATCAAAAGAGAAGGACTGGGACACATGCACAGATCAAAGAACTGAGCAGCCTGTAGACCAGACACATCCCAAAGGGCTATGACAGGTCAAGAAATATGGTGACCTAAAGTGCCCCTCATTTATCTTCAGTGCCTGCCACCTGGCTTAGGAAGGGGCAGCTACTGCCTTCGTAGCTCTGCTAAGCTGCTGGAGCCTGGAGGCACTGCCTCATGGCAGACGTTTCCTGTGAAAAGTTCTCTGCTGGAGTAAATGGGTGTCAGTGGAGCTGCAGTAGGGCGTGGGGCCCTGGAACTGCTATTGCTTGCTGCTGCAAGCAAAACCTTGCAGGCACAATGGCCATTGGTGAGCTCTTTATGGAGCTTCAGTGTCAGCCCTGGGGTGAGCACACTCCCCCAGGAAGAGAAGGGAGGGGGGGTTATTTTTTAGCCCCACCTGGTCACTGAAGAGCCTTCAGGCTCTGCTTGAGGTGGAGAAGTGACACAGAGCCACTTGCAGGTAGCATTTCAGGGGCCTTCTGCCAAAGAGCACCTTAGGTGCACCACTCACCAGGCCCAGGTCAGGGGAGCACCCTGGGGGACCTGTGGGAGATGCGATTTGAGCTTCAAGGCAAGGGGAGGCCAGGCTGTTATTTAACCCCTTCTCTGCTAGCTCCTGGGAGGCAGCTGGAGGAAGGGGTCTTTTGCAACGCCAGCTGCCTGTGAAGTGCTGGCAACTCAAGGGAGACAGGGGGAAAGGGACAGAGCTTTGGAGCTGCTCAGTGTCTTGTTCTCCCTCTACTCCTAGTTCACTACCAGAAAGAACAATTCCGGCACCATAGCCTCCCAGCCAACCTTTCTGTAGAGGTGATCATGATGTTGTTCCACAGACAGAGTGATGCAGCCTGCCATTGAGAGGGGATGCGTGGAGAAGTCCTCTGGGATCCCTTGTTACACACACATGCTCACTACTGGTGAGAGAGCCTTCAAGAAGTTCAGAGGTTTGGCTCATCTGAATGTTTGGCTTGGAAAGGGGCCAGGGACAGCATGAGCTCTGGGGACTGCTCTCCTTCTGCCCCCTTAGCCATAATCTTTCCATGTCAGGATCATGATTCCTTGAACAGGGGAGGGGTTTTGCAGCCCCTGCCACAGCCCCTGCTGCACTAAACCTGGTATAGGGCTCAGTCACAAACCAGCACTGACCTCCACCCTGGGAGATGGGACCATGCAAAATCAACTAATCCCCCACAGAAAGATGACCTGGACAAAGTTTCTGAGAACTTTTTGTTGTTGTTCTTTTGGAGTTGAATGTGATGCTGGCAGCCTGGTGAAAAATTCCCCTACCCGGATCCCCCTTCTGCTGTAAGCCATGGGAGGGGGAGGAAGAGCATAGAGGCAGTGGAAGGAGCTGTGTTCCCCAGATGGGTCTGTGAATGGCTGCTGAGCCGTACAAATGCAAGCCAGCTGCACTAACTAAAGAGAAGCAGCTCTGAGTCAAGTGAGAGAGCCGCTGACCTTTTCCTGTTGCCGTTCTCGGTCTCCACCTGACCCTCCGACTGCTTCCCCTCCGCTTCACACCCAGAGCCCTCCTTTGAGAGTCTTTGAAAAGCCCGAGTTAGCTACCGGCACTGCAGTGAAAAAGAAAAGGAGGTGAAAGTGGGCCTATCAGAATGCTGGCCAAGCAGAGAACAATGCAAAAGACGGTGCTATCCTCCCCCAGTCACGCCACCCCTAGAGCTGCCCCAGGCTTGCTTTAAATTGTCTGGGAGACAAGAATTGTATTGTGACAAAACAGGATCACATACCAGCACTGGGAACGGTGTCACTGCTTCATGCATAATAACAATACTGATGCTGCCTCGCAATCGGTGGAGGCTGGATTCCAGCATGAGCACCTCAGCCCAATGCCTGCAGCCCAGCTCCTCGAGCCACATGTCTGCAGCAGAATCTCAGCTTTAATTAAAACACAAAAAGTTTCTAGCTCTCTTGGCTGCAAAGAAAAGCTTGAAAACGTGTACCCACAGCAGCAATGTCTGCCTGAGTCTGCAGAGAGCCTGAAACAATAGTTCCACGATAGCCCATGGACCGCAATGGCTGCGAACTCCAAGAGCCACTGCTCAGGGGGCAGGACCAGGGATTCTATGGGAAGAACAGAAAGAATGCTGCAAACCCAGTTCAGCCAACCCAACTAAACATACCTCCCATTGCTGGGTAAGTGGGGTGGGCAGTCTGCGGCTACCCTGCTTCACAGCCACCTCTGGTCCATGTATGGAGTGGGGACCACTGTCATGATTTGCCTGGGGCTGTGGCTTGCTTTAATATGGCCTGGGAGGCCCAATCTAGGTGACACAACAGCCAAAATCCAAACAGGACTTTTTAAATGACCCACAAGCTGGACTTAAGAGGCAGGGGACAGGCCCATGAAACACCCACCCACACCCCTTGAACTCCAGCCTTTGTTGTGGCAGGTTTATGTCCAGAACCTTTGGAGATTTGGGCACATCTGAGACTCTTCTTGTCAGAGGAACCAGGAGTCCTAGAGGTCTGTCCACGGAGAGTCATTTCACTATGTTTATGGAAACAGGCCAGAGTTAAGGTAGGGGTTGTGGGGTAGCGCCCCTCCTAAAAGCAGAGGGAGGGCTCCCTCTTCACTCTCCTCAACTCCCCTCCCCACCATTTTGATTCAAGCTACTTAAACCACAGGAAACGGGGAGTGAAAAGGGCTTTCAGTCTGCAGTGACTCCCTGGCCAGCTGTGAGGTAAGTGTCAGAGGCACAAAAGGACCGGCCTGTGGGCTGGGAAAGTTTCACAAGCCTGAGTGCCTGGCCTCTGCCCTGCCTCTCAAACCTGTGCAAGGGAGGGGGAGATCAAAGTGACCCCAGGAACCGTTCACACACGGCTCAAAGAGAGGAGGCTGGGCGCCCCAGCCCCTCCTGCACCCGTCTCAAGAGCAAGGCTGTGCTTGAAAAGGGCAACCGTTTCCGTTGGTAAAAGGTGAGATGTGTCCACATGGGTACGTGCGACAGCAGACTGAGGCTCTGAGCTAGACCTGCATCTGTGCCGCTGCTGTGTGACGGGAGAGTCAGCCCCTGGACATGCTCCAGCCCGCAGGGTAGTGGTGGGAGCCTGCGCTGCTGTCCTTGAGGCACACGCTCTATCTCCGTGGCGCGAAGGGGCACGCTGCTGTTGGAGAAGCTGTCTTCATATAACCTGCCATGTCCCACCTCCAAACAGCCCCGCCTGATGCCAGGCGGGGCCCCTCTGCAGCTGGAGGTTCTGGCCTTCTTCCAGCACAGAGCCTGGAAAAGGGAGGGAGCTGGGAGAGCTGTGCTGTGATTAACTCCTCATGGGCACCGAGTGGAAATGTGCTGGGCGGGAAGCTGGGGCTACTCTGCAGGCAATTTTATACCATCTCTCAGTGCCGCTGGCCAGAACATTATCCCCCTGCTCTCAGCTATAAACTTCTGTTGGATTCTAGCAGTAAGAACCGTCTCGGCGGTATCACGGGGCGGGAGAGGGAAAATCAGCCACATCACAGCACAGCTGGCTCCCAAAGCAATGTGCTGGGCAGGGCAGAGTTGAGCGCAGGAGCAGATCCCACCGCCGCTAGGCCTGGCAGCAGAGCCCACTGAACACGCTGATCCACAGAGCAGCACCTCCCTTGGGGCCTACCGCTGTGCCCAGCTAGACACGGGGGGATGGCAGCTGAGAGGCAGCTCCCTCCTAGCTTGCAACTCTCCGGCAGTGGACACGTGCCCTTGGTATTTGGTTCGCCTGTCCCCCCAGCCCAGCTCCCTGCTGCATGTGTGGCAAGACTCTGTGGGGACTCTCTCTGGTGCTTGGCTCTCTGCCCCCTCCCCTCCCTGCTTATCCCTTGATATTTTTTACATCTGTTTTTTTCCTCTTTTGGTGCAGGGGGGAGAGGAGTAAGACGTGGCAATGAGCTACTGCAGGAATCTCCAGCTGGGCAGGGGATGCGTGCCACCATTTCCTCCTCCAGAAAGCGTGGTAGCCTGCTCTTATCCCTCTCTCCCACTTCTCCCTCTTTACCAGTTAAGCCACAAACCAGCAGAAAATGGCAGGAAGCCAATTAAAGGGCCAGTCCTTAGGCAAGCTGCTTTGAAGGCTAAAGAATAACAAAACCTACTTGCTATATGGAGCTTTACAGCCACTGCTCCCAAAGCGCTTCACAAAGGAGACCAGGATCCTTCTCTTACAGATGAGAAACTGAGGCACAGTGATTTGCTTAAGGTCAGCCACTAAATCAGTGGCAGAGTCAGGAACAGACCCCAGCTCTTCAGAGTCCCAGACCAGGGCTTTAGCTACTAGGCTACGCCATCACCCTTACACCACCTTCGGCATGTGAGCCCCCAAAACAGGGTGAGCCAAAGCCTCAGCTCCTGTAAGCCAGCACAGCTCCACTGAGACAATGCTGATAATACTGCCTGGGAGTTTGGCCCAGAGACCCGGAGGTGGCTCGGTGGCTGGAGAAGCAGCCTCGTCGCTGAGTCAAACCAGCCATCTGAGCCCTGATGTTCTGTCTGGCATGCATGAAATCCCATGGTCATCCAGCCAGCATAGCTGGGAGACCCCTTTAAGGCCTGGCGTCACTCATTCAACCTGTCTATGTCGAGTCACATAGACAGAGATTAGCGCACACCACGCTGGCTAGCTTACAGGCCAGCCCTCACTGGCGTGCCAGGCCTCTTCCTCAGTCAGTCAGGCTGGCCTCGTAGCTCAGTGCTGGGGGGTGAGTGAGCTAGGCTGTGATTGCAGATCCCCCTTGCATGGAATGAGGTGGTGGCGATCAGTGAGGGAGCCAAAGAAAGGGTTTTACTTGCTCACGTCATACAAAGGCTCCTAAAGGGTCAGCGCACGGCACCCCCGGCGCCCCACCCTACACAATGGCTCCTGCATTGGTGTGGAACAGACATGGCTCATTCTAGCAGCAGCATCTCCACTGAACAGCACTGGGAGGTGAGCATGCAGGAGTCCATGCTTCCTGAGGATCTGCTTCTGTTTGTTTCATTATATTAGGGATGGGGTAGGAGAGAAAAACCCACAGTGGCTGGGGCAGGACCCAGAGTATCACCAGATGTGCCATGGTCCAGCCTCAGCTCCAGAACTGACCCTGGGACCAAGGAGGGACTAGGGGAGAGGGGGAAGGAATGTAATTATATCTGCCCCAGTCCCTTCCAACTAAGTTAGAAACCCATCAAAGCCGCCTGCCACACACGATGCAGCTTAGAACAGGGTCCTACAAATGGCAAAGCCCCAAAGCTGGGACATCCCAGGCAGACACCCTCCCACTCCTGTCCCACACCCATCACTCACTTCAGAGGCAATTGAGGATGCACAGCTCCACTCAGCAGCAAGCCCTGAAGATGCTGAAGTAAACCCCTGGCATTTACCTGGTCCCCAGATTTTCACCCCACCTCTAACAAACCTTCCACCTAGACCCTGCTCCAAATCTGCAACAACCTCCCAGCTGATCCCCAGCTTGGTAGAGACACATTCCCCCTACTTGATGCTAAACCTTTACTCATCCTCCTACCTGCTCCCCAACTCTCCACCCCTCCCCACCAATTGGATCTGAGCCCCAACCTGAGCCCCCACTTTCTTCCCTTCTCCCCATCAGCTCTACCTAGCCTGAGCCCTTCCTCAACCTGGCTCTCAAATCCCCTCCCCCCAACACTACTGACGTCTGTAAATGTTCACTCAATTACTTCATTTCCCTCCCCTATGGTTCAGATGTCTCATCTTCGTGGAAATACCACAGGGAAAGCCCGTTCTTCCTGTAGATAGCAGCCAGCCAGGACCCAGATCAGCAGCCGCACAAGAGAAAATGTTCTCTTCCACGAGGCTTTCAGCCCTTCTCAGCTGAAGAACAGCATAAAAAATTTGTACTCTTCCCTTCACTAGTGGTCAGTTATTTTCCAGTAACTTCTGCACTACATCTGGGAGCTTTGGTGGCTGAGAACATTTTCTATGGAAGATGAGAAATGTCCTATGGAAAAATCTCACGTTGTGCTTTTCATCCAGAGATCTTAAAGCCCTTTACAAAAGAGAGTGACCATCATTAGCTCTATCTGACAGATGGGGAAACAGAGGAACAGAGAGCAACTCGCCCAGGATCACTCCATCGGTAACGGACAGAGCCAGGAATAGAAGCCAGGCCTTCTGGCCTCCCAGACCAGTGGGCCATCCTGCCTTGAGACAGAAAGAAAAAGACCCTACAGGGGAAATCATTTCAAAGTGCAAAAAAAGTTTTAATAAAACAGAAAACATATATACAAAAGTTCTTGGTGGCTTTCTGAAATGTAAAGCACCATTAATTCCACAGTACTTTATGTCTCTGCTACCCTGCCACCCCACCCAGTAAGCACCAGTGACTCTCTTCAAACCTAGTTTAGCACCAAGAGGTTGCTGTCTTATTTAGCACCAAGGGTCTGAAGCCTGATTTAGCACCAAGGGTCTGAAGCTGGCCCATGAAACACCGTCCCCTCCTCCCCTCCCCCAAGCATTTGAAGCACCAACCAGCTGCCCTTTTGGAGTGTTTGAGTCCTAGAGCTGGCACGGGCCCTCCAGAAGTAAACAATGACATTGGAAAAGGAGGCAGTTCAGAGCCGAGGCCTGGAAGTTATTCAGAATTAGAGATTCCTGCTGCTCTCTGGGGAGACACAGGGACGCCACACACTGTAAATACACAACAGCTGCGTTGGCAGTCGGTGGCTTCTAAAAACAGAGAGAGGAATTCAGTCGCTAGTCCCTTCATTCCTAACCTCACCCCCAGCATGCGGTTCCCTCAAAACTGCCCCAGGCCCAGCCTGGGAGCCACTCCACAGGGCCAGGAGAGGAGATTCCAGTCTCCATGTTCCTCATACCCTGGCATTCCCTCAGACACACAGGTCCTCAGATAGGGCCCACCTCCCCTCAGAGGGACCCTGGTTTTCATACCAGTTGTACTAATGCAAGTGGTTTTGAGGATCAGATTGGGAAGGTCCTGGGACTGGTTCATATCCCCCAGCTCCTCATCCTTACCAAATCAGGGGCAGCAATATGAACGAGAGAGAAACTGGCCTGCAGTGCTCTTGAGTTCACCTCTCCTTTCTCATCTCTCTCTCGTGCGAATTTAGTCCTGTTGAACACTGACCAGTGACAGCCCCCGAGCCTGGCATCTTGTCTTTACAGTGTCCTCAGGACTCATAGGGTGGGGTTTTCAAAAGTGCTCAGAGCTGGCCTGATTCTGCTGCCACTGAAGTCAGCGGTAAAGCTCCCACTGAGGTCAGTGGGAAAAGAGCAAGGCCAGGGCTGTTGAAAACTCCATCTGCAGCGCACAGGCAGTGGCAGCGCAAGCTTTGCTGTGCAGCCCTACCCACCTGTCTCAACCCTGACTGCAGGGGGGGAGGGCATTTCAGCCTCCAGGGATCTCCCTTCTCTGCTCACAAAGGAGATGAGAGCCAGTGGCAGGGACGTTTTTAATGCTGTGGAGACCAGCTCCCTGGGAGTGGGACCGAAATGCCCAACTCACTGCGTACGGGCAACTAGCAGCCACGGTCTATCCCCCATCCTCTGTAGTATCAGGGAGGAACAGGACAGGAGCTGACCCTACGCGTTAGTAGTAAAAGGCGTAACCTACCACCAACCCCTTGAATTAGCCAGTCCCGCCCCCCCCCTTGTGTTTTCCAATAGTTTGGAGGTGGGATTTTAAAGGAGTGATCATCTCCTAGCAGAGCTGTTCCAGCCACTCCCATGAGAGCATGACACTGGAGTCCAGGGCCCAATTCTCCTCTCACGCCAGCACGCGCTTGGGGGAACTTTGCTGAAGTCAATAGTTTACACTGGTGTCACTCTGGTGGGTGGGGGGAGCAGGGGAGGGGGATCAGAATCAGTCTGCTTTCAGCCTCCAGAAGCTGGGATGGCTTTGAACCTGACAAGCATTGAGACTGGACAGCATCTCATAGGAGGCTTGGAGGGAACTTTGCCAGTGGCCAACAGGGTCTTGCTCTCTTTCGATACTCTAGGGCTAGATGTACATGGGTGTAACTCTGTTCACTTCAGTGGAGCGACACCAATTTACACCAGCTGAGAATCTGGTCCTCTACCTTCCAGATGAGTGGTGGTTTACACAACCAGGGACTGTACTATCACTCCCTTGCTTTGTATGGGTGCCTGTGTCCCTACAGCTGAGTTAGGCCATGGGAAGGCTCGCATGAAGGCTCCAGATGAATGGGGCCTTACCTGGAAGTCGGTGACACACCTTTGAACACCGATGGCCCCAATTTGGAATTTTCTTTCAGGGTTTCCTCATTCCCCCACTCTTCAAATGATCCTGTTGCCCTCCCATCCCATGACCCTCCCAAAGGAGCCCCCAGTCCGTTTCCTTCCTTGTGGTTTGCAGTGATTGTGGGCAGTAAAGAGAGAGAAAGGAAGACAGAGAGGGAGGAGGGTGGTCATTCCAGGCTCGGCTTGATCAGGTAGCCGCTGAAGGTGATGTAGATGTCCACGTCATCACTGTAGATGGCGTTCTCCCGCTCCCGTTTGTAGAGGCGCACCCAGACCTCGTCGTTCTCCCGCAGCTCCAGCATGAGGCTCTGGCTCTGCATGATGCTGCGATCACTAGGCTGGGCGTACAGGATGACCTCCTCCTTCTTGTTGTGCATGACGTGCATGTAGGTCTCCTTGAAGTTCCAGGTGTGGACGTTGAGGCTGAAGTAGTAGAGGCCAGCCGTGTAGCAGTAGAACTTGCCCTTGAACATGTCGAAGTGGCCGTAGAGGTTGACAAAGACGGTGTCGAAGATCAGGGCCTGGTAGCCCTCGCTGCTGTGCAACGCCTTCTTTCGGCCCACCGAGAAAGCAGCATACTGGTGCTTGCAGGGATCCCCCGGGGCACCCATCTGCCCTTTGCTGCCTTTCTGACCCTGGGGGCCCCGCTCGCCTGGTGGCCCCTCTTTGCCCCATTTCCCTGGAATCCCAGGCTCCCCCCGATCGCCTTTGTCTCCTAGGAAACGAAGCAGAGGGATGCGCCCCATGAGATAGATACCCAAGTGAGACGTGAAAGCTGCCAAGCACTGGGCTATCATGAGGAGGCCAGGGTTCTGGCCAGATACTAGAATTGTATACAGGAGGATCTGATTCGCCCCTGTGCAGACCTCAGCACAGGTATCTGGGCCTTCCCTACTCAGGGGCTGTGGGGGCCAGTGCAGCCTCCCACACAGGCTAACTTGTTCCCCTGTTTCACTGGCCTCTTTGGGGCTTTGCAGGAATGCAAACTTGCTTGAGCACAGGTCCCCCCGGTCCTCCTCTGTTCTGGCCCCCGAGCTGGGAGCTGTTGTGGAAGAAGTTCCAAGTTCCCCTATACAGGGGATATTTACTGGAGGGGAAGTGTATGCCTAACAAGCACAAAATGGCCACAGAGCAATGATGAACTGGGCCCAAAGAACAGAACCCCCCCATTCAGTGACAGGACTCACCATACATGCACATCCTATGCATTAGCACAGATGAGACTCAAATGGGGACCCTTGAGGAAGTAGCTGATCTGCAACGAGAAGCCACCCCCATTCCACCCTGAACTAAGCCAGCAGGAGCTGCACGGAGCAGGTCTTGGCTGGGAGTCACTCTGAAAATATCAGGGTGGGGGTGTCTATGTAAGCATCCTCCTAGCTGCTTGGGAAGAGAAGTAATGTTAGGGCTTATGTCATTCCCTTCCTCCCTCTCCCAGATGACACCAGGTCCACAGAAATGGCCTCCCATTAGCCTTCCCTGCTTGGGATGTTAGTGATAGCGCTGTGCCTTTATTAACGGTACACACTCTCCTCCTTCCTGGCTGGGAAAAGACCTGCTCTTCCCTCCCTCTGCGCTACAGGGCAGTTTGATCCTGAAGCAGGTTCAGATTGGCAAGAGGCAACTGCTGGAGCTTCTCTAACAGTGGCAATAAAGAGGAGCCAGTGGAAAGCAGGCAAAGAGATGGCTCCCTTGAATTCAAGGGCTACAGCAGGAAGGCTGCTGGGTTCAGGGGAAAACTGGCATTTACAGACCGATTCCACCTCTCTGACTACAGGGGCATAAGCCTACATGTACCAGCACGGGCACTTACAATTGTTCGTGACAGACAGCTAGAAGTCCATCAGCCCTGACATGAGGCACCGAGTATGCTGGTGCACACCTGTCCGTCTGGCAACTGGGAGTGTGATGTTTTAACTGAGGCACTGGCTATGCTAGCAAGAACCACTTGCCCTTCAGTATGGTGACACTGAAATCACTGGTCGTCTGTGGGCACCCAGTAGGCCAGCACAGAACCTTACCTTTCACTGTGGTGATGCTGGTTCCCAGGCAGACCCTGGGTACCAGGCACACTGGCTTAGCACTTACCCTTCAGTATGGTGATGTTGATGTATGGACGGACCTCAGGCATTGGGTACAGTGACGCATGGCGTCCGGCAGGGCTGGGGGTGGCCTCTGAGGAGCCATGGGAATCCAATGAGTCACAGCAGCGCCTGCAGCCATTTGGGATGATTGTTGCTTCTTTGGGGTCAGGCTCATCGGCAGGTGCCCCAAATACAAACAGGGGGAGCACAAGGAAGGTCAAGTGAGCTCGTAGCTGAATCTTTACCATAGTGACCTGGAAGACATGAGAGAATAAGAGAGAGAGAGAAAAGAAGGGAATGAGTGAGCCAAGGTGAAGGCCAACGTGAAAGGACAGGGCACTGCACCTCCACTCTCTGTGGCTAACGGCAGTTCATTCATCTCGGGAGCAGAGAGGGAAGGAAGGAGACAGAGTTAGTAATTGTTCTGTAGAGAGCTGCTATTTTGGAGTCGAATGCATCAATGTCCCTGGAGGTCTAAGGCTGCAGCCAAGCCGCAGTGGTGTCACTGCCGGGCTCTGCCTGACTCCCTGGAGACTAGACCACTGGAGCCTGGGGTCCTGCCACTGAGAGGAGGCCTACCTGCAGCCCAGGGCCCACAGTGTAACCCCTGGAACCCAGGGCACCGGTGCCTGGGGATTCAATCTTCAGGCTGCACTAAAAGGAGCAGAGGCAATTCGAAGCGCCCCCGAAGATGAAAACAAACTCAGGTCTCCGGGGTTAGTTCTGTGATAAGGCTCCTGGCCTCAGAACACTGCAGATATCCTGCTTGCATCATTTTCTCACCTCAGCCCGCTGGCAAAGCCGAAAACAGCCTGCATCTGCGCTGAGGCCCTGACATATGGGGGGCGGGGGAGCCGCTACCGGGGGACTCCCGAGCTGCCTGCTCTCAGGAAGGACAGGAAATCTTGAAAGGCACAATAAACCAGCTGGCTCAGGAAAGCGCAGCGGGGATCAACTCTTGCCCAAACCCCATCCGAGAGTCTCCCGGGAGCACACCCCAGTGGGTGCTGTTCCGTCACCGCCCAGGTGACACCCCCCAACCTCCAGCCACTGCTGCGTCCTCTGCCACGGACTGAATCTGCGACCTCGGCCGCGTCACTTCCCCGCCAGCCCCCCTCCTGTCGGGGGGGCGGTATTTATTTAGTGAGCCGCAGCCAGCTTCTGCTCCCAGGAGCCTGGAGCGGGCCGGCACCGGGGGCGACACGTGGCTCCCGCGGGGCTCGCACAGCGGGGCCTCCCGGGGCCGCGGGCCGGCGAAGGGGCCGGGGAGCAGGGAGGGCGCTGGCGGCTGCTCGCGGAGCCCCACAGCGGGCAGGAGCGGCGCCCAGGGGCGATCACAGCCGCAGCCCGGCCCGCCCGCCCCCTCCCCGCCCCGGCTCACCCTGGAGAGGCGACAGGCCGCCGGAGGGGTCCCGTGCGCCGCCGGCCAGCCGATCGCTCGCCCCTGCTCGCCGGCAGCCTGCGCTAGCGCCGCCCGCCCCGCGTCCCATGGCCTGGGGGAGCTCGCGGCTGGGCTGCGCCGCCCGTTCGTCTCCCCGCCCCCGGCGCCCCCCCTTCTCCCCGCGGCCGGGCTCTCCCCGCACCGCCGCCCTTAACCCTTGAGCGGGGCTGGGAAAGTTGGGACGTGAGACACCCCCCGCCGCCGCACAGCCCCGGCCCGGAGATCGGTCCCCCCAGCAGGTTCCCTCCTAGACAGGACAGCTCCCCCCAGCCTGACCTCTCCGTGCCTGCCCCCTCTGCTCTACGGGGCCCGCATCCCCCAGTTCCTGCACCAACAGCTCCCCGTGACCCCTCCTCGCTACTGCCCATCCCGGCGCATTAGCCCCCCTGCCCCTGCTGCCGGGGACAGAGCTTATTCCCCCCTTCAGTGGATGGCCAGGGCAGGCTTTCGCCAGTGTTCCTCTCCCTACAGCGCCTTCTGCTGACTGGGGTAGAGATCAGGGTCTTCCCTGTTTGGGTTCCCTCTCTGGCCAAGGCACAGAGTCCCCCTCTCTGGGGTGTGGGGGTCACTCATGGTCACGGCCTCTGCCTGAAGTCTCGCCCAGAAAGGGTGTCTCCAGCCGGAAAGGCTCTGAAAGGTGATTTCAGGAGGGAGAGCCCACACCACCAATTCTTCTCCAGCTAACACTCTCCAGCCAGGTGTCCGCATGGATCTTTGTAACTGGCCCTGCGCTATCTTGTCATGCCATCCAAGGTGGGCCTCACATGATACGCCTGGGGCCAAGAAATGGAAACAGCATCAGAACAAACTATCCCACTGCATAGGAAAGATAGGAAATATGGCAAGAGACCACCCTGGTTTAAACAGGAACTCTTCAATGATCTGAAATTCAAAAAGAGTCCTACAAAATGTAGAAACTAGGGAAAGTTACAAAGGATGAATATAAATAAATAACACAAGTATGTAGGGACAAAATTGGAACAGCCAATGCATAAAATGAAATTAAATTAGCTAGAGACATAAAGGGTAACAAGAAAACATTTTACAAATACATTAGAAGCAAAAGGAAGACCAAGGACAGGAGAGGCCCATTACGCAATGAGAGGGGGGAAACTAACAGAAAATATGAAAATGGCAGAAGTGCTAAATTATTTTTTTTGGCTCCATTTTCGCTGAAAAGATTAGTAGAGATTGGGTGTCTAACATAGTGAATGCCAGTGAAAATGAGGTAGGATCAGAGGCTGAAATAGGGAAAGAACAAGTTAAAAATTATTTAGGCAAGTTAAATGTCTTCAGGTCACCAGGGCCTGATGAAATCCATCCTAGAATACTCAAGGATCTGACTGAGGAGATATCTGAGCCATTAACAATTATCTTTGAAAAGCCATGGAAGATGGGAGAGATTCCAGACTCAGAGGACTGGAAGGTGCCAAATTATAAAAAGGGGAATAAGGACAATCTAGGGAATTACTGACCAGTCATCTCAACTTCAGTACCCGGAAAGATAATGGAGCAAATAATTAAGCAACCAATTTGCAAACACCTAGAAGATAATAAGGTGATAAGTAACAGTCATCATAGATTTATCAAGAACAAATTGTGTCAAACCAACCCGATAGCTTTCTTTGACAGGCTTTTGATACTGTCTAACATGACCTTCTCATAAACAAACTAGGGAAATACATCCTAGATGGAGCTACTATAAGGTGGGTGCATAACTGGTTGGAAAAAATGTTTCCAGAGAGTAGTTGTCAGTGGTTCACAGACAAGTTGGAAGGGCATAAGGGATCAGTTCTGGGTCCGATTCTGTTCGATATGTTCATCAATGATTTAGATAATGGCATAAAGAGTACACTTATAAAGTCTGTGGATGATACCAAGATGGGAGGGATTGCAAGTGCTTTGGAGGACAGGATTAAAATTCAAAATGATCAGGACAAACTGGAGAAATGGTCTGAAGTAAATAGGATGAAATTTAATAAGGACAAATGCAAAGTGCTCCACTTAGGAAGGAACAATCGATTGCACAGTTACAAGATGGGAAATGACTTCCTAGGAAGGAGTGCTGCAGAAAGGGATCTGGGAGTCATAATGGATCACAAATTAATACCAGTCAACCATCTAATACTGTTGCAAAAAAAGCAAATATTACTCTGGGAGGTATTAGCTGGAGTGTTGTAAGCAAGACATGAGAAGTAATTCTTCCATTTTACTCCACACCAATTAGGCCTCAACTGGAGTATTGTGTCCAGTTCTGGGCACCTCATTTTAGAAAAGATGTGGACAAACTGGAGAAAATCCAGAGAAGAGCAACAAAAATGATTAAAGCTCTAGAAAACATGACCTATGAGGGAAGACTGAAAAAACAGGGTTTGTTGAGTCTGGAGAAGAGAAGAGTGAGGGGGGATATGATACTGTTTTCAAGTACATAAAACGTTGCTACAGGGAGGAGGGAGAAAAATTGTTCTCTGTAACCTTTACGTATAGGACAATGAAGCAACGGGCTTAAATTACAGTGAGGGTGGTTTAGGTTGGACATTCAGAAAATATTCCTACTGTCAGGGTAGTTAAGCTCTAGAATAAATTGCCTAGGGAGATTGTGGAATCTCCATCATTGGAGATTTTTAAGAGCAGGTTAGACAAACACCTGTCAGGGATGGTCCATAATACTTGGTCCTGCCATAAGTGCAGGGGATGGGACTAGATGACCTCACGAGGCCCCTTCTAGTCCTACGACTATGATTCCATCAGGGAGGAGATAACCTGCAATGGCACAGCTTTACCCTCGATTCCCCACGCAGCTAAAAGAGAGCGGTAGAGGCCTTCCAGGCACCTTCTCTAGCCAGGCCTGGCTCAGGCCTGGGGAGCAGAGGCAGGGGTGAGCGAAGTGAGTTCCCCTCTCCCCCCCCCCCCCGAGAGCATAAGTGCCAACTCAGCAGGTTTGCTCTGCTCCTGTAATTTCAGAGGGAAGCTGGAGAATGTTTAACAGGCCTTTGGAGCCCCGGAGAGGAAAAGTTTTTCCGATTGTTTAGTTTGGGAGTCAGATGCGGTTACAGCCAACTCGCTTCCTGAAGAGTAGCTGGGGCTTGGCAGGAACCCCGGCACCAACGGAGAAATGAACGGAAAGGCTGGGAAAATATTTGCAGAGAGTGTGAGGCAGAGGAGAGAGAGGGAGCACTGGGGAGGTTACAGAGCTGCCTGCTTTACTGGAAAGCGCATGAGTGAACGCGCATAGACGAATGCCCCTTTCGTCCCCGCTGGCAAGGTGGACACACCAGGGTGGGGGTGCGCATCAGCCATTCCCAACAGCATGCCTGACTTCTAATCCAGGATCTGCCACTGACCTGCCCCATTGCCTTTATGTGTCTCAGGTTCCCCCTATGTAAAATGGGGGTGCCAAGCCAAATTCCCTGCTAATGGAGCTGTGCCAGTTGGCAGTAACAGAGATCATGGCTCAGTATCCCTAAAATGCCTACCTCCCATGGCTAGTGGCGCTGCTTAATTAATTTTTGTAGAGTGCTAAGTATCATTATTCTTAGGGATGGGAGCCTCCATTGGGGTGTGAGAGAGAAGCCACAGCACTGAGTGAATATGAAGGTAGAGCCAATCTTGGAGTCATCCTGGCCTACCTCCTCTGGGAGCTATTAAATATTGACGCCTTATCGAAGGGAGACATTTTCCTTGAAATGGGAATGGGGGGGAGGGGGAGCACGGAGAAGATTGGCTTCCATCTTCTTTCCAGCCTTCATGCTGCAATCTTGTGAGTTAGCAAGGCAGATGAAAACACAGCTTACTGAAATGTTCATTGGCTATTTTATCATTTGATCAGGAGCACAGGGGAAATCCACACGGCTTTGCACACACACACCCAATCTCTGCCTTGAAGCCAACCCCAGGAATCTCTTGCCAGATTGGATTCCAGCACTCTGCTGAAGTGCAGCTGCTTAGTTCCCTACCCCCTCCGCACTCTGCCACTGGGCAAAACCCAGAGGATGCAGGAAATGTTCCCTTCATTACATTGTCCCTTTATCCCCTCATCACATGCACACAGATCCAGACCAGTCTACAGGGACTGATTCCTGCCCTGACCTGTCCGGCTCACCCCTAACCAATCTAGGACTACTGTCCCTTCCCGTGCACTGGCCCCTTCTTGGCCCAGTCACAGCTATTCAACTCCTCCAGCCCTCTGCAGTCTCAGCCCTCTGCTCCGTTCCTCCCTCACATACATACATTCATTTCTTCGTATCTTCCACAGGCATTATGCATATCAGGAGGCAGGCAAATATCCCCTTGCCTCTTCTTCCCAGCCACTTCTCCTTTATCATTATATTTCTGCCCCTTCCCACCTGCCCGGTGCTTTGCAGTGTGAGTGGAAGGTGGGGAACCCCTTACCTCTGAACCCCTTCAGAGGGGACCTGCACTGAGCTACGTGTATCCTCAGCTGCTCCTTGTTAGTGCTGCAGAGGGGAGGGTGAGAGGAGGCCCAGCTGATTGAAAGCAGATGCTGGCCAAGGGCTCTTATGTAATTACTGTCTTTTGCATCCTGCCTTGGAGGAAGGCCTGGTCCTTTGTGAGTACCTCCCCCATACTCTGGACTGGGCCAGGCTGAGCAATCACCCTCCCACCTCCACCCCCATCATTAGTTGTTCCACTCAACGGCTGATTCCCCATATTAGAGCGGGACCTACGCCTTAGGCTGAGAGCCAGCCGGCCAGGAAGGAGGGAAGGAGTGTTTTCTACTAGTCAGCAAAGGGAGTTGTTAGTCAGGATTTCTTAGTTCTCTTCCCAACCCCGCCACCAATTCATTGTGCTGCGGACAAGTCACTTGGGCTCGCTTGGCCTTCGTAAAATGGGCTTATGGGCCAAGTTATTGAAAAATGACTAGTGGTTTTAGCTGCCTGAATTTTTGGGTACCCCAAAGACACCATGAAGAGGCCGGATTGTAAGGAGGTGCTGTGCTTCTGTCCTCTGACAATGGTCCTTTAAGGCAGGTCAAGCTGGGCAGACAGCATCACTAGTCACATCTGATCATCTTGGCCCTCATTCCTACGTTACAGGGGTTATGAGGCTAAATTAATTTGTTTGTAGACTCTCAGAGGCCTGTACTTTCTTACCCTGTAAACCCAGTGCCCTTCACACCCAGGGCAGTGCCAGCCACAGCTCTGCCCAAGGATGGATGAAAGCTAGATGGAGCCTGAAGTGGCTGACAGTGTGATCCGGGGCCCAGTCCGTGTTCTTCGCAGAGCAGCTGCCAGATTTTAGGGCCCCTCTGGAAAATATGAGGTGCTGCCTGAGCTGATGTTTGCTTCTGCTTTAGTCTGCTCTTCTCGTGCGGCAGCTTGGCGTGATGGCACTTGCTTCATGGTGCATGGATGGTGACATTGTAGGCTGTGTCTGCCACATTTGCAGTGCCTCGCGCCCAGGGTCCCCAGCAAGGAGCACATCAAAGACATCTAGCTGAGAGATGTCTCACAGATGGAATCAGTTTGGTGGCTGGAGCGCAGGGCTGGTTTGGGTTCCCATCTAAGCCTTTTGCTCAGGACTGGCTAATCACATACGGGTCCCATTCTGTGGCTCATGTGACCCATCCCTTCCCAGGCACCTCATGCTCACCCCCAAAACCATCCAGCACACTCAGCTGCCCTGCAAAATGCCACATTGTCAGAGTGGAGGTGACTGTGCCTCTCCCAGCTCAGGACACCCCAAGGTGGGGAGAATCCACTTTTGCAGGACAAAACAACCCACCTCCCACCCCAAGGAGATCTTCGGCTTCTTTGGCAGGGTCAGGATCTTCCATCAGACTAGGTCAGCCAGCGCGATGATGACTCTTCCCCCTGCGCCGTGCTAACCAATCGGTTACCTCCACGGGCCAGTCAGACCCTGGAGCAGTCTTGACTCGCAGCTTAGTGACCCAGGGCCTCATCCAAAGCCCGTTGCTGTGAAAAGCCGTCTTTCCATTGACTTCAGTGTGTTTTGTGTCCATAGGTGCTGGATCTAGGGGTGCTGCAAATTGTCCTAGCATCCCTGTTTGTGTCGGGCAGCAAGTGTGTCAGAGTTATCTTGGCCACAGATGAGAATTGTCTGCACAGCAGTGATGGGTATCTCCTGTTTGGGGCCAGATCACCCCTGTTTCCATCCCCTCTAATCCTTTTTGCTCTGAGAGCAGGCCTGGACACCCCAGAAATTGGGGTGCGGGGGGAGAAGAGAACATGCAACCAGCCCTGATAGGGGCCAATGTGAGTAAATAGCTCCCCCTGGAGGAGAAACAGAGAGCAGCACCTATAGCCCCTGTTAAACTCTTCCTCTGCTTCAAGCTTTGTCCACACTGGTACATTCTGTGCTCTGCTGTGAGTAGGAAGTGGGTGACCAGTTTGCAAGTATAAAAAATCGGAACAGGGGTGCGGGGGGGAGTAATAGGTGCCTATATAAGAAGAAACCCCAAATATCTGAAATGTCCCTATAAAATTGGGACATCTGGTCACCCTGGCTTCATCCAACACTCAGTACAATAATTGGTAGTCTTTCCATTGACCTAAATGGGTTTTGGATTGGGCCCCATGCGAAGAAGACATAATGGTGCCCACACAGAGAAGCCACGGTGCCCAAGCAGTTTGGCCTTGCCTACTCCAGCTATAGGTGCCACTGCACTTACGGCTGACAACAGGCGCAGAATGCACTAGGCAAGGTGTCTGCCTGTACTACAGTCTGATCTACAGCCCCTTGCTTCTAACTTAATAGGAGACCCCCAATATAAGACCATGTGAAGGAACAGGATGTGTTGCAAGCATGTTTCTAAATGGCTGCACAGGCTACATATGTGAGTAAGCATGCACATACATTCTTTACATGTGTGCATCTGTGTGTATACTTTTAGGTTTGCATGTGTGTTACACAGGTGGACTGTATACGTACTAGATAGTACATGTTATACTGAGCATGCATATGTTTAGGTGGGAGCTGTGTCTGTATTTCTGTGCTGGGTGTTTTGTGTGTCTGCATGACATGCTGGATGTGAGATCTGTGTGCAGTGGGTGCCTTAAGTGTGTGTTTGCATATTTTACGCTTGGGAAGGCAAAGAACACTAAGTTTTCATGAGCAAATATTTGCATATTTTCCACTCGTTCGAGCAGATAAAGGGTTTCAGTTTGCTATTGCATCCCCAGGAGAGCAGGGAGCATCTATCTGTTCACATTTCCTTGCATTTTTATTGGTTGGTTCCCCTGCATCAAGAACTGTTTTGAAGGCCTGCAGCCTTGATCTGTGCTCCCAAACAATTCTGAAGTGAAGGCACAAGCTATGTGCCCTGCGTAGGTTTGCCATTCACCTTATCAGAACTGCTGCTTCACCATACAGATCGTGTAAACAATGGCTTCCTGAAAATAGCTGAGAAGGACTTTGGGTGCGCAGCTTGTGTAAGCAGCACCGCCTTGTAACTTTTCCCCCTTCTCCTCTCCCCTCCACCCCCAGTCAGGTTTAACCCCTTCCCTATGGTCCCTTTCATCTTTGCAAAGTTCTCTTCAAAGAAGTTACAGCAGCAGATTAGGGTGTATTTGGAGTTGTGCAGGGTATGTAGGGTGTTGTGTTGTGAGTATATTTTCAAGGTCAATAATAAAATCCCTGTTTTAAATACATATGCACATGCAAGTGCGGGCACAGACACACACACACACACACTTTTGTAGTGGCCAGCAGAACGGGGTCCTTATATTTGTAAGCACCCTGACTGTGATCAAACACAAGCAGGGAAGAGGCACTGCAGGGACTGCTGGAAGCGCTGTGGCCTCTGCTAGACTTGCAGCTCTGGTCTCTACGTGATAAGAATGAAACCCTTTGTGTGGCAGAGGGTTTGATGGCACCCTTATCTCTATGTCTCTGCAGCCAGAATAGAAAAATCCATTTCCATGTCTGATTGGAATAAATCCCCCTGAACATGTCCAGAATTCAACTAGCTTCTGTGTATGACTTCAATCCCTGTTGTTCCCAGAGCCAGCCCACTGCAGAATACAAACTAGAAGGGATGCACAGAGCCACAACATTAGCGCCATTTACACACAGCAACACAAGCTGACTGCAGTCATGAACTCACCAGAGTGAAGGTGGAGGTGGAGCTGTAGGACAAAGCTCATTGAAAATTTTCAGTCCACTTTTTTCCCCACTAATAAAAACAGTCTTTTCATCAATGAAAAATTCTGCAGAAAATCTTTGGTATTAAAATTTTTTTCTGACTTTTTGATGAAAAAAAGTAAAAAAAAATAAAAATGATTTTTTCCATTTTCATTTTCTATTTGTTTCTTCCCCCCTTTTTTCCATTTGGCCACTGGAAAAAAGGAGGGTAACAGAGAAGGAAAGGTGTGGGAGGGCATGCTTTTTTTCAGTGCAAAAATTAGAACATGTTGCAATTTTTCATGAAATATGTTGAAAAAATAAAACCAGTTGAACATTTTCACCCAAAGATACCATTTTTCAACCAGCTCCATGGTGAGAGCTGAAGAGGGGCCTTTCCAATGGGCACAGTCTAGTGAAATCAACAGCGCGCTGAGTCCCGTCTGCAGCCCAGCATTTCTACGTCTAGATGTTACAGGCAAAAAGGTCTTTGGGGTTTCATTCCTGATCTCTTGTACCAGAGGGGACCCCAAAGGCTGACTATGAGTTCCCCCTCAATCCATTGCCTGGTAAAGAGTTTTTCTACTTCATCCTATGGTCAAGGAGGCATGCATAATATATTAATAATATAATTGATAACCAGGGATCCCCACCTCTCTAAAGCAGGAGCTAGAGGAGCCATGCAGTCAGTCTAAGAGGAGATGGAAAACCTCCATGTGCCTGCTCCTCATGTACTCTGAGCTGCCTCTCTCCTGCTGTGTCCTCTTCCGACTGCTCCACTCATTCCTCTCTCTCCTCAGAAATAAGCCACCAGCTGCCTCCCTTTCCAGAAGGCCAATGCTACCTCCACTACATCCGCCAGTGGTGCTTTCTGCTTCAGAATTACCCAGAATTCCCCTTGACTTGCTATGAGGTCACCTAATAGCAGGATCAAGACATCTTCCTATTTACCTATCATATTTATACTGCATCCATCATTGTGAGAGCTAGACCCTTTCCTCGCCAGTGCCTGTTGCCTCTTGTACCATGCAATAGATGGGAGCTCTGGAAGTTTGTCATGGCTCTGTTCGGATTTCATGATCCCTTCTCTTGCTGGCGATCATATGACCGCTGGAATTCCTTCTGCAATCAGAACTAGCCACTGAGATTGGCTAACTCATTAGGGTTGCTGTGGGTTTGCTCCTTAGGCTACAGACTGCATTAGAGTCCATGAGAGGGGATCTCTGCATGGATTGAGCCTCCAAAAGTATAGGAGAAAGGAGTAGACACGAAGAGCTACAACAAATGATTTAGGAGGAAAAAGATCAGATACTAAGGCAGAGAAATCTTTCCTCACACCGGGATATATACCTCCATCTTAATACACGTACCCCTTTCCTAGCCAAGCAAAGGGAATGCCTTTCACCAAAGAGAGACTTGCCATATCTGGTACAAGGGTGGACACTTCAGGAATCAGAAAGGGGGACTAGTGGGGATTAGCCTTCACTCATGGATTGTCTGGTACCAGGATACTGGGTTCAGGGAAAAGAAAGGCGGATGGGGGAAGGGTCATTACTCACAGAGTCCAGTGCTGGGACAGCAGGGTCAAGGGGATCAGCCCTAGTCCCACACCAGAGCCACAGAGAATCCAGTGCCAGGACATCAGGGTCAGTATCTGTTAACTCTCCCTGACAGCCAATCCAGCACTGGCTTAGTGGAAGACACCTACCCTAGTAGACTCCTTGCCCGGCCCTGGCCGCTTTCCCTAGGCTTGGGTAACCCCACCCTGACCAACAGGTTCTCATGTAGGCACATACTGATTCTGACTGAATTCGCTTCTGCCATCTCCTCAGGAATGTGATTCCACTGTGCTGTTGATCTCCCCACTAAAGCCTCTTCTCTCGGCTGGTCCCACTGCATTTTTCTCATTCTGCTTCAGATCCCTTCTGTGCCTTTGGTCCCATGGCTGCTCTCTGAGACAACACAACTCACCCCTCCCAGTCTCACCCTCTCCTTCTCGGAGGAGCCCCTTGAACTGAAGAGTACTACTGCTCCAGAATGACACCATTTACACATCCTGCAGGATCCTTCCTCACCTCTTGGATCACTTTCTTCTCTTAGCTAGTCTTTAACGCTCTCCTCGACATCCTGTTTCCCAAGGCCGCTTCTGGAGGAGGGTGTCCAGAACCCTACACAAGACTCTGGTTCCAAGTCACTTACTGATTGCTGTAGCTTAGCAACCGCACTGATAGAAAAGTTCAAGGTATGGGGAGAGGCTTTTATCAGAGCCTGCAGGAATGGAGTGAGGCAGAGAGGGACACACATACCTTTTGTATGCAGCCACCGCTTCACCAAACACATGCAGACCAATCCACCTTTGTACACATGCACACCCACCCCATACACACACCCCACAGACACAGCCAGAGACAAATCAATCCCCCCACACCCTTGTACAGACAGCCCCAGAGACAAAATCAGTCGCTGCACCTGCACAAACACCTCACATCCACACACTCACAGACAAACCAGTCCCACACTCCTGTATGTACACACGCATGCACACACACACACACACACACACAGCCCTCTATGGGCATTGCCATAGTCACAACAATTCACACCCTCTCTCCCGCAGAGCTACCCCTGCACACAGATATGCCCCAGACCCATTTACACACACACACACACACCCCTTCATCATCCTGACACAATCACACTCACACGTGGACTGATCCTTTGAAATTGTTCAGGGAGTTCTAAATCTTTATGTTTTATTCATGATAAGATAGAGGAGGGCAGTGGAAAGAACAGCTTGCAGAAAGCCCTACCCCCAACCCATGGCTTCTTGGTCTCCTCCCATCCCCCCGAGACAAAATAACACCATGAAACCCCTGGGATCTAGAGACGGGGAAGAGTGTGTCTTATACTCTGCCCCACTGTCCTAAACGAGCCCTATCAGACTAGTGTGCACGTGGGACATGAGAACCCTTCAAAGAACTGAGATCTTCTATGCAGTTGAGACGATATCAAGTCACACAGGAGGAGGTCCCATGGACACTGGGACAGCTTGGGCAGCTACCCAGGGCATTTGAATAATTAGCAGCCACTTGTAATACTCTGTGGGGATTCAGTGCTGGTCTCCTGTCTGCAGCTCCCCATCCCCTGCCCTTGTCCAGTCCCACTTTTGAACTCCACCCAGATGCCATCACCCTGCCCTTCCCCCAGGGATTCCTGAAGTCATAGGCGGAGCTCTGCCCTTCCATGCACTCCTCAAACTCTCCCCAACTTCAAATGGAGCCTGGGACCTTGCTACCTCGCTGTCCACACCCCCCAAACAGGGACTGGCTGGAGTTCCTGGAGACAGAAGGACCGAGACCCCCCTTCCATTCACTATAAATAACTGATGTGCAGTGCACTGGATTTATCACAGCTCCCAGGCTCCTCAGGGAGTGGTTTCTGCTCGCTGCCTCCTCCTGCTCCACTGGTCAGGGGAAATTCCTGTCTGCCATTGCCATTCTGGGCAATCTTGCTGAGCCCGCTCTCCTCCATCTCCTCTTCCTCCTCCTCTTCCTCTTCAGTCTTCTCTGGGGGACGTGCCACCACCTCCTGGCTCTGAACTCGTCGGGACGGCCTCAGGATGGCCCTGCGGAAGCCCTGCTTGAAGCGGTAGGACAGGAAGCCGTAGATGATGGGGTTGGCACAGCTGTTGGCATAGGGGAGCACCACGACGAGGAAGTAGACACCAAAGAGAGACGGCTCCCTGGGCAATGGGCAGACAACGTTGATGATGTTGAGCACGTAGAAAGGCAGCCAGCAGAGCACAAAGACAGCCACCACAGCCACCACCATGCGCGTGACCCTGTGCTCCGACCGCTTGCGCTTGGATGACAGGGCCCACACCTTCCTGCCGGACGACCGGACCTTGACAACGATGAGCAGGTAGCAGAGGCAGATTACCAGCAAGGGCCCAAAGAAGCCCAGCACGGCCATGTAGATGATAAAGCCAGCTCTCCACACAGAGGCTGGCTCGGGCCACTGGATGTGGCAGGTTCTCATCCCCAGCGGGACGTTGGAGAACACCACCACCGGCAACACCACCACCGACGACAGCACCCACACTGTGGTGCTAACGGCTTTGGCCACGCGGGCCGTCCGCCATTTTGATGACTTCCCTGGGTGGACCACGGCCAGGTAGCGGTCGACGCTCATCACGGTCAGGCAATAGATGCTGGTGAACTGGTTTATGGCATCCACGGCCATCACCAACCGGCACATGAAGGAGCCAAAGGGCCAGTAGGACAGCGTGTTCTGCGCAGCCAGGAATGGCAGCCCCAGCATGAAGAGCTCATCCGCCAGCGCCAGGTTGAGGATGTAGACACTGGTCACTGACTCGGTCACCGAGTGGCTCAGGACCACGTAGATTACCAGAGAGTTCCCAACAAGCCCTACAACGCAGACAATGAGGTAGACCAGGGGGATAAGGACTCCACTGACATTCATGCCTGGGATGGCAGCTGTGGATAGGTTCCCTGGGATGGAACTTGCCCAGCTGGTGGAGGTGTTCCCCTCCTCCAAAGCCCCCGGAGTGGGGAAGGTGAAATCAGGAGAGCTCATGGCCGAGGAAGGCTGGGGCGATCTCCCACTGGGTCAGCTGAAGAGTTGGGGGCAGAAGAAGAAGAAATACATTTACATTTAAAAAATCACAGCTGAATCAGCCACATGTAAAACAACAGACATAATGCCGTGTGGACCCAGACACACATGGGAGAAAGAGGGGAGTTTTCAGATGCCGGAGTCTCTGGAGCACACGGGAGAACATCAGACATGACCAGTTGTTTAAGAACGACCATTGGGTGATTGGGACCAGCAGGAAAATGACCCAATGTACAGCCAAGGGACTTCCCAGGGGGAAAGAGCCCAAGGGAGCAATCATAGGCCTCCGTTTCCTATTGAAAATGACTCAGGGGCTGGTGAAGTTAATCTCATGGGGCCTGATTCTCATTCTCACTAAAGCCTCTTTACACTGTCCCAGGAGCATATTTCTTATGTACATCCTGCGGAAGGGCTCCAGGCAGGATCCCTTGGTGGAGCCACCCCACCCAGATCTTGACTCTACATTGCTCTAAGTCAATATTACTGCTTGGGCAATCGTGCTGGATCCTGGTGTAAGTTGCCCTGGCATCATTGTCCACCCCCCACTACTGAGGCTGAGAAATCCCCTTGGAGTCCAGAGCAAATGTTAGAGGCTTGGCTTAGTGCCCTGGGAGAGGGAGAGGCAGGTTTGCATCATCCCTACACATAAATAAAGGAGGAGACAGAGTATTTATAACATCCCACTGGAGACAGATGGAGATATACGGCCAGATACCACACGCTCTCACTTTCTGTACATCCCAGCAGCAATCAGCAATCCAGGCTGCTAATGGAAGGGGCAGTCCCTGCCTTACCCCTCTCCAGCACCAAAACAACCTTCAAGCCCTCCTAATTTTTAGTGCCAAATTGCCCATCACATCAGGCTTTGGCATGGAAACGGCACTCAGAGCAAACCCTGAACAAACAGGCAGCTGTGTGCCAGCTCTCCACTGACAACGCGAGAGATTTAATGGGAGGCTAGGGGACGTAATGGGAGGTGAGAGGAGGGATGAGGTCATGTGGGAGCTGCAGCCCAGCAAAGGGCAAAATTTGGAGACTCAGTATCTTGCACCAATCTACGTCAGGGGATTCTACCGTGGCATGTCTGAGAAGTTCTTGGCTTGTCAGGGCTCTGGAAAAGCCCCTCTGAGAGTCTCAATGGCAACCTCATGCCTTTGTCACCCCTTGGTGTATTGATCCTACTGCTTTATTAGCTCCTCAAATAGCCATGTGAAAGGAGGGAGGACTTGCATGGAAAGGGATGCCTCAGGGATAAATGGCACCTTTCCCACCCCAATCTCACCTGATGGTTTGGGACAGGAGAACCTTCAACGTTTCAAAGCTTCGCTCAGCTTCTTTTGCCTAGTAATAAGGGCTGGGAATCTCAAAGGACACGATTTCCAGTCTGACCGCCCGCAGCAGCCCAGAAATACCCTGAGAACTATTTGCCCTCATGGTGTTTTTCAAGTCATACCAAATCAGGACACATAAAGATTTGACATTAAAAAAATCTAAAAAAAACCCAAACCCAAATCAAACTTCTGGCTGCCTTGGGCAAAGTTTGAGGTTTGGGTTGGTTCTTATAGTATCAGAACATGTTCTGATGAGCCCCACAGTGATATCTCCTCTGAATTTTTCATACCTTTCATACTTTTGCTGCCCTGGTTCTCTACCAAATACAACTAGGACATCTTTTTGTTATCCTTCTTATCGGTGTTGAATGAGCTTTTGGTTTATGAAAGGGGTAAGGTGGAAATGCCAAAGGAGGGAGCTGAATTGCTTAGGGAAGTCCAAGGGTGGGGGGAGAGAAGGGAGTGTAATGGGATGAAACTGAACAATGGGAAATTCAGGCTGAATATCAGGGAAGATTTCCTGATGGTGAAGTCCATGGGGCTGTGGAATAGCCTTGCAACAGAAGCCCCATCACTTGGGCCATTCATTCAAGGCAGGGCAAAGCCCTGAGAATATACTGCAAGGAGCCACCTTGGCTGGCTGGGAAAGATGGACTGAATAGAAAGTGCATCCTGCATCTTGGTAGAGGGTTAGATTAGATGACCCTTGAAGTCCCTTCCAACCCTATGGTTCTATGGTCCTGTCCTTTGATCCTTTCCAGTGTCTAACGTCTATGATTCTTTGAGCTCTTCACCAAGCTTTTCCAGAGCCATCTCAGTGATGCACATACGCGTTAATTCTTTCAGGGGAGTGGCAGGCAGGTAGAGTGATAGAGGGTATGTCCCCACTGCACAGTAAAGCACGGATCTATGGGTTTGTGGACTCAGTATTTCCAAGCCTGCACTTGAGCATACACACCGCACTGTAAGCCTGGGCTTACAGCTGCTGACCCTGCGTCTCCCAGCCATGCTAATATGTCTGTAGTGCATTACGCAGACCTTCTGACTCAGGTTTGCAGCTTGAGCTGCCTCCACACTGCAAAATGTTTGCTTGGACCTGAGTTGCCCCAGGACTCAGCTCTGACCCATCCAGGTCCAGGGTGCTTGCTGACTCGAGTCAGGCTTATTTGTGTGTGGACAGAAGGGGGGCTTGGGCTCGACCCTGAGTCAGAGCCCAGGCTTTAATGTGCCATGTAGATGAACCCATAGAATAGGAATAGCCTGATGGCAAGAAGTAAGGAGTGGTGACGTAAGTCTCAGAAAGAGCGGCAGGTGGAAGCAAGGGATCTCTGTGAGTGCTCTGACTGCAGGCATGAGCTGTCATGGCAGTGTTGGTGGGGATGGATCGTTGGGAAGTGGCGCCGATGAGGTGGACCCAATGGGGTTAGAAAACTATTGGGAGGCACCTGGGATGTAGGATATACTCCTTAGAGTATAAGTTTTTTGGGACAGAGACGTTTTGTAAGTGTATGTACAGCACCTAGCACCAAAGGGCCCTGACGGGGCCTTGAGGTGCTCCAGTAATGCAAATGATAAACAATAGCAATGGGAAGTGTGTGTGGACTTAGAGGTTGGGGTCCTAGGGAGGTGGGAGTTGTTTTTAAGTTAAATGACAGTTTTTATCTTTATCTAAGAAATCCAAATTATTTAGGAATAAGAGATCTTTTCCCCTCACCTTGCCAGTGGGAAATGAGGGGACAGAGGGAGAAATGCTGGAGTTGGGGAGAGCAGCGGGGGGAATCAGCCAAGCATAGGTCAGATTTTTAAATGATGGGAACCCTACCTAGAATTCCCTGAGGCATTACCCTTGAAACCTGCACCTCCTCCATCCCTCCCACCTCGCCTAGCACCCATTAATTCCTACGCTAGTTCATGACTCTCTCTCCTCCCCTGTGCTGGATAGAGACCCTGTGGCCATTGCCATCCACCAGTCCATGGGGACGGAGAGAGGCAGGGGAGGCGGCGGTTTCCATTTTGGGGGACTGCCAAATCAACTTCAGAACACGATAGCACCTGGAGGAGAGGATGGAAAGAGAAGGTAGATCTGCTCGGTACTTACACGTCAATGGGATTTACATTTTCCTCCACGCGCCGGGAGAATATGTGTCATATCGTTTCTTCCCCTTTGAAAAAAAAACATCTTCCAACAACAAAATCTCTGTGTGGGTTGAGTCCTTCTGGGGCTGAAATTCCTTGTCACACTTCTCTTCAGAGGTGCCCGCTGCCCTCACCTTTTCTGCTGCTCCAGAGGTGGGACATTTCTACCTGCCTCCAGCACTGCCACATCGGCCTGATCACGCTCTCCCATCTGGTCTCCAGTGCTCGCCTGCTGCAGGGACCAGACCCAGCATCACTCAGTGAAGCCAGGGCTCCCCTCGCCAGCTCTCCCTCTGCTGAAGTGGGGGTTTGGCTGACAGGGTTAGGTAGATCAAGTGTGTCAGTTACTCCTGGGAATGATCCCACCAGCCAATCAGAATAGACTGGGGGGGAGAGAGCGTGAGAAGAAGAAGAGAAAGAATGAATGGTAGGGGAGAAGGAAAAGGGGAGGGGAGTGCCAGAGTGATTATGATGGGGAGAGAGAAGGGGAGAAAGGGAGTGAGAGAGACGGAGAAGGAGGGGGTGGTTGTGGCAGATGGTGACGGAGGCAGAGCAAGAGAGGGAGAAGGAATGAGGGGGTGTGGAGGAGAGCGAAAGCAGGAAAGGAGAGATGCAGAGCGGCGGCATGCTCTGAGAATGCAGTGCGGGGAGGCAGGCTGGAGGGAGCAGGTGGCTGAGCCCTGCTCTCTAAGGGCAAGGTTATTATTTGGAGTGTTTCTATAGGGTCACGGGGGGCGGGAGTGTTACAGATATGCAGGAGAGGAGTTCCCTGTCCCGAGGAGCTTATAGTCTAGGCAGGCACAAGGAGTCCCCAGAGCTTCATCACCACCCCAGTGCTCTGGTATTTATAGGGCTGCCTACCTAGGTGCACAATTCCATTTCCCTGGAGCTCGCCTAGGGAATGAGACAGCCTTCTCCCACCTCCCACCCCCATTGCCTCACACATCTGCACCCAGGTGATCTGATTTCTGGCACAGAAAAGGATTGTCTCCAAGGGGAGAAATCCAGTCCCCTCAGCAAACACGTCCCTCTGGGTAAAAAAAAAATCCCACCTTGCTAAGCATTTTTCCTGCGGCTGTCCTCTCACTAACTGCTTCTGTTGTCCCAGCTTCCTTCCCCGCCTCCTTCGTGAGACTGAGTTCTGTTTGTTCCCTGTTCCTCTCTGCGGACGCATTTCCCTGTCGCTCAGTCGCTGAGGTCCTGCTGCTTGTCACTTCCCACCTTCAGCATTTGAGATGCTAAGGCCAAATTCAGAACTGAGATGAATAGGTGCAACTCCATAGACTGAACATAGAATCACAGATATGTAAGGCTGGAAAGGGATCTTGAGAAGTCATCGAGTCCAGCCTCCTGCACTGAGGCAGGGCCGAGTAAACCTGTCCTAGACCATCCCTGACAGGTGTTTGTCCAGCCAATTCTTAAAATCCACCTGTGATGGGATTCCACAACCTCCCTTGGAAGCCTGTTCCAATGCTTAACTACCCTGACAGTTAGAAAGTATTTACTCTTTCTAACCTAAATCTCTCTTGCTGCAGATTAAGCCCATTACTTCCAGTCCTACCTTCAGTGGATGTGGAGAACAATTGATCACAGTTCTCTTTATAACAGCCCTTTACATATTTGTAGACTGTTATCAGGTCCTCCCTCAGTCATCTTTTCTCCAGACTAAACATGCCCAGTTTTTTAACCTTTCCTCATAGGTCAGGTTTTCTAAACCTGTTATCATTTTTGTTGCTCTCCTCAAAATTTGTCCCCATCTTTCCTAAAGTGTAGTGCTCAGAACTGTACACAGTAATCCAGGTGAGGCCTCACCAGTGCTGAGCCACTGAGAAGACAATTATGTCTTACACGCAACACTCCTTTTAATACACCCCAGAGTGATATTAGCCTTTTTTGCAACAGCATCATATTGTTGACTCATATTCAATTTGTGATCCACTATAACCCCAGATCCTTTTCAGCAGTACTACCACCTAGCCACTTATTCCCCATTTTGTAGCTGTGCATTTGATTTTTCCTTCCTATGGGAGGTAATTTGCACTTGTCTTTATTGAATTTCATCCTGTTGATTTCAGAGCAATTCTTCAGTTTGTCAAGGGCCTTTTGAGTTCCATCCCTGTCCTCCAAAGTGCTTGCAACTCCTCCCAGCTCGCAACCCCTCCCAACATGCTTTCAGCCTACAGCCTGGGATCCCAGTTCTGGGCTCATCTGGAATCCTTTTGTGGCAGCTCAACTCCAGAAAAAGGACTGCAGTACTGGCTTAGGGCTGGTTTACACTTAAAATGTGGATCAACATAGTTATGTCTCTCAGGGGCATGAAAAATACACTGTGTTTAATTTATTGATTAGCTCTAATACTCCTCTGTTACTAGCTCAGCCTGGGACAGGTCCTCAGCTTTTAAGCCATTCTCATGAATTTGGGGGGCCTGACTAATGCATTTGGAAAGCTTTGGGTGGGTGATAGATTCTGGGGTTTACACCCCCACATGCATATATATGTGTGTGTAGGGAATCTGAGCCCAGCCTCCATTGAGTTGTGCCTACAGTGCATCATCTCCTGGCCCATTAACATTGCAGGGATCTGCAGAGCTCACTGCCACAGAATGTTACCAGGGGTTAAGGCATGAAACATGCTGCCCCAGGCTGTCACGGAGGTGAGCTTTATCCCACTGAGCGACTCCTGAAGTTAAGCGCAAGTTGAGTTAAACCACAAGGGTTTAACCATGGAATTTTCTGCTACAGGCCATCACTGACATTAACCGGTGAAACTCCCCGCGGCAAGTCAGAGCCTGTGACACTCAAACAGAGGGCTGTGTTGCAGAGGAGGAAGCTGGCTCTGTCCAGCCCCCTCCTTTTCCTATTATGGACTCTGGATTTTTCCTTGCCTGTGCTTTGTCTTGAACCTTCCTCCAACCTGGTGGTGAGGGCGAGGAGAAGCAACAGGGAAGCCTGGGTGAGCCTGTGAGCCAAGATCTGCAGTGCTCAGGGGGAGTAGTGCTCTGGAATCTGCCCTCACAGCCATCACGTAATGTTGCTTCCCCTATTCTTAGCAGCAGCCGAGGCTCCCGGCGGCGCCCCTGCAGTGAGTCAGTCACCCAGGTGCTGGCAGCTGCAGATACCATTGCCCTGCTGGGGCAGCTCTCAGCTGTTTGATTTTAGCAGCTCCTGGGCTATTTGTCTTGGCGGATGACTCACTCCCGCCCCCGCAATCTTCTTGCTCTCCCTCTCTGTGTGTCTGGCTATGTAATTGAGTGCCAGTGCATGCTCAGGTGTGTGTATGGGTGTAGGCATAAGTGACGGTGCGTACAGGTCCCTGTGTCTTGGGGAAAATATGCAGCCCGCAAGCTCCGGCAGGCAGTAATCGTAACCCTCTCCAAGGCTCCATACATTCAAGTATGGCTCCCTTCCTGTGCCCCTCACAACAGGCTTGCTGGCCTCAGTTTTCCTCTGCCTTTGGGGAAGACAGGCTTGTCTGGGCTCTGTCAGTCTAGGTCAGGGGTGGCCAAACTGTAGCCCAGGAGCCACGTGTGACCTTTTTACAGTTAAAGTGGGGCTTGCAGAGCCCCCAAAAGCCCCCCTCCCCCCATTCTCTGCCTACCAGATTGGGATGGGGAGTTCAGGGCTTCTGCCATGGGCGGGGGGGACTAGAGGATTCTGCCCAGCAGGGAGGAGGGTCTGAGGGCTTCAGCCACATGGGGCACATCTGTCGGGCATTGGGGCTTCAGCCCCACGGTGGGGTGATGGGGCTAAGGCTTCTGTCCTGTGAGAGGCACCTGCCAGGCCTCCTGGCTTCTGCCCTGTGGCAGGGTGGTGGTGGGGCTTGGGACTTCTGCCCTGTGCGGCACGTCTGCCATGCCTCAAGCCCCACCCCACCCCCACATAGGGCTGAAGCCCAGAGGCCCGGCAGGCACGCCCTGGCTCTCGAATTTCTGAAGATTGTTGTATGTGGCTCCAAGGGTCAGTAAGTTTGGCCACCTCTGGTCTAGGCCCTTGGCTGGTCAGTTCCTGAGGAGAGGAGACTTTCTGCCACACACAGGCAGATCTGAAGGACGCTTAGCAATAGCTAAACACAGGCACTACCAGCTCCGCCTGAGATAGGGGGACTCCCTCTTTCAGCTGACTCTGCCTTCAGAACCCCCAGCCACCACCCCTAACTGGACTCTCAGCTGTAGTGACCCCCAGCGAGTCTGCCGGCTGGAGGAGGGATTCAGCTGGTTGCTTGTGGTCCCACCAAGTGTGACCAGAAATGCCACAGCCTCCAACCCAGAGAGCCAAGCTTGCAGTGAAGTGCCAGAGAAGAGACGACGCCAATGGCAGGAAGGTACAGTTGGTTTAATGGGTCTCATTCTCTATACAGCAACTGACAAGGAGGAGGGAGGGAGGTTGTGCAAATGGACGAACGAGTGCTACAGATCCATACGCTGGTCCTTCTCGGCAGCAGAAACACACAAGCGCTGCGACCACCAAGCGGTATCAAGGCCTTCAATCTCTGTTGCATAAGCAGAGCCTGTGGTTGAGAGTGAGCTGAGGGATGGGGCTGGAATCTGTGTCCAGGACAACAAGAGGAGCGAGGTTGTGAAGCCAGTTCATGTCTTTCCACCCTGCCATCCCCACCTCATCCAGCCCAGCAAGGGTGTCAGGAGAAAGGGGGCTGGGTTCCAGCCAGGGAGCCTTTTCTCTCCCTCACCTGGCCCTCATCAGCTCTGACTCCTCTCCCTGGCCCTGCCTGCCTCCCTGCTGCCTTATGCCGAGGGGGAAGAGCAGGGAAAGCAATGTGGAGGGGGAGGAGAGGCAGCAGCTGCTTGTTGATGATGGGCAGCCACAAAACAGCCCCTACTGGCCAAGCAGGAAAAATGCAGGGGGAGGGATTTTTTGGGGTGCAGTTTTCCGTGTATGCTGAGTCGATTTTTTAAGGGGAGGGGCTTAAGCACCACAACCCTCACACAACAGGTGGCCCCTGCATGGCTCCAAGTTAGCACTGAGGTCCCAGGTCAGAGGCAGGTTTAGGGGTCCCACTGGGGGAAGCTGGCAGCAGCAGCCCCTCTTCAGGGTAAAGATAGGAGGAGAGTGTGGCAGGAAGAGGAGTCCTCCAGGTGTGTCTCTTCAGGGCAGAAGGCTCTTCCCCAGGCAGGATCAGGGTCCTTTCCAGGGAGAGAAGGGGCTGGGGTTATTGACAGATCAATCCCCTTAGTGCTGATAGACTGGGGCCTGGAGGGGAGGGGAGCCCTTTCTCATGTACCCCCTAGAGGATGCTGCACCCCCGCTTTTTTGGTCTGGTGGGCTGGGGGCAGAGAACCGCTCGGATCGCCTCGTCAAACACCGTTTTCAGGCCCCTCTGCGTCAGCGCCGAGCATTCGAGGTATTTCACAGAGTCTGCCGGGATAGAAGACGGCACCATCACAGGGAGGAAATGGGGGGTGAATCCAGGAGGTCCCCATCCCAGCCCTGCAACTGTCGAGTCCTCACCCTGAAGAGATGCCATCGATGAAGAAATCTCAGGGGCCACCGTCAGCCCAAACAGATGGATCCATCTGTCTATCTCTCTCTCTGCTCTGGCCCCTATCACTGTAGAAGCTGAGAACCTCCCAATCTGTACGGTATTGATCCTTATTCTCCCCCTCCCCCCGCCCCTCTGCCCCCCGTGAGGTAGGGCAGTGCTGTTATCCCCATTTTGCAGTTGGGGAACTGAGGCACAGAGAGACTGACTTAGCCCCAGCTCTACCAAAACTGCTTCACAGCCATGTGAGATGGATTTGATGGATCCCCAAACCCAGCTGGGCTGTCAAGATATGGGGCCAGGCTGGTGGAGCTGAGATCACCCCCTCTCTGAGAGGGAGAATGAGATGGCTGTGTGGAGAGTGGGAGGTAGGGTGGGACTGAGTGCTTGTGACTTGTCTCTGCAGGACAGCTACGCTTCACTGACTAGCCACCTCCTCTCTGAAACCCCAGCTGAAAACATCTAATTTCTCCCTAGCCTGTCTCCCTCTCTCCTCCCAACAAGCTGTGTGTCGTGTTTAGGGGATACATGGTGCAAGGATGCCGTACTGTACGGTACGGCAGAGCAGGGGAGAGAGGCAGACACTCAGAGATGAACAAAAGGGTGGGACGGAGCTACCATCTTCACCGCTCGTACAAACCCCAGATCATGGGACAGGAAGCGGAAACAGTGGCTGCGTCTCTCTGAGCCATGTTGAAGACTCATTGTCCCTCCTACTTCCGGATGTGGGGAGCGGGGCTCTGCCAACAGAGCACCCGCGACCTCAGCCTTTCACAGCAAAGACTGACCAACTTGAAGGGGCCAGGGAGGGACAGCTGCTGGGGAATGGGTCAGCAAGAGATCCTGGCCAGAAGAGGGGCAGAAGGCAGAAAGTTCAGGGGCGGGACTCCCTCACACAGGTTGTCACAAAAAGAAAAGGCCAAGCCTGTCCTTCCTGAGTTCCCAGTGCCCTGTTCTGTCACCCACCCCTTGGCATTTCTTCCAGACTCCCTCTGAGCTAGGCCAGGTGCCTGGTACCAGCTCCTGCTCAGCTCCCCATCCTCTGCCACAGAAGCACACACCAGGCTGGCAGACGGCACACACCCGCTGCCCTCTCCCCCAGCAGTCTCAGAATATTGCCCGTATGGCCTTTCACGTACCAATCTCCTTGGCCAGCGCAAGGCCCTGCGGGTACGTGATGGGCGACAACTTCTTCTCCTTCAGCTTCTCGATCGTATCTTTGTCATCACGGAGATCCAGCTTGGTCCCCACGAGGATGATGGGGGTGCTGGGGCAGTGGTGTCGGACCTCAGGGAACCACTAGAGGGAGATCAAGATCAGGGCAGAGAGAAGAGAGGGAAAGACACAGACCCACACATCCATGAGGGAAGAGAAACAAATAAAATTCAGCTGCCACTATTTCCTCCACTGTCCTTTGTGGTAGTGTGGACTGCTGCAGCCCAGACTTGAACCAGCTTCCTTGTGGGGTCCAGAAGCAAGGCCCTGAAAAAGGGAGCCCAAACAGGGATTTCCCTCCCCCAGGAGCTGAGACACCAGAGCGGTGGAAGCGAAAGACACTATGCAACGGCCTTAGGCTGCATCCCTAGTTGCCGACCTCCCTCCTCTTGAGGTGAGAGCTGAAAGTGGGGGGAACACACATGATCTCCGCCCGCCCACAAGCTGAATGTTGGGGGAACGTATCCCTACATCGCATAAATTACCCATGCACAAGAGCTGTGCCATGCTGGTCTTGGCTGAAAGTTGCCCTCTGAACATGCAGGCTGCAGCAGTAAAAGCTGCTGGGGCCAGGACAATGAAGGGGCAGGAGTGGGAGGTAGGAGGGGAATAGGGTGTCGCACACCCTTGTATCCTGGAGCAGCACAGGTGGTGGGCCCCTGGTTTGTTCATTAATCTCGCTTGGGATGACCCAGAGGCTGTGGGAGGCCAACATTCTAGCTAGTCCTGAGAGAGACACAAAGGAAATGAGCTCGCTGGCTCCAGATAATCCATCAGCTATTACCGCCCACGCTCACTCCACAGTCATTTCATTCTCAAGGCCAGGGCATGTTAGTGCTGATTTTGTGGGCTCCTTGAGCTGCGCGTGGTGAGTCAGACTGGCCCCTATACCACTGTCCTCTGTCTAGTGACGTCGCCATGCCAGCCAGGATGCTCTTACCTTAGCACGGACGTTTTCATACGAGGCGGGGCTGACCAGAGAGAAGCAGATCAGGAAGACGTCCTGTAAGCACACACCACAGTTCAGGGATTAAGCCGTGGGCATCTCACTGCGTGCGTGGGTGCCATGGGCAGAACTCTCAGCACAAGGCTGGAGGCTGGAGCATTCAGTCCAGCATTGGAGAAGAGTGTACTGGAGAAAGGTGCTGGATTCCCAGCCCTGGAGACTCAAGCCCTCTTGTTATCGCCCCCAAAAGGTAAAGCACCGTGCACATTCCCTCCATCCCTCCCCGTCTGTACAAGTCAGCCCTGACATTTGTGAGCAGCCTGGAGGGGAGAGAAGGCTGTCCCGTCTCCCGGCCCAGCCAGACTTGGGTAACGGCTATCGCTGTTATTGAGGGAATCAATCATTGCAAAGTGTGGTGATGGGGTTTTTGTGATGTGGGCTTCTGTCCTACTGGGACAGGGACTGACACCCCCACGCTCATTTCCCACAGGTCACCGAACAAACTGGGAGCAGGTTTGCTCTTTGCCAAGGTGGGACCGGACTCAGATGGGTCACTATAAATGCAGGAGTGAGACCAAGCAGGTGCCCGGGTACTCGGATACTCAGAACAACACTTCTCTGGTGGCCCTGTCACCACAGAACTGGTGAGATCTCAGAGAGGGGCAAATTAAGAGAGGAATTCAAGCTCCATCACAGGTCCGTCGTAAGTCCCACATCCCCAGCACAGGGAGATGTCACCAGGGAAGCGCAGCATGGGTGAGTGAGCGGGGACAAGGGGCACAACAGGGAGTGACCCACCGTCTGCGGATAGGAGAGGGGCCTCAGACGGTCATAGTCCTCCTGCCCAGCTGTATCCCACAGCCCCAGGTTTACGGGCTTGCTGTCCACCATCACGTTGGCAGAATAGTTATCGAACCTGCAACACAGAGAGAGAGTCGGCTCCTCAAACTAGGGAGACGAGAGTTCAGGGGGCAGGAGGCCCTGGCCACAGGCCACCTCTTCCTCATGCTCTCTGGGGGAAAGGATAGAGACGCCCCCCCTCTGGTGCTCCGGTGCCGCTGCTCATCAAGTGCCTGCATCCATCTCATTGTAACCTTCCGCCCCATTGCCCAGCTGTCCTGAATTCTTTCCTGGTTCCAGCTTCTCCTGCTGCCTTTGCCTTCGAAGCCCCAGTCTCTTTCTTCCCCTCAAAGCCTCCCCACTCTCTGCTCCAGCTCTGGGCTCTCTAAACCTTCATCTGTACCCTTTGGTTTTAGAAGCCAGGTTGCCCTCTTAAACACTTTCATGCCACCTGCCTTCTCTGTACCACTCAGGACGGTGCACCCCGCCAATCCCCTAGTGGAACTGGGCCAGGATGCCAAGGTTTGCACCCCTCCTCTTACAAAAGGTGCTGTGGTATCTCTAATGCCTATAGCTAGCGAGGGTCTCATGTCTGGGAGCAGAGCGCCCCCTGCCACTGTTTTGGGACGGGGGTCTCTGACACCTCAGAGAAGAGTGCCACCCACGCGGGTGTGCCTCGATGGTCTCCCATCCTCACCCCATTCGTTATATTTTGCCATGTGCAGAGAGCAACCACAAGCGCTCAGGCTAAAGTGAAGGGAAAGAGCAACAAGAAAGAACCAAAGTAAAGTCCCCATGAGGGCACACAGCACATGCGGGTCTCCTCTGCAACGAGCCACGTCGACTCGGAGAAAAAAATGGCCACCTCTCTCTGCACACACGGCGGGGGTCCCAGAAACATAGCAGCGCGGCATACCACAAGTGAAAGGCACCGCCACTGCACAGCAGCACACACCACGCTGTTTGGCGCATAGGAAGTGCCGGTATTGTGGCACAAGCCGGGTGCCGAGAAAAGGCAGCTTCTCCCGCCGAAAAGCTTGGCACAAATTGACCATGCCAAAGGACAAGGATTTCAGCTGCTCCCAGCCCTGCCCGCCCAATGATTTCTATGCAGCTGCCCAGGACGCTTCACTTTGCTACTGTGGAATAACAGCAACACACACCTATCTCTTCCTAAGGACCAGATTCTGACACCCTTACACCCCACAGAGCACAGCCCCAGTGACTTCAGTGGGACTTCTTGAGCAGTATTGACCATGCTCATCCTGGGGCACATACATGCCAGAGGGGGTGCAGGGAGAGAGAGACACCAGCTTGCACCGTCCCTAATCAAGAGCTGCTGGCAGCCTGCACTTGGGGCCATCCTAAATCGAATCCCTGCTTCAGTGGCCCCTCGGGGAGTTTGCAGGGGTGCAGATCTGTCCCAGCCTTGCACCTTCCTGCCTGAACATGCGTCTTGCCTCCTCCACCCTGTCCCCTACGGCTAAGGCTGTCCTGGAGGGAGCACGGAGTTGGCTCTGCACCGGGGATGAAGGCTCCCAATGCCAAGGATAGGTGCTTATGTCTGCCTTGTGGCCACTTTAGATCAGGCTGGCTGGTGTAAAGAAGTCACAGGTCAATGATGAATTAGGCCCTTTGTCCATTTCACAGTTGGTGAACTGAAGGCTGGGCGTATCCAAACACCGTCATAGATTTTAGGGCAGCCCTGTAGCCTACAAATGAACAGCTTTCTGGTGTTGAGACTTGACCCAGTACTGACTAGTGGATGCAGAGAGAGGCCCCTCCTGTTGCCTTTGTATTCCTCTACCCTTCCGCTTGCCCTCAGCCTGGCCCCCCACCAGCACATCTGCTGGATACTCACACAGTGGGGATGTATTCTCCTGGGAAGGCATTGGTGGTATAGCTGATGAGGAGACAGGTTTTACCCACAGCTCTGAAAGAGACAGAAAACACACCTAGGACCTGTTACGGTGAATCCTGATGGGAAATATTATGCCTTCCCCTGCCAGAAAGCCAGACGTGGCAGAAGTCTGGAGAGAAGAACAGAGAATCCAGATTCCCAGCCCTAGTCCATGCACAACCAGGGTTAGAGTGTTAGAGGGAAAGGGAAGGAGGGAGGATGTCACATTGCTCTAATGCCTTCTTGCCCGAAGGTGCACAAGACATTATACAGACCTTATACACGCAACTGAAATGCAGATACTCTGGGATGGAGCATGGCAGCTGTTTATCAGTGCACGCCACAACAACACAGAATTTCAGACTGGAAGTGGAGGAGCATGCAGATGCGTTTGGTACCTCAATGACACTGGAGGGTGACCCAATGCAATGACCCAGATGACACCCCTGACAGGACAGCAACGTCTAATGCCGCCTGGAGGCGTAGCGTCAGTAGGCGGGGAAAGAGCACCTCGCACTGGATGAGCACAGAACCAGGCTGGCTTTCCTGGAGCTACCTGCACACTTCTCCCAGCTGAAATGCCACTTGTGAGCAGAACTGCAGGCACCAAGGCTGCTCTTGGGGCTTCTGAGCAGGCAGCGAAAGCTTCCTCCCCGTCCTGTCCTTCTCCTCACATAGAGTTATAAGCTTTAAGGCCAGAAGGGGACACTAGATCATCTAAGTCTGACTTCCTGTATAGCAGGGTATGTCTACACAGCACTTAGGCACTTGCCATGCTAGCCAGCTCAGGCTTGCGGGGTGGGGCTCTTTCATTGCTGTGTAGACTTCCAGGCTCAGGTCTGGAGCACAAACTCTAGGACCCTGCAGGGCGGGAGGGTCCAAGACCTTGGGCTCTAGCCCAAACCCAGACATCAACAAAGCAGTGAAACAGCCCCACAGCCTGAGCCCATGTCACCTGGCACAGGCTGACTGCGGGTTTTTCTTTGCTGTGTAGACATACCCTCACAGGCCACCAGCACCACCCAGCTTTCAGTGTAGTGGGATGGAGCAGTTGGTGGCCAGAGCTGCAACACATTCCAACCCCACAAGAGGACACTAGTTTGAGAGAGACAAGGCCAGAGCCATTTCAGAGAAGAGCAGGGACTTGAACCTGTGTCCTCCCCCAGCCTAACTGAGGGCTCAAATCACTAGGTTATTGGCTATTTGGGGGAAATCATGCTCTCTCTGTGTCCAGAAATTCCATCCTGGACCTGAGACACCATTTTAATGAATTGGCATTTTCAGTAAAAAAAAGGTTTCACAGAAAGGTTTCTGACCATTTCTAGTGGGGGACAAGGGAGTCAACTGTGAAGGAAAAAGGCATTAAAGAGAGGGAAAGGAATCATAGCCAAGACAAACAAGGGAAGGATGGCCTTGTGGCTAATGGACGGGCCTTTCCCAGCTCTGCCTCGTTGGGTGACCTTGGGAAAGTCATATGACTGTATCATGCCTCAGTTTCCCCATCTGTAAAATGGAGATAACAATACTGACCTGCCTCCCAGATGGAGGCACCTTAAGAGGCTGCGATGAGATGATGAGCAATCAGGTATGATTATTAGGTAAGGGAGAGGCGCTGGATTGCTCACATCAAGCACACATCAGCAAGGATGTCCTGTGAGTTGCGGCTTAGCACATGCCAGTTTCACCCACAAGGTTTCCTGTCCAAGAGTTTCTACCCAGACTTAGTGTCTGCACCCTGCAAGGTGGCGGAGGGGACGAGAGAGCGCATGCATGAGTCATGCAATCACAGTCCCAATTGCTGCATTGTGAAGACTCACAATGTGGAGCTCCTCTATGTGCCCGAGTCCTACACACATTTCTTCATTTCAACCTCCAACCCCTTCCACTTCTCCCTTTTGTCAATCCCTCTCTCACTTTCTGTTACCTTACCCCTGGCTCTCTCAATTTATCCCTCTGAGCAGAGGTTGGAGGGAAGCTTACGGGGCTGGTGAGGCTATACTGAGGGGAAGGCAAACAGAGTTATGGGAGAGGCTGTGAGGGTAGCAGAGTTGAGCCGAAGGATGACTATGGAGCTGGTGACGGTATGGGGGAGGCAGTGAAATGAGCAGAGTTGTGAGGAGAAAATGGGGTTATTGTGCTGCGGGATGGTTATGGAGATAGAGCTGTTGAATGGAGGGAGGGATATGGTATTAGCAGAGCTATAGGGGAAGGTTATGGTATTATTGTGAGATGGAGTCAGTAGGGAGGGTTATGTGGCTATCAGAGCTACTAGGAGTTTATGGAGTAAGCAGTTACGGGGGAGGCTTTGGGGTTGGTGCAGTTATGGGGCAGCGAAGTGGTTTTGTGTTGGGGGAGGGTTGTGGGGCTAGCAGAGTTCTGGGGAGAGGTTGCAGGGGTTGCTGTGGGGCTAGTCCCAGGGTGTTTCCTGTGCAGGCAGTTTCAGGTGCAAATCTGTAGTCCTTAGTGGCTTTAGGGTACTTTCCAGGCAGGTACCGACTAGTGTTTCGGGTTTGTTCTATATTGTTTTGCCCCTCCCCCACCATATCCGCTGCCCCTGCCCCCCCAGCGAGGTGGTTTCTGTAATTTGATCATATGTTTGCAAACTTCCTTTTAGTAGTAGGCCAGTTGGAAGGAGGAAGTGACTGCGGGAGCAGGGGCTTTGCAAATGTCACTTCAGCTGCTCCGATAGCTGCTCCAGATAACAGCATCACCAGCCACTGGCTTGGAACTGGCTTAACCCTCAAAGCACCAGACACGGCGCCCACCTCGCAGACTCCCTCCTCCCCTAGGTCCTGGCTGCTTGTGTCCCAGCTGCCACTGCACTGGGTACTGCCTTCATGAAGCTCCTGCGACTGAAGACCTCGGCTGAGCCACACCCACTGACCACTGGGTGCACACTGGCCAAGCGGTGGATAAGCCAGGTCATGATTATGCTGTGCTCAGATGCCCAGGGTTTCCTCACCTCACATACCCAAGGCAGAAGGAGTACGTTGTGCCCCTCTCCGGGGTGAGGGGAAAGGAATATTTCCTCCCTGCTGTGTCCAGGGGTCCCTCTGAAGTGTCTCCTGGACAGCTCACAGAGAGCGTGTCGATTCTGAGATCCCCGGAAGAGGCCCCACGATGCTATCCATGCACCACTGCCATGTGTCAGTCACTGCCACCGATGGCTTGTGGCGTGGCCCAGTAGAAGGGAAACTACAATCTACTCCGCTGTGCATTAAACTGACTCCTGTTCAACCATCCAGAGCTGCAGCGGGGGAGGCACCACAGAGGCGATACCTTCATCTAGGGGAAATTGGCCAGACCTACAAATAGCTCGTCTTTCAGCGGGCCCTTTACACCTGCCCCGGAAAATGCCCTTCCCCCACCCTGACATTATGCACAACCTCTATCGCAGGCTGACCCCCCTGCATGCCTGGCCTGACAAGAGGGAGATAGAGAAAGCAGTTCAGAGGAAGCAAAAGCAAAGAAGGTGAGATTTCACCAAGAAACAACCTTCCCTCTTCTCTGCCCCTCCCCCACCAAAATAGAAGGGTACGTACCCATCTCCCACCACCACACACTTGATGGCCTGCATTGCTCTGGCCTCACGGAGGAGGGTGGCTCCTGGGGCAGGAGTTGTCAGGCAGAGCTAATGCTCTCAGGTGACCTGAGGAAAGACCTGTACAAATGTAACGTCAAACCTAAAGCTGACGGGAGCAGCCGGTCGTGGGACGGGAGGAAGTAGAAGAGAGAACGTTACTCAAACATCCCCTCCCCGCCCCATACTCCAGGCCGCTTGTTGAAGGCGGGGCATGTGTGAGCGTGCAGAAAGCTGGTGTCACGCCCCAGATGGCTCAAGCAATTTTTTTTCTACGCTTCCTGTGCCCCAGCTTTGAACAGCAGGGGGTGCTGTGCTGCTTCCAACCAGGGGTTAAATTAAGGTGGAGAAAGGGTGACCCCCGTTCCCTCACCTTTGTAGAGAGCTTCCCCAGAACTCCTTTTTCTCTCGGGTGGGTGCACTGAGGTCACTAGGCAGGGCAATCCGCTGTGGGAACAGGAGCTGGCTCCTGGCGGAGGAGTTTCAAGGCCTCCCAGCCTTCCTTGCACCAGGTAAGAACGGTAAAGCATCACAAAGGAAGATGAACAAGGAACTTTACTGGAATCAAGAAAGCAGCATTATCCCTAGGTTACTGCTGCTCTGCCTCTCCCTCTGCTTCACTGCTGAACTTCTGCCTAGAGCTTTCCCCACTCCACCCTCCTGCCCAGCCTGCTACTTCGAAGGCTGGGCAGCACAAATAGCCTCATACTCACCTGTATGTGAAACAGCAGTAGCAGCTCCTGATGGAGGAAGAAGAGGTGTCCCAGCCTGGACAAGTCTCCTGTACATCTCCTTTCCCCTAACGGCAGATCTATCTGTCCCAGCTACGTTCTTATACAGTGTCTGTCCCTGTGGTACCTAAGCACCTCCTTGGCTGGCTTCCTCTGTCTTCTTAGAAGAGGACTGTGTCATGTTATATGGAGTCACAGTCCATCTTAAACAGGAGACATTTATTAAACAAGTCAGCTACAGCTACAGCACAACCAGGCTTCTGCCCAGCTTGAATTCCAGCTTTGTCTCCTTTGTTTACCAGGGACCACCTCCTGCCTGGAACTCTATACAATCCTCACAGACATCTAGTGGCTGAATAGCATAACTGCAAGTGAACATATTACAAACTCCCTTCCAGTTAATTTGCCCTGTGCTCCTGAGCAGATGGTCTCTCTTCCACCCAATCAACTTGCATTCTTCCTAAAAAAGGGACCCTCAGCTGGCTGGTAGGAATGTGGTTATATAATCAAAGGGGAAATTAGCTTAGTCTGTGAAACACACACACACACTCTCTGTCCTTGGAGGGCCAAATGTGAGCCATTCAGTAAAAACGTAACAAACCAAATAGTGCAGGGCTTGGCAGTTCATTAGTTATTTAAGCATCTCAGACCTCCTGCCATTGTCCCAGTCAGCATCATGTGCCCTGGGCAGGGCAGGACAGACCCTTGGATGCTGGGTCTCAGCAAATGCTCTGTTTCTCCCTCACAGGTGGCCCAAGGACTCCTTCCTGGTAGTCTGTACAATGCAACCTCTTGAGAACCAAGTGTTGTGAGGGCAGGGACTGCAGCATTACCCACATTGCCAGCCAGCCTCCCCACCCTCACTGGAATTTCAGTCTGCCCGGTGGGGGGGGGGGAGGAGAGGAGCCCGCTCTGATTGGCTGCTTATGGGAAAGAGCAGCCCATTACAACTGATGTGACAAACAGGCAGAGATTTCCCCCTACTCCCAGCAGCCAAAGTCGTTTTTGGGTAGGGGAAGGTTGATGAGAAGGATTAGCCAACACCATTCTCGCACACCTAGCCACTCAGGGCGGTTCTTCGCCCTCTTCCCTCCCCTCCTATGAACAATGGACCCCTTTGCTCCTCCCCCTTCCTTCCTGTGAACAATGGGCCCCTCTGCTCTCTGCTCTCCCCCTTTCCTTCTTTCCTGTTAACAAATGGATGGGGTCTGCTCTCTGCTCCTCCTAAGTGCTGCCCTCTCCATTCCTGGTGCATCCAAGGCCTGGAAGGGGGCGTGGGAAGGCTAAGCTGCAGGAGGCGCAGTGGTGCACCGAGGGGCAAGGGGCAGGCGTGGGACAGGGGAGGGGGGGCATAGAATTAATTAGACTTTTGGGGCACCATCTGGGAGCCCTGCAATGGGGACAAAGGTTACCTCGGTGTATAAAGGTACCCACCCCTCCTACACACACACACTGAGGCTAAGCAAGGGGAGTTAAAACATCATCTGACAAAACAAACCCACTACAAAAAAAATCTCATGATTTGGGGGGCTAATCTCCTGGTTGTTGGGGCATCTGACTCACAACTGTTGACCATTTGGGGTTAGCAAGACTGGGCTTGGGAGGGAACGGGGTCCTTTGGAAGGTCTTTCTCCCGTGCTCTACCTCCCACAGCGGCCGGTAGTTGGCCTTTCCCAGGGAGGTGCAAGAATCCTTGCAGGATAACCCGCCCCAGGGGAAGTGTCTCCTTAACCTCCAGTTGCTAGAGGTTGGCATTGGTGCTAAAATCTTGGTTCGTTATCATAGGTGGAGCTACCAGCTGTGGCTACGTCTGCTCTGCAGCTGGCAGGTGTAATTCACAGCTCAGGTGGACATACATATAGCTCCGCTCGGCCTACATGCTGAAAATGTCAGTGTGACAGCAGCCCTGTCGGAGATATTAGGTATATATTCAGTGGGCTAGCCCAAGCCGCCATTCGTGCTGCCGTAGCCACACTGCCATTTTTAACACATTAGCAGCCCAAGCAGAGCTAGTACGTACATGTAGGGTGACCAGATGTCCCGATTTTATAAGGACAGTCCTGATACTCGGGGCTTTGTCTTAGATAGGCGCTTTTATTACCCCCACCCTCTGTCCTGATTTGCCACACTTGCTATCTGGCCACCTTACCTATATGTCTACCTGAGCTGGAAATGACACCTCTAAGCTGCAGCGTACAGGTACCCTGTGGCTCCAGGCATAGGAGCTGATAGCTGGGACCCTGTCTCGCCTGTGCTCTCAGCGCTCCCCCTGCTGGCACCTAGGCAGAATGGAAGAGAAGGAGAAAGCTGCCTGCTGTCTCAAATACAAAGGAGTGCAGGAGCAGGAGCAGAGGGGGTCAGAAGATGGGAGAGGCAGGAACAAAGGATGGGGGAGGCTAAGAGTATGGTGGAGGGGGAAGACAGGAGCCATGGAGATTTGGGGCTAAGAGTGGCAGGTCCACAGTTATTATGACTAGTTATACCGTTGCTGCGAGAGACAGAGGACTGTGCTGTGGATCTAATCCCAACCCTGCTGATGACCTGAGGGTGGCCAGTACAGTTCCATGGGATGGAATGATTGGCTTTTAATTTTTTTTTTAAACTTAGAAAATTACATCCAAAAAATCGGGACTAAAAAAAAATTAAGGTTGCAAAATCAAGCACGCCAGTGTTAAGAAAGGTCAACACTAGACTAGGAGAATTAGTGGCATCTGTCCCCTTGACACCTGCAAGCACAGTACCTAGGGCTTGGTGTCCCATTAGCGGACCAAGCTTATATCCTGGAATTACTTGGCACTGCTGCACCCTCAGCAAGCCGTGATTTGCCTTGTGCCCCTCTCCAGCCACCAAGGGGTGCTCATGGCCAGGGTTTCCTCCATTTTATGTGAGAGGGGGAAGGGGAGGCTGGCTTCTGGCATTTTTTGTTTCCTTCACAGACTCTGAGGAGAAAACCGGAGAAGGAGGAAGAGGAATTTTTCAGTGTGACGACGTTCCTCTAACAGACTCACAGAGGTTCATCTCTGCAGCTTTGTGACCCATGGGAGATGGGGTTGCTGCAGAACCCAAATGGGAGCAGGGATCAGACAGTGGAAGAGATGCGGGTTCAAATATGAGGCTTTCCCAGCCTGCAAATCTGAGGAGAAAGCTGAATTACCCCCTTGCTCCCCTGTCCTGTCATCCCAGATGACTACCCTGACGCAACTGTAGTCCCGTCCCTTCCCTGTTACCTCAGCGTGCCCTGTCCCATCAGCCCCTGACAGCTCCCCATGCCCTGGAACAGCATCCTGTCAGCAGAGCACACGTGGCAGAGGAGAAGGGCTCTTTGGGGAGGGATCTAGGAATGACTGGGAAGGGGAGTTCCTAACCCAGCACAGAGACATGGGGAGAGCGGGAAGTGGGAACAGCTAAGGAGGCCAGGGGGACGGGAAAGGGGAGTGGGAATAGATCAGGAGTGGGTGTCTTGCAGCCTGACACAGCAACATAAGAGAGAAGACTCTCTCTACCCATTATGGGAAGATATGTGTACCCAGGGCTCAAATGGCAATTTCTTCACAAGGAGGGAGGCAGCCTTCCCCATCCCACCCTGCCCTGAGGGACTGGGCCATCCTTGACTCTGCATGTTGGCGTGTGCAAGAGGGCAACGTGACAGGTTGCAGCCCGAGCTCAGGCCAAGAGCAGCCCCAACTCTCTTCCCCTTTTGCCTGCTTCACTTCTCCAATGTCTCAGCTTCCCATCTGCCTTCTGCATTTTGTTCTTCCATTACTTCCTCCACTCCTGCTGCTCTTTCTTCCTCTGCGGTCCGTGGTCTTTGATTAGCTGATATGTATGTTTCGGAAGCCTGGGTTGAATGCAGACGTCAGATCACTAGTGAAATGAGTGCCGGGGGTTCTCAGAACAGTCATTCCTGGATGTTTAGCTGTGTTACAAAAGTTTCAGAGGATTCCCTAAGACTGGCAGCCTCCAAGCAGGAAAGAACCTGGAAATGGAACAGCAAAGGGTACACTGGCAAAGTTGGTGAGGTGGCAAAGAGTGAGGGGAGCCACAGGGCAGAATTCAGGGGCACTGGCAGAGCTGGGGCGCAGAATGGAAGTAGCACAGAGTACTGCAAGACAGGAGTGAGATGCTCTGGCAGAGCTGTAGGAATGGGTGGAGGAGAAGCCTGACAGTCACTGAACCATGTGCTCGACTTCAGGAAGGGGGCATTGTCTCACCGTCCTCAGCCATAAGCCTGACAAAGTAAGCAAGGAGTCCTGTGGCCAGGCAGACAGATCACTTCTCCAACGACCTGCATATGTCCTTCTGAATCCCTTGCCCTGCTCCTTCATGCAAGAGGATCTCAGAACATTCATGCCAGCTGCTGAGTTCGCCCTGGGGGCACCATGCCCTCCTCTCCCTCCGCTTCTGAGCATGCCAGGGCCATTGCGTACAATAGACATTGTACACGGCAACCAAGCGCAATTAGTTCAAGGGGAAGTGTGCAGCCTTCCGGGGCTAGGGGGAGGGGAAGAGAGAGCTTGACACTGACAGTTAAAGTCCTCTACGTCTTGCGAGAATAGACACAGCATTTTCAGGATCAGGAGCGAGTCTAGGAATGAGACTCACTCTCCACGGCCCAATCAGTCCTGGCTGGGGCCAGTTTGGGATGGGAGGAAAGGAGCCTGGCCTGGATACAAGTCCCTCCGATGTCAGCAGCGGGCAGTGTGGGACCCGACACACACGGATTTTGGAATTCTCACCCACCCTGCCACCTACTGCTGATTTTTTTCGGGAGCTTCGAACTGAGGGCTGGGGAACCTTTTCCCCCAGCATAAAATCATCCCATCAACAAGTTGGTTTGAGATGCCAGCTTCCCTCTTCCTCTCTCCCCAGAGCATGCTGGGTAAAACCAGAGGACAGTGACTCTCGGGATCAACCCCTCCAGCAAAGAGCCAAATGGCTGCTCATGTTTAAAAACCTGGCTTTTGATTCAGTCTCTGTTAATTTTATTTTTAGGAAGTAACTAAAAGGGGTTTGTGTGATCTTAGCAGCATGAGTTCATCAGTGCCTTCACCACTAAGCAAGAGGGGGAGGAGATGGGGGTGGAGTCACTAGACAGCACAGTCCAGCCAGCTGACACACTTTTAGTTACTGGGTTGAAGTAGCACTAATTCTAGCAGGCACCCACAAGCGTAGAGGGGGAAGACAAACTGACGACTGTTGAAAGAATTCTCCTTTCAGCAGGCCTCAGGATGGACATTTGTCCCACCGGTAAGTCTTTCATGTGGTCACGTTTCCCCTGTCTTATTGATGCAAGCGCTGCTAACCCACCAGGCTCTGTTAGGGCAGATTGATTGAATAAGAGTCACCAGCTGGAGTGGGGTGCTGGGGGAAAGGAGTTCCACAGAAGCTCTGGGGGGGATTTATAGCTTACAAGTGTCATGCTGTTTTCACCTCCCTCTGTCCCTCCCAGTTACATAGGACCTGATCCAGCTCTCTGCAGATGTCATTAGGAGCCTACCCACTGACATTAATGGGAGCTGGGTCAAGCCATTACTGAGCTTTGTATAGACAGGGAGGTTAAATCCCTGGTATCAGTTACTCTCAGGCTAGCTAGGTAGCAAGGAAGCATGGCGTATGTATGGCCTAGTCTGGGGCATCCAGGGTGTGTGGTGCTTGGACTGGGGCGTCAGCATCTGACTGTAAACAGCAGTTTCCATTTATGCAGCCTCAGTGTGACCAGATCAAAGGTGCAAAAGCATGACTTGCACGTTCAATGGCAAAACTGCAAAAGCCTTCGCTCCCCTGCCCCATCTGAGACCCAGTCCTTCAGTGCTGCACCTCGTGCATGTGCAAAAGGAGTGCATGTAACCCCCCAGCATTCTGATTTGGCAGTGCACAGCAGTGGTGTAAATGGTGGCACGTGGGGCACAGTAACAGTGAAGCAGCCCCCTGAGCAAAGGAGAGAGGGAGTGGTCTACAGCCAGCTGCCCTCTCCCCAGCAGGTGGAAATGCGGGTGCGGGAGAGGGGATATGCCTACCCCCAAAAGAAGCAAGAAAGGCAGAAGTAGTGGAGAGGAGATGAGCAAGATCAAAACATATTTCCCACTTTGGTAAGCGGTGGGCAGCAAGGTGGGAGCTGGCAGACAAAAGGGCTGCTGGCTGGTCCCTGCCTCAGCTGACTTTGGGCCAGACTCATTCTGAAGAAGGAAAAAATGCATATGCATTTGAGGGTGGTCACAGTGGAGAAGGTATGGGGGATGACACATACTCTGGTGGTGGAGGGGAAAATGTTAACATGAGGACACTGCTGCCACGAATCACTGATACCACCAAACATCCAAGGACGTGAGCTGGTTCAAGACAGCAAGCGAGGAGCATGAGAGAAGGAGAAAATGAAGGGCTGGCTTTTCAGCCCAAACCAGAGTTCCATATGTGCTCAGCTCCCATTGAAAACAACAGAAGCTGCGGGGTGCTGAGCACGTCGCAATAGCTGGCCGCTTCACTCAGATGCCTTCATGGAAGCGGAGCTTCTTGGCAGACCTGGCCCTAAGTGCTTGAAAGAAATCGTCAGTCGCTCACTGAGATCAATAGCCAAACCTGCGGGCTGACATCCTCACTTCTCCAGGCAAGGTCAATTGTCCGTGGATCTCAAAACTAGTTGTCTAGCATGAAAATATGGTTGCCCTAATGTTGTGAATAGCCAAAATGAGTTATTGGACGTTATGAATATTGTTATTCTTTGTACCGCAGTAGGGCCTGGGACTCCAACCATAAACCAAGGGCCCACAGTGCAAGGTGCTGTACAACAGAAAGACGGTCCTTGCCCAGAGCAGCTTAAGTGCAGTAGTTGTGTTGCTGTGGTTTTCACAGATATGTCCAGGCCTATGATTTTATTGCTGAGCTGAGCTATTTGTCTTGGGGCTTGGTTTCACATGGACAGACATTTGGGGAAGGGTCTTCACGGGCAGGAAATCTGCCTTGAGGCCTTTGGAGCAGTGCCAGGTACCCAGTAGCCCCACCTGGCCTGGGGACCCACAGCTGGCTGGCACCAATTGAAAAGTCAGCTGTGCTTTCTGAGGAGGAGACATGGTCAAGGGGCCAAGAGATTTCCCTGGTTGAGTGTATCCCTTGGGCTGCTTTCAGTGGCGAAGCTTCTGCAGTTTAAGGTCGTCCACCCCATAGCATGACCCCCATGGAGGGTGACGGTGTGAATATTCTCTTCTCCTCTGCCTGGAGGGACTCCCACTGGGGAGCCGAGACCCCTGCTGGCGCTTGGGGATGCCATTTACACCTCTCTGGACCAGCCGTGGTCTGTTTTTGTGGAGAAATTCTTCGACCTCCTGTTCGCCCTCACAGTCCATGGATGAGTGACAGGGCAACCCTGAATGGCAGGGACTCCCACCCCTTTCCCTGGGGGTGAGCTGAGCGACTTCATCTTGTGCATTCATAAGCAGGAGAGAGCGACACAGACAGGGCCCTGGGCTGCGCTCATGGGATGGAGTGTGGGGAGATAATCGTGTCAGATCATCAAACCAGTGGTGATGCTGGAAGAGCGATCCATGCTGGGGGTGGGGAACTTAGAGGTCTGTGGCTGCCTCTTCTTGCCTGAAAATTCAACCTCATGTCAAGGTAGAACAAAGGCCGGTGTAGTGTGGGTCCTGAGTTTAGGCTGGCGTCTAGTATTACCAGCACAGTTTTGTACCTGTTACTAATGGTGGGAGGGAACTGCAGGTGCAATTCTTTGGGTCTGAAGCTGTATTCATTTAGATGCCTAGCTACAGTATGTGATGTTAGGCATGGCTGGCTAATTAAACCCATTGTATGAATAACTTTGCATGTGTGTTGTATGGCCACCACTTTTGCACTATTCACACTGGACATTGGTTTTGAAAATACAGATGTGACTGTGTCATGGGGAGATGACAGCAGCTCATGAAACCTTCGGGGGTGTTGGCTGACTGGTGCATTGCCTTGACTTAACTGACTCCTGTTCAGTGTGGGTGCAATTTACCCCTGTGCAGAGGGCCTATACATGGCCTATGCAACATTTGTGTCCCAGGTAAGTCCTCAAATAGGGCTTACATGGAACTTAGCTGGTGCCTAGATTTTATGGGTTTTCTGTACTGACGTGAACTTCATCCTGTGATTGCATTGCCATGCACAGGCTCAGCCTTAAGGTTTTGGAGTGGGCCGGTGAGAAGATCCACTGGGACACTCCCTTTCCAACTTCCCAGGCTTCATTTTCTATAAAAGCAGGAAAGGAAGTAAAGGGGAATCATCGTTCTGCCATCAGCCTCCTCTGCTGTCAGGAAAGTAAAGCCCAGCTGCCTGCACTGGGGTCTGTGCACTTTATTATTATTTATTATTGATGACCATAGCACCTAGGAACACTAAGCATGGTCCAGGACTCCATTGTGCTAGGTGCTGTACAAACACAGAACAAAAAGTCAGCCCTTGCCCCAATGGGCTTACAGTCTAAGTCCCATAGTTGCCCTCATTTAACCATGGTTTTCAAGGGACAGGTCTCCAAATAAGCCACTAGACTCTGGCTCACTGCAGGACTTTGTGGCCAAAGGGGTGAATTTTAGGTTATTTTCTCTAGTTTCCCCACAGATTTAACTCTGGAATGCAAAGAGGCAAGAAAGGACCCAGAGTAGTCAGTTCGTATGTCCGCAACCCCAGTGCAGAGGTATGGAATGTCTGCTAGGGACGCACCATGAAAGAGAGGCACATCAATCACATTACGCTACATTACAATTACAATTACATTCACTCAGCACCAGGTTACTGACTATGGGTGTTAGGCGCCTCAGCTTTTGAAAAATCCCACTGGGCATCTCTTTGCATCTTTAGGTGCCTAAGTCTCTTTGTAAATCTGACCCACATGCCCCATTTCTTACTCATTCTCATCTTTATCCCCCTTTTCTCCCCTTCTGCGTCTGACTCAGTCTGTCCATCACTTTCTCTCTGCCCCCATTCTTGTCTCTTTCAGTCAAGGAAGACAGGGAGCTCATTTCTTTCTTCTTCTGTGGTTTGGTTGTATTCGCAAGGAGACGGAACCCCTGTTATTTCCAGCCTCAGCTTGGCCACATGGGACATTCAATGTCCATAGGGGTCAGATGCTTGGGTTCCCTACAGATGCTTCACCAAAGCAAAGCAGCCATAGCGCCAGCTTCACTGGTCAGTGGAAGATACCCCCGGCTGATGCAGAACATCCATGATAGCACATCAGCCACATCAACACCCTAGCCATCAAGAGCATAGTGGAGGCAAGGCTAGGCAATATGTGCCCTCTCTGCTGCTCCCCAGATGTCAGAACCACCCCAGGCAGGAGGGTAGATATGGTTGTAGCAGCCCTGAGGCTGCTCTAGCTCACACCAAGGGCTGGCCTGGTCTCTTGTTGACCCTGGGATAAGGGGGCATAAAAGTGACATCAAGCCACCTTTCCCCCTTTCCCTGCTTGAGCTGCACTTGGCACAACTCAGCTGCAATCCAGGGATTTTGAAGTGGAGTTAGGCAGCCCATTTGCCAGGCAGTAGGTCGTCATAATTAATTTGTCAAGCCTGCAGGTCTGGTTGTCACAGGTTGCTAATGCAGTCCTAGGATGCATGAGCCAAGGTATTTCCAGTAGAGACAGGAAAGTGTCAGTACCATTATACTAGGCACCGTTGAGCTCTCATCTGGATTAGGGCATGCAATTCTGGTCTGCTATGTTAAGAACGGTGGATTCAAACTGGAAGAGGGGCAGAGAAGGGATATGAGAAGGAGCAGAGGAATGGAGAACCTACCTTACGAGAGGAGACTTAAGGAGCTTGCCTTGCTTCGCGTAACAAAGTGCTCTCTATAAATGCATCAGAGGGATAAACGCCAGCGAGGGAGAGGAGTTCTTTAAGCTAAGGGCCCATGCTGGCACAAGAACAAATGGCTATAAACTGGCCATCAATACATTTAGGCTAGAAATTAGATGAAGGTTTCCCGCCATCAGAGGAGTGAAGTTCTGGGGAACAGTGGGGGCAAAAAGCCTAACTTGTTTGAAGACTGAGCTTGATCAGTTTCTGGAGGGGATGGTATGATGAGGTTGCCTACAATGGCATGTGGCTCATCTGTGACTGCTGTTAGCAAATATCTCCCACAGCCGGTGATGGGACCCTAGATATGGAGGGCTCTGAGTTACTACAGAGAATTCATTCCCAGTGCCTGGCTGGTGGGTCTCACCAACGTGTTCAGGGTTTAACTGACCACCATATTTGGGGTCAGGAAGGAATTTTGCCCCCAGATCAGATTGGCAGTGACCCGGGGGGGCGCTATTCACCTTCCTCTGCAGCGTGGGCCACGGGTCACTTGCTGGTTTGAATTAGAGTAAATGGTGGATTCTTTGTAAATTGAAGTCTTTAAATCATGATTTGAGGACTTCAGTAACTCAACCAGAGGTCATGGGCCTACTACAGTAGTGGGTGGGTGAGGTTCTGTGTCCTGTGGTGTGCAGGACGGCAGACTTGATGGTCATGGTGGTCCCTAAAGGCCTTAGAATCTATGAGTCTATGAGAACAGGCATTTTCCCACCCTACCTGTATTGCATGGAGGCTTGGACAATGCAGCTTCCTCCAGGTCCTCACCAACACTGCCTCCAGAGTTGGGGGATATGTTCCTTTCCAGCCCTAGATTCCAAGCTCCAGTCCACACAGTTATCCCCTGTCTCAGTGGCTTCAACTCAGACAATGCAATTTATACAAGTGTCTGCAGGAAGCTGGGCAAGGGCTACCGCTTGGGGTGACTCTGCCCCTTAGTCTGTGTTGGGCATCCCCAGGGCATGTGAAGCCTGGCAGGAAGCCATTAGAGTTCCGTGAGCAGCACTGCGGTTGTCAGAGCATGTGGTACGTGTCTAAGGGGGCCGTCCTATCCCCAGTCTTCTGGGACGCTGCAGGAAACAAACACATCTGCTCTGAGGTCAGTTCTTTCTCCCCCTTCTCTTTTCTCTCCCCTGCCATAGCTGATTCCTTCCCCTTTTCCACCATATTTTTAGAAATTGTTCCATGCATGCGAGGCACACTAAAAGTTTCCAAGGCAGCTGGTGAGACTTCCTCTTTCCCCCAGACCCGAGAGGCCCAGGGTTTTTTAGTGAATGCACCATAGAACAAGATATCTGCTGGATTGACCTGACTCAGGGGTGGGGAAAGTATTTGACAAGGTCCTGATCTGGGGCTCAGAGTGTGAGCTCTCAATATAGTAGTGTGTGTGGGTTGATCTGTGGCTCCCCTGGACTCTACGCCTTCTCTGGCCGCTGACGTGGACTCTCAGTTTCTGCTTCTGCAGCTTCCTATTTCCCTCTGATTCTTGTTGAATGCTATGCACTGGCCGGATTATATTTAGCGGCTGTGCTCTCACTCTATTGCTTCTTCTAGGTCTTTTATGAATCATTCTGTGGTCTTCTCGTCTCTGTCATCACTTCTCTTCCTGTGAAGAGGGGAAACAAGAGTGGGCCTAGTTACATCTGCGCATAGCCTGTGGTCGTTGGAAGAGGCCCACTGGCCCCATTACTCCTCTTCCTCTGATGACCCTCCCAAAAACCCTCTCCTCAAAATGGAATAAACTTAGACTCTCTCCTAAACCATTTCTGTTTCCCTTTTAAATTTATTTCTTGCATCTGTTTCTGCATTTAATAAAATGGCTTTGATTTCTGATAGATAGATAGATAGATAGATAGATAGATAGATAGATAGATAGAT